>OX375866.1:71296125-71441818 GCA_947359475.1 Heligmosomoides polygyrus bakeri
GGACAAGAAGCCATCCACTCCTTCCCTACTCCTCTGTGTTCAACATCGACCTGCTCTCTAGACCGTTCAGCGACATCATTGATCGGCGCTACTGAGCACCTCTGTCTCTAGGGTTGATCAACAATTCTCGCCATGCCCTTGCGGCCAGGTTAACTGTGGGCCACCTTCACTCTCCGTTCTCAAATTGTCAACTAAACTAAAAATCACAGAAAAAAATATGTTCCTTTCACCCTAACTTCAGACGAAGAAATGTCGAGCAAAAATCGATATTTTCTATAGGACCTGTTGAGCGCCCTATCGACCTTGTTCATTTGCTGACGAGCGCTTCTGTCAAAAAATAGGCACTTCTCCCTAGCAAGGTTTTCTCTGCACGGGACCCGTTGTTTTCACGGGAGGGCATCAGGTAAACACTATATGTTATGTTGTGTAAGGTTATCTTCAAATACTACATATTTACAAGTGACTAGTGCCCCCCCCCCGCCTTGGAATTGAACCTTTCTGCGAACACAGATCTCGGCCATCAAAATGCCGAAACTATCGGTCGATATTGGTCTCCGGATCGAAGTTTTCCACTTGTAAGGAAAACCATCCATCGACCATCATATCCGAGTGACTGCGTCCCGATTGTTCAACTCTATGAGAAGACGGATATCGCCGAAATCGGTCGATATTGGTCAACGGACTGAACCTTTTCACCTGTTCTGAAGCCCAGCTGACCTCTGCGAGAAGTCTTCTGAATTCAGAGATTGAACGAAGGACGTTGGCGATTCGTCTTCTGAATCTCATCCGTCGGCCACCATATTCGCGCGATTATGCCCACTCCTAGTTCACCATTCTCGCGCTCGCATTCAGAACGGTCGAAGCAGGATAGCTTCCTTTATTTTATGCTACTATTCTCTGATTGGCATATCCCTGCAAATCGGTAACTGATATTTCCGCGTTTTTGCTAACTTCTGGCTGCTTTAAGATCGGCAGCGCTCATGATTATATGATTATTGTCAGTTATTCATACCGACAATGAACTCACAAAAATTTCTATTCTCGACGATGTTTCTTATTCCACGGCTGAACCATTCGAATTGTGTCGGGGTTCTACAGACATTGATTTGTTGCAAAGTTTGCCATTTTGCTTTGAAGAGCAGTGGTCACAGCAGCGAAGCTTATATATGTACCTCTCACATTCTACAGAGTATACGTGATTTTGACCAGTTGTTGTACCTTTTGGTTCTAGACGGACTCTTTGAAAGTGAATTTCAGAACATTGTTCAACAAACTAGTGCTGAAAATTGAAAACTGTGTTCGTAGAAGTGTATTTTCATGCATAGAAGTTATGACTAGCGGCCTCTACCGCTGCTTATAAAGGCCATTTTCGAAAATACAAATTCAGAAGGAAACACAAACTACCTCAATCTTTTACAAGACAATGGTGCACACGTTGTACCATCGATGTTTTGTTGCAAATACCTTAAATGTTTAATTTTGTTTACATGAGTTAGAGGTTGTAAACTAACCATGCCTATCCACACGTGCAGGTGGCCAGTTGGTTGAAAAGGTGGTATGATTTGCCATACTGGGAAGAAGCCTTTTCACCTCTCCACACCTCTTTCCTCGAATTCGTAGACGCTCTCACATTCTGCTTGATCCGCCGACAACCTGATTGAAGGCCGGTACTTTTTCTATTGTTCCAGCTAGACCTAATAATTGTCTTTGCACCAACATTATTCCAAATCAGTTATTGACAGTGTGTGAAGGGAACGGTTCCAAGAAAGTGAGAGCCACTTATCATCGCTTCCCAAACAATTGCTGCACTGCATTTCGTCCTAGTTCCGAAACGTTCCCTGCTTAACATTTGGCAGAATAAGAAGTTCATGGCACATTTAATTTAAGCTGCCTACTGCCTTGTAGCAGCATAAAAGCTGACATTCAACAAATGGCAGTTTCAGTTCGTACGCGCAACTGGTCCACAGGCTGTTCCATCGAAACTCGAACAAGCTCAACTGGAGGTGTATTCAGCGATAAAGAGAGCCCTAGACTCCGTAAAAATTGACGACGAGAGTGCTTCGAAAACGGAGAGGATCACGAAGAAGGTCTGCCACCTTTACAGTGGATTTAACGCAGGAAAGTAACTTCCCGCGTATTTTTACTGCTTTGTTGCAAAAACTACTGTAGCTATGAATAAAATCGGTACTGTCTCCGTTTCCGGAACCCAAAATCCATCGCGATCGGAAACGACATCCTACACGGACGTCTTACTTACTGTTGTCTGTGTTAGAATCGGTCCGCCGTATTTCCGCGTATCTCCATTTTTTTGGAAACAACCGTTGCTCTTCATCATTTTTAACAGAACCTGAAGAAGGTAAAGACCTTTGGCCTGGAGTTTCATTTATGCAAGATCAGGCTACCTTTTTTACCGGAGCCGTCGTGGTTGAAATGGAAGTGTTTCGTAATTCGAGCAGAAAGCAGTCTTGGGTGGTGAATTCAGAGACAAACCTTCGCACAACTAAGTGGTCATGAGGTGTTTATAATAAATTCGCTACTTCCTGAAGGAGCGACGTAAAAAGTAAATCATGGTTGTTGCATTGCAACAACCATTCTCTAACCACCTTTTTAATTCAAGTCATTTTCTTTAACCCTCGAGTGACTGTCAGCTGGCGTACGATTGGATTCACGATGCGTGGTTGTTGCGGTCGACCAAACAGCGCTGGTGGTGTAAAGACGTAAAGCATCTTGTCCGGTAGCAGAGAGTGCGGACTCGAGTCCTTCTTGGCGCGCTGAAGCTAGAGCTTCGCAAAACAAAACTCCTCATAACTAGCACCTTCTAATCGTGATTTTTTCGGTCTAGTCACCACCTTCCCTTTCCAGGTTTTTCAGTCGTGTGTGGGGCACCAACGTAGTCCAGCTCACGGTTATGAGCTGCAAATACTGACAGACATGAAGAACTGGTGAGCAACCCAACACATTAAGCAACGAAGGTCGGCTTATTTTCTCAAACAGAGGATTGTTCAGGTTTGGTGGATTGCCGTATCTGAATCACACGCTCAAGGACGACCTGGATGTCTTCGGCGTTATTGGAGCCCTGGAGCAAGAGCGCGCTTTGGGAACATTCATGAGAGCATGGGTTGCACCTGACAACAAGCACGTTGTCAGGAATGCGCTCTACCTCTCACAGGTGCTTTCTGGTCCTTGCTGACATCATTATCAGAGGCCTTGCAAACCTATGCCGTACCGGAAGCTGAAGAAGGCTGTGTAGCTCTTAACAAAGGTGCAATCTAGAAATAAGCTACATTAGCATGCACGATTGGAAACGAAGTAGCAAAAGCATAATGGTCTAATGTAGGTCCGTTCTCCCCTATCGGGCACACAGGTCATTTGCAAGGAAGCAGAGGAAGGTGAGCCGATGAATCCTCAAAGTTGGCTCAAGAAATAGCTGCCCTGTCCTGCGCTACCCTAGATTTGCTCTCCACACCTAGATATTGTGACAGGAGCGTTCGACAAGAGTGCAGCACCACGGCTACTGGCACCTACAGTGCCGCTTGTCCCGATCACGTAAACATTTGCAACCGGAAGTGTATGAAGAGCTCTGGGCTTAGGGATCCATTTACGAGGAGTGACTCTCCACCTGACAACTGGAAAAGAAAGTTACAGCACCGTATAGGTATGGTTTGGCCGTGATTCTTCTATACGTTCTGCTATACTTGAAGCCAGGAGTGCACCGAGAAAGCCTCTGCTTGTGATGATAACGGAGTATCATGACGGAATGGAGAAGTTTAGAGCATCCATCGCTTGGGCTACTTTAAGTTTTAAAAAAATGAAGGGGAGGATTTTGGTGTTGAGGTGAAGATCGAAATTCAGATGTTGATATACAGAGCTCTTGAGGCGTTCTGCATTTATACCATTAACTACTGGGTTAACTAAAACCAGAAGCGCGATGCTTTACGGACTATAGGTGCTTAAGCTTACCTCAATGTCACATTCTAACCTATGGTAAGCACCGTCCCGTACCTCTGATCAACCATGTGTGGCTTCTGTTAGTCTGGTCTGCAAACATTAGCATTTGAATACTCTCCGTTGATTTCCTTCTTCGTCGTCTGCCCCGCTTCGTAGCGGGGTCCACTGTTCTGGTGCCATGACGCCACCTTTCCCCGCTAGATCAGGATGGAAACCAGCAGCCTTCAAGTCCATATGTAACGTATCAGCCCAGCGCTGCTTCGGGCGCCCTCTAGGCCGCGTTCCTATTACCTCGAAGTTATGGCCTATCTTGCGGACGCTGTCTTCTTTCCCACGCCGTACCATCGCAAGCGAGCTTCGCGCATCTGGTCCACTATCGCGCGACTGCCGAGTGGCTGCATTTCGGATGCGGTCCATGCGCATGACGCGTGTCCAAATCAGCAACTTCGCTCTTTGTGCTCGATCTCTATCTTTCGCATATTCTGCCTCGAACGCTCTTCATCGATCACGCCTTCTAGAATATGGTACGGTTTAGGGCGATACTTGATGAGGCTAAAGCAACTTCTCCTTGATATTACTATTTTAGACTCTGAGGATGATCCATCTGAAACGCTAACCAACAAAGCCGCGTAGCAATCTCTTGATGAGCAAACAATAAGAAAGAAAATGAAAAGTGTTTCAAAACTGTTTGCAGCCCGAACTTCCTATGTCTCGCGAATACTACGTTGAGCCGCAGTTCTATGCTCAGCTCGAGGATCGAGCAGATATGATTAGAGGATTGCTGGCTGAGTTCACCATTGTTATACTACAAAACCCTCAGGATCATCTGGAGGATGTTCAAAGGGTGAGGTTTGTTCTCAGATCTTCCAGAGGGCTGAGCACTGTCGAACTTTTTACTTGTTCATGCATAAATTTGATGCAGAAGTAGACGGAGGAGCAGAAGTGTGTATCGTCATGAACAAATGTAATCAGATAAATTTCAATACCTGGTAAAGTGTAAAAAATGATGAACCAGATTTTTCTGAATTTAGTGTTGGTTATCAGCCTCAACTTTCAAAGTGAAACATTTCGCATGAAGTATAAAGTATGTAGAGAAGCATACAATTTTGGACAGTATTTGACATAAACAAATGCTTGCCAAACAGACAACGCACTTCCTTTTGCTTCAGAAACAGAAATAGTGAAAACGAGCATTGCTGAATGCGGTTTCCGGATGAGCTTGTCTACCAAAGTATATCCTTAAAACAGGATCTTAGATTTGAAAAGTGTTGGGTGTTAGGAAGCGATTTGTTGGCGAAGTTTAGCATCGCTTGCGAGACTTGTAGTAAGGCGATGTAGTAAAGAAACGCCGGACTTTTTTCCATGGATAGTTGAAAAACACACCCGTTGAAGCATTGCTACTTACTGAACGAGCTCGCTGGTCGTTAACAGTCAGACCTGATCCATTAACATCCGCCCAAGAACCACAGAACGCTGACTGTGGATCTTTGGTATAGTTTACTCCAAGAGGAATTCTGTACGAGTTCTATTGTATAAGAGCGACCTTATCACAGCATATTGAAGTTCTTCCCAATGCAGTTTATTTTCCCTGAAGTATAGCAAAACCCCAGTCCGCACAAACATGAAAACGCGACGGCATGTAAGCTGTTTTCTGAAATATGCAAGCACTTATCCTGCGCATAGAGTTTGTGAACAGTGACAGCGAAAACCTCCCATTTGCGCTTGTTAGTAACGTTACGCTGATTAGAAAATGGGATGTGCGGAGAATAGAAGAAGTCTGCATGCTCCTCCGTTCTGAGGGATTCGAGCGGCTTTCTATGAAATCTACCGCAGTTATCAAAATGTTTGTATACATGATGAAATGATTGCTAAAAGCAATTGAAAATGTGTATTAATCCTAGCGCTCCAAGAAAGCAAGAAATAAATATTTCGATGCACTTTAAAGGCTGCTTTGGATGTTGTCAAACTGGAAACGGAGATAGCAACCGCTTCCTTGCCTGAAAGTGAAATGAGGTGAGCTTTCTTAACGCCTTTCGTGTGCGTCCTATATTTAACTTACTTTTGATTGATCAGAAACTACGAAGAGCTGTATAACCCTTACACCCTGGAAGAGCTCAAGAAGACCTACCCGTTTATTGGATGGGAATCATACATCGCTAACCTCCTGTCGTCCGTTGAGAACGGTACAGATGTTGCCTTCCGTCAGGTAGTCACATTTTGCACTTTCTCTGTCTAGTCTTTCCCTCAACGCTTTGCCTGGGCACTGTACAGCTGTACATTCAGCCAGTTTCAGTCAGAAGAGTTCTTGGCAACTTCGTGGACGCTCTCGTTAGGCTTCAAGATCTGCATAGAAGAGTGCGGTAGCCTTTGCGCCAACTGCCTCATCGAGATTTTCGCACAAACGCAGCTCCATTCGTGAGCTGCTCGGTCTGAGCGTAGGAGCTCTAAGAAACACGACATTCAGTGTACCGAAGCATATGCCCAATCTAATCGAAGACATAGATTGCATCCGCTCCCGAATATGTTGAACACCTCCGAGAGAGTGTCTGCCTCAAACATTGAGGAAGCTTTTCAAACGCTGTTTCTCTTCCTTGTCCTCAACTTGAAGATTGCTCTCAATGTGCTTCAACGTTGCTTTCAGATTATTCTAACTACACCATCCTATTTTGCTTGGCTAAACACGGTGGCGGCCAAAGATTACACGAACGCCTTCGTAAACTACATGATCCTCCATATATTGTTTGTGAGTTTACGACTACCGGGCTACACCTGCCAGAAACTGCTCAGACCTAAGCACTTATTTTAGGACGAAGCTTCATTTTTCCGATTAAATCTACCGACTATCCAAGGAACTGCCAAGTATGTACCATACGCCTTGAGGAGTGCAGAAAGTTTTCCAAGGCGAGTACTGCGCTACAGGCACCAAGAGCTTTGTCAAGGACTTGTTTTAGTTTCGACCAACAGTACTACAGCACGATAGATAGTGGAGTAGCCCCCGACGAAGCGTACTGCTTGCACACGCTGCGAGTACTCATGCCATATGGACCAGGTGATAAAGAAGCCACTATAACTGGCTCCGTTTAATTTGGTTACCATTAGCTGAAGCGAAAATAACCGGCGAAGTGCAAATAGAAAAGTCTGACAAAATTAACAAATTCCAAGTCATTCTGAAACAGGAGAAAAGAAGCAGCAGAAGATGAACCGAGTTGGGGCTCGCATTCTACTGCCTCTGCTTGCGAACTTCACATCACGTCGATAGTCCAGCTTAACCTAACAATACTGATGTTCCAGTTTGGATTTCTCTTAGTTTGCAATTTTTCAACCGGTAATGTCGTTCTGAAATGTGTGCTCGACTCGCTTTTCTAGCAATGCTTCCCAAAGGCAAATGTATCCTCTCGCTAGTTGAAGAGTTTTAGGGAGGGAACGGAGTCGCAGTAGAATTTAAATTGGGTAGCATGCGGTTCATGTTGTCCGCTCTATGCACCCAACCATGACTTCAAGTTCTCCCTACATAATCTATTTCGTCTTCAAGCTGAAATCTGGAAAAGTGGGTGCAGAAACTCTTACTTCTTATAACTCGCTGCGTCTCCGCTCTTCCGCTTCCATTCTAACTACATATCTAGATCTTGGGAATAGCGAAATACGGGACCACGCGCATTCTGTGCTACCGCCACGGGGACTGCACCATTTTTAGCCCTGCCTTGGAAATAACTGTGTTTGATGCTAGCACAAACAACAAGCTGGTGTCTTTAAAGGCACACGCCGGGAGAATCAAGATGACACGACCCAGAAGTCATGTAGCGAGCCTCTCAGTTGTCGCGTACCGAGTGTCCAAATTCAGAACCGCTGTTCCGGTGGTCGTCACTGAAAAGTCGCAGAAGTTGACAATAAGTGGTGAAATTCAGAAGATTATATAAAGAAGCATCTGAAGACGAAACTGCGTCAGCAATGGTAGCGCCGATTGCGGAACTCAGACTCGGACACGGGATAAGTTGTATTTGATGGACTCGCTTCTTTACTTCTGTGGAAAAGCACAACATCGCTGATCACCTACTTCGACAAAAGTACGACCTGCAGGTTACCGAATGGCTTCCAGGGTGCAAGAAGGGGCCGCTTTTAAGAGGGAAATTGTCGGGTGGAATTGAAAAGTTCTGGTCCCCCTCGTGATGGACCATCAAAGTAATAAAATTAATTCGCAAGTGGAGTGGCAGGCGTAACAAACTGAACCTCCGATGTGATGTGCACTACTGGAGCACCCCGTATAGCATTTGACACTCAAAGAGTATATTCCGAGATGTGCTCTGATTGCGTAGACTCCGTGGAGCGACGTCTGACGTGAGACTTCTGGCGGTATCTAACTTGGGCACCAAATGCTTGTCCGCCTTTTAGCGAATGACCGCAGGTTGATCACGGGTTCAGGAAAAGCACGTCGGGAAACCTCAGAACGTTTCCCTTACGCCCCCCTCCCCCCCCCCCCTCCCCCTATTTGTAATACGCCCTAGCTCAGGAAAAGTGCAAGTCGTTGTGTAGCTGATGACAGAGCTGTAACAAGCATCAGTGCGTACACAATCAATCGTGTCTAACCTGCGAAGTTTCCAACGGAACCGTTGAGCGATCCCTACTGCTCTCATCCTTGAGATTTATAATTTCGAGTGCGTCGATGTGGATTAAATTAACTAAAAACTGATTATTTAAAAATTTATTTAGCTGCTTTGATGTGAAATGAATTAATTACAAATTAATTGAATGAAAATTTATTAAAATTTAAGCGTGATATAAGTAATTTTAACGTGTCTGTGTAGGCGCCAGTGTTATAACCGCTCAAATAGACACCCTAAGCATACTTGGTGGCTTTGAAGGTCATATTACTATAGGATACGTCTACGCCAAATCGCTGCCAAACAGGAACGAAACGTTAACGGAGATTGAAGAGAACGTCGATCTTATCAGTGAAAACTTTGTGGTATGGAAGTCAGATTCTAAAGTCATATGCTAAAGCTACATGTTTGGTCTTTTTTCAGAAAATGATGCGTTCGGTGGAGTGGTTGACAAACACGACAATGCCACGTGCACTTGCAAAAGGTTGTATTTGATCACTTCAAAACACCACTTCGTTAGTCTTGTTCCTCACATCTTCTAGGCGGTTGTCGCTCCCCAAAAGTCGTATATATTGCTGTCAAAAATTCTGCAGAATGTAGAAACAAAACTACTAGAGGTGGTGCCAGTTCAATGAGTGATGCTGTAATAAGACATTGGATAGGCAAGGTAGTCCTGCTGCTCTATCCAAAACTGCAGATTGTATGAGAGCCTCTCTTGCAGGTCGAAAATGCGTTAAATCGTTTTGTGGAAACGCGGACGAAGGCGTTTTCTGTTCTATGGGAACGTTTAGCCATTAATCAGGACTGTCTCCTATTCAGGCATGCATCGGATCTTCAGGGTCCCCTCTGTTCTCCCTTCCGAGATCCGACACGCCACCTCGTAAGAAACGTGCAGCATCCGGTCTTGACAGGGTCAGAGCTGAGCACTCGAAGAACCTCTCGCCAACGCTTAACAACACCCTGGTGCGGCTCTTCGAACGCTACCTGTCGAAGTTCAAGGTTCCATCAAACTAGGGAAAGGTTTCGACATGGAACTTCAAGTTGAGACCAGGATCGTGAGAAAGAGCTCGGAATGCTGATTACGAATATGGGTGTCAAAACTGCAAAATGAAATTCCTGAGCGAGTTATGGCCAGCCGAAGTCGGGGGACCTCACCACGGGCTGGCTGTGCGACACACCTGGCGCGAGAGTGGTGAGTCATCGGGGCTCCGTAAGAAGGGTCCGCCAGCTGCGGCGGTGGCGCAGGGGTGGTGCTCCCGCTGGTCAGGTCCGATGTCGTTGGCTCGGTTTCGGTTACCGCCGGTTTTATTTATTTATTGCACCATGTGAGTACACATGTGAAAGAGAATTAAGTAAAACAACAACATAAAAATACTCAAAACAAATCACTAAACGGTAATAAAGGCAAACAGAGGGAGAGAAATGCATAAAACAGCAGCGGTGGTGAAAGTGTAAAACATGAGATATTAGCAAGAGTAATTAGCAGACGTAGTGGGAGTTGTGGAAACAGCATCAACCAGAATGTAAAAACTTGTTCAAGGCCCTCTTAAAGGAGGAGAGTGTAGGAGCTGGAGGAAAACGCTTGGCCATTTTTACATATTCTGTACCCGCACGATGTATGAAGAAGTTGGCCCGCACCGAAGCAGCGGCATGAGGTAGATATAGTTTATTTTTAGCACCTCTAGTAATGGAGTTTCGCATAGGAAAGAATTTGTTAGGTTCAAGGTGAACGAGTCCGTGTAAGATTTTATATACCATTATTAAGTCAAGCTTCTTCCTGCGCAACACGAGCGACTGCAAACCGAGAATAGCGTTACGCGAACGGCTTTCAGGGATAGTTGCATAGTTAAAGCTGCCAGTGCGAAGCAAAAGCTTCCTAGAGAAACTGTTTTGAACCCTTTCTATTGTAGAACTACTTTTAACACTTGCTGGACAGAAGACAGTCGTACCGTATTCTAATATTGGACGGATATATATTTTATAGGCCTTTAGCAGCAGTTGAGGATCGCTAGACGACACAGACCTGAATAGTCTAGACACCATTGCCATCCCTTTTCTTGAGATTTCATCGCACTGCTTACCGAAGTCTAGGCGCTCTTTAATCCAGAATCCGAGATCAGATACTTCTTGAACTGATTCAAGCTCAACACCGTCAATGATATATCTAGCTTTCAAGTTGTTCTTACCAAGGTGGAGAACCTTCGTTTTCTCCTTCGCTAATGGAAGCTCCCATGACAAAGACCAAGAGTAGACCAGAGAGACAGCTTCTTGAACTTTTGCAGCGTCGCAGGAATCAGAAATGCTACTATAAATTTTGATGTCATCGGCAAAAGCTCTGCAAGAAACTCCAATCCTCTCAATAATTCCTGGAAGATTCCTCGTGTATATGTTAAAAAGGACGGGAGACAGAACTGATCCTTGAGGAACTCCGCTAGTTGCTCTTCTACTAGCAGAGAGGTGACCGTTAATATTCACTCGAAACAGACGGTTGTCTAGGTAGGCCTCGATCCACTGTATAATCCTAAAGTGTAACCCAACTGCAGACAACTGATGAATTAACTTATCATGAGGTATTTT
Organism: Heligmosomoides polygyrus bakeri; assembly: GCA_947359475.1. NCBI lineage: Eukaryota > Metazoa > Nematoda > Chromadorea > Rhabditida > Heligmosomidae > Heligmosomoides > Heligmosomoides polygyrus. The sequence goes on from OX375866.1 coordinate 71,307,249, forward strand.
ATCGAAAGCTTTTGCAAAGTCAAAATACACAACATCAACAGCACGGTCAAGGCTGAGACTGTTGGTCCAGTCATTCAAGGAGTCCAGCATCTGGGTTACGGTAGAAGCGCCTTTGCGGAAACCATGCTGTTCGTTAGGGATCACGGAATTGCGCTCAAGGTGGCTAGTGATCGCCTTTTTGAGAATCTTTTCAAAAACACGAGCAAAAACCGATGTAATACTGATAGGCCTGTAGTTTTTAGGAGAACTGTGAGGTTGCTTCTTAGGTAACGGAATGACATAGGCTTCTTTCCACTTGTCGGGAACTTCCGCACGCATGAAGCTCAGATTAAAAATAAGTTCTAAGGGTCCGGAAATTTCTGCAGCTATCTTCTGTATGATGCTCAGCGGAATATGATCTGGAGTCAGCACATTAGATTTAGGTCATTTTGATAAATGTTCCAAAATAGACTCGCGGTGAAACCACACGGAATCTTGCATCGGGGGATACGATGGCGGGCTCATGACGCTAGTATTGCTTGGAAGAGAGAGTGGCTCGGAAGGTAAACTTTTAGGAGTAAACACATTTTCGAAGGTGCGTGCGAGAATTTCTGCCTTCTGCTTATCGGTTACAAACTTATTGCCTCGTTCGTCAATTAGAAACCCAATAGAGGACTTCGTCTTCGTCTTAATCTTTGCATTCATCATCTTAAAGAATGCACGAGGATTGCCAGAGCCTACAACCTTTCTTTCCAAGGAAGCGGAAAACCTCTTAAGTCTTTTTGAGAACTTATCAGATAATAATTTAAAGCGATTTTTATTAGAGGACGTTGGAAATAGGATCGATTTTCTCCAAGCTTCTCCTCGATGCTTGGCCATAGATATCAAGTACCTAGGCCAAGCATGCCCACCGCTTTGCTTTCTAACAATAGGCACGTAAAGATCAATACAATGCCACAGAATGGAAACAAACGTATTATACATGTCATTCACCGAGTTCAGAGCCGAGAAGGTGCCAATCCAGTCTATGTTCTGAAGATAAGCGGCTATAGCGTTGTAATCAGCTTTATTAAATTGCCTACTATCATAAGGAGAAGAGATACCCAAGTCATGGTTCACATTGAATTCTACGACGGAATGATCACTAGAGCCAAGAGGGGAATTGACTTTAATGTTTTTTACCAGAGATTCATTGTTAGTTAAAACCAAGTCTAGAATTCCTCCTCCTCTAGTGGGCTGCCGAACTAGTTGGATAAGGCCATGAGAGCAGCATAGCTCTAAGAACGCCGTAGATGGGCCTGTTCTACCAGTTTGTTTCTTCCATAAAATATCGGGAAAGTTGAAGTCTCCTACAAGTATGCAGGGCGACTCATCAGAAACTAGGTCACTGACAGCTTTAACCAGCAGGTAAGTGTTGCCTTTCGAACATGACGGAGCACGGTAAACTCCGATAATACGCATGTTGGAGAAGCCCAACATAAAGTCACAACATAAGATTTCATATGAGCCTGCGATGGATTCAGAGATAACAGTACGATATGAAAGAAAAGATTTAATAAGAAAAAGAACTCCGCCACCTTTCTTGCTTTTCCTATCACATCTCACAATGTCATAATTGGAACCGGTTTGTAATTTAGTAAGAAAAGATATATCAACTGAGGGCTTAAGCCAAGTCTCGGTGAGGACAACTACATCATACCTGTTTTGGGCAAGAGAATATGTCAACGGCTGTGAGTTTTTTAAGACAGATCGAATATTCGATAAACAGCATTTAAGGAGCCTTGAACATTCCCGATGAAAGCTTATGCGTTTTCCGAACTGCCATTACGATTTGGAGGGGTTGATGTAGGATTTAGGCTAGATTGAAAGATTGCTTGAGAGTTAAGCGCAGACGAGGTAGCTCCACGGCGTGCTAAGCGTTCTGACCGGAGCCGATCTCTTTCCTGCTTCGGGAGCGACGGACGAAGGTAAATTCCACGAAACATAGAATGCTTAAGTCGAGGTGCGCGTCTCAGCATTAACTGTGCGAAGAAAGAGCTTGGAAGAAGGATTTTCAACAACCTTGGATATGAGGCATTTGGACGCCCCATACGGAAAATGGTTACAGGATAACATTCAATTCCTAAAAAGTCCATTACTTGACGTATGCATGTAAGGTCATGAATGGAACGAACAGAAGGAACGGCTGCAGAGCTTTCTTTGAGCCCTGCCACGACAACGCAGCGAGAACGTTCGACATCTTCAAAAGAGAGCGGAAGCGAGTTTGCGGATGGAGGGGGAGGAGTGGATGAGCTAGGAGGACGATCAGGGATAGTGCATTGAGAAGGCGCGGTTTTTCTGCAAATCATAATTTATCTTCGAAATGACCTTATGAGCATACCTGATCTACAGTTACGGCTGTGGTGTCAAAGTGAATAACATTCTCGTGGGCTGTGCTCGAGTTTTCTTCGCCCTCGTCATCGCAATGGCCCCAATTGGACTCGTGATCAGTAGACACATCTGATCCCAAATTTTCATCCGTTTCGACATCAACTGAAGCTGCTGCACCGTCAGGTAGAATAGCTGCTTACCTTCTAGCGATCTTCTTGTCAGATGACAACGATTCACAAGTTGGTGCATCGTTGTCATCTGACACCAATTCAGCGAGAGGAATGGACACCACCTTTGCTAGTGAAAAGGACATAGTGAGTGAAGAAAAAGCAGTGGATCAACGACATTTTGTTCTTCCTCATCATACATTCTACTTACCTTTTTGCTTCATACACTTTTACTTTGTTCCATGAATGCCAAGATTGTTAGAAACATCTCTTGTTGTTCAATACATAATTTGGACTCAATTTCTGCAAAATAGTAAATAAAAATGTCACCATAACACCATAACACCGTCACCATAACAGTTTTTTTTTCGCCTTCAAGCACTTTTACAAGCGTGTATGGTCGTTTTCCCGGCTATTTATCAAACATGTGTCATGGTACAGAACAAAAGGTCATTTCGAAGATAAATTGCAGTTTGCAAAGAAATCCGCGGCAACGGGAACCAAACCAACGACACCGCCCCTGACGAGCGGGAGCACTGCCCCTGCGCCACTGCCGCAGCTGACGGACCCTTCTTACGGAGCCTTGATGACTCACCACTCTCGCGCCAGATGTGTCGCACATCAGCCTGTGATGAGGCCCCGCGATTTCGGCAGGCCATAACTCGCTCAGGATTTTCATTTTGCAATTTTGACACCCATATTCGTGATCAGCATTCCAAACTCTTCCTAATGATCATCGTCTCATCTTGAAGTTTCACGGGAGGTCGAAACCCTTGCATAGTCAGTGGAAGACCGGCAAGACCGTCCTGCTGTACAAGAAGAGAGACGTGCACGACATTGGCAACTATGGCCCGATCTGCCTGCTGTCCGTAATCTGCAAGCTGTTCACGTGTGATCCTGAATAGGATTACCAGAAGGCTGACGAAGGACAGCCATGCGAACAAGCAGGATTTCGGGTAGAATTCAGCACGATCGACCACATACACACCGTTACGAAGCTCATCGAAGTGTCGGGAGAGTACAAGCTGCCGCTGTGTCTTACGTTCATCGACCTGAAGAAAACATTCGACGCTGTCGAAACGGAAGCGGTCATCGAAGCCCTGCGCTCTCCGGGCGTTATCGCTCAGTACATTACAATCCTTCGAGAGCTGTACAGTGGATTCAGATCAAGATCTCACCATAATACAACGACGTCGTCATCGACGTAAGGAGAGGGGTTCGACAACGGGATACCATCCCCGAAGCTTTTCAGCGCCACCCTCGAAAACGACATGCGCGAGCTGGTATGGGAAGACATGGGAGTGAAGGTCGACGGCCGACAACTGCACCATCTTCGCTTCGCTGACGACATCGTTCTCGTAACACCGAACATCAGTCAGGCAGGGCGAATGCTGGCCTACTTCAATAGTGTATGTGGGAAGGTTGGACTGTAGCTGAATCTTACGAAGATGATGTTCAAGAGGAACGGATAAGTTTCTGATGCCCCATTCTCGCTCAACGGAACGAACATCTCCGAATGCTCCAGCTATGTGTATCTGGGTCGCGAAGTCAACATGGCCAACGACCTAGCACCAGAGCTGAGCAGGAGGAAACGAGCGGCGTACGGAGCTTTCAAGAGCGTCGAAGAAGTCATGAAGAAGACGAAGAACGTCCGACTCCGTGCCCACCTATTTGACTCTACCGTTCTTCCTAGCCTAACGCCTCAGAGTCCTGGGCCGTGCGAAAGCAGAATGAACATGCGATCAGCGTCGCGCAGAGTGGAATCGAGAGGACGATGCTTGGAGTGACATGACTCATGCAAGTGAGAGAAGGCCTCCGAAGTTCTTAGCATCATCGACGTTCTGAGATCAGAAACGCTGTCGTATGGGCCAAGTCGTCGAAAATCAGGTAGGCCTGCCACATAATGCTCCTCGTAGACGCCCGCTGGATGAGAGCCGCCACTGATTCTATTCCGCGGGATGTCAAGAATACACCCGGACGCCCACCAATGCGTCGGTGTTCGTGTCCCTTGAGGGAGGAAGACCCATTGGAACACACTGGCACGTGACACAGTCGGATGGAGACGCTGCTGGCGTTCGCTCAAGCAACTCGATGATCAACGGGACGACCCTTGATACAGGTGATTCCAGAAGACTTACCGGCGCTTATAGTTAAACGCCCCCGTGCACGAAAAATGAGAGATTTCGGTACGATTTTGCTCTCTCCTCTGTGTCAGCGGAGAATAGTAAAGAAGCGGACTGGTGCGCATGCAAAGAACTACTGAATTTGGTCTACCTACCACATCTGTGTTAAAATTGGGAACACATTCTGGAGTTCCTCCTCTCGCCGAGTGCAAACCATTCCAAGCAACACTGCATTGCTCCCTACATCTCTCCGTGCTCCCCACGAAGAAGGTTCCAGTACCACCATGGAAGAAAATTTGATGAAAGACCATGGAAAACACACATGTCTAAACTTCTGCCTTATGTACACAGCATATGGTACACGCAGAGCCATGGTCTTGCCTAAGAATACTTCATTAACAGATAAGTCTCCGACGGACAAGGGTGGCTCTAGTACAACCCGGAGGACGGTCAGGAAGTACGAGATAGGCCACGCCCCTCTCAGGGGAGGGGGAGCATTCGGTCTTCCCGTCGTCTCCCTGGATTACCCACTCCAACCCCCTAGGCTTCCTTGAGAGTCTAATGGCTGCCTTACGAGACTTTAGAGACACAAAACAAATTTTCCCGGCCCCTCCGTACGCTAGGATAGAAACTTGACTCCGCCCCTCGCCAAGTCGGCCTTACATTGTCGAGAAGTAACTGGAGAATCCCATTCAGTCGGCAGAAAAAGCTTTTTAGAACACAGCTTCATGCTTTCAATTAGTGATGCATGATGCATTCATCGGGACTAAAGATTTGATAAATAAGCATTGTATGGATGCATGGGCATTTACTTCACAGTTGCTCATTTTCTTAAATTGGAAACATTTCAGAACTTTGCGGCTTTGGAAATTTTCGCTAGTATGTACATAAACAACGCAAACTACGCATTCGAACCGCCTCCACGACATCCCTTAGAAGTAGAGTGCGTGGCGCACCCCAAAAGTGATTGACTAACGCCGTCCTTTATCCTTTTTTATCCTTTTACATTAACAATCCATTTCTGGATTTTGCGGGTGTTCTGCAACAAGAATGCGCATAGCTTACGCATCTCAATTTACCTTCGTGGAAGTTGAGCATTTACCGACAATAATCATTCCATCCAAGAACCATGCATTGCTGCTAAAGCATCTGTCGTTCGTTTGATCGTCGATTGCTCGACCAGGCGCAGTCAAGGTCCCCATTCGCCTCTTGGGTATGAGTAGGAAAACTGTCGCAGCTAATATTCCAGAGATGAATCCGCCTCATATAAAGATCGTGACGCTATCCTTTGGCTGCTCATTAGATCTACCTGCGTTCGCCATCAAGAAACGCAATGTCTCCAACGAGTTTTATGAAGTAAAATAACCTAACTGCAGTCCGTAGTATGAAGAGGAACATCGGCTGGCCAAAGGAACTGTTCGGTGACTTTGAGGACTTCACCGAGATAGACGCCTACCATGAAGTGAGTGAGGTAAACAAATTCACAATTTGTCACAGGGTCTGACTGATTCTAGGACGACTACGCCTCCATCCTAAATATGGACAACTTTTACGTGATTGCGGCCGCATTGAGGAAGGGCTACTTCAACCGGCAGATAGCACGCCTGATAACACAACCTAGCGACAGGTTCAAGTTCGACACCTCAATTTTGAAATTATTGCAAAAGTTACAAAATTCAGACACTATTTCCTCTACTCACCAGCTTCGGTAAATGCATGGTATCAGCAGGAGAGAAATTCCATAACGATCCCTTGCGGCGTATGGACCTATCCTCTGTACAGGTAAGAGTTGTAGTGAACCTTTCTATCAATGTCTGTGTCTTTTGGTACAGGCTTTCCCGAAAATGTAAGCACAACCTTCGAGTTTTAAGGTTTTGTTAGTTATTCACCTCACTCACAAATTTCGCTGTTCCTTAGCTTCTACAGCACGCGCGTTGGACAGTTAGCAGAAACCGGGGCCGAAGAAAGAGAAAAAGGACACTTAAACGAGGCAACAAGTAGCACCACGTACTGTTAAAAACAACCATACCATTCATTTGCTTTTTCTGCAAGCGAATATTATTAAAATCCCTCAGAGCTACACTCAGTTTGTGCATCTTCCAAGAGAGCCCTTCGAAGAGTAGGAGATTTGTAACGAACAATTCGACGAAATCACTAAGGGATGATAGCGAAAGATCACCATGCAAAATTTTGGAGCGTCCATTAGCTGAAAATTGTCTGTGCCCGAGTTCACTTTTTGCTGTAGTTTCACTGCAGCAAAAGCAACGACATTCCATTGCAACACGCCTGTGATAAAGAGTGATTCACGTCGGCAGCCTTCAGTGAAATTATTTCCTCTGACAGTGAGGTGTTGTGGCTCCAAACAGTTTCCTTCTTCCAGTTGATGTATTTCCCGATCTGGAAGTATTAGTCACACCCCTTTCTCTTACTTCTACTCATTGCTAGTTTCGGAGATTTGGTGGTGCCTGTGAAGCGATCAAAATAACGCTGCTTCCCACAACATCCGCTAAAGCCTAGAGCGGTTAATGAATGCGTCCACCACTAACCACTATGAAGCAATCATGGCTTCAATTCTTCAAAGCCATTTGCAAGTAGCCTTCTACGAGTACCTACTAGGCCATGGATTGCCAACCGCCGTCGCCAACATTTGCGCTATGTTCGTGGTTAGATCATTTACGGTGCATGGCTTGTGTCAGCGATTATGTGTGCTATGAAAGACGGTTCTGGCTCTCATGGTGGGCTATGGGGCGCGCATCTGCAATGGCGAGAGAGTTGTTGAGTATGCGGGATCCTTTAAGCTCACCGTAGTGAGCGCGTCTCGAAAACACTACCGTCACCCTAACTGATTCTTTTGCAGGAACACTAAGACACAGATAGACTTTCTCCTGATGAAGGAAACCCTGCGACCAAAGTCTTGTTATCGACGTAGACATATTGCCATAAGGCCACGCAGCATTGGTCGCTAATCTGCACCACCTAGATCGCTACTCCCCACCGACTACGAGGGAAGGCATGTGAGGGGATCTAGCAGGAATCAAGTGGTGGCGCGAAACCGAGAACGGGCAGCTATTTTCGATTTTCGCACGGTGTCCCGACAGTAATGACTGGAAAAGGGTTATCACCGCAGTACCTCAATCTTCATACTCGACAGTTGGCACCGCGAAGCAGGAGCGATGTAATGAGCGTAGGCATCTATTCGGAATCAACTCTCGAGTGTCTTCAGCATGTTGTAACAGTGACAGCCGTTGTTTCGTCCCACTGGCTGAAGGATATAAAAGCACCCCTACGAATGCTGCGGGGTTCGTCCTAGTCTGATCGCCGGCCGTGTGGTTTCTGCTCCGGCGCCTCCTCGCCCTTGAGGAGCTCCTAAGCCTCGATCCTCCCTTTTCCTTTCCCCCCCCCCCTGAGGGACTATCTGGGTATCTGCGACTTCAATTCTGTCCACATGTGTTCCTACTGTTAATAAAACCTTCGTGTTATCGCTATGTTTTGTTATGTAAGGGCCTAAGAGGCCGTATGATCTACACGTGAATAAACCTGAGGGGACAGGTTTATTACATGGAGGTCCCGGCTAGGGTTTTAAAATAAACCTTAATGAACGAACTCCTCCCCTTACCACTCCTTCTATTTCAGCAGGCCAAAATTCTTCCAACTAATTTGTTGATGCGCCACAATCACAATATTTTGTACGAAAGCTAAATTTGTGACATTCCCACCTCTAGTGTGCAAAAAAAACCTCTCCTCTTTTTCCTTCGTCTTATACGAAGTAGAAGCGCATGAATTGCTCCCTCTAGCACGAGGCTAACCAGAAATTGAATAAAATCTCATATCTTTATTTCTGAGCAACAAATCAAGTCCTGGCCGGGCCGCACCACACCTCGTGCAATAAAAGTTATTCATTGAATAATGATGGTGCCGGAATAAGCGCTGTAATGTTCAAATTCTCCCAAGTATTAATGCAGAAAAAGTTTAGAATTCTAAGGAATGTCACGCATTAAAAAATTAATTATTGACGAGAAAATACAGCATCATCCTTTTAGTTCCTCATAGCGCTATAATCTATGTTCTATTAATATCTCTTCTTCCGTGCGTCTTTCGCAATCGTTTTTACACGGCAGCTGCCTTCATAAGCCCAGTTTTTTATCCTAGGAATAGATCCTGCGAACATTCACATTGCCGTGTTACAGCCCGATATTTGCGTAACTCCACATCGTGTCCTACCTGCAATTAATCTCATTCACCGACCAACTGCTTTGCACCCAATAATAGAATGCCCTCTCCCAACCTCGTAGTATTACAATAAGATATTTTTGAATAGACAGGCGCGCGCCCGCAGAGAGCCGCTCCTGTTCTCCATTTTTTGCTCTGCTATTTTTGCCATCCCCGATTGTCAGCCTCACATCAATCAACCAAGTCGCTCCGGATGCTGACTATAGCTTTACTGATCACTATCCCACTGGAAGCAACTGCTTCAAGTTACACTTTTACCAGGAGTACCGCTCCCCCCCCCCCCTCCTTCCTAAACTTTTCTCTTCTACGTACTTCCCTTGTCTACTCACTCTCTGGCTGAAGATATTAATTAGCATAAGCACCTACATATCCCTTCATCACTTCAACTACACGACTGATCTGCTATTCCTGACGATGATATTCGGCAAGCTCTACACCAAACGAGTAACGACGACATTTACGACAGGTATCTATTATGCATCTTCTCACTCTCGACTGGGACGGAAAGTCACCACGAATGCCAACATGTGATCGAAAGAACAGTGCTCGCTCCGTATGGCAGAATTCACGAAATTCTCTCCACCTTTCAGTCCCTGGGGACAGGGACTTCCAAATAGGGTAGGATGTAATGAGCGTAGGCATCTATTCGGAATCAACTCTCGAGTGTCTTCAGCATGTTGTAATAGTGACAGCCGTTGTTTCGTCCCACTGGCTGAAGGATATAAAAGCACCTCTACGAATGCTGCGGGGTTCGTCCTAGTCTGATCGGAGGCCGTGTAGTGTCGGCTCCGGCGCCTCCCCGCCCCTGAGAAGTTCCTTCTCTCCTCCCCCCAACCCCGGCCATACATCCGTAGCCCCTAGTTACCGTCCATATGCGCCTTTATTGTTAATAAAATTGTTATGTTACCTGTGTTTTGTTATGTAAGGGCCCAAGAGGCCGTGTGATCTACACGTGAATAAACCTGAGGGGGCAGGTTTATTACAGCGACAACGAAAACTCAACAAGCAAACATGTCTGTGACGATGTGAAGGCAAAGGAGGAGTGAAGACAGTGATTTATCTCGCGTTTCTCTGCGACGGGACAGGCGATAACTAGAAAGATGTGCTACAAATAAGCCAAGGCCATTACAGAAGCCACTCAATACAGTGATGTCTACGAAAAGCTCGAGTTGTTCGATAGTGAGCAGTACCTGTGTCAACTTATAAAGAATCGCCATCATCGGAGCTGGGGTATGGAGAAGTCTTTCCGCGCCACGATCATCGTTTTGCGGACTGCACGGAAGTGTTGAAGCCCTGACGTAATTTATTGGAAAAGGGAGCATCGACGGTAGAGATCGTACAAGCGTCCATGTCCCTTCCGTTGCAGTAGCTGTGTGGGAAACTGAAGCGGCTCTGATAAAGATGAGACCTGACAAAGCGACGGGTTGAGATCACTTTCAGCCAGCCTGTGAAAGTTGAAGATCTAGTACTCTGCTGAGTGATTGGCGGCTTTTAAACCTGACTCTAAACATATGTTACGCATCTGCAACAGACATATGGGAGCAGAAAGTTAGGAACCGTTTTCACTCTGCATTGTTTGGGCCTTGATTGCGCTAAAAGCTGGCTAATCCTAAGCTCTGAGCACATACACTGACTGCCGAGTGATAGCGGTGCAGTGGATAGAGCCGGTGAGAAGCACGGGTTCGTATTACGATTCCTTGGAGATCTCAGCGCTTTCGCAGTTCGCGAAAAAGATTTGACACGATCAATCGGAGCTCTCCATGTAAACTCGAAGGAAACATCAGTTTTCAAGATTTATTTTGTTTACGGTACGTTACGGAAGGCATCTCTGTTTCTGGCATCACGACAGCATGCCGTAGGTATGGAACCCGCATGCTGTGCGCTGCTACGGCTGGGTGCACAATCAATGCTCACTTTCCATTTTACTTACGATTAATTAAGTGGAAAATGAAATTTCACAATTACAGATAGCACACCAATATGTCGAAGTAAATATGATACCGTTCTTTTAGTTTGAGAGTTTGGAAAACTAGGTCCATTTGTGACCAGCAATTGGTACAGATGTATTGGCTGAACAGAAGTCATTCAGACAAAACTACCCGATGTCTGCCAAGTTTGCCAGCATTGGATCGTTCGCGCGTGAGTTGGTGCGCGGGCTCGACGAACGAGGTTATCTGTACATCATTTGGCCGGTAGAGTTTTCTTTTCTTCAAAAGCAGTTGGCATGCAGGTATTCAATTCGGTTCTGCCGGCGAACTAGTTGGATGCTCTTGGAAGGAGTGCGGTTGGCTGGACAAAGCATCGAAAAAGAACTTCCGAGAAATGGCTCAGTGTGTGGTGACTCAGTATAGGTAAGAATCAGCTATAAATTTAGCAGAAACGCTTTAATGCATGATGCCCAACCGAAATCTCAAATGAAGTGTTGTTGAGGAGCATTAGAAATGAGAAATGTCTCGCATACATAGCCTCAGCTCTCGGCGGTATTCTGCAAGTGGCCGCCGAGAACTGCAACTACATTAACTTTTGCCATAAATGTTTGGGAATTGCTCCTGCTGAGGGAGTGGTTGACGCCTCACTAATCGCGGCAAGGAAATCTACCACAAAACCATTGCAAGCCATAGTCGCGATTGCGACTATTACAAAGTATGTAGCAACCCACCACAATAGAATAATGCCAGGATAGGTGCTATCAAATGTGGAAGCGCTGGTCAAATAACTTTGCTGCTGATACAGCTCCCCCTCCCCCAAGCGTTAGGACATGAATAAAAAAACCGAAAACCTTATGGACAACGAAACTCTGGGTTTGCGTCATGCACTCTTTCAAGATTTTTTATCGTATACATATGTGGTCACGTTAAGTGTTTCATTTTTGGAACAAACTGTTCATATCTCAGTTTCATCTTTTTTTACAAGCTCGTGTGAACTACAGTGTCGAAACATTTGAGTAGAGACACTATTTACACAAAAACTAGCTGCTGCTATTGTGATCGTGACCGCAGTTTATTGCCGATTTGATCCCTTACCTTATTTTCAAGTAATCCCGCCCATTTTTTCCTCTATAGGATTCTAGCTGATGTCTCTTCTCTCTTGACAGCTATGCCCTTCCCCAAGCTTTATTTCAAGGAAAAATGAGGATTAGTCGGAAGAAGGTACATGGATATAGTACATATATATGCATTATATATTGGTCCAACAGCTTAGATTCGAAGAGATCATCTTATGTAGAATATTTGGTTTCTCCAAAGCTTTCGATTGCGCTAGTCATAAAAAGTTACTTTTCAAAATCTCCAGGCTTGGGTACACTCAGTTATTTACAGTGGCTAGATGATTACCTTACTAATAGGACATTCCTGGTAATGATAGGAAAGACTTTATCAGAGAGCGAGGAGATTAAGAGTGGAGTGCCTCAAGGAGGGGTGCCTTCACCTCTTCTGTTAATGATTTATACTTCCGACATTCCAAACTTACTAGAAGATTGCGGTGTGGTGGTCAAGCAATTTGCGGTCGATGTTAAGGTGTATCGAGAAGTCATTTCCTGTGAAGATCATAACATCTTGCAGCTTGCAATTGATAGGCTGGTGGTCTTCCCAGTGGAGTCTCCCATTGGCGCCAGAGAACACTTTTCATGAGGATTGGTGTCTCTTCGGCCCCTACTGAATATAAGGTCGGAGGATATACTATTGAGAGAGTGCAGGCTGTAAGAGACCTTGGATTTCATTATGACCATAAACTCGATTTTTCGGAGCAAAAGTTATCCATAAGAGGGCTCAGGCGCGGATTTACCAAATCTTTAGAGACCTTTCGACTCGAAGTAAGGGGTTCTACCACAGACGTAAGTCTTATGCCCGACCTATTGTGGAGTGCAGTTCCACAGTATTTTCGCCTTCAAAGGAGAAAGATATTGAGAAAAGATTCAGAAAAACTTTACAAGAAAGGCGGTTCTTAGATCAGGGAGTTTCTTCACTCCAGAGTTCCGCTTTCTAACATCACCTGTACACCTGTCGTCCCGTTGATCATCGAATTGCTCGAGCGGGTGCCAGCAGCGTCTCCATTCGTCCCTGTCGCGTGCCAGAGTGGTCCAATGGATCCTACTCGCTCGAGGGACACGAAGAGCGTCATATCGGTCGTTCAGGGCTTTAACGAAGAAGTCCGACCAACGCGTTAGTGGGCGTCCTGGTGTTCTCTTTTGACATCCCGCGGAATCCAGTCGGTGATGGCTCTCGTCCAGCGGGTGTCTGCGAAGCGCATTACGTGGCCGGCCCACCTAATTTTCAATTTTCGACAACTTGGCCCACGCGACAGCGTCTCTGTTCTTCGTCGGCGAAGCTCGGAACTCCGGAGGCCTTCTCTCACTTGCGTGAGTCGTGTCACTCCGAGCATCGTCCTCTCGATTCCACGCTGCGCGACGCTGATCGCGTGTTCATCCTGCTTTCGTATAGCCCAGGTCTCTGAGGCGTATTTTAGGGCAGGAAGAACAATGAAGTCGAATAGGTGGGCACGGAGTCGGACGTTCTTCGTCTTCTTCGCGACTTGTTCGACGCTCCTCATGAACATCGTCTTCGTAAGATTCAGCTGCAGTCCAGCGTTCCCACATACACGATCGAAGTCGGCCAGCATTCGCTCCGCCTGGCTGATGCTCGGTGTTATGAGCACGATGTCGTCAGCGAAGCGAAGATGATGTAGTTGCCGGCCGTCGACCTTCACTTCCATGTCTTCCCATTCTAGTTCGCGCATGACTTTTTCGAGGGTGGCCTGAAGAGCTTCGGGGATATGGTATCCCCTTGCCAAACCCCTCTCTTCACGTCGACGACGACGTCGTTGTAGAATGGTGAGATCTTGGTCGTGAATCCACTGTACAGCTCTCGAAGGACTCTGATGTACTGAGTAGGAACGCCCTGAGTGAGCAGGGCTTCGATGACCGCTTCAGTTTCGACAGAATCGAATGCCTTCTTCAGGTCGATGAACGTAAGGCACAGCGGCAGCTTGTACTCTCGCGACACTTCGATGAGCTTCGTAATGGTGTGTATGTGGTCGATTGTGCTGAATCCTCTCCGAAATCCTGCTTGCTCGCATGGCTGTCCTTCGTCCAGAGTTCTGCTAATCCTATTCAGGATAACTCGAGTGAACAGCTTGTAGACTACGGACAGCAGGCAGATCGGGCGATAGTTGCCAATGTCGAGCACGTCTCCCTTCTTGTACAGCAAGACGGTTCTGCTGGTCTTCCACTGAGATGGAACCTTGCACTCCGACAGGTAACGTGTGAAGAGCCGCGCCAGGGTGCTGATGAGCGCTGGCGGGAGGTTCTTCAGGTGTTCGGGTCTGATCCTGTCGGGACCGGGTGCTGTACGTTTCTTCACCGACGAGATGGCGTGTCGGATCTCGGAAGGGAGAACAGAGGGGATGACGTATCCATCCTGCGGAAGATGGCGTAGGGGCAGGTGGACGTGGCTATCGAAGAGATCGGAGTAGAAGTCGTGGATGACCTTCTCCATGGTCCTTCTGGAAGAGGTGACGGTTCCGTCGAGACGAGGGAGAGCTGTCATCTTGGTTTTGAAGTTGGCGAATTTCCGGCGGGCATTGCGGATGCTCAACCCTGCCTCTGCAGCTTCAGCCAACACTTCCGCCCTTCTCTCCTTAAGATCCTCCTTTATCGCCTCTCTGCATAGCTTCGCAAGCTCGGACGTCAGTTGGTAATTGCCTGACGCTCGTGCTGCTCCACGCTGGCGTATCAGCTCGAGAGTTTCCGGAGACAGACGTCTCTTGGTGGTCTTCAAGCTCTCGGCTCCCTTAGCACTATCGTGGAGATGGTGCACGAAGCGGTCGTATTCCTCGTCGACGTTGTCCATGACGGCATCTTCCCAAAGGCCGGCAAGAGAGGTGTAGAGGTCCCAGTTGATGGTCGTTCTGGGACTCCTCTTCTTGAACTTCGCGGCCTTCTCTCCTTGACGCGAAAAGCGGAACCTTGCGCGAAGGAGGCGGTGGTCCGATCCCGTGTAGAACTTGGGGACAACGGAGACGTCGGTCAGGCAATACTTGCGATTGAAGATGATCGATCTCGTTATGGAACTGGCCACCGGTGGATTCCCAGGTCCATCGTAGGGAGGCTTCTGGAACTGTGAGTTTCCATGGATGGTCTTGGTCGACATGATAAACTCAGACAGCCTTTTACCTTGCTCGTTCCACTCCAAACCGTGGGTTCCAATGTGAAGTTTTTCCGGCGACCTTCGCGGTCCTATCTTGGCGTTGAAGTCGCCGACGATCACCTTGTAAAAGGTGTGATATTCCTTGTAGAACTTCTCCAGCTTCACGTAGAAGGCTTCGACCTCTTCGTCGTCGTAGTCGGATGTTGGAGCATACGCGACGAATACAGTCAAAGCTGGCACGGAGCCACATCGCTTCAGTCGCAGACGTCCGATTCGGGTTGTAAGAGACTCGTACGAATCGATGTTCATGGCCAAGTGCGTGTTGACGAGGGCACAAACGCCGCCTACTCTCCTTCAGAACAGTTCTTCTCCAGAGTCGTAGGCGGCGTGTAGGGGGTGGTGTCTTCTCGCCTCGGTCAGTCCGATGACGACGTACTTGATCTTCCTGGCTTGCATCATCAGGTCCTCGACGGATGCTTCCGATGCAAGCGTGCGGACGTTGTAAGTACAGATCGTCATCCTAGTCCTTCTCAATTTGCGCAGCCTGGTTAGAGAGATTTTAGCAGCCTCTCCGTACTCGTCCTTCCCATCGCTGCAGAAATGGGGGCTCTTTCGGGGTCAGGGGAATGAGGCCCTTTAGTGCTGCTGTTTTTGACTAAGCAAAATCGTGTAATTCATGTGCTGATCACGAAAGCTTCCTAATGAATTCGTGGAGGACCAATAATAGAGAAAATTCACCTGTCCATTTCGATGCATATATAAGAGCAGTGTTCCTCTGAGACTTACCCTCTGCTTGCTTCCATTTGTTGCAGTTGCTTGCTGCCACATGCTCCAGTAGTGCATATTGGTCAATCTGGGTGTCCTCGGATAGGTCGGTCGCAGGTACTCGAAATTCCTATTCCTTCTCCATAACTTCGTGCGTGTGATCAGTTGGTTTTTTATGGGTTGGGTGTGTGATGAGTTGGCTTTTGAGCATTCTCGGAAAGCTCTTCAGAATGCTGTGACGGCAGTCGATCGTAAGCCTTTTTTTATGGCCAAAGAAGGCAATCTCTCTCAATCTGCAGGAGTGCCGCTTCGTTCGATTCTTCCTTATCATCGCACAGTGATGAAGGCGATTGGATCTCTCCGGGTGATGCTATACTCAACCCTAATCATTAGAAAATGGTATCTACAATGATTGCAGAATTGCTACGGGCTTGAGTCTAAAATTGTTACTTTATTAAGGATAAAGGGTAAAGGACGACGTTATTCAATAACCTTGCGCCACGCATTCTACTTCTACGGGATGTCGTGGAGGCAGTTCAATGCGTATTTGGCCATACAGTGACTTGCGGTGGCCAGCTGATGAGCAAGTCAGCGCTCTATCCTTTCCAGACAAGTCTGGTACCAAGTCACCGACCCCGGAGGGATGGAAGGCTTGGTTGGCCTGGGCGGCAAATCCGAACCAGGAACCTGGTATCGGGTGCAGACGACAGCCTTCGCCTCCTCCGACTGCGTTCCACGCGCCCTGTTACTATATTAGGTTGGAAAAAAGACTCTTCACACTTCTAAAAGATTTTTACCGTTCTCCTTGTAAACACACTAGCCAGTATTGATTGCTGATTTCATGATCCTATCACACTTGTCTACCGTTCGCACGCGGACACAGGTCAAGACCCTTCTTGTACTTCGTTATCTATCCAATCTTCCGGACTCACAAGGGACGTCAATGAACTTCCCGTGGCAATTTTAAAGGTGACCTATATAGGGTTGTAGAGCGTTGTCTGAGAAGCACCGCAGTGGTTTCCAAATTTCCTGCGGACATCTGGGTAGGTCAAAAATTGCAAAAAACCATTTCACTTCAATACGGGTCGATAAAGCAGAACTGACGCCTGGAACTGCCATGCTGTGGTTAGAATCTAACCTGCAAGAGGTTTGGGGCTGGAACAATAGCGGAATTACAGCGATTTCACAAGTTGCTTGTTAACCGTACCGTGACCGAAATGGAACATTGAGGTGCGCCGCTCACCACCCACGGCGTAGCGACCGGATGGCCGAGTGGCTTTGGGGGGCGGGCTTGCGGGAAAAGCGTCGGGGGGTTCGAATACGGAGGTGCTGTTCCTGAATTGCTGCTCTTCCTCCATCAATTTTTGTCGATATAAAGTGCATCTTAACCGCAGTAGTGTACCATACTAACATTATAACTTTATTTTAACCTCGATATAAACACAAAAATAAACACCCAAAGCAGCAGCGTTCATAAAACATAATTCGATTGGCCACTGAGGAGGAGCAGTGGCCAATCGAATTATGTTTTATGAACGCCTACAAAATAGATAACTTCAGAACTCCAAAGATCGAGGAAAAAATATTATTTTTTATTTATTATTATTTATTATTTATTATTTATCTTCTTATTTTAATTAATTAATTAACTATATTTATGTTTGATTTTTTTCGACCCCTCTTCGACTTTTGGAGAGAAAGTATAACAGTACCAATCTGTCTTCTTCACCCTCAACCAACCATATTGCTAGTGATTTCACGGTCGTCACATACAGCAACCTCCTCACTACTACGGGAAGGCTTAATACCACCCACATCATTGTCATCGTCCGGCGACCAGTCTACATCCTGCGCTTCCCTCAAGTTAAGCTAACATCACGAACGAGAGAACGTCAATGCAATAAACATCAAACAAAAAAAACTACCCGGACTGTTTCCTCCTCATCAGCACAATCAGTATCCCCATACACAGCATTTTGAATTATGCCCCGAAAGGCATCTGTTACGGCGATCTCCCTACGAATAGGGGCAGAGTAGTCGAGAGGAAGGCAGTTAGCAAGACAACCAATAACTCGGCGCGGAGAAAACATTGAATTATACAATTGATATCAATTCGGGGGGGGGGGGTGTCGTATAGTGTGTCGAAGGACGATCACAATCGATCAAATATAAATAATATATAC
Organism: Heligmosomoides polygyrus bakeri; assembly: GCA_947359475.1. Taxonomy (NCBI): domain Eukaryota; kingdom Metazoa; phylum Nematoda; class Chromadorea; order Rhabditida; family Heligmosomidae; genus Heligmosomoides; species Heligmosomoides polygyrus. The sequence goes on from OX375866.1 coordinate 71,325,209, forward strand.
ATCAATTAATTAATTAAAAATATAAATAAAAATAAAAATCAATAATACGTAATTAATACATAATAACTAAATAAATAAACAAATAAACAAATAAATAAATAATGAAAAATAGAGATAAATCTTTTTTATCTCTCTTCCACTTTTGGGGTCATGAAGTAGTGCTAACAGACCCACTGTCAATGCCTAACGAAGACGGTCAAGATAAAGAATATTATCTATTTTGTAGTTGGGACAGGCCCTTGAATGCTACCGATGAACTGCGAAGAAAAGTCGCCTGTTCTCTCGTTCGTGATGTTAGCTTGACTTGAGGGAAGCGCAGGATGTAGACTGGTCGCCGGACGATGATAATGATGTGGGTGGTATTAAGCCTTCCCGTAGTAGTGAGGAGGTTGCTGTATGTGACGGATGTGAAATCGTTAGCAATATGGTTGGTTGAGGATGGAGAAGAAAGATTGGTACTGTTATACTTTCTCTCCAAAAGTCGAAGAGGTGTCGAAAAAAATCAAACATAAATATAGTTAATTAATTAATTAAAATAAGAATATAATAAATAATAAATAATAATAAATTAAAAAATATTATTTTTTCCTCGATCTTTGGAGTTCTGAAGTTATCTATTTCGTAGGCAAAGAAAAGTCGCCTGCTTCTCCTCAATGGCCAGTCGAATTAGGTATTATGAACGCTGTTGCTTTGGGTGTTTATTTTTGTGTTTATATCGAGGTTAAAATAAAGTTATAATGTCAGTATGGTACACTACCGCGGTTAAGATACACTTTATATCGACAAAAATTGATGGAACAAGACCAGCAAATCAGGAGCAGCACCTCCGGATTCGAACTCCCGACGCTTTTCCCGCAAGCCCGCTCCCCACAGCCACTCGGCCATCCGGTCGCTCCGCCTTTGGTGGTGAGCGGCGCACCTCAATGTTCCATTTCGGTCACTGTACGGCTAGCAAGCAAATTGTGAAATCGCTGTAATTCCGCTATTGTTCCAGCCCCAAACATTTTGCAGGATAGATTCTAACCACGACATGGCAGTTCCAGGCGTCAGTTCTGCTTTATCGACCCGTATTGAAGTGAAATGGTTTTTTGCAATTTTTGACCTACCCAGATGTCCGCAGGAAATTTGGAAACCACTGCGGTGCTTCTCAGACAACGCTCTACAACCCTATATAGGTCACCTTTAAAATTGCCACGGGAAGTTCATTGACCTCCCTTGTTAGCGATAAGAGACGAAAACTGGATGGTGACAAACCGAATATTTACGAAGAGAAGCCACTATAAGGGGTGTAACATAGTCGAGATGCAGGAGATTTGGAAGCACTTCTCCAAACCTGCAAACACTATAACATGGATTGGAAATGTGCGTGAACTCCGTCTTTTAATCCGTAGATTCGATTACCGCGATAGTTATGTAGTTTCCAAGACCCAGACAATGAACAGTAGAAGGCACCTATTGTCGCGTGCACCCCCAACCCGGGCTTCTTCTATTTCAAGTTTCTCGCCCAGGCCAGCCGTGACTTAAGTCCATGCGGGTCGGTGAATTTTAACCAGACTTCTTTGGGCCAAACAAAACACAGACTTCCTGATCAGCTGGCCGATGACAAGGTTTCAGTCGTTTGATTCACAGATGCAGTCCAGTAAGCAGCAGCTTCCTCTAGCCTAAGCCCTTCTGTCTTTTCAGCACCAACTGCTGTTTCCACAACGTGACTGAACATGCTTACTGTGCCAACGGTGCCGCAATGGTGAATGAAAACATTGCTGAACTAGCAGGTGAGCAGTTGTACGTCTCCTCACAAATCGGAGAACGCTGGCCGGAATAATGTGTGCATCAATCCGTATTCCCTTTCGCATGTATTGAAAAGTTGAAATGGCTGAAATCAAAGCTTAATCTACTTCATCTAGAACGTATTAAAGCATTTGTACTGTTGGTTTTGACAACGTCCTTATCAGCTATATAAACAGTGAAACAGATTCCTAGCGTAATGGCGGTCTACACAGGAATCTAGTTGAGATAGTTCCCTTCCGTTATAACGCCTCTGGATAAGCCACAACTCTCGATTTAATTTTTTTTCTGGAACCGGCCGGCTTACCATCACCAGAACAGAGCAGCTCCGATTAGGACATGTTGGGTATTACGCTATTCCCCTAATAGTGCGGCTCTGGTGAGAGGAACTCTACGTTCAAAGTGACACCCCTTATAACGCGACTAGGGTAAAACGCAGTACCACACGGAAACCGAAGCTATTACATATATGAATATCGATGTCTTCGTGCGTGTGAGGCTCCTTCCGAAGTTTTTATGGTCGACAATATGTTGAGCCCTGGGCTAACACCTGGTAGTGATCAGAAACTGCCTTGGGAGATCATTTCTATCAGAACGAAAGAAGATGACGGTTGAAACGCTGAAAACAACGTTTCACACACTTGTTCCTAAGGAAGCTATCTTCTTCTTCTTCTTCTTCAGCGTTTGTCCCGCTTCGTGGCGGGGTCCGCTATTCTGGTGTCATGACGCCACCTTTCCCGATCCAGCGCTAGATCGGGGTGGACACCAGCTACTTTCAAGTCCGTATGTAACGTATCAGCCCAGCGCTGCTTCGGTCGCCCTCTAGGCCGCTTTCCTATTACCACGAAGTTAAGGCCTATCTTGCGGACGCTGTTTTCTTCTCCACGCAGAACGTGGCCGTACCATCGTAAACGAGCTTCGCGCATCTTGTCAGTTATCGGCGCGACACCGAACTTCTGCCGAATAGCATCGTTTCGGATGCGGTCCATGCGCGTAACTCCTGCCGTCCAGCGCAGCATCTTCGTCTCCATGACGCTGAGGCGCGTTTCAACTTCCTTGGTCGCTGGCCAACACTCAGCGCAGTACATTGCTATCGGCCGGACGACTGCTCTGTAGATCTTCGACTTAAAGCGCTCTGGTATCTTCTTGTCGCAGAGCACGCCAGTCAACGAGCGCCACTTGGACCAAGCTGCACTCACGCGTGAATTCACTTCAGTCATCAGTTTGCCGTCAGACGCCACTGCTGATCCCAGGTACTTAAAGACCGCAGTGCGTGGAAGCTCGATGCCGTTAACCTTGATGGAGCTGGACTCGGTAACGTCCGTCGTTAAATACTCGGTCTTCTTCACGTTCAATCTGAGTCCAAACCGCTCCAAGCGATCACTCCAAGCTTGCAACTCTCGCTCGAGTTCTCCTTTATCTTCGCTAGCGAGCATCACGTCATCGGCATAAAGCAACGTCCAAGGGACGGGCTTCTGAAGATCTCGTGTGATGGCATACATGACGACAACAAAGAGGAGTGGGGAAAGCGCAGAACCCTGGTGTACTCCGACAGAGATGGGAAACTCCATCGAGGTCCCAGCTGCAGCTTGAACTCGACTCTTTGGACAAGAGTAGAGAATTCGCACCCACTCTATGAGATCTTCAGGAACTCCATGTTGACGCAGGGCGTACCATATCACTTCACGCGGTACGCGGTCAAAGGCCTTCTCCAAGTCGAGAAAGGCGATATGCACAGGCTTCTGTTTCTCGCGATGCTTCTCTATCAGGAGGCGGACGGAGTGTATGGCATCAACGGTGCCACAGCCAGCCACGAAGCCGCACTGATTGCTGGAAAGCTGGACGATGTCCCGAATTCGTCCATCGACAACTGCTCAAAGATCTTCATGCTGTGCGAAAGCAAGCGAATCGGACGGTAATTGGAGCAGTCTGCAGGACTGCCCTTCTTCTTCCAAATTGGAATCGTCGTACTTTGACGCCAACACTCAGGCACTTTCTTCTCCGCCACAACCTGATTAAAGAACTTCGCCAACCACTCAGCAGGGTACCAGTACTTGGACTTCCATAACTCAGTTGCCACGTCATCGGGCCCAGTCGCTTTGCCTGGCCTCATCTTCAAAGCCGCTTCAATCTCCTCCATGGTGATCTTCTGAACGGGGCCGTGGGTTGGAGCCGTGGAAGGGATGGCTGGATGAGGAAATTCTGCTGTAGAGATTTCCTCAAAGTAGTCGCGCCACCGCTTCAATGCCTTCTTGCGGTCCGTAAGAAGATGGCCATTCTCATCATTGATGCCGAAAAACTTCTCAATATCCTCGGTCTGCCGATGGCGATTCTTAGCAAGCCGGTACAGATACCGCTCGCCATCGCGTGACTCGAGCTTCTCGTTGACATCTCCATAATGAGTGGCTTTCGCAACAGCTTCTTTGCAGCTTTCCTCGCTTCTTGGTACTTCCGCCAGTTATCGGCCGTCTTTTCGCCGAGAAACACGTGATAAAGCGACCTTCTCTCGCACTTTTGCTTTCACGTCATCTGTCCACAGCCATGCCTGCTTGTCGACCTTTCGTCGCCCAGGCTTCGTAATGCCGAGTTCCGACTGTGCAGCTTGACGAATCGCGTCGGTCGTTTTCTTCCAAGTTTCGTCGACAGTCGTGACTGTCGGTAACCGCACGCGAGAAATCACAGCTGCTTCCCTCTCTCTCATTCGCCACCACTTGATTCTTGCTGCACCGCATCGCTCGACCTGCTTCAGCCTCGGAGGGGCGATCTTCAAAGTGCAGATCAGCGGTCGGTGCTGTGGCGCGACCGTCTCATACGGCAGGATCTTCGCGTCTGTGACAAGACTCCGGTCACGATCCTTCACAAGCACAATGTCTATCTGAGACTTGGAGCTCCCACTATAATATGAGATGAGGTGGGAGTCGCGTTTTCGGAAGACGGTGTTTACAATGGTGAGACTATGCGATTCCGCATACTCAAGAATGCGCTCACCATCGGCGTTACGTGATCCGTATCCGAAACCACCATGACAGCTGTACTCGTCTTTCGTAGCACCTACGTGCCCATTAAGGTCACCAGCGACTATGATGACATCTTTCGACGGTACCTCTGCTGTCTTCTCATCCAGCAGGTTCCAAAACTCATCCTTGGCTTGATCGGAGCAGCCAGTCTGCGGAGCATACGCAGAGAAAAAGTGGTAGAGTCGCTCCTTAGCGGCGACAATGATCTTCATCAATCGATCGTCAAAGCGCTCAACGCTTACAATCGAGTCACGAAATCGTTCGGAGACGATTATTCCGACACCACTGGTGGTCCTGGGACTTCCACACAGAACGGCCTTGAAGCCACGTCCTATGTCCCTTGACTTGCGGCGCGACCACCTCGTCTCCTGCACCGCACAGAAATCAACTCTTCTACGCTCCAGTGCTTCAACCAACTCGCACGAGCGACCCGTCAACGTACCCACATTCAGCGTTGCCACGCGGGTCCTGCTTACGTTACGGGACTTTCGGACTAGCTCAGTTGCCCCGATGCCGTCCTCGCATCAGGGACCCTCGCATACTTCTCACACTCGCCGGGCTCTGCCAGTGCGCGTCGGCTCCCGCGGACGCCGTAGCACTATCACGAAAAACTTGCAATGTCATGAACCATGTGATGTGACATGGGTGTTCGTAGGCCGGCCTGTCACAAGGGCCTGTCGCCTGCAATCGAATGCCCGTGTTCGGCTTAGCTCGCAGAACGGGCAGTTTCCAGTGGCACCACGTGGAGGAACGGACATCGCCACCGTTCCTAGGGAAGCTATACAGGGGCTATAGTGCGCTACACGAATTGTTGCAATTCAAGCTCTTGCACCTGGCGGAACTTGAACCCGCACCAATTACCTTCCGGATAGGAATCGACTCCGTACTTACGGCATTATTTGATCGCGCCAAACACACACAAACAAACACACTCGACATCAAGGGTGAATGGCGATGTTACTGGTGTAATGAGCTAGCATCCTACACGGAAAACAGAAGGGTACGGGTTCGTGCCCCGCTTGGCGCACGGATTTTGATAGTAACAAAGTAGTCGTGACATCAGGTTATTCAGTTTTTCTGTAAGAGTATTTCTGAAGACACAAGCTACATTAATAACCAGGAGAGATATTCTATGCCTTTACACTTTCTTGGCGGTTCCATATTTCACTGCAATATAGCCGCTTTATGCGAATTGAGATAAATCTATACACATATGAGTATAAAAAGGCAACTTAGGCAGCGACTCCTGGCACACGCATTCTTGTTGGTCCCTCCAAGCCTGTTAACGAAAGAGGACTGTATTATTCACTTACATTTTATCGTTAGATTCTCTGGTATACACCACTACTGGTGTTCAGAGCTGTTGCTACATAAGATGGTCTCTTGCTAAATCTGGAGAGCAGAAAAGGATCAGAGGCGTAACTGCTGGAACAAAGTTGTCAAAAATTAGGCAAGCTGGAATGTAGTGTTATAGAATGAATAATATTCAATTAATTCTCTCATTAATTACGCTGGGGCGCGTGTAGCGCAGTCGGAGGAGGGTCCGGCTGCCGCGATACCAGGTTCTTGGTTCCGATTTCCCGCCCAGTCCAACCAAGCCTTCCATCTCTCCGAGTTCGGTGAACTGGTTCCAGACTTGTATGGGAAGGATAGTGCGCTGACTTGTTCATCGGCTGGCCACCGCAAGTCATTGTATGGCCAAATACACATTCAAATCGTCTCCACGACATCCCGTAGAAGTAGAATGCGGAGCGCATCCCAAAAGGGATTGAGTAACGCCTCCTTCATCCTTTTACCCTTTATTAATTACCTAATTCATTTATTAATTAATCCAAATAAATTCAATTTATTACGACCATATAAAACTGTCGCGAGAAATCCAACCTAGCACTAACCAAACTTTAACATCTTTGCGAAACGTAATGAACAGGGATAATTGGGTAACTGTAAGTCAGAAGCTTATAATAACAATTCTCGCTAGCACTGTATAAGAGCATATTTTGTTCTTATAGTACTGGTAGTCATTAATTGTATCGGACTTTATTGTGCGGGATGTCAGAGAAAGCAGGGGCGGCAGCGAACGTTGATCGTACTTCTTCGCAAAGGCCCCATTTTTCGAACCATGAAAGAGGAGAGCCCGCTCCGGGCGTGCTCGGGCATTGTCTTTAAAGCGAGTGCAAATCGTTGCTCTCAGAATTTCGCTACAGGTCTGCAAGCTGCGTACAACGCCTATCAGCAGTACGTAGAAGATCGGCAGTTGAACGAGAAAAGGTGAAGCCGGCTTTCTGACAGTAGTGATTCAATTGCTCCGAAGCGCATCGCTCTCAATTTTATCTTCTTCAGGCTTCCTGGACTAGAACAGTTCACACCGAACCAAGTATTCTGGATCATGTTCGCTCACGGCCTGTGTGCTAAAGAAAGCTTTCTCAGCGTTTCAGAGCAAGTGAGTTCAAATACGCTGATCTCTCTGCAGTTCATCTAGTTATCGTCTTCTTAGTTGCGGATCGGTCTGTTTCCACCAAACGAATGCCGCACAAACCAAGTGCTACGAAATATTCCCGCATTCGCCAAGGACTTTGGCTGCGTCGCTGGTCAGAAAATGGTGCTTGCACCGGAAGAGCGATGCGAAGTTTGGACTTCAAATTAGACTTAGAATCTGATTCCGTGATTTACTTTCTTGTTATTTATATCGCAGAAAACCTACAACGGTTAACAAGAATAAATGATGTTCTGGTAGTACTACAGCACCTTTGACCAACAGCAGACGATCGCACACATTTCTTCTTGAAAATTCCTAAAATTTCTACGAGCGGGCTTTTGCTGTAGAAACAGTATTTTCTCCAACAAAGCATGAATAAAATGGGGTAGTTCATCAATATCCACTCTCTCTGAAAATTAAATTTTTATTGGAACGCATTGCAGTATTTGCTCTGACTTGATGGCCCACACATAACCTTTGTGTCCAAAATGTCCGGAAAACGAAGGCTCAACTATAGAAGTTCTATAAATCGGCAATCCTGGATTGCTGATCTCCAATAAATAATATTTATTGAATACTGTAAATATGTAAACATCAAGGCGCACAGGACATGTGCGAGTAGCGGTCCCGACACCAAACACACCAGATTGTCGGGTTCTTAACCTTTAAAGTAGGTTGTAGCACATCTCCATAGCTAGAAAGGGAAAATTTTATGACCATCCATGCAGCATGAACTTTTCGGAAATCCGTTGAGCAATATATTCAACATATTCGGTGAATTAGCACAATTTTAGATGCTACTATTTTAGATGTGCTTATAACCCTAGGCCTTCGATGAACCAGGTTTGCAGCTTCAGCACCTTTCGACAGTCTTTGCTTGGGTTTTAAACACACTGTAGCCTATCAATACGTTTCAAGATCTAATTGGACTGCATCAAGGTCCAATGGAATTTGGCGGGTCCAATGGAATTTGGCGGAATGGAACAAATTTTCCCTTTTATTCTTAAAGTACACCTTTTCTTCTCTCATCTCCTTTTCTTTAAGTATTTATATATTTATCTCCCTTAAAATCAACCAAGAAGTATTCTACAAACTACATAGAAATGGAAGTCGGTAAAGAAGTTGCGATCTTAAAATTATTGTTAACCTTTAGGGCCGTAGCTTTGAGCTTGCTTATTGAGTTGCTATTATCTTGTTGCCTAGTATTTGCGGGTCCGACGACTGAGGTCGGCATCCGGCTCTAGGTCGGTTGATTTGTGATGGTTCTTTTGTCCGTAGGCTTTCCCATGAGTCCAAAGGTCCAATGATCGGGCGATCAGACCGAGGCGGAGTAGACCGGATTAGACTGAGCTGAACCGGCTCGAGCTTTCATCTGCTCGACCTCAATTTATAGTCGAAGGTGGCGGAGTTTACGAGATGGTCTAGACATCATGGACCAAAGTCCATGACAAGATCCACGATAATATCAATGCAACAACTCTTCGGAATTTGAGAATTCAAGGAAAGCTTCGGCTTAAAAAAGGGTGATTTCGAGTTTGCAATTTTGGAACGACAGAAACTCCCACTGATACGAACAACATTTTGAAGGAACCTGGAGCCACTGAAGCACGCACTAACATCGTAAGCTTCAGCTACTTCACGAGACCCCTGGCAGTTTTGTGTGAACTCGCATGCGTAATGTGTACGAGCACGGTGACTATCAGGAGCTGGAGTGCCCTTCCGGATCTCTTCCGTCGCAAACATCCGTGCAGCCTAATAAGCCCATCATATCATTAACGAAACACCATAACCTTGTTTCCGTGGCGTACGTAGTCTGGCTTGCGATGTTTCCCACTGCATAGTCGCTTCCGTTGAGGCACATGTAGCAACGATATCCTGTAGTCTCCACAACCTCTTATCTTCAAACGTGGGCGTGATGTTCACGAATCGAATTTGACACTGGCCTTCTAACAATGCGTACAATTGAAACGGACCGAAAGTTCCATCCGTCTAATCACCCCCCATGTCCTATCTTCTTGGAACCTCGGCGTTGGTGTTCAAAGTGTTCACAGCACTGCTGTGAAACGAAGTTTTTAGTGCAATAACTTCTTCTTCTTCTTCAGCGTCTGTCCCGCTTCGTAGCGGGGTCCGCTATTCTGGTGTCATGACGCCACCTCTCCCGATCCAGCGCTAAATCAGGGTGAACACCAGCAATCTTCAACCTTCGTCCATATGTAACGTGTCAGACCAGCGCTGCTTCGGACGCCCTCTAGGCCGCTTTCCTACCACCTCGAACTTAAGGCCTATCTTGAGGACGCTGTCTTCTTTTCCACGCAGAACGTGGCCGTAACATCGCAAGCGAGCTTCGCGGATCTTGTACGCTATCGGCGCAACACCGAACTTCTGCCGAATGACATCGTTTCGGATGCGGTCCAGGCGCGTGACTACAGCCGTCCAGCGCAGCATCTTCGTATCCATGACGCTGAGGCGCGTTTCAATCTCCTTGGTCGCAGGCCAACACTCAGCACCGTACATCGCTACCGGCCGGACGACAGTTCTATATATTTTTGACTTCAAGCGCTCTGGTATCTTCCTATCGCAGAACACGCCAGTCAACGAATTTTTTAGTGCAATAACTAAATCCACCGAACAACCTACCTAGTGCCACAAAGTGGGCAACTTTAAAACGCGCTGTAATTCAAATGAAACAAGCTGTACAAACCAACATTAAGCACTCTAAAAGGTTTCACTAACAAAATGCTTTAATGAACCATGGGGGTAAACATGTCTTCAGCTGTTCGAATTTTTTTCTGCTTTATTTATTTATTCAGCGTGCAATGGAATTTATCACCCAACTATATAACCACCATCGATAGTCACTACAATGTTCCACCAAATAAGCTGGCCAACGATTCCTTTCTCCGAAAACTGAGGAGATTAGGAGTCAAAGAATTCGCTGACCTCTCTCTTAATATTCTAAATTTTGGAGTTTTGAATTAAAAAATTTCAACGAAATTTAGTGACGAAAAATTCCGTTAAATTGCATTACCGATACTTAACGCGTCGTTTTTGAAATTGTACTTCTTCTTCATGGAAATGCATTTTGGACGATTTTCTGAATGAGCTTTCGCAATGCCAATTGCGATGCCGGAGGAACCCTTAATTACCTGAATCAGTTCAAGTACGCATTCGATATCTTCCTTTCCGTATTTCGAGAATTGTTGGCATTTTCCTTGCTCTTTGACCAATTTATTTGCGTGGCCTCCACTTTTCTCTGCCATAGTTTTTTTGGACTTTTTAAACCGTTTTTCGCGATTGATTGCTACATATTAATGGCTCATGCAGCTTTTTCACAGGTTTTTTGTCATATTTGTTTTATAAGTAGGGACGAAAACGAATAGAAAACGCAGAAAAAATAGTGCTAGAAAACAAGAACGGAGACAAAGAAACGAAACAAGGAAAGAAAGGGCGCCTTACCTCTCCTCGCAAGTTTTGTGGAAAGTTGGACCGGCTCTTCGTACAGCAGCAGACTATGACTATAGGACTACGTGATGACAACGTTGATCTCCGCCTAGCTGGACATGGACACTGCCGGTAGTGTCATTGCTTTGCTTCTACTGAATTTCATGCCGTGCATGTCAACAGTCTTTCGTCCTATGGTTGTCTTGGCAGTTTTCTTTGGGAGAGGTGCAGTCAGTATACGTGAAGCGGCGATGGTTAGACCAAATCTAGTCCTTTCCAATCTGGTTCCAATCTTGCATGAGATTTTTTCAAGTTCTATGGAAAAGGTACATCTTTGAATGTGGAGGTCTTGTTCTAGCAAGACATTTTCCTTATGTCTATGCTTTTTCCTTTAATTTGCGAATTCACTGTAACATCGTTCATCCATCCCAAATGTGCTCTGCAAAATCAGGGAGAAATTGAGAAACCCAAAACACATTCTGACCTTAAGCTAACGTGCTGTACAGCTTTCTAGCACGTGCTTCAAGAAGAAAATCGAAGTGGTCAATTGCAGGAAGGTGAGTAGAGTAACGGGGAGTGATGAATTCTATTTGGGAGAATTAGGGAAGAGAAAGAGAAGACACTGTTAATGAAGGAGAAATATACATGTTTCATATGATTTTCTTTTGAGTACAGATTAGAAATTCTTGACAGCTGAAATCTTACTTGGGTCGGTAGACAATTACTCAATGCAGAACAACTAATTCGCTTCCATTAAACGGTTCGTGGCTGTTTTTTTTAATTCTCAGCTGTCATCTGCACGAAGAACAGGGCCTTTTGGGATAAAGGAACCGCTCTGTGAAACAGGCAGATCTATGGACTTCGCAAATTTCTTCCAGAATCGAACTGTACCAAAGGATTCGAAGCGGTTACTGCCTGACCAAAATTCTTCGTTAAAACATTCGGTAGTTTTTTAGAAACACCTTTAAAAGTATTGAACAATCTTAGCCTGTAAAAGTCCAATAAGCGAACGCAAATTCTGTAAAAAGTGTTGTCAGAATAAATGAAAACGCTCAAAACCTTGAGCGGTGCTATGGCTCATAGCACTTTGGACTTTGCGATACATACCGCCTAGCCGTGTCGTGAAGGATGTGGACAGAAGTACGTCTCGGCCGTTTTTCTTGAACGGCCTTTGCCGGTTTCTGAAGTTAATTGGCGTAAATGCTGCCGGTGACTTGCATTCATGCGGGAGCAACTCGTGTTTCAACATTCCTCTCGAATCCGAGAAGCAGCGAGGGAGACTCATCCTGGATGAAGGACTATTTTGGCCTGGACTGGCGGGTCTTCTCCTCAAGGAGGCCACACGGCACAATACGTGTAAGATTCGTAGAGGACTCAACGGATCTATCCTAGTCGGGGGGGGGGGCGCATAACTAAGCACTAGGTAACAAAGTGAATTAATACTTACCGAGCGGCTCCTAGAGACGAAACCTAACCTAAAAGAAACCAAAAACGGAGGAACAAACAAAAAAAATCGCCGCGGTTTACAACCGTCTCGCCGGGGAAAGAGCGACGGAATAGAGCCATGCCGCGTGCTGACCGCCGCTTGACATGTTATAACCAGGATCCAACATAGTGGGAGGGCACATGAAGCAGCACGCCGCGTGCTGACCGTCGCTTGACATGTTATAACCAGGATCTAACATTGTGAGGAGGGCACACAACTTTGCCTTCTTACAACCGTAGCGAATGCAATTTTTTCGTTTTTTCTTTGTGACTTTTTCTTATTTAGGTCCTGTGTTGTTCTGTAGGAGCCGCTCTGTAAGTCTTGAGTGAATTTGTCACATATAATGCTTTTTAGTTATGCCCACCCCCGGACTAGGACAGATTCGACTCAACTTTTAGCTCCAGTAGTCAGATCTGCCAGAAACACCTTTAGGTGCGGACAGAGAATTAGAGACTGACAAAATGGATGTCTGGGAGAACCGCGTGCTATGTCAAGACATGAGGGATACGTCATAGGGATTTCAACGTGAAAAGAACTGAAGATGTCGTGGCTTCTGTCCGGCCGCAGTGCTGCTGTTGGAGTTCTCCATGATTGTTCGCGTGAGACATCCGGAAGGAAGTTTGATCTCACGTGGCTCATATGTACGCTTAACGAGCCCACGGACAAAGCTCTTCTAGCTTCTTTAGTATCGTGATTTCTTGTCAAAGTGTCTAGCGGGGAAGTGACTTCTTCCTTGACTGGCCACCGCAAGTCCGCCACCACAAAAGTGAAGGCCGCATACATATGGCAGTAACTAAAAGGTTCTCATGAAATTCTGGAATATGCTCTGCGTGATACGCCCCAAATAGAGAATTTGGATACAACCACCTCCACATCGTTCCTAGGTGAGGGCATCGATTACGAAAGAAGTTACGGAACAACTTATCCTTCCTAGCCTCAGTGAAAACAGCAAAACCTTGTTGGCTTTTCCTACCTTTAGCTTTATACTTACTTAGATACTTAGACGGCTCGTCTTCACTGGTCGTGCGAGCCCCAACGCAATCGTCATTCGTTTCTTTCTCTCGCAATTGTCATCCATGATGTTCGTATAGCTCGATTGGAACGACGACCACGACCATTAGCCGATTCTGAATTAGAATTTGGAAACGAACGCTGCCTTTCGATGATTCCGACGAACACATCTGACCATCTCGTTGAAGGTCTTCCTCGAGGACGCTTGCACCCTCTTGGAATCCACTTCGCTGTTCTTCTTGTCCAGCGATCGTCCGTGCTTCGCATGATATGACCGGCCTATCGGTGCTTCATCTTCGATGTGTATTCCGCCGGGTCTCTTAGTCGTGACATCCTGCGTAAGTCGGAACTGTGAAGGCCAGCTCGGTGTTGTGATAACCTGCTGAACTTGAGAAGACATCTTTCGAGCGCTCTGTGAGTAGTACGTAAGGATTTTGACGTGGACGCAGTGTCAGCCCACGTTTCGGCGGCGTAGCAGAGCGCTGGGAGGACGGTTGAATCGAACAGGTGGGCTCGCAGATCGGCCAGCTGGCCATCTAGCTTTAGCGTTATAGATTTTTCAAATTCTCTAGTGACAGTGTGAAAATCTCTTGCCATGCCAAACTTCTGAAATTAAAAGTTTAGCCCCACCAAAAGTTTTTTGGTGTTTTGAAGGATCATTACTCCACAATTAGGTTGACGTCGTGCGATGCGGTCTAGAGAAAAATCTAGACTTGAGCTGGTGTAAAACATATGAGATCACCTGTCACCTGTCACCTGTCGTCCCGTTGATCATCGACTTGCTCGAGCGGGCGCCAGCAGCGTCTGCATTCGTCCCTGTCGCGTGCCAGAGTGCTCCAATGGATCCTCCTCGCTCGAGGGACACGAAGTGCGTCATAGCGGTCGTTCAGGACTTTCACGAAGAAGTCCGACCAACGCGTTGGTGGGCGTCCTGGTGTTCTCTTGACATCCCGCGGAATCCAGTCGGTGACGGCTCTCGTCCAGCGGGTGTCTGCGAAGCGCATTACGTGGCCGGCCCACCTAATTTTCGACAACTTGGCCCACGCGACAGCGTCTCTGATCTTCGAACATCGGCGAAGCTCGGAACTCCGGAGGCCTTCTCTCACTTGCGTGAGTCGTGTCACTCCGAGCATCGTCCTCTCAATTCCACGCTGCGTGAGTCTGATCGCGTGTTCATCCTGCATTCGTATAGCCCAGGTCTCTGAGGCGTATGTTAGGGCAGGAAGAACAGTGGAGTCAAATAGGTGGGCCCGGAGTCGGACGTTCTTCGTCTTCTTCATGACTTCTTCGACGCTCCTGAAAGCTTTCCAAGCCGCTCTTTTCCTCCTGCTCAGCTCCGCCGCTAGGTCGTTGGCCATATTGACTTCGCGACCCAGATAGACGTAGCTGGAGCATTCGGAGATGTTCGTTCCGCTGAGCGAGAATGGGGCATCAGAAACCCATCCGTTCCTCATAAACATCGTCTTCGTAAGATTCAGCTGCAGTTCAACGTTCCCACATACACGATCGAAGTCGGTCAGCATTCCCTCTACTTGGCTGATGCTCGGTGTTATGAGCACAATGTCGTCAGCGAAGCGAAGATGATGTAGTTGCCGGCCGTCGACCTTCACTCCTATTTCTTCCCATTCCAGTTCGCGCATGACGTTTTCGAGGGTGGCGCTGAAGAGCTTCGGGGATATGGTATCCCCTTGCCGAACCCCCCTCTTCACGTCGATGAAAACGTCGTTGTAGAATGTAAAGATCTTGGTCGTGAATCCACTGGATGACGAAGGACTCTGATGTATGACTAGGAACGCCTTGAGTGAGCAGGGCTTTGAGGACCGCTTCTGTCTCGACGGAGTCGGATGCCTTTTTCAGGTCGATGAACGTAAGACGCAGCGGCAGCTTATACTCTCGCGACACTTCGATGAGCTTCGTAATGGTGTGTATGTGGTCAATCGTGCTGAATCCTCTTCGAAATCCTGCTTGTTCGCATGATTGTCCTTCGTCCAGCGTTCTGCTGATCCTGTTGAGGATGACTCGAGTGAACAGCTTGTAGACTACGGACAGCAGGCAGATCGGGCGATAGTTCCCAATGTCGTGCACGTGTCTCCCTTCTTTACAGCAAGACGGTCTTGCTGGTCTTCCACTGAGATGGAACCTTACACTCCGACAGGTAACGTGTGAATAGCCGCGCCAAGGTGTTGATGAACGCTGGCGGGAGGTTTTTCAGGTGTTCGGGTCTGATCCTGTCAGGACCTTGTGCTGTGCGTTTCTTCACCGACGAGATGGCGTGTCGGATCTCGGAAAGGAGAACAGAGCGGACGACGTATCCATCCTGCGGAAGATAGTTGACGTCATAACATCTCAAATATAGCTTTCGAGTAAAACTGTTCTGAACGCTTTCCGAGAAATCGATATCCTTCTTTTTGCACGGATTCCAAACAGTTATTCCAATCTCAAATATGGTCGAACATAGGATTTATAAACCCGTAAATATGCTTGGGATCCTTCGATTGTAGAAGCCTGAACAGAGTGTAGATGGTGTAGTTCGTTTTCCCCACAAGTGTTCGGTGGTAACTACTGAAGTCCAGGCTAGAATTAATCAAGGAACCTAAGTCAACTTCCCCTACAGGCATGAGAGTTTTGGATTGTAGTTTGTATGGAATCGGTGTCTCACATTTCGGACCAATTAGCATGTACTTGGGTTTCTCCGCTGACAATGGGACCTCCCACTATTTGGACCATTAGTCGACATATTCAATTGCTGCTTGTAAATCACTAACATCATCCATCCCTTTGATACACTTGTAAATCTTTATGTCGTCTGCGTACATCTTGCATACCACACCAAAACGCGAAATGGCAGTAGGTAACTCATACGTATATATATATATATATATATATATATATAACAAATAGCAGAGGCGATAGGACTCCGCCTTGTGGCACACCACTGCACGCAAGATATGAAGGTGAGAACTCATCTTTCACACGTACTTGATAGGTTCTTCCCGAGAGGAAAGCCTTGACCCATCTTATAATTCTAAAGTGTATGCCTACCATCTCCATTTTGAAGAGTAACTTGGATATAAAGACCTTGTCAAAGGCTTTCGTAAAGTCAAAGAAGGCCACATCTGTGCGACTCTTATCCTGTACTGCTCGAGACTAGTCATTTAAGGCAGTAAATACAGAGGTTTCTACAGACCTTCCCTTCACGAAACCGTACTGGTTCTCTGAAATGACACCGTTGTCCAAAAGACGCTCCATAATATGTTTCTTAACAACTTTCTCGAACACTCTTGCAAACACGGAGGTGATACTTATGGGCCTATAGTTTTTGCCATCGTGAATAGGCGGTTTCTTGAGAATCGGTGTGATTAGCGCATGTTTCCACCGCAAAGGTACCTCACCTTTCATGTAACTCAAGTTGTAAATGTGTTCCAGAGGGAAAGCTAAATATACTGCAATCTTCTTTATAAAAGCAACTGGAATGAAATCTGGAGAGGTAGATGAGGAACACGGCCACTTCTCTAGGATATCAGCAATTTCTTCCCTATGGAACCACAGAGAAGCCTGAATAGGAGGCAACTGACTGGAACTGCACTCTGCAGAGTAAGACAATTCATCAGAGTGCGAGTTATACGCCTTCTGAAATTCCAATGCCAATAGATTAGCCTTATCTTCGTCAGTAGAAACTGTGGTACTATCGCCACGAGTTAAATTTGGTCTGACACTGGTCTGACCACGACTCGAATTTATGTATCTATGCAGTGCCATTTTATCACCCGTTCCAATGATTTTGCGTTCCACATAGACACTATACTTAAATAAGGCTTTGTCCACTTTGCTCTAAAACGCTCAAAATTTTTCTTACCCACGTAATGATCAAATGAGCAAGTTATGGACCATAAAGCTCTTTGCCTATCCAACATCTTCTGGAGGTAAGACGGTAGATGTTGCAACTCCGTGATGATCATTTTCATGGGAACAAATAACTCTATGACGTGATGAAGGAGAGCAACAAAGCAACACGTTTATATTACGTTTTGATGGCTGTCTCCAGCTTTAGCATAGTTCTCCATGGAAGGAAACGAACAACACTTAGATATACAATGTACGTTCACTTGTACTTAGGAAAAGACAACTTGCGGCGTTACTCACTAATTTTCTTTCCTACTTCTTAATCAGCGTTTCTTCTGCTTGACGTGACATAATGAGGCTCAGGTGTGTTTGATAGGAACCCGAGAGAAGTTCAATGTAATACACACGTACATCAGTGCTTTGGCCGCTCTCGAGGCCGATATTCCGCCACGTCGAGCTCGAGGCCTGAGTAGCAGCGTCCACTACTAGTTTTCCGTTTGATGTTCTATACCGTGAGTCGCCACTGGATAGACGACCTCTCTGTAGCTCTTCGAGTTAAGATTGTATGGCATGCTCTTGACTTTGCTACACACTGTGCACCAGCGCTTGAGTTCATGACTGTGCTGCTGTCGACGCAATTACTATCTAGTTCAAGGTATCTAGAGAATGTAGAACCCGGAAGCCAAACGGTGTTCAGCTGGAGCATCTGAGCTCGTTCACTTAGTTCGATCGTGAGAGACATGATGATTTCGATGTTGCTCGAATTCAATCAACTATCTGCTACTGACATTCGTGCACATTTGACCGCAAGCAAGAATCGCTTCATCAGCATACGTGGACATCGAATTGAGGACGTCGTTGTAGAATCGTGAGATCTTGGTCGTGAATCCATTGTACGCTCACGAAGGACTCTGATGTACTGAGTAGGAACACCCTGAGTGAGCAGGGTGTTCCTACTCAGTACAGCAGAGTCATATGGGAAATGAGATAAAACATATGAGATACTGGGAAATAAGATGACTTCCAGATAGAATTAGGAATAGAATCAGCGAACCTAATTTGAGGTAGATGTAATAATACTTAATTAATAAATGGATAATAATAGCGATGGTTTCGTGTTTGCAGCTAAAATCCAGAGAGCCTTCAGTGAAATAGTAGGAAACAAGGGTACTACAGGAATTCCTGACCGGATTCATCAACGACTTACAGCAACTTAACGGAGAAAATACAGCCGAAATCCCTGAGAGCGCGGCGAAATGTTTTACCATATCGCCTGATAAGCCGCGCTATTAGGGATTTCGGCTGTAGTTTTTCGTTAAGTTGCTGTAAATCGTTGATGAATCCGGCCCTTGGATTGATACCAAAAATTCCAGCTTCTCGAGAATTGAAGAGGAAGTCCAACACTTGCTCTCGCCATCGCCCAGCTTGGTAGATTGCAGTGCTTCCTGGCAAGCGGCAAGCTTCTGATGTCAACAAGAATCTATTATGCTGAAAATCTTCTCTAGAAATGTCCACTCCCTTCTTAAGCAGTAGAAGAGTATTATGGAACGGCACTACGCTTGACAACCATGAATGGTTATGACTAATCCTTGCAACAGCCCACAACAACTGCTTTTTGGCTGCTGCTCTTCATTGCATATTTAGCGCTGCGTCATCCAGCATTACTGCGCAACACCTCTTCAGAAGAGGGAAAAGCTGGCACCGGAATACGAAGAACATTTATCCGATAATCCAACAAGAACCGATTATATACAGAGCAATTTTATGATGCGCTTCTAATTATGGTGTCGGGTCTGTACCGCCGGCTAAAACCAGTTATTTTCTACGTATTTAAGGAGCTTGAGACCAAAGCAGATCACAGCAAACACCGAGTAAGATTAAAATAATGACATTATAAGAAAACGAAAGCTTAAGAATATGCCTTGGGTTCATATGAAATGTAGATGATTATGATTGACCCCCAAGATCCAACCAAAACAGAGTAAAATTACAAGAACTACAATACAATGCAGTACGGACTGGAGCAAGAGCAAATAAGCCAGAAATGTTTCATCTAGGTGAACAGCCCCAAGCATTAGAAGACGTACACAGCTCGCAAGAAGTGTGGAGCTCTCGATATTCCCGGCGTTCCCTTATGCTCACTCACCCAGTGATTGAAAGAGGTTTTCAGACCAGCTAATCTAATAATACCATGCAGCACTATGAGATTCCTTCACAAATGAACATAGATTATTGACCCATCAAACGTCACATGAAAACATGGCGCCAAGTTAAGAGCATAGTGGTCGACAGTTTCCACATCAAATATCCAGCTGCGACATTTTTCGTGTGCAGAGATTTGCACGAGGATCCGTATTGAGCGATGCCTTTCGAAGAGTGCCTGATGATCGACTGAAATATGGAAAAGTTAGTGACTTCTGCTCCACTGGACGGAAAACTAAGCCGTAAACATGGAGCGGTGTTTCCTCAAAACAGGCTGCTAAGCAATGCAGGGAGCCTGGCGTGAACATGGAGCTGAACCTGCCTGCTGCTTGTTGTATGACGGACAAGGAAGGGGTACCAGGTCGGAGTGGCACTCTGACATGAGGCGTATACCCTGTGGTGCATCAATGAACGATGACACTACTAGCCGTTCCATATCTGCAGCGGACAACAGAGCTACGGGCCATTTTCACCTTGCCTTGCATGAAAATAATATACACCGAGATCAGCTAAGCCGCAAACGAGATGCGCGGCCGGATAGTGGTAGCACAGTGGATGGAGAAGCAGCGTACTCGAAAGAAGGCGATTTGTGGCTCGACTCCTTGATAATGGGGTCCCGGCTGCCGGGGAGCAAGCCGAACATACAAAAGCGCGCGGAAGCCGCGGCGACTGCTGCGGCAAGCGCGACATCTACATAGTGTGTGCTGCTACAGTTACGAAGTCTAACGCTCTTTCTTTCATGACACGAAGCTTAATTTCTAAAAGCCACATATCTAGATACAAAACAGCACAACTCGGGAGTTTGCTAGAGCTTCGTTTCCCACATAACAGCCCACACAGGAGCGATGCGTCAGTGGCGATTCATTGCGCGTGCGGCAGAGGCCGCCGCGCGCGCAGCGAAAACCCGTATGTTCGTACTACCAGCCGGATTGATATGTTTTTCGTTGCTGTTTCATAAGAAGGGGTTCGATTGTTCGTGTCGGACCCCTTTTAGGAAAAACATAACTGCCTCGTCACCCGGGAGTCGATCCACAAACCCTTCGTCTTCCCAATGCTGATTCTCCTCCCACTCGCCAGCACTATTTCGCTGTGTGCGGTGTTAACGACCCACAACACCTCGGCACCTGTGACTAGCTGACTTCGAGCCGAAGCAGAGCGCAATGAAGGCAAAGCGAAAATGTTCTGCAACCTCTTTATCCGCTGCCCGTCGCAGTTCGGACCAGATCTCTAGGATCTGCGCCGGAAGCTGCACCACACTGGATCTCATCACAAAATGCCGCTGCAACCTGGTATCCTTTCCTTTTTGAGCTGCTCCATTGGCTACCTATTAGGTACGTTCTATACTGGTCGATGAGAGCGACTATCACTGCTGTGGTAGGACATGGCCAGTTGAGCATGTTTGGTGCAACTCATTATGTAGACAAGCAGATTACCCAGCAGGTATTTGGAAAACTCCATGAGAGCAAAGAGCAGAACCGAGCTATTGCAATGGTCTGTGGTAGCAAGACGCAGAAACAATAAAAGGAAGAATTCTCTACTCTGTGCTAGCGCTGAGTAGAGAAGTTATGAGAGAGAACGCCGCCAAAAGCCTCTTTTAAGCAAATTTATCAAGGAGGATCAATGAGAGTGTTGAACAATCTTAATAAGGAGGACTGATCGACCTGATCGAAGAGGGGTGACAAATTTAGCAATGAACATCTTTGAAAATTTATAATTCTTCCGTATTTGCAATTGTCCCAAGCAGTGAATACATCGTTTGATTTCTCGTAAATATTTTTTCTAGCTATAAAAATAATTTTGAGTTTATTTCAAAGTGCAAATAAACTCAAAATTAATTTTATAATTTTTGGGCGATGTAAAGAGAAATCGCGCAATGCCCTCGTATGACATGCTGCTACTTTCATTTCGTTGGTTCCAAAAACTTCCCTTACATGAGCTATGAATTAGTGAACAGCTATAAAAAACCATTTGGAAAAACACACATCTCCACATGAACCGAGAATAAATCATTCACTTCAAGCAGAATTTACCATGTCAATAAGGAGAACTGTGAACACATGCAAAAACTGCCCTTTAGCGGGCTTTGAACTATGTCCAAAATCTTTTTCTGCGAAATTTGTGTATAATTTCACAAAAATAAAGTAAATTAAGAACTTCAAACTTCATTTTTTGGTGGAGATGAATTGTGAAAATTTCAAAGAAGGTGTTAAGAACTTTTCGAAGCTGAAAAATGTACTACTGTCTCCTTAGAAAGTGCCTTGTTTAATTTGGTAGACGTCCGTTTTGATTTGGAAGGTGTTTAGTTTGGTTTCAAACGTACGTATCTGGTTTGCTTCGAAGGGTTTCCTGTTTGACATGGTATATTTCGATTATAACCCCTACCCACTAACCCGAATTTGCCTGGAATTTCCAGTGGCTGCCTGAAGATATTAGGGTTCTCGACTAACCAGGATACTATCTCAACGGTAGGTCGGAACGGCGCAAGTGTTGTATATGGGCAGAACCGCCTCTTCCTGGTAAGTAACAAATTGCAGGTATCCCGGACCCCAATACAACTCTGCGCAGAGTTAGAGGCGACGGAAGTCGCCTGTTGGCGCCCTGTTGATTCACGTGCTCCCAGCTGACGGGCGCGCGCGGGATGAGGGCTCGTATCGCGGATCGGCGCAGTGGCCTAGAAGGGAAGCGCTCGGGCTCGTGAGCGAGGGCTCGAGGGTTTGGATCCCGCAGACTGCGTTTGTTTTTGCACTTTTGCAAAATCCATGCTTATCATATAGGCAATCCAACTAGGGGTACTATAGTGTGTTATAGAGCACGTTTACATATAACATATGCTTCAAACTACAGATTAGCAAGAATGTTCACTTCTGTGTGTCTCTTGTTTGAAGCCTGTTTTGTGTGACCGTAGTTATGTAACGATATTTTATGGCACTAGTTAAAAGTCCCGACTCCACCGACAAGACTTCGGTCAAAAAAATCCGCTGAAACTTCGTCTAGGGTGTTATTTGGGGTGCTGATCAGGAATCTTACATCCGTTTTTCACGATTCGGTCGGAGACCACCCATACCGTTAACAAGGGTGGTCCAGGCAGGGTCAACGATTTCGCTGAAACTTCTTCTAGGGGGTGGGGGGTTATTTGGGTGCTGATCGCGAATCTGACATCCGTTTTTCACGATTCTGTCTCTACCTGCCGTCACCGACAGAAACTTTAAGAATGTAATCCTGTGCCTCCTGTATCTATATTATCCAGCCGAATCGTGAAGAACGGATATGAGATTCGTGATCAGCACCCCAGATAACCCCCTAGACGAAGTTTCAGCGGATTTTTTTGTTGTTGACCGAAGTGTTGTCGGTGGAGTCAGAACTTTTAACTAGTGCCACAAAATATCTATCGTTACATAACTACGGTCACACAAAATAGGCTTCAAACAAGTGACACACAGAAGTGAGCATTCTAGCTGATCTGTAGTTCGAAGCATATGTTATATGTAAACATGCTCTATAACACACTATAGTATCCCTAGGTGGATTACCTGTATGATAAACATGGATTTTGCAAAAGTGCGAAACAAACGCATTCTGCCGGATCCAAACCCTCGACCCCTCGCTCAAGGCTCGTGCACAGTTTCACTGCGCTGTGGCACCGCGCTGAGAGGTTCATTTTTTGCCACATCCCCCACGTCGGCGCGGTGCGGTAGCGCTGCGTAGCTGGAAGGTTGCCAGCAGAGGCGCGCATGGTACGTAATCCCGTGAGCCACACGCCACACCACGGCACAGCGCGGTGAAAATGGGAGCTCCAATTCCCTCAGCGCAGTGACACCGCGCGGTGCCACTGCGCGGTGAGTGTGCACGGCCCCTCACCGCGCGGTGGCTCCGCGCTGTGGCACAGCGCAGTGAACCGCCTATGCTACAACATGGGTGGTTCACTGCGCTGTCGAACTGTGCACGAGCCTTCACGAGCCCGAGCGCTTCACTACTACGCCACCTGTACACTGCGCTGGCCCGCGATACGAGCCCTCATCCAGCGCGCGCCCGTCAGCTGGGAGCACGTGAATCAACAGGGCGCCAACAGGCGACTTCCGTCGCCTCTAAGTCTGCGCAGAGTTGTATTGGGGTCGGGATACCTGCAATTTGTTACTTACCAGGAAGAGGCGGTTCTGCCCATATACAACACTTGCGCCGTTCCGACCTACCGTTGAGATAGTATCCTGGTAAGATAAGGAAATGAATTGTGAAGAATGGGAGGTTGACACAATATCACTTATGTTACAGGGCAACCCTTTTCCTCACATCTGCAAGAGCACCCCATTTTGTCCTAACATCAGTTATTTTTAGCAGCGTTTCCAACTTTATTGTGAAGTTTTTCTCAAAGGTTCCCTTCACATATGGCATGGTTGAGAAGAGCAAATTTTTGCCAGATTTTCGACTACAAATATCAAGCTAGTGGATATAAGCTTGCTTTTTTGAATGATAGCATTGGGGTAGCGAATTCCTGCCGCCAGTTGTGATTGCGCTAGTATCTATAGTTCCTTAAAATTCTTGCTGAATATGTCGATTTTTCAGACTATTGTGATCGGAAGGAGGGACAGATCAATATAGATGACGAATGACAACGAAGAATGGTAATGGTAATCTTGCAGAGGAGAATGCGTTAAAAACCATTAATTCGTTAAGGCCGCTAAAACGCTAAAAGCTTAATGTACACCCCTGTTAAGAAGGCAGTAAGGTTAGTTCACGTTGGAACTATTAACCCGTACAAATACATATAACCCGGAAGGAAAACTCCTCGAAGATATTCTCGATGTTCTCTCTTCACTCGACATTGTTAAATGTTTGATGTGCTTCTATTCGTAGAGTGCCTAGAAGCTCAAGAAGCACAATATTTATTTAGCGGCCACGTTTCGAACTTATCTTCGTCTCCGGAGACCCGCTGATCGACCGATTGAGCAGAACACATCGCTAGTCACTACCGCTGTTAATCAACGGAGGGTGGGTTTTTCTCAGAGATATTTCTGTTCGAACCGGGACATCCAAAGTCCTTCTGTGGAGCGGATTCGCACAGCAGTGATAGCTGAACGCAGAAAATGTGCCCTGACCACGCGATTTCGCAATTGAGCTGAATCAGGTCCACCTGTTCGATCCAACCTGCAGAAAGTTCCTAGCCGAAGAACATCATAGGAAGAAGCGATATTACAGGGACGAGCGAAATCTTCTTTAAAAGGAAGCATAATCGAAACTTTAGAAGTCTAGCAGTTGAGATAGCAAACCCCTCAACACGCTCGTAAGTCTTATCCTACTGTGCCGATAGCACTCACATTACCATTCGTCTTATCTAAAACCTACCTATCGTCTGCATTTTGTGTTCTTTTATCGAAGAGTGCAAGATACGCAGATATTATCGTTGATATGGAGTTGTGATCATGTTTCTGTAGGCGATGTCCTCTACCGCTTATCACGTCCCTTTGTGCAGTGAAAGGCGAGGAACTGTGTGGATAATGAGCGTACCGTTCAATGTTCTCGAAGTACTGCGTGTGAGCGTTGAAGGAGTGCTTCCGTCTGAACTGGCGCAGCTGTGTCTCGAAGCCATCGCGGAACAGATCCACGACTGCGCAGATCAAAACACGCCATGCGCGGCTGAAAGTGTAGCACATCAGAAGGACTTCGTGACGGGCAGACCTTCACTGCCACTGTCCACGTCTTAAACCCATTTCCGCCCTTCACTGATGGTTGGGGTTTTCATGCCCTTCTTCAAATCACATTTTAAAGTAGTGCATTACGGCTTCTGTTGTTACTGCGTCACTGTGTTCACCCTGAACATCCTAATCGTCATGCTCGTTCTTTCTTTCATTCCGATAGACGCTATCCTACATCAATAACATTGAAAATGGATGAAAATTATTTCGAAGAACGAGGTTTCCATGATTCTATGGAACTTGTGGCCTCAAGAAGCTTTCCTCTAATGCAGACAACTGGTAAAAGGCGTAAGGGGGTAGAATTAAACTGCCTTTAACGAAAACGTCGGGAACGTCGTAGCTCGCTGACCGTCTTTATCTCACATACATCCATAATGGTGCTCAACGAGAATTCGTTTTCTTGGCATTTTGTGGCGGCAGTTGGCGTCCAAGAGCTGTTTTGTTCTGTTTTCCACCCATACTCCCATTACTATTTAAAATTGTCGTGTCTTGAAAAGATCCCTGGTGGCGTTATTCTAACTCCTTTCTCTTTTCAAGGCCTCGAAGAAGGCACTTGCTCAGAAACATAAGTCGAATAAGGTTACAGTAGCAGTTCTAGGCACGATAACTTCACGACATTCTACTCCTCTAGTCCTCGACATGAGACTATTGAACGGCAGCTGAACGCTGAATATGGTACATTTGAGTTTTGCCCAGTTACCGCATTGCTTCACAATGCTTCCCTACTTGCTTTTTATAATGCCTCGGTCATGATGACCACCAATGACTTCTGCCTTGCACGAGGTAATGCTAATGGCTATTACCTACCCGATTTTGTGGTTTCGCAGTCTCGTGTTCAGTCCTAGTTCTAGAACTACTTTCGACATTGTTTATTCCGCATGGATGATGAGACAATTTGGACCTTCTAGCTCCATTTGTTATTGATCTCCAACAAAGATAGCTTGCCTTACTGCTGCGCGACCACCTATCGTTATACAAAGGAGAGAAAGGAAAATGTGCAAAAATGAATAACTGGATAACATGCAATACAAAATACTTAATGCTTAATCAGTTTTTCTACAACTAACTATCCCTAGGATCATTTGCAGAGACGATAGTGGGACTCGAGAGTGTCTTGTTCCCATTTCTGCATTAATACTAGGGTTAGTGGGCCTGTCTGCACAATTCTGCAAATTGCATTTGCAGTTGGAATGGAACATTCAAACTCTAGCTTTGAGTGAATAAATGGCTTACCTCGCTTCTTTGCTCTGCCGTACTCCATCCTGTTTCAAAATCACTTCAACAAATATCTCTTGGAATCTGTCCAATTCGGCAGTACTGAGGCCAAATTCTTGCTTCAGCGCAAAATGTCGGGCACCCATCTCTCGAACCTCTTCCAGATCCTAAAAAACTGGAATGTTTTGCATTGTAAATAGTGCGACACTGTATCTGAAACCTGTTCCAGGCAGTCCTAGTCCACTATCTACTGAAACCCGCTGAAGAATACGGCAAACGAGAGAGTGGCAACAATACTGATTCACCCCTTGATGAGAAGGGGGGGGGTCGCTTGAGGACCTGAGAAAACACAGTTACGTGGCATTTCAGCTAAACTTTTGAATCTTAACTGCATCGACATGAGCGACCCATGGAATTGGCTGCAAACCCCATATCGCGTCGTTCTTCTGCGGCGCTGTCTATGTGGTCGATGAGTAGCTGTGAAAACGTGACCTTGGAAGGAGGATGCATGGATAATCTATGTGCATCGAACGAGGTACTGTTAAGTTCTTGAAAACTATTCAATGTGCTCTGCAAAGGCGGTTAACTAATAAAAAAGCCCAATTGCGAGACAAGACGTGTTGTCCAACGTAATAAGCCTCATCTTCCACAGAGGCCAAGACGGTGTATGCACAAAGCTTCACCCTCTGTAGATTACTCTATTTTCCAGTAATTTCGGTCGATTGACCATGTCTCAGTCTAAGGTCAAACTCGTATGTATTATGTCGTTGCATAGGAAATGGCCGACTTTGCTACCTCAATCTCTGGTTGATTTTTCGTGGCAACAAATGTTCCCGTTTCAGGCATTGTATATAGTTTCTGAAAGCGGAGAGCCTCCTCTTTCTTACAAACTATAGCATTGGTAACATAATTTTCCTTGGGGAGTTTTTGGCGTCGTTTTTACACTATGAATCGACGTGATATTCAGGTGCTCTACGTATATGAGTGGAAAAGTGGACACAGCGCCGCAGCTGCAGATCGTAACATCAACGCTGCCTTTGGGGAGGATTTCTATTCGAAAGGTCTCGATCTAGAAATGAATGTTCCGAAGTTAAGACCGAGGTAGGCTGTCATCTGGAAGCGGATCCCCGTCACGCTGTTAGAAAGCTAGCACAGTATTTCGGTGTTGACAGCAGCACTATCAGTCGCCACTTAAATGCGATCGGAAAAGTAAAGAAATCGGATAAATGGATCCAGCACGAACTGACCGCCGAGCAGGTGCTGAAGCGCCGCGACACCTGTGTTTTGTTAACACAATCTACGGGAGCCCTTTTTTGGACAAGATCTTGATATGCGACGAAAAGTAGATCCTTTATGACAACCGTCGTCGCTCTGCATAATGGTTGGACAAGAATGACAGTCCCAAGGAGATGCGAAACCAAGTCTTCATCCAAAGAAGACCTTGGTGACCGTATGGTGAACAATAGCTATTATATCCCATTACAGTTCTTGAAGACTGGAGAGACTATCACAGCGGAGAAGTGCTGTGTCGAAACGGCAGTGATGCTCCAGAACTTGATTGAAAAACAGCCGGCTTTGCTCAATCGAAGAGGCCCAATCCTACTGTAAGACAACGCGTGTCCGCAAATTTCAAAAATTGTTGTGCAAAAACTGAATGAATAGGGATACGAAGCTCTGCCACTTCCAGCATATTCACCACTACCGATTACCATTTTTTAAGCACTTAGATAGTCATGTGAAGGATAAAACATTCAGCAATCAAGATGTCGAAAATGACTTCTTATGTTTTATTAGTTCTTGTAGTTCTGATTTCTGCAAATATGGAATATATAAGCTATCGCCGCGTTGGAAAAAGGGAGCCAATTGTAATGGTGCTTACTTCGATCAATAATATTGCTTCCAAGCAAACTTGTAATCTATCAGAGTTTGCAGTCAAAATCGGCCACTTCATATGCAACGTATACCTAACAGTATTTCTTAATAGCTGATTCATCATCTATTCTTTCAGATTCTTTATGCTAGGCTCCTCTGTCAATGAATTTCAGAACATTTTCTTTATATATTCTTCGCATACCAACCGGCTCCGCTTACTTATCCAGCAAAAAAAAAGAAACCGGCAAGTTCGAGAATTGTGTAATTTAATTTTTTTATTTCGTGAACTCATTTTGATATGAATGACCGTTTCATCACCCAGGTTTATCCTACTCTCTAAGATTACTCAGAATAAGTTATGAAAACGAGTTCAAATCCTCAGTTTCAGTTGATTTTGTTTGACACCACTTCAATTTCTTATTTACTACGAAGATACATATGAAGACATGCAGATGACCCTTTGGCCACTTTTTGCGCTTTCGTTCCGTTATTAGGAGAGGCTCCCATTCTGCTGCGTCACGGCGAGGACCGAGACAGAGGGAGGAGGTGTATTCTAAATCTTTTCCTATCCTTCGTGACGATTTTCACTCATTTTCTTCATGAACAATGAATTATAACGAAAGTTGTTCCGGCTTTCACTAAAACCAAATAACAACCTGGAGACTCAATGCCTAGATGTCGTCGGCTCTAACAGAAGTAGGCATAGCATTGCTTAGTTGCTCGAAAAACATTCTTACATTGGAAACGACGGTCAGATAATTAGTTCTCGCGGCGCAATTCAACAGTATCGGCATATCCTTGTTCCTGCTCCCTTCTGACCAAAGTTGACCGTATTTTTTCTCGTTTCCTCGTTCCATTCCTATTCTAGTACATGTGCGACTGCGGGCTTTTTTACAACTTCGACTTACAGTATGCGTACGTGAGGCAAACAGCTTTTTCAAGTGAAATGCCTTATTTTCTATCTATTGCACGTCTTCAGAAAGCTGTCGTTTTAAACTCCCTTATTTAAGTTTTAAAAACCCTCCTATCTCTGTACAAAATTGTTGCATGCCCAGCTTATTAGGAAAATGCCGGAAGACTCTGTATGTCTCTGAGCCTAAAGCATAACCTATGCTGAATAAGTTGTCATTATTTCGCATCTACGAATGATATCAGCCACACTGAAGAGGCGACAGTCATTTCTACTGTATCCTTCCATTCAGCCTTATCCCGAAGAGCAAGGAGTTCCTTCAACGAAAATGAGATGAGACGTCGAAAGATCGAAGAGTTTGTGCGCCAACCAATGACCTTCGACGGTCTGCCGCTGGTCGACGTGATTAT
Organism: Heligmosomoides polygyrus bakeri; assembly: GCA_947359475.1. Classification (NCBI taxonomy): domain Eukaryota; kingdom Metazoa; phylum Nematoda; class Chromadorea; order Rhabditida; family Heligmosomidae; genus Heligmosomoides; species Heligmosomoides polygyrus. Next base: position 71,354,570 of record OX375866.1, read on the forward strand.
TCCGGAATTCGTTGCGGATAACACAATTTGAGGTCCAGTTCTAGCCCAAGCTTGGCGCGGCCCCAATGGAAGTAGGTTATTTCGTGAACGCAGGCTCTATCACTCAGCGAATGCCGCGAAACCACGATTAATTAGGAGGAATACGTATTAGAAGGGCAAACATCAGGCCTAATCAGATCGCGTGCGCTCATCATGCACACACCAGTAGGCAGTCCTTCTGCGATTTCGAACAAACACGACCTATTAATAGAAATGCCCGTGACAAAGATCCAGTTCTTGTCAAATAACGAAGGAGAATGCAGTCGTTCAGATGTTACTCCACCTACGGGTCTCTTGATAAAACATATCATCCAAGATAAAAGATTCTTTTATGAAGCCCTCTTATGTCTTTAAAGTAAACGCTCTGTCTCTTCGTTTTCCTAACCCGGCAGCTACTAAACAGTGGAGAATGCGTGAAATCTTAGCTGAGGTGGTAAATATAAGCTGATTCAAACCAAAACTTTACTAAACTGATTTAAACCATTCTGTTACAAAACCTTGTATAGACCTGATCAGATAGCCTACTACACATTCGCATAGCTTGTTAAAAACTGGTAAACTTCTTACAATAGCTGCCCATGGTCAAGGTTTACATACCTATATTGAGTAGTCTAAACGTTAGCGTTGTAACGATATTTGAAGCCATTAAATGATGTATGTAGCTGGCAATCATCGTCAGATTTCTTCTACAGAATTCATTCTTTTATGATCTTAGCCTACATTTTAGGGAATACTCTTCCTAGAAGTGAGATCTATGTTCAAGGACAAGGTGGATTGAGTTGACTTCCTCAAACGCACTGCGACTTGAATTCCTTCATTTTTTGTCGCCGTTTCATGAGATGGACATTGACGCGGCCTGTGGGGACAATTTCAGTGGACCTTATCATTGGAACCAAACACATGATAGTTCATCTCATTTTATGGTTAGAGTCCGAGCACACACACAGAAAACTTCTTCCCACCCGTTCAGCAGATTCAGTGAGTGATTTATACATATAGGTTCATAACTACCTGCTCTGCATCGATGATCTTGTCTAGGATTGACAGAAGACACCGAGCGTGGTCGGCAACGGTCCTCACTTGACTCTGCGTCGTCGACAGCGATTGGGGTGATGAAGAGAAGCATGCAGAAGCCACTGGGCATGACGACTCTAGCTGAAAATGCTTCTCATAGTGGGAAAGCTCGGTACAATTAGTGGTCCGTTACGAAGTTATATTTCTCGCGTTGACAAACCAAAGACTTCATTTCCTCGGCTTCACGCTTGCTTGTGCCTCTAAAGACCTGTGCGTGCTATGGATCATCCAGATTTCTCTATGCACCTGAGAAGAGCATGTGGCCCAACTGCAAAAAGTGAACAAAGCTGCAGAGTTCTCCCACCGCCTCTCTCTTCATATTGTCTTCATCTTCAAGCGCGTAGTAAAGACCCCCGGTTTCAGATAGAGCTGTTTTCATGAAGGAGATCATTTATAACCCTCATTTTCCCGCGTTGACAAACCAAAGACTTCATGACTTTACTGTCTCGCACCGTATAGCTTTCACAGATTTTCACAGACCTTTGTGCGCTCATACTCAAGACCTTCACTGAAAGGGAACACAAATCACCGCAAGCTGTTACGCAAATAACACGTCAACTGTTACATTATGACGTCGATAATGTCTTTAGTGGCCATTTGCGAAATGTGGAAACTTACAATTTTAAGAGAAATAAAGGAAGAATGGCGTCATTTTGTTGGCAAATAAAGAGAAACTGAGGTCATAATCTGGACATATTCCAGGCCCAAAGAGGAAAAATAAAGAGGAAGGAGGGAAAAGTCTCGTGAGATGTGAAGCACGGCGCATGTAGTCAATATCTGCACGTGCTCTCACCTTATCAAACACTTTAACTTATACGTATACCAGCGGTCTGATCGGCCTCTCGGCCGCACTTACGGCTTCTCAGCGGCTTCGCCGTAGTAACAACTTCTCATCATCAATTGTAGCTGTCTTCTATGTATGTCATGGTCTCCGCAGGAAGAACACCTTAACTACGTCGATAGGGCAAGTTAGAAAGGGCCACGAAGAGAGGCTGCTATTCTGAGGTAATGATTACTACTCAGAAAAGATTGAGCCCACCAACTAAAAATATACAGGTAATTGTTCCGCTAATACAGTGACTGAAAATCCAACATTTTTGAATGCTATGAAATGTTCAGAGAAATCCTTTTCAGTATAACCGGGCGAGGACATTGAAATGCTTGTAGAGACTATAAATACAAATCATTCATCGACTACCCTTCAGCGACCTCGGCTACCCCCAGAGCTAAGTTTCAGGCTTGCTGAGTGAAGTCCACAAAAAATCGATAATTTGATCTATATCAATTGATGGCGATCGAAACCTCAAAAAGAACTTCAGATTCGTGTTCTGCGACCTCGACTACCCCGAGGCTGAGTTTCGAGCCGCTGTCGATCGCCATGAATCGTTGAGCATCGCCAATACGCCGTGACCCCATTCGAGTTATGGCGGACGGAAACACACACAGACACACACACACACACACAGTTGCCCTTATTTGTAAAAAAAATTCATAGGTTGTGTGGAGGTTTTTTCGGAATCAGTGCCTAACTCTTATGAGATTCTATCAACGGACATTATTATTATTATTATTTATTACATGGGTCAAATCCATGTGAAGAACAATGTAATTAGAAACGGTATAGAACGACATCCACAGCCAATGGCTATCGGTCCAGATCAAAGTGTTATAGAATGATTAGAAAGTACATACGACAACAAATGCCCAGAGAAAGAAGAATGGAAGGGAGAACAGAGATCTAGAGGGGCTTTACCACAAGATCTCATTATGTCCTAGAATTATTCATGAATTGACTTGCATTCGTAATAAATGGCTTCAGCTTGTACGGAATAACTGAGTTTTTGGAAAGTTTTATATAATCCGAACCTACTCTATTAACGAAAAAATTATGTCGAATCGACATGATCTTTGAAACTTCCAAAATAAGAATTGCTGCTGTCTATCGAGCTCCCTCTTGTAAGTCGCTTGAAAATGAACAACTAGTGAGCACAGTAAGTGATATTCTGGCGTGTGGCCATGCATGCGTTGTTGTTGGTGATTTCAACTATCCTGATTTGACTGGACTAACATACAGCAGTCTGGTCAGCTATCCGTTGATTCTCACCAATTTGTAGAAATGGCATGCAGCAGTGGTGCACACAAAATTCTGTGCGTTAAATATTTTTAACGAAATTTTTTAACGGAAAATTTTCGTTAAATTTCCGGTAAAACGTTAAATTTCGTTGAAAAGCACAATTAGCTGCAATCCATCATTTCAAGCGAAAAAAATCAAGGGAAAACTTATGGGTTTCAAGTTCAAGAGGTCAACAGCTAAAGTTCAAGGAATGTAGTGCAACACTGCAATTAAAATAATCAATTCAACATAGAAAAATAAACAAGCCTTCAACAACAAATTACCTGCAGGGTGCGGAATAAAAACAGCTGAGGAATTATCATTGAAGATGATCACCGACAACGCATCTTTAAATGTGCGATCAGGCAGGACCCGGAGTCCCCCCTTCCGCGTTCTTTGCGAAAACGTTTTGTGTGGCTGTTCTACGAGCATATACAATTTCGGTGGGGGCACCAGTCCACTAAGTACAGAAAGAAAAAGAAAAATACAATTAAAAGCCTATCAGTGGAAGGTTAACACGTTGTCGAACGCACGATTTTCAAGTACCTGGTGCGTGGAACCAATCCATTTTTTGCAAGGTCGAGACCTTGACACGACATCCTGGCACATGGTCGCACATCCAAAAAGGCGTGACACGTCGACAACGTGTTAACCTTGAGGAAAAGTAGGTTTCCAAATTTTTGTTATTAGAGTTTTTCAAAAATCAGTTAAAATATGTCCAACGGCCGAAAACATCCTCTCCGTCTCAACCGTTCCAGGTGGCGAGCAAGAGTATTCTGGGATAAGCAACGCCAGGTGAGGATAGGCACACCTTACGAGGAGATTAGACAAGCATCTCTGTGGATTCGTTGACGTACTTGGGGGTTCGGGGAGGAAATTTCTAGCTCCAAAATGCATTAAGGATACGGATGAAGGACAGCGTTACTCAATCTCTTTTGGGAAGCGCCACGCATCCCACTCCTGTGTTATATCGTGGAGGCGATTTGAATGCGTGTTTGGCCGTACAAATGACTTGCAGTAGCCAGTCGATAAAGCATTCAGCGCTTTATCCCTCCCAGACAAGTCTGGTACCAATTCTACCAATTCTCCGACTCCGGAGGGATGGAAGGCTTGGTCTGCTCAAGCGGGAAATCTGAACTGGGAACAGGCGACAGCAAGCACCTCTTCCGGCTGCGCTTCACGCGCCCACAAAATGCATTATTTCCAAAAATTCAAAGCAAATCCATGGAAACATAAAAATATTCTAGCTGATTTCATTAGGTTTTCAGGAACTTATCCTTTATCCTTCTAATCGGAAAGATGAGTCCTGCAAAATTAGTGAAGATTAAGGGCGAATGTGTAAAAACTCACTAAGAAAAACGTCCGTTAAAAATTCCGTAAATTTCTAAACATTTCCGTTAAGTCGTCAAGCCAGATTTTAAAGAAAAATGCCGTTAATTCGTTAAATTCGTTAAATCGTTAACCTTAAATGTGCAGCCCTGGTCTGCAGCAAAATATTCGGGAACCTACCAGAGGTGGACACCCTCTGTACCTAATTTTATCTACTGATGCTTCTATTGTTGATTTTGTCTGTCCAGCCACCTGTAGGGCTGAGCGCCACAACAGTATTAACTTTGCCATCCGCCGCACCTACATGGAAAATGTGTATACGTACTATCGTCAGTTCAGTAGATGTGATTATGCAATAGTTTGTGATTATCTGGCGTCCATTGCATGGAGGAACTCTTTTGATGCTCTTGGTAGCGTAAATGAAAAATATGAGCTATTCTTATCAATTCTACAACAGGCATCGATATCTTTGTGCCATGGCGGGTGTGGCTGTGAAATATTCATCGTTGCCAACTTATCTGCAGATTATGTTAGATCATCGGGACCGCCTTTTTATGGAGGCAAAGCGCACTCAGGCTAAGCAGGACTAGGAAAGGTACAGGTTTTTTGCTAAGAAATTCGATAAAGCGCTGGAGAAATACAACAATTCTATAGAAAAGAAAATTGTTGAGTCGAGGAATAAAGTTAGGTTTTACAAACTGCTCAACAAAAAGCTTAAGCGTGGCAACTTCATTAGCAGCATTAGGAGTGGTGATCAGGTAGCGGTTACTGATCTGGACAAAGCCAATATGTTAGCTGAAAGACTTTGTGGAGTGTTTCTTGCTGATAATGATTCTATTCCAGCTTATAGCCCGGAAGTGTTGAAACCTATGTCTACCTTTCCATGGTTTAAAGAAAGTCTTTTGTACGAGATTATGATGAAGTGGCCTGACTCATCTTCGTTGACACCAGATCTTGTACCTATATTTTTCATTAAGAAGATAGCTCATGTAGTGGTAGGTCCTCTGTCATATATTTTTAACCAATCTTTAATGTATGCTGAGGTCCCACTGAGATAGAAACATTCGTTTGTAACTCCACTACTGAAAAAAGAGCCTGCGCCTGCAAATAATGTCAATAACTATAGGCCTGTAAGTATCACATCATTCCTTTGTAGGCTGTTCGAAAAGGTCTTTAAAAAATCATGTTCTTGAATACCTCACAACTAATGGAATGATACCAAGGAGTCAGCATGGTTTCATACCTGGGATATCAGTTGAAACAAATATCTTAGAGTGGATGAATGATGGGACGGCCACATTGGACATGAAAAAGGTGTGCGATGTAGTACACCTTGATTTTGCGAAGGCTTTCGACCGTGTTAGTTATAGCAAATTGCTGCACAAGATATCTAGGCTTGGTGTTCATTCAGTGATTTGTAAGTGGTTGGAGGAATTTCTTAGTGGGAGGTCCTCCCAGGTAAATGTGGGTAATGCGTTGTCTAGATGCATGCAGGTCATGAGCGGCGTTCCTCAGGGAGGAGTGCTTTCTCCACTATTATTTATCATCTATACATCTGATATTCCTTACCTACTGAATGGCAGTGGTGTTGTGGTTAAACAGTTTGCTGATGATATCAAGATTTATCGAGAAGTTATAACATCTGAGGACCAAATCTTATTGCAGACTGCTATTAATACGTTGCAGGAGTGGTCCAGCACATGGAGTCTACCTTTAGCCCAGAAAAAAACTATGTTTATAAGAATTGGATCTTCATCGGTCTTGTTAGATTATAAAATAAAATAAAAATAAAATAAAATAAAATAAAAATAGGTGACAACCCCATCTCCAGAGTTACAGCCGTACGAGACTTAGGATTCTACTATGACGAAAAGCTGGATTTTTCTGAGCATTTATAGGTAATCCAGAAAAAGGCTCAATCACGTAGTTTCCAGATCTTTAGGGGGTTTTCCACTCGCAACAACGCTGTGTTGCTTCAAGCTTATAAAATATACGTTAGACCGATTGTCGAAACTGGTTCTGCTGAGAAGGTTCAAAACAATTACACCAGGAAAATATTGCTTAGATCTGGAAGCTTCCTCTATGCTAGGATACAGTGCTCACGCATAAGAAACAAATATTTCAATCTCCACACGTTGGAGTCGCCTAGGAAGCTAGGAGACGTTTGTGTTATCTTCAAAATGTTATCAGGGATCATGGACGTTGATGTTTCGCAGTTTTATAAGATTTTGCCATGGGTAACGAGAGATGATTCTAAAAAGATATCCTACCGCACTCCTAAGACGACCGTAAGGTCTTCTGCTTTTAAGTGTAGGGTCGCCTCCTCATACCTAGCTCTAAAACACAATTTTGAAGTAACTGAGAAGGTCTATGGCTCCTTCAAACGATTTTTGAAGAAGAAATGGTTATGTTATTAGTCTTTTATGGTGAGCATATTCCTAATGGTGTTTGGGTGTTTCTTCTATGTTTGTTGTGTTTGTTCGTTTTATGAGGTATGTCTTAAACACCGTAATAAATAACAATAATAATAATAATAATAATCATAATAATAATAATAATAATAATAATGAATCGCTGAGCATCGCCAATACGCCGTGACCCCACTCGAGTTATAGCGGACGGAAACACACACAGACACACACACACTCTACTCTTTTATATATAGTAGGACAAGTCATGCGTGGAAATGCCTATACTGATCATTAAACATCGAATGGATCTGTCAAACTTAAGCATGCCTTATATACTTACAAAATAGCGTAGTTGATTTGCACCTGGTTCACATTCTACGGGCATTTCCTCACCCTCTTTGAGACGCCCTCTTGTTTTAATGCTGTGCTTGACTGAAGCTCGGTAAGAGCTACTCAATACACGTGTACTCTAGTTGAAGGAGGCGTCGGCTGCTGCCGGTACCCCACATCACTTCACGTACCCAAAGCCCACCAAACTATCCATCCCTTCACGTGTACTGGGACTGAACGCACCTGAGAATGATAAAGCTCTGGCTTTTCCATCGGACGGCCGCGGAACTCGAGAAATAGGCAAAATATGGATTGAAATTGCTCAAAAATATATCGAAGGAGGGCCAAACGTGCTACATCCCACGAATGGCTTCATTAACGCCGACCTTTCCTTATTTTTTTAGGAGCTGTTCACTTTTTTTCGTTTTTTTTTTGAGAATGATAAATTCGTCCTCATTAGTGAAATTCATGCGCGAATTGGATTCGACTACGAGTCAGACGAAACTCGAAATCTGACTATGTTTGGCATATCATCTGGAGACGGTGGAAGAGCGAAGAGTATCAAGTGCATGTCCAAAGTCCACTCTTTTCGGGTCGCTTTATGTGATAATTTTTCCTATTTTCATATCGGAAGAACATCCTTTTACCACTTGTACTTCCTACTGCAATGCAGAATGGAGTTGAAGATTTGCGAATACACAATAAGGAGATCCTACCCCCCCCCCCCTAATTGAGCCAACAGTGTACCCGAGAGAGTTTAAAAGTTACACAACAGACCAGAAGGCGTATCACTCATTCGAGGATGGGTGACTCAGTTCGTCTTGTTAGTGATAGGAATAGATCTACACCATCTACATCTGCACAATAATCATAACATCTCTCTCTCTCTGAGCTCTGCAAAACATTGATTTTATATAAACCCAGATGGGCATTTATTCAGTTTGACACGCCGTGCGGGCGATTTTCTCAGCCTGAAACAACGCGGAATTCACACCGTGACGTTTCTTTCTCATAACTGAATTCCCGCAGCTATTTCGGTCATCAGCCGTTGTTAATGTTTGCTAATACGTCTTTCAACTTTCAGTCATGAAGCCCTTTCACGCACTACGAAGTCCTATGATGTCGTACTAGAGCTTACTGCAGGTCGCAAGTCGACTCAAGATGAGCGTACATTAAGAAGCAAGAAGATCCCACACCATTCGTGGTACACCAGAAGCAGTGTGACTTATGACGCAAGACCGCGGAAGTTTCGAGAAATTGTTTTCTGCTGAGAAAGGATTGCGCCGTCACTTGTAAAATTGATATTTCTTGAATGATTCATGTTGCTGGCTCTCAGTCATCGACTCACTAAGCTTCGAGGCTTTTGAGAGGTAAGCACCAGCATCACTTGTTGTTGCACCAAATGCTGAGAATCTCAAGAATGGGAATCGCTCTTATAGCCGCAGCTCATCGCCCCATAGTTGAAGGGGGAAAAGAAGAAAGAAAACTACGTTGGAGGCGCTGCGGGTTTAAAACTCTTACGCAGAACATCGGCTACAGTAGCGGGATGAATTGATATTATCCTCAAACCCTCATGAAATGAGACAATTGCAGTTTTAGATGGCCCTGATATGAAGTTGAGATTTCTTCCCTATGGAAACATGGTAAGAGGAAGCCGACGATTTCTTTTCTAAAATTGAATACCCACCAATATTTATGTTACTTCTGAAATGTCCTGCTAGCAACAATTTAGCAGATATCTTCCAAATGTTGAGAATGTCCCGAATGTAATTCCGAATCGAAACATCATCTTGTGATACTTCCTCCTTTTTCATGCTTCATTTCGACACATGAATTAGCAAAGGTAAGCGAATTCAACATTTGCAGGAAACGTAAAAGGATTAGGTTAGAAATTTTCGTCATTGTAGTTCAAAACGCGCTAGAAGTGGTGAATTAATCATCGTCGATTCAATTTGGTTTCAAAATACATCACATAGTGATACAGATAATAAATCTACAAAATACATCCTGGCGTCTAACAATTCCAGCGCGCGTCGTCACGTAGAAGAAGGTTTTGGCTGCCACGAGCACGAATCGAGGTTCTTGGCCTGATCCCGCCCTGACCAAACAAGTTCTCTGATGCCGGCGTAAGTTAGTTGGTTACTCGCTAGAAAGCTTATTCGGGAGAGATAAAAACTTTGACTTTTTCGTTGGCAATTTATTGTGTAGGTCAAATACACGATATCATGGAAGAAATAAAATGCGCGGTGCATCTTTCAAAGAGACTGAATAAACCCGACCTTCATCATATCATCCTTAAGAATTCTCGCTGTGCAATGCCACATTACTCTTTTCCTTCGCTGGGGACGAACCGCCCCGACCTTTGCAGTGATTTGGAAGCATTGGCATCCTTCTGGTTCTCCAGTTGAAGATTTTCGAATGGAGGCAGAGCTGGGACGTGTCAACAGCCGCCGAATCTGATATTCTCGGACATAGCGTCATCGCAAGCCGCTATTTGTGGGGATACACGCAAACAACAACATCGACTGTTGAAGGAGTCAACAGCCGATGTCTGCGTGTCTTCTCGACACGGACATGTCAGTCCTTTCTCCAGCTTCCTCTGTTGCAGAAGGCAAGCGCAAGAGACCGGGATTTCCACCGACGTTGGAAAACATGTTTTCTCGAGCAGGTGACATGAATCGCTTCGCTCTGTGCGGTGCTTAATCTGCTATGCGAGAGCAAGCACTAATCTTTGGCCTCGTAATGGGAGCGATGAACCCTGAGCGGTAATCGTCACTAGGCGACACACTGAATGCGATCTCGTGAAAAAACACAGACTTGCACAAAGAGTAACCAAATGCTTTTAGGACTACTCAACGGCGGGAGAGGAGTTCAAAAATAATTCTCACTAAAATAGCTTACCCGCTGGAAACAGCGTGATAGCACAGTGATCAGTCCTTTAGTGTTGATGTGACGCCAGGACTTTCGGAGAACCGCCACCTGGAAATCAAAAATATTCGAAATTCTTGTAGATTTCCTAGAAAATTATAGGCATAGCAAAGAAATGCGCTTATTAAGGAAATTATTTATTTCTAAATGGTTCAAGAAATGTATATACGCCTATTTAAGAAATTGGTATCACACGATGGTTGGCCAAGAAAAGTGGAAAGGAGCAAACATTCACAAACAGCAGTCAGCGTTCTCTCTACTTATTCCCTCTTAAAACTTTTATTGCAGCTAAGCATGTTGGTAACAAAGTGGCACAGAACCTCTAAAAATGACACATGGTTTCAAAAATGGATATTTATGTCCAGATTGCTGGTGAAACTTAGTAGTAATACTGTGTAGAAGCGCTTCACTGACTTGCCTGAGTTATGGAAGCAAGCCGTCGTGTGTTGCTGTTAAAAAACATGTGAATCAATTTTCGTCCAGCACAATGAGTGCAGCAATAAGTTAATGAGTACAAACGACGAGATTCGCGTTCAGAAAATGATAATAAAGTCACAAGATATATGCAAATGCAATTGGACGCACTGGTAACTTGCGTTACAATATTCTCGAACCAATGCGATGGTATACTTTAATGGGAAGATACAGCAGCATTCTGGCGTTAAAAAAAGTTCAAAATTCTTTTATGCGTAAATTATTTCGTTGATTTTACATGCTCTCCTATTCCAAAATCCCAATTTTCAGCGTTAGAAATGAATCGGTGGGTCTTCCCTCTCTGGAATGGAGAAGGAAAAGGTTTGACCTCTGAATGGTATTTAAGATGTTTAAGGGCTTAACTACTCTACCTATCTCTCAATCCTTCAATCAATCCCCTTCAATACCAGAGGTGCTGAGATAAAGCTTACTACTGCAAATGCTAAGTCTTTGGTCAGGTCAATGTTTTTCAGTCTCAGAACGCGCTCAAACTTCAATCGTGTTTTCCGCTCTACCGTTTGGTCTCTAAGTTATGCCACCTTCAAGAAACATGCTGCCAACTTTATTGCTTAGTATCTTAGTTACTGTTAATTCTTTTGGCGTAAGATATGTTCACTTCTTTTTTTCGTTCCTAGTTAGGAGGATTATTGTTTTAGGTCTTGTTCTTAACTACTTTATGTTTGTGTTTTCTGCCTGTTTCGCTGTGTCAATTGTGTCATTTGAGACCCACAATAAGTAAATAAGTAATAAATATCCATGCGGATTTCAATAAATTATGCAGGTGAGAAGTGAAGACGGAACGATCGAGCAGTACCTGTGATGGCATCAACGACGGACAAATCGGAATAATCGCACGAGCCGAGGAAATAGAGCCAGACCTCTCTCGCATGCTGTCTGAAATTGATTTTTTACTCACTTGCAGGTGCACGAGCACTGTACTAAAAAGATCTAGAAGACTGCAAAATTCATGACAACGTTTGGTTGCAACTTATTAGGTCAGAGCTGTGTGAGAGGTGAAGAGCTCAAAACGATATGCTACAAGTGGATGTGGACGGTACCTAAGGAGAATCGCCTCATCTTCACCATTGAAGTTCTGTGGGAGAATTATTTCCATAACATACAAGAGTTAAGAACATTCACAGGGTTTATAAAAACTGAAAAGTGCTGAAAAAACAAAACAAAAAAATGAAAACAGCATGTGAAGAGTGAAACGCAGTGGTGTTCTGTAAACCTTGAACTAAACGATGGTGCTCAAGAAGAAAAGTAGCTCATTAAACACGCTTTACTATCGTATTTTAGCTGACGTGAGAAGCATATATGTACGTAGAGATGAGCAGTGGTTGCACTAGCAGCAGCTCACAAATTTTCATAATCTACCCAGGCCGGACGGGAGAAGTTGGCCGTGTCCCGGAGCCGCGATCTGCGCAGCTACGGCCCAAGACCTGCCCAGCTACGGCCCAAGAATCTCGGTCATCCTTTTTGAGGGCAGCACGTGCTGCCCGAGCTCGGCAGCACATCCTCCCTTCGAAATGAGAAGGATGTACTGCCGAGCTCGAGATGACCAAGTGCTGAGAGCTGGGCAGGTGGTTACTAAAATCCATGTGAAGAACAATATAATTAGAAACAGTATACAACGACATCCACACGACATTGGCCAACGATCCAGACCAAAGTGTAATAGAATGATTAGAAAGTACATGCGATAACAAACACCCGGAGAATGAAGAATAGAAAGGAGAACAGACCAAGAGGGACTCTGCCACAAGATCTCGTTATGTCCTAGAATTATTTATGAATCGACTTGCATTCGTAATAAATGGCTTCAGGTTGTACGGAATAACTGAGTTTTTGGCAAGTTTCATATAATCCGAACCTGCTCTATTGACAAAAAAATTATGTCGAATTGAAGATTTTGCAGTGCTTAGTGAAAGCTTCTCTCCTCCACCTCGGGTTCTAGATGGTCTCACCATGAAGAAATCACGTTTGTCAAGTCCACAGAAACCATGGAGAATTTTGTGTACCATTACGAGGTCGTATATTCTTCGTCTGTATGAAAGTGTCTGTAGCCCAAGTTGTTTATTTCTTGTATCACTGCTGGGAATAGCATGGTAATCAAAGCCACATTTCCTAACAAATAGTTTTCTAGTGATGCTATTTTGGACTTTTTCAAGTCGAAGTATATTTTTCTTCTTAACTGGGTAAAAAATTGTTGTTCCATACTCAAGTATCGGCCTAACGTAAGTCTTATAAGCTTTTACAAGGACAGATGGGTTTTTTGTGGAAAGACTTCTAAAGAGATTGTGTACCACAGCTATCGCTTTATTTGCAATTTGTTCACAATGCGCGTCCAAAGCTAAATTTGCATTGAGGAGGAACCCAAGATCTGTTGTTTGATCAGTGCTTGTAATCTCATTTTCACCTAACTTGTATGTGTAACCAGGATTTCTTCTTCCTAAATGGAGCACCTTAGTTTTTTCTTTTGATAAAGAAAGCCGCCATTCGTGGGACCAGCGATCAACAGCATCTATAGCTTGCTGCAGAAGGTTTTGATTATGGATTGGTGAGCTATGGTAAATTTTCAAGTCATCAGCAAAAGCTATGCATTTCACTCCTGAGTTCATTATTAGTGACGGCAGTTCGTGGGTATAGATATTAAATAGAATAGGTGATAGAACGCAACCTTGTGGAACGCCACTAAGAGCCAGTTGTGGTGCTGAATAATTGGAATTCACGCGTACAGTAAAAGTTCTGTGATCTAGAAACTCAACTATCCAAGAAATTATTCGAGGATGTATGCCCACCATGATCAATTTAGCTTTTAGTCTCTTATGGCATACCCTATCAAAGGCTTTTGCAAAATCAAAATAAATCACATCAAGCCATCCTATGTTATCTATGTCGTTGGTCCAGTCATTCAAGGCCTGTAGCATAGCTGTCTCAGTGGATCTTTTTCTCTGAAAACCATGTTGGTTTGTTGAGATTATGTTGTGGTGATCCAAGTGTGCAACAATTCTCTTTTTAAGAATTTTTTCGAAAAGACGGGCGAACATAGATGTGACACTAACCGGTCGATAATTTTGCGGTGTCGTAAATGGGGCCTTTTTCGGTATTGGAGTAACTATAGCGCTCTTCCATCTATATGGAACTTCAGCTGTCATGAAGCTTAAATTGAAAATGAATTCAAGAGGCTTGACAATACTTGCACTTACTTGTTTTACAAAGAAAAGCGGTATCTCATCAGGCAGATGTGAAGTGTGTAGTAGTAATCGCTGCTATTCACAAAAGGAGTGATGAGCAGAAGATTAGCTTGGATTGTCCTGATTGATTATAAGTTCTAAGAGAATCTTTGCTTTTTAAGTGTTTCTATCAGCTTCAAGTCCTTGGCGAGCATAATTTATTGCTCTTTGCATTCTTGGGCCGTAGCTGCGCAGATCGTTGGTCGCAGCTGGGCAGATCACGGCTCCGGGACACGGCCCAACTTCTCCCATCCGGCCAGAGTAGTAAGAGGATGTTGTTGAACGAGGATGAGTCTGATTGAGCTGGAATCGGGGAAGCGAGCTCCTTCGCCTATCCGCTATTCGCTTCGAGCTGTACGATTCCCAAGCTATACGACTAATGAATATCAGCTCAATTTTTAGACTGGTTTCACTCTTAAGCATGGATAGAAATACACAACTTTTAGACCCCTTGTTGACTACAAAGCTGGAGGAGCAATAAATTATGCTCGCCAAGGACTTGAAGCTGATAGAAACACTTAAAAAGCAAAGATTCTCTTAGAACTTATAATCAATCAGGACAATCCAAGCTAATCTTCTGCTCATCACTCCTTTTGTGAATAGCAGCGATTACTACTACACACTTCACATAATCGAACATCTAATTCAAAGTTCAACTAGAATGAGTATCAAATTTCCGGGGGTAGTAAGGGCATTTGCAGCAACTGAAGAAGAACTAGTTTCACATAAGCGACTCAAAGGCTATACTTGAAATGCCGGTTTTGGGAAAACGAAGAACCTCATGCAGCCTACCCTGCTCCATTCTTCTGTTGAAAGGCAACACTTGTGTGAGGTGCAGCAAACAGCGAAAATCAACAATGACGCAGTTTAGCACGAGGTCGTAACGACATTCAGGGATTTCACGCATAGATAGACTTCCTGATACGCTTTTCACGTAGTTAACGATGCAAGGCGCAAGTGCTATTATTCCGGGGATGCGGATGAAGGACGAAGATCGATGCCACTGGACGTGACGTTACAACTAGTTGAGCAGGAAGGATGTACTGAAATGGATGCGTTGGGTGTGGAATTGAGCGGCGTACACTCGCTTCATGTTTTTAAACATGTGTGCGACCCCAATAAAGCAAAAGGCATACCAGACACCAATATCCTCGAATGCAAAGAAAGACAAATACATGAAAAAGCAGGGGAGCGTGAATCGAATCTCTTTGGGATCTTCCGTTAAGCCTAACTCTACTGGAAATCACAGAGGCTGCTTGAAGGCGTAAACAAACGGCCAATAGAAAGGTCAGAGACTTCCGAGACACGTCTGATGTTATCTGGCCGGTGCTGGAGGGTGTAAGAGGTTTCCCCACTGGGAACAAAGACACCAGTAATCAGTGTGTGGTGCCACAAGCGCTGAAGTCAGTCGCACTACATGAGAAGGTTAGCCACTGAAGGTGGGACTGTGCAGCTTCAATTGTTGGTTCAGTTTACCCTATTTTGCCAGAAGTCAGCAGTTAGCTCTGAGATCTCCATACTGGAGAAGGTTATCCTCAACATCGCGGAGAAATACTCCAGGCGGTGATGGAGTAGACGTTATTCTGGAGTGCTTTAGTCAAAGCTGCGCTACACTGGCTACAACGACAGCGATCAGGGGATTGATGTCGTACCCGCTCAAGCACACGGAAACATTCGGGAGCCACTCCACAAACAACGCAACACCGTCAAGCGTGTGCAGTCGGAGTGAAGAGAAGGCGATTTCTGATCAGTGAACAGCCTCCCTCATCGTAGACATGTATTTTTTGGGTTGGCACCACATTCCATCAAGTATTTACAAGCTTCTTCAGCCGAAGGAAACCAACTGTTAACAGAAGATGTAGAGCGTAAAGTTGTATCTGCACCATCTTTCAGCAGACACATCTAACTTAAGCAATCGTTCCGCCAATACGACCGTACCGACTCCATGGAAATCGTAACCTTTTCAAAGTGGGTTCAGCAGACTTAGCGTGTGACTTATAAAATATATAAACCCCTAGTAGAACGCAGCCGCACGTCTAAAACAGGCTCTCTGGGGCTAGAGTGGAGAAGTGCTCGGAAAATTTACAAGGTCTCGTTCAATGTCTTCATTTCTAAATCGTGGCAGAAAAAGCGAAAATTCCGAAAGCAGACTGCCATTGGCTCGCCGTGGAGGTATGCATTGTGGAAGCATGACTAATCGTCTTCAAAACAGGGTGCTTATCCCGTGTAAAAGCAGTCAACATGAGCTTTGGAAGAGCAGTGGTTCTGAGCTACGTACCTCAATCTAGTTACCTAGTCGAGAAGGGAACCAAGGCCATAGGTAGAAATTCTCCCTTTTGAGCCACCAAATCCTCCATATGATGCCATAGCCGCCTTCATATGATAGGATGAGGAATGAAGCTCTGACATGAATGGGTCGGCAGTGGACGCTGCCAGGTGCCACTGTCAGCTCAGCGTTTTCGATTCCACCGACGTCCGATGCCAGACTAGGGCAGCTCAGGATAGAGTTAGCATGTGCAGACGAATAAACAAGGCTGGATTGATAGCTCGAAAGCGTCGTGCCAGAGACCAGACGTTACCCAACCAATCTATGCACAACACGTTCTAAATATTTGCGTGCAGATGTGAATCTGAATATCAGATGGCGCAGTTTCGAGTTATTGCCGCGTTGACGCTTGCTCAGAAAATAAGTCAAAAAACGGATTTTTTGCCGATGTGAGTTCCGATGTGCATACCAAACATAGGGGAGTCTTGTTCCAATCTATTCCTAAGGCAGCCATCAAAACACTGCATTTAACGCATCTGTGAATTGTAAGAAATCACGCCACTCAGATGTTAGAATCGTTGAATATTAGGTTGGCAACTAATTTCGTGGACTTTCAAGTGCCTTCAACAAAAGTGTTCATAAACAAATAACAAATAACAGTTTTCAATCAATGTAAAATTTGTTGGAACGCGGGACACTTTCCCATTTATCAGCTACCTGGGTCATCCCACAGCTGTAGAATTCTTGCGCTTTTGAGGCCAAGAATCCTTGGAGGTGCTTTTTGACATGATCCTCATTAATAAATCGTCCTCCAACCAAGAAGTGCTGCAGCGTGCTGTAAAGGTGCTAGCCACTTGGCGCACATCCTGGGCTGTAAGGTAGGTGAGTTAGACGCTCCCACCCAAGGTCTTCAATTTTTTGAAGCTTCCAATTCGGGACGTGTGATCTGGCGTTATCTTGTTGAAAGATAATTCCGCTCCTGAAAATGTGTATGAACCGATTCCAGCGGAGTTCAGCCAGCGCGCAGCCAGGTTGAGAATAATAGATTTTAGTATTAATGCTGGAACCGTTCTTGATGAGCTCGCAGAAGTTTATACCTTCTTGACACCACCAAACGGAGAGAACGTAGCTGACCGGACGCCTCAAAAGACCTTGACTGGAACCGTCAAACTCATCCTCCCTACAGCCCAGACCTTGCGCCGAGTGACTACCACATTTTCAGTTCGGAGCAGTACTTCTTGGTTGGAAGACGATTTATTAATGTGGACCGGGTCAAAATGTACCTCCAAAGATTCTTGGCGTTAAAAGCCCAATAATTCTACGGCAGCGGGATAGACCAGCTACCTTATAAATGGGAAGCACTTCTGCGTTCCGAGGGATCTTATTTTGATTAAAGACATTAAATAGATTGGTTATTTGTTAATAACTACTTTAGCTGAAGATTCTTGAGAGTCCACGAAATTATTTGCCAACCTAATAGATCCTGCTCCATTATGTGTGCCAAAAGATCATGATCCCTTTAATGACGAAGAGGAAACAAGATTTGGAGTCGGAATTATGAGATGCAAACTTGGAAACACTTGTACAAACAACACATTTTGCGCTTGCTCGATTTACCCGAAACCCGGAACTTCCGCTTGTGACTTAAAGCGTAGTGCACGAACCAAAAAGTCAACGGCTCTACTGAAGAAAAGGCGGGAAATTGGAGATCTTTCGCTGTTGAAACTAATAGTATATCGTCGTAGTGTGAGTGCCGGTGGCCTCCACTTACAACTTTGGAGGACTGAGGCCAGGATCTGAATTGCCGGGAAACAAATTGTCCAGTCGAAGACTGACTTACAAAGTCTGAGGCACCGAAAGTGCCGATGAAAACAAGGAGGGAGTGCCTTGTTTCCGATTCGGTCAGCTTTTAAAAGGCAGTGATTTCCGAGTGCTTCCGCACCTAAGGGCGGCCAATTTCACTCCAGCTCGCCCATCGACGATTTATCTCAGTGAACGTGTTGTTCCTACGGTTCAACATTACTCGGTCAGCAAGCGCTGTGCTGGTGACCGGCGGCTAGATGTAATGACGTTGCGCCGCGAAGTGCATCGCTTTACCGTAATCAGCGCACAAAGTGCATCAGGACCTATGACTTGTGCGTCGAAATAATTCGGCCAACAATAGCCCCGACGGAGAGACGTCCCGCGTGAGCTGCCCACGATTAGGTTAACCGACACAGTTGAGAAGACGACCTGCGGCTCGAGCAGAGGATCGGCTCTGCGAAGCGATTTCCTTTGCACTTCCCATTGCAAGCGTGCAAAGATGTGCACAGCGATACCACTCACTTCCTCCACTACAAGTATAGTATCACGCCGCTAATCGGAAATTTGGTGCAAAGCTTGATTTCTTCGAGGAACGCACTGTATGTCACACATAGAAGGAGAAACTCGAGAAAAGCGAAGGCATCGAGGGAGAAATCATTGAACATCAGCATGCGTTGCTCAATGGCCGCCCGCTGTTAGATAGAACTGAAGAAGCTGTTGGCCTCTTTGTCGCTGGCACTTCTCAAGGGTATGTGAGTGTTGTTCCACCCCTCGTACCAAAGCTCGGGACAAAAGCTTTGTTATTTTGACAGCAGACAGCGTTTACTGCTTACGACGACGACCATTCAGAATAGCATTGCAGGGCGTTTCTCTTCACACATCGTTCTTCTAGAATATCGCCCAATTTTTTGTAAAGCTCTTCCTTGCTTGTTATCAATCCTCTCTACTATTGTAGACAGTTCGATTACTTCTGTGCCGAACGAGATTGTAAGGTGGATCAGTATTTATTGAGCGGCTTAACGTTTCGATCCGTTAGACCCCTCAATAGCCCCGTTAGACCGCTACACATTATAACCTCGTTCGGCACAGAATTATTTGAAACGCCTAGATAATTCCAAGGCTTTGAGAAAGGGAAATCTTGGAGATTATAGATAGTACTTCCATGTAGAAGATCGGTGCTTGCTTCAGTGCCTAAATATAATATTTTGCCCACTGGATTCCTTTAGTGATTATTCATTTTCACAAATATCGCCTTTGAATTTTTATTTCCCGACAGGGTGTCCCGAACAAATGACAAACAACATAACGCGCGTGTTGTTAGTTGTGATTTGGCACTTTTCGATGTTGGCAAGACAGAGCGATCTCAAGGCTTCAAAGGTGTGCGGGGCTTTCGAATACGTCAGTGTTTCACATAACCGCGGAAGAGATTTTTTTCTTTGATGTCCCACGGGAAAGGAGCACGCGCTGGTCTACAACGGCATGCGACAGATTTGAATGGAGATGTTGGAGGCGTCTGCTCGTTTTAGATGATGGCCAAGAGAACAACAGTTGCTGCAGCTGATACGCGAGTCATGGGGCGCGGTCCAAATGCTCCACGCATCCACTTCATCCCTGCAAGTCTAGGACAAGTAAGGATCTGTTGGCCTTCTAAGCACAGAACAAATGAACTTCTTCGAAAGCAGACAGCAAAATCTGGTCGATCGGAAGTCCTTCATAAGTAGGCGCGATTTATTAGAGAGATGGGTGGTAAGGCTATCGCTGGTGTCTATGATATCTTTTGCTGGTTGCTCTCTCTTCTGACCTGTAAAACTCTCAGAGAACCGCAACATTACGCTCAGAATGCCTGTTGCCGATAGGCTTATGGTAAGTACAAGATGTCCACTACAAATGACTTCGCACAGGGGGTTTGGTTCTGTGACATCCAACCGTAACGAAACAGACGATGAGGAGAGCGGAGAGAAATACCGAGCCCTTTCCACTTATTTCGGCATTCCTTTGGAGCAACGTTCTCGGCATTATTGAGTGGGTTTTTGTTTAAAATGACACCGTGTCTATTAAACTTGAATTTTGCTAATAAGGGAAAACCGTTGTTTCACTACCGTACGTTCGCATGATCTCGTCACGCCTTCGAAACCCAAGGGGAAGTCACATAATTAACTTCTAGACTACCCTCGAGTGCGTAATGCCCTAGTCAAGCGTCGGCTAATTCAGGTGCACTTCCATCGCACCCATGAATTCGTAGAAAACTCGCGTGAGACAGGATATGCAGAAATGCGACGGAAGGCTATCTACTCACATAGGCAATAAATGAGATCGAGTTCTCATTGTAATGCCAAATGAGATTATAGTTCTTTGACACTCAACCACACCACAGAAATTCCTTCAGCATAAGACACTAAAAGGCTACGACGTATCCGCCCGCATCCAATCCCGTAGTACTTTGCCAACTCCGCGGAAACGAGTACTGCAACCGGTGAGCCATGTCCAGGAGCTGGAGCAATTTTCTCGGTGACGAAAGAACGCTTCGACCACTTCAAAGGTAGTGCTGTACTCCTGCCTTCTTAATTTGACATTGCAGCCTTCATAAAAAACATAATGGAACGATGTTTTAACACATTTGCTTAAGCCTGGAGCGGCTGGTAGGGAGGCTATATACTCTTACAGGATGTTTTGTTGCGATCAAAACTCTTGCGTCAGGCGAGACTCGAACCCGCATCGTCTGCTTTCCGGGCAGCGATGTTCAGACCTGGAGGATACCGCGGATGTTATGTGCGGTCAAACAGCGCCGGTGGTGTAAGGCGAACATCGCTGCCCGGAAAGCAGAAGATGCGGGTTCGAATCCCGCCTGGCGCAAGAGTTTCGATCGCAACAAAACATCCTGTAAGAGCATAATGGAACGTGGTTTTTCACTAACGTTGAAGAAAAAATTACCACTTCACCTTTCAAACTACCTGCTTGAGTATACTTCAGCGTGTTTCTTCTTTAAGCTGTTTACCTGTTTGAAAATTTTTTTAACAAGACAGGATAACATCCCCCAAGCTATGAAATTGTAGAGAGATCTGAAAAAAATGAAGGAAATAATAACAAATCATTCGCACTTACGAAAACACGTTAGCCGTCCTTCAGTCCGTCAAATTCTATCAATGGAGAAGTTTCTAGATATAACCTGACACTGGGCGGTAAACCCGCGATTGGAACGTTAACTACGAGTTCATTCAATTCGTCAGACTTGAGGATAACGCAAGCTGTAGAGAAGGCCGAACGTTGGTAGCTGCAGAAAATTTTACGATCACGCGTTTTTTCCACTATCAGAGCTTTCTCTGACGAAACTGCTCGAAAAGGGGGGAAGTTTGTATATGGCTTTTCGCTTGTTGGGTTCTTGCAGTAGTCAAACATGTCTTTCTGTGCCATCAGGACTGCAAATAGCGAAGACGAAAACAACTCGGCGGGAGCCAAATTTAGCAGGCCTCACGCCTAACGAGGATTTGCCTCTAGATCGTAAAGGTCACTCGTAAGTTGATAGAAACCAAAAGTGCCGGGCACAACGATTTGGGACATGCAGAAAGTTACCAAACCTTCTCTCAGTGCATTGTAGTTGGACATCATGCATCCTACTGTTGCACCCATCAGAAGGAACTTATAACATATGTATTAGTGGGATATGATTGTAGATGTACTAAGCTGCGAATGATTATCTCTGCAAGGCAACGAGTGTTTGTGGATGCTGTCAGGTCTGTGCGAGAGTGTATGCGTGCATATATGCATGTAGATGTGTTTTCCTCTGGGTGTTTGAGTACCGAGGCATTTCTCTGAAGGTTACGAAACTAACTCGATTAAAAAGGCGTTGCGCATTGCGTGGTTGCGTGTAGTTTATATATATATATATATATATATATATATATATATATATGACATTTATACATTATATAACTTTTAAGTGAGGGTTTTGAAAAACGAAATATTCCTTCTCACCACAATTATATTACCACAGTTTTTTCCTAAGGGAGAATGCGAGGACCCTGAACGTCGAAACATGGCTTTCTTCAGTGAGAATTACGATTAACTGCACAAAATTAGCCTTGAAAATCTGGGAATTTATGACAGAGTAAGAAGAACCAAATTATCTACCAATTGATAAGGTAAGCATTTCATTCCAGCAGGCTTGCATATTTTAGCTGTCAAACATACACAATAAATAGAAGAGCATGAGCAGTGTATGGTTCCGAATTGTGGAATGATGCATGGAAAACTGGTAAATTGGCTGACGAACACTGGTGAAATTACTGGCGACCAGTCGTGGTGATTAACTGTGAGGAGTGCACCGTATCTACAGTTCCGCTAGAGAGTGGCGATTTGCTATTTCGTGACACTAACCACCCTTTTCATGAATGCGAAGAAACGTTAAACTGGTTTGGCAAAAGGGGATGGTCTTCCTAACGCCACTCAACAAAGCGCTTCCGGAACGATTGCGCGCGTTGAAGACCAGATATCATCCATCACACTGGCAGAACCAACTTCGTCGTTTTAAAAACCAAAAATCTTAGGAGTTCTCTAATAATTCCCTACATATAATATATATCTCTCATTGGGATACGCCACGACTATCTACTTCTACGGGATTCTAGGAAGGTACATTGAATGCTGATTGAACCTATGCAATGATATTCAGTATCCATCCCGCAGACAAATCAATGTTTATCCTCTCCAGACAAGTCTGGAACCAGTTCACCAACCTCAAAGAAATGGAAGGTAACTGTTTGTTCTGGGTGGAATCCGAACCTAAAATCTAGTATTAGGGTTCACGCAATACCGGTCCCCTACCCCGACCACGATAACAACGCGCCCTCTACATATATTAATTAAAAAGCAAGATTTGTCCCTCATAAGAAGATTCTCCGAGTTATTTCACAGATTTACTCTCGTGGATGCCGCAGTCAAAGGGAACCTCACTATGAGTGCTGTCGTTTCTCCACCTACCAAAGCTCTTTGTTGTGGACGTTTCCATACACCAGCTTTATAAAAAAGCGCACCTAGAAGAACCTAATTAATTTGAACTGCTTAGAATTTGTTGGTCCCATCATATTCCACGCATACTAGTTATGGTGCCAGATTCACAAAACGTCGAAGAAAGTCGAGCTGAAAAAGGCGTTTGTAGGTAATAAATTAGAAGGCGAAAAAGAAGGTAAAGACCGTTCTATTGAGCGAAGATGATTGAATATATGTTGCCTTGAAGCAGCTGAATACATTCTGCATCACAAAGTTAGCTTTGACCATTTGAAGAAGTTGTTAGCAGGTTGCCGAGAGAATGGATTTAGAGTGACGTAAACGCCCAGATTGCGCAGAAGCTCGAAGACAGTGCGTAGTCTCATACAAAGAAATGGCACCTTCTAACTCTACATCATGTAACCCAACGCATACTGGATGATGTTACGGATAAATACTGTTTCTCCTTATCTCCCCTCTAGTGGTCTTCCTTCGCTGTACCACTCTTCACTGGTCCCCCTCCTACTGATCCCCTTACTCGGAATCCCTGCGGAAGTTGGTCTTCCGAATTCCTGTGCACGTTGGACGACGTCTTCGGCACGTCTTCTGAATCCAGACGCACGTTGAACGACGTCTAGGGCATCTTCTGAATCCCTACACTCCGCACTTGGTCCCGTTCATACCGTGACGCGTTGCCGGCTGAATATATCGTAAACTTGGCCTATCCGCCGCCGAGGTTATAGTTAGCCAGCAATCGCCCATGGTTGTGCTTAAAGAAAGCTCGGCTGTCATACGCCGCACTGTCGTAGGCACCTCTTGACACCGCGATACCCCCTACATCGTTGAGCAGAGGCCGGATTCATCAACAATTAAAACCGTGGGTATGCAGGGTATAAGGGACAGAAATAAGATAATAGTCAGGTAGAGATAAAGTAAGAGTCAGATACGCAGGCTTCATCGTGGGTATCTCTACCCCTATACCCGCGGGGCAGTCGTTGATGAACCCGGCACCAGGTGTGATGGTTTAAGCAACTAGAGACTATAGTTGTGCTCAGGAACCTGTGTCTGTAATAAAGTGGTAAGAATCTCGTAAAGGAATGAAATGTGGGCGAGCAACGGTTGGAGGTGGTCACAAAAAGCAGAGCGTTCCAGGTGCTTGAAATATTACCGCCATTTGCTCGTACTAGTTTTCGAGAAAACTCAACTCTTTACAAAATAGCAGCGTATAATTCAGATTGGGAAGCAATGTTGGTAGACAGCAGCTGAGGGTCAGGAACCCTACTGGACATCTAAGGTACATACGATACATGTACTAATGTGTGGAAAACTGCAAAATAGTCATAATCCAGCCCAAAACATTCCGTTTCATTGGGCTTCACTAGAAATTTGACGCTTTCCACAGACGGATTTAGCTAGTTTTTAATTCAGTTTTTCCTCTTTCCAAAGAGAGTTCAAATTGCTTTACCCGACATCACACAGAAGCGGAATGCGCGGCGCATCCGAGACAAGGAATGTCAGTGCCAATGGCTTTTATCAATTTCTGGAAATAATTTTTAGAGAAGACTTCATAGAACAATTACTGCTGGAAATACTGAATTTTTTTGGTAGAGTGAAAAAAGAAATAGACTCTGACTCCAACTCTACAGAAGAATCTGCAGCTACGATTCGGAAACTTAAATGCGTTTCGTGAGAATTGAAATCGAACCAGAAGACCCCTTGGAGGCCGTCACGCCGGATCTATTGGAGTGCACTCGGGTGAAAAGGCGGGACAACTCACCCCTCCTCAGTGTGGCTTCCTCCGCCCTCTGTAGAGACACCGATTATGACGCAGTACTAAGCATTAACGGAAGAGAACAACAAGCGAGATCGGATTCCGTGAGAGGAAAAAGCGATTACGCTGCCAACAGCGACTGCATGTGACTATATCTGTCACGGCCGCGTTACGAAAAGAATGAATCAGGACGAGCCGCGTACGGACGACGCCCAGCCGCAAGATGCACCCATAAACAGGTGGCAGATCTGTTTTATTCCCAATAGTCAGCACGATCGTTCGGGAACACTCCGGAGCTAGACTGACAAGGACAACGAGATCGAGGAGCAGCAATGGTGGCGCATGGAATGCGATGGGAATAGTTCACGCTCCGACTCATTTGCTCACTTAGGTGACACAACCTCCGTTTTCCGCCCAAAGGATGATCGAGTTGAAGCGATAGCCATCACCCAGCTTTGAGATATTGAGAGGTTCACATCCTCCATCCGCAACAAGCTACCGACAGTTTTCAAGAAAAACTCCTGAAGAGTGGCTCTGAGCGGCAAAGGTACAACGTGGGAGACATCGACTTTTCTAAGTACTAATGAGTGAAATTGAGGAGGGGGTTCGTTGAGAAACAACTTCAAGGCATAGCCCATGACGAAGAGCTAGTCATGCTCCTGCTAAGACTGAGGGCAACGACAAGCATCGATTTCACCAGAATCCTCCGGTAAAGCTTATTTTGGTTGTCTCAAGAAAAAAATCTTTTGAGGGTTGCACCTATCTCGCGTGTGAAATATTATACACAGCAATCCAGCATATGACATCACTTCGTGAAGCGGTCAAGTGCAAGACACGCCGATAGGTGTGTCGCAGCACATGTGCTTAAAAAATCGGAAAAACGTCCTCAGCAAATTGTGACCGCGCATATGGTCTTCTCTGATAGTGAAAGCTATCAACCTTAGACACTGAAGCAAATCACTGCATCTAGTTTTGCATTGTTTTAAGAAGCGCCAGTCGCCAGCAAGGAGCACAAGGATTTATAGTGAGACTATGACAGGTCTCCAGTTCTCGCGTTTCAGACCCACAAACAACAGGCGTCGTCGGTAGCCGTCGGTATGATGCACCGACGTTGAAGCCAGTGCTTCCTTCTATGTATTACTAGTTAACTGATACAGGAATGACAAAAAACTTACATGTCCTTTCCGATGGAAACTACGAGTCAAATGCGCATTCAAAAGGGCCTCCACGGTCTCCAGTCGAAGGGGAAGGCGGGGAGTACCCCACAAAGAAGGTGGTAACTACGATTTTTTAATCTTTATCCATTTTCTAAGCAATTAAGAAGACATTGTTGGAAAGTTACTGAACGTTCAAATGTCGAATCTCTGCCAGAGAGGTAGATGACTAAATATCCTGCGTAAAAATCTAGATTTCTGGAAATATGAGGTGAAAATAAAGTGAACGAGTAGACGAACGACAAACGAAGTAACTGAATGTGATTTTTGCACAAGCTTCGCACTCGAAGCATTTCTAAAACAAGATGTACTAAGAAGCAACTTCATAGGAAGGCGCTCCGCCACACAACTGACACACATTACCCTAATGCAACACATTCCTTCAACTTCTGAGCACCGTTCCTGCGATGTGCAAGTGAAGAAAAGAAAAAGGAGAAATTTGCTACTGGAGGAATGTATTCGCATCGTGTAGTACAGAAGAGGCTTTTTTGTGGATCAATGAAGGCCGGATACGTCGGTCCTTCGAGGGGATTTCATAGACCGCTCGGCGTGCTTGATTGCCATCAAGGGTGTGTGGTGACTTGCCGCCGGTAAATTTTTTACCGCAAATTTTTAACGCGGAAATTCGCCGGTAAATTCCGGTAAATTCGGTAAATCCATTAATTTTTTAAAATTTAATATTCCCATAAAAACAACTGGTTTTAAGCGGCGGTAATTTAAAAAAAAGCGTAAAGCTTTTCACCGAAACATCATCACGTTCAGAAAAACCATATCATCTTCATTTTATCATGCATACGTCACTCTAAAGCAAACAAAGCAGGCGGAAGCCTGACAATGTACAGGTGTAATGATCTATATTGTGAGTGCTTTAAAAAAGATAGAAGCCTTATTAAAACTCTAAAACAGCTTAATTAATCTCAAAAACATTTTTGGAACATCCGACATTCAATCGAATATTGCTATATTTTCTTTTGGATTACCAGTTTAGCTACTTTTTGAAATTATCACAATTATCATCGTTTCATTCGGTGAAGGAATGATTTACACCTTACGCTACCACTTTTTTGAACTATTAAGCTGTACTTTGGAGCAAAGCCAGGCACTTCAGAAAAAAGAACGAAATGTGACATGATAGCGAATTTCTTTCTCTTCGTATATGGGAAAACAGCTTATGGTCGGGCTTCGAGTTCATGGCCATTCCGCCGCACGCGGTTGAATAGCCAAAGGAAACTTCGCCGCCGCCGCCGCCGCAACAGTGGTGATCGGCATGCGCGATGGCTTCCCGTGCCCATCGCGGGCATGACATATTTTTTCGTGCCGTGCGAGGTGTTTAGCGTTGATCCTAGACGAACCGCCGTCGCGCTTCCTTGCAGAGCAATGGGCGATGCGACGAGCGCAGAGAGATCCAAATTCTTTCGCGTCGTTCTGCAAAATTCGTCGCCGGGATTCCATCGCGGCGACGGGAAGTATGCACGAGGCCTAAAGGCCCATGCACACTTTTGCGACACCGCGGCGCGGCAAGTGGGGCAACGGGACCGGCATCCCCGTGGATGCCGCGCCCCGAGGAATGGTTTGAGCCATTCCAGCCTGCGGCACTCAGCGCGACGTCGCCTGCGATAGCCGCCACGACAGTCGCAAGAGTGTGCATGCCTCCTCCCTGCGGCACGTGTCGCAGTGTCGCGCCGCGGCCATCGCGGCCCTATGCTTCATCATGGCCGCGCCGCGCTGCCGCAGAAGTGTGCATGAGCCTTAAGGGTCCACTAGATCAGGTAGACTAGCCGAGTAAATTCCGATGCCTTACATCTTGGACGAAATTACGGGAACAAGACGTGAGCGTATCTTCTTCTTATTCCTCTGGCGATCGTCTATTCTGAGAGCTTCAATACCTCTAGTCCAAATTGTCTCATGTCCTGTGAGGAATGTCAGTGCGAGGTACTATTCCAGTGGAGCGCGCTTTCAAACTGGAGCGCACCATCTCCGCCTCCTGATATGGGATGTATTAATGAGGTTAAGGACCACGGACGCTATTAACAATTATCGGAGAGGATAGAAGAAATCACTCCTAAACTGAGATCGGTAGTGTGTTTCCTTCTCTATTCGATAGACAGGAACATGATTTTGTATGAAAAAAGTCGTTAAATTTTCCCGTAAATTTGGGAATTTACCGTTATAAGAATTCGTTATAAGAATTTATCGCGAAAATGCCGGTAAATCCGATAAACCGGTAAATCGTTAACCTGTAAACTCACACCCCTGATTGCCATAATCGTTTGGTTTGAACACAAGATACAAGAATGCAGACATCAATCGCTCCACCCACAGACACATACAGTTTCGAATGCGCAGCCGAGCATATCCGCGCACCAACCACTGAAGCGGTAATGAATGTTGAATTCGCCCTACTCCTTTGCGAGAAGGTGCATCGGTAGCTCTGCAGGACCTTTCAGATCTGCTGTTGCAAGCAGTCAACCTTCTCTGTTGCTTGGACCCAATTTCTGGATTTCCCAAATTTTATTGCACGTTCCCCCTGCTCTTAAAAAACTGTACGCGGTTTATGTACTATTTATGCAGATGTACGTTTGTGGGCACTATAGCCAAGACAATCAGCCACGCTTTCACTTTCTTTCAGGCAAAGTAGGACTCT
Organism: Heligmosomoides polygyrus bakeri; assembly: GCA_947359475.1. Taxonomy (NCBI): domain Eukaryota; kingdom Metazoa; phylum Nematoda; class Chromadorea; order Rhabditida; family Heligmosomidae; genus Heligmosomoides; species Heligmosomoides polygyrus. The sequence goes on from OX375866.1 coordinate 71,383,185, forward strand.
GCACTTCATAGTGTTATATGTTTCACATGATATTTCTTTAGTTTTTCTCCTTTCCACTTTCTGCTATATTTATTTATTTATCAGTTTTTCTACTACGTTTATTGGACCACTTCTTGTCATGAAGGCGAGGGGAGAGAGAGAACCAACAAGTAACTTGCTCGTTGCTACCCGCTCGCTGGCCTATTTCGTACATCCTGGCCGTCTCCCGAGGTGAGTTGAAGGTACAGAACAACTTAACTAGGAAGCTAATTCTTCGAACATGGAGTTTTTTATATTCACTTGTACCGAAAGCATCAATCGGAAATTAAAATCTTGAACTACAGTCCCTGGAATCTCGCCACAGGGTGTTTTTCACATCAGTCTTGTACATCAGTTGTTATACTTTACCACCGATGCTGGACCTTGTAGATTCTTTAAGATGAAAACTTCGCACACTAGAGGTGGCTCTGCTAAGCTACATTTACCTCGGCCGAGAACCAACTCAAGAGCAATGCCTTTCATTTATAGGGCAGATAGCTTGTACTTAAATTTCTCTAAGCACATTCAGTTTCTCCTAACATCGAGACAATTCAAAAGCCGAGCTGAAAGTTTGTTGTCTTATCTAAAATAAATAGATAAATAATCTGAAATTGGCTGAGCAGTATGGTTGTTTGTAAGAACTGACCCACTGTTTGTCTGTTTGCGTCCTTGTATTCTTTTTTGGCTAACTGATGTTCATGTGATTGTTGCTGTGTTTGCTTTCTAAAGTATTGCCTTACGCGATCGTAATGAACAATAACAATAACGATAACCCCATGGCCATCGCAAGATACCACGAGGAAAAATTCAGGCGATCTCCCCAGCTGTGAAGACCGGGAGCATTTCTGTCAGTCAAGAAAGTAACTAAAAAAATATACTTCCATCCCCAAGAGGAACAAAGCCCTTTGAGACCGCCAAATGACTATCACTTGTTCGGATCAAAAGACTCACATCGGGAGCTGTTCCAATTCCACGTAGTAATCGATTGCTTGCTCGCTGGCTTGAAGAAGTCAGCTATTCCTAATATTGAAATCTCTCAAGATTTCGTTAGAATGGCGTGAAACCCTACTTGATAAAAATCTCTGATAAAGCCATATGATGCTATGAGCTAGTTTTTACTTGGAATCCGGATGTTACTGTTTTGCAGAACCCAGCATCTGTTCACATCCTCAAATTAAGCAAGAATGTGGTCTCCGGACGAGCCCTACTTCATGATGAACCTTCCCTCCGCATGATCCTGACTTGAATCCGACGGAATGTCCAATATGATTGTTAATTGAAATCCTGTTTCACAAACACGATTCAAATGCATAGCTTTTGAGGCTACAGCAAGCATATGAGTACGTTTTATGGTCTGTCTCGAAAAGCACAAACAAATTTCGATACAAAGGGGGCACAACTTTGCGTTAGTCAATCTCTTTGAAGAATGCTTTGCACATTCTACTTTTACAAGTATTCGCACGGAAATTTTAGATTCAAAAAAGTAAAGAGGGTAGACAATGAGTGTTGCCGAACCCGACCGGCTTGGTTAGCCAGCGCGTTGCGAGCAAGCTGTTTAGCCTCATTTGTGCCCCTTTTATACAGAGTTTTTATATTGCGGAGCATCATGAGTCAAAGGCAACCCAGAATACTCCAGACGTCCGATTAAGACGGCATCATAACTATGTGAGCACTTTCATTTGGTCTCCACCCATTTTCGTTCTAGGATCAAAGTTGGCGAACAGAATGGATTCGCTTTGGAGCTGCACGGCTAGTTCGGATTATACTTATGCTCTCCCAAAAATTTCGAATATTCGAATGGTTTCGAATGCCGAAAATTTTCGAGCATTCGAAATCGAATATATTCGAAAAACTCGATTTTTCTGAACATTCGAATTCGAAAACATTCGAAAAACGCGATTTTTTGAATATCGAATTCGAATACATTCGAAAACGCGATTTTTTGAACATTCGAATTCGAATACATTCGAAAAACGCGATTTTTCGAATATTCGAATTCGAATATTCGATTCTAATATTCGTATTCGAATGAAAAATCAGGCTGTATTATAGACATGATAGAAGGCAACACAGAAGAGAAAAGGGAAGCAATACATAACGGATCCCTTCCTAGTTAAGCACGAGGTTTTTATCGACAGGCATCTCATAAACCCCCATGTGAGTCGTAAAAATGAGATAGAGAACTTACACGCAGAACGATCAAAGGGCTTATGGAAGCGTCTAATTTCCTTGCTTACTGGAATGCGAATTTTTCTCAAAGGAATACTAGTGTTTTGTTAATTGCTGCTTATGAGGAACAAACGAAAGGTTTACCACACATTTGAAGGGAACATTATCTGGTTGAGCCACTGTAAGCTTCCAGGTCACTTTAAAACAATCCTTTTTGAAATTGGTGGCGGACTGACTGTTAAAGAACTTTCATGAAACAATGCTTTTGCCTAGCGGCAGCTAATGAAGGAGTGACGACAAAGTACTACATGTAAATCTGTAGCAAATCTGTCCTGCTCATCTACAAATGTGAAATATCACACCGTCGATTTTGCGGCCACAAAATGTATTACAAGTAGCTAGGAATAGGCTACCCATGAGGGCCAGTCTCATTTCGTTCTGGTGATTCACCCAAGTGAGTGGTAGGAATAAATATTTCTTATTTGCGATGAACTTGTGAATGTAATTATTCTCCAGCCAACATATTGATAAACTACGGTAAACTTCAGAAAAATAGATCGATCGATAACATCCGGCCGACATACACTGCCTCCCCTTTGTGAAGTCCGGCATACGGCCAACGTGTCCATGCGAATCCCACTCCAAGTGGCCAATTCAGAACAAAAATCGATAAAATCGATCGATAACATCCGGCCGACCTACGCCGCCTCCCCTTTGTGAAGCCCGGCATACGGCCGACGTATCCATGCGAATCCCACTTCAAATGGCCAATTCAGAACAAAAATCGATCGATAACATCCGGCCGACCTACACCGCCTCCCCTTTGTGAAGTCCGGCATACGGCCGACGTATCCATGCGAATCCCACTTCAAATGGCGAATTCAGAACAAAAATCGATAAAATCGATCGATAACATCCGGCCGACCTACGCCGCCTCCCCTTTGTGAAGTCCTACCTTATAATATAGCTTTTGCGGAACTGTAGTCGTTGCAGAAACGAGATCCAGAAGCAGAGCATTCAGACCACGGAGGAGCAGAAGAGCATAGCGTGACGAAAATTACAAAGCCGACTTCATGAGGTACTCTTCTGCACCAGGAGACAGCCGACGTGGCAGAAGACAGAAGCGCACCCTGTTGACCCTCACGCCCATCCTGCAGACATTTGCTAGCTTGTGGTCTCAGACTCTTAACTGCAGCGTGAAGGACAAATAACGTCCGTTTGAAACGCCGCTTGAACCATCATTTTCAATTTTTTTTGTTAACAATTCCTACTCTTCCTCGGCCGCTTTGCACAGGCGCAGTAATAAATGTGGAATGCTTGGTACCTCCCAAACAAGAATTTACCTTTATCCTTCCTTCTGCTGTCCTTCATCCTTTACGTTATTACGTTTACGGCGAAAATTGCTTCCAGACCTGCTCGAGTGGAATGCAAAACTGGTCCAGATCAAACTAACCCTTATGTCCATACTCTAAGATCTAAAAAACGTCTGATACTATATAGGAGCGCGCTACGAGCTGTCGATCGTCGATGCGTCAGAAATTACTGACAGGTGCATAAAATTAGCGTAGAATAGGTACACAAAATACTGGAAAATATCCAGACGTCTCCAGCGAGCGCCTTAATTCAGAAGACCATGTCACAGATTGATCAGGCAATCGATATCGGTTGATACTATCCATACTTTTATCGGTGGAAGTGGTTTTCTCTCAGAGTTCACCAATCGGGGTGGCGACGATTACTGGTCCCCGATCGGTCATTCACCACTGCAGCGATTCTCCGTGGAAAATTTTTTGCAATTCAACATTGTAAGACGTTGTGGAAGTTCTCCCTCTTAACAGGAAGGCTTTTCGGGAAGTGACTAGTATCGATGAGGCGCTCAGTATCCGGCCACCATCGTACCACAGCTTTGATTCACAGACAGAACCGTTTTGGCGACCCAAATTACCCGAGAAACCCACCAAGCCTTTTCAAAATACGCCGATACACAAATTCTTGTTGGGCATTCGAATGACACTTTTCGAATACTTGAATCATTTTTGCTTTCTGGGAGATTGCGAATATTCGAATGGTTTCGAATACCGAAAATTTTCGAGCATTCGAAATCGAATATATTCGAAAAACGCGATTTTTCTGAATATTCGAATTCGAATACATTCGAAAAACGCGATTTTTATGAATATTCGAATTCGAATACATTCGAAAAACGCGATTTTTCGAATACTCGAATTCGAATATTCAAATTCGAATGAAAATCATTCGAATACCTATTCGAATGGGTCATACGAGCATAAGTATAGTTCGGATCCATTAGCTGTGCACCAGTCAGTTCCGAGTCCCTCGAGTCTCAGACTGTCCACCACACTATTTCTCCGATCTATGAAATCAGCACCTCACAGAACTCCGATTGGAATTCGGGACCAATGAAATAAACTGATGCGCACCTGTGCTCTGAATGGTCAATTGTTATTTTCAAGTAATAAACTGAATGGTCAATTATTAGTAATTAACCTCAAATTCGGTGAATATAATGACCGAAAATTCGTTCCTATTTTTCAAAATATTCCTAAAACGAATTCCAACCTATTTTTCAAAAAATACCAAAATAAACTAAGTGCACTACTAATGGTTTTCCAGTGCGCTTTGGTCGGATTTATTAACGACATCATGCGCATGCTCGCGTAGATCCTGCAACTGCCTGTTCCGGGGTGCATCTATACTTAAGATGCGCGCTGTGTGAGACAGCCAGCCACAGGCTTGCCGGTTGAACCCCCGCTTCAGCCAAGTGATGCATGCATATGGCTAAATCGAGAAAAGCGGTGCAATTAGGCGAAAAGAGCCCATCATTCAAGGTCGAGGTAGAGTTCCCTCGTCAAGCAAGAACAAAAGAATTCAAATCCATCACATGAGCGGATGCTATACGATCTCCGTGAAGCGGAAACGCAGAGGGTGGAGAGGCGTGCTTCGCCGATTGCGCAGAACGAATATGACAATAAGAAGGACAGGTTGTCAGCTCACAACACATCAAAGTATTCCTTGATTGTATAGTTATTATGCAATCGATCCATTTTATCAGTTCGTATTCCTCTTATTCTAATCTGCAATCCCCAATAATGTATGTTGCCCAATAATATTGTTCTGCTTCTAACAAGCAAATTGTGAGTTCGCTATAATTCCGCTATTGTTGCAGCCCCAAACCTTTTGCAGATTAGATTCTAACCACGACATGGCAGTTCAAGACGTCAGTTTGGCTTCATCGGCCCGCACTGAAGTGATACGGTTTTTTGCAATTTTTGGTCTACCTAGATGTCCGCAAGAAATTTGAAAACCACTACGGTGCTTCTCAGACGACCCCTGCAACCCTCAATAGGTAGCCTTGAAAATTGCCGCACACGTTCATTGACCTCCCTTGTAAGTAGTCTTATTGGTTATCTTGTAAGTAGTACCTTTATTGGCAACTCAACCGATTCAATGGAAACACGTTGCGATGCGACTGAGAACAACGACTGCGCTCCAGTCCTCTACCCAAACTAAGGTCATTGTCAGTAATAGCATGCATGGTATGAAGAACTCATCCGAGTACTTAACTCTGTTTGTCCATGCAAAGGAATATTTGATGGCAACGTTGCCCAAACTGTAGCCAACGCAGACGGAGTAGCAGGAATTGAGAAGCCACATGAAGAGCGATTTCGGGTAAAAGGGGAAGAAGCTAAACAAAGTTCGTGTTGGTAATCCTATCAGAGTTTCGCCCCACAACCTACAGCTGTGTAATAGTAATATGGCTGTTGTAACGACCTGCTGCGTCAAGATGATGTTCGGTGTTTTACCGTGAGATGACAACCTTGTCACAAATGGCCTACATTAGAGGGATTGAAGGGTTGGTTAGAAGAAATCAGCAGAGACTGGATTGTGGGGCACTCGAGGGCACTATTGTGGGCTGCTCCCCACTGTTCCAAATTCGTCGTTTATCGCCAATTTATGGGAACTTCTTCGTGTTCTTCATCTTTTTCGAGAAATATGAACGGTTGAGTGACTGCTCCTCAGGTTGAAGTGGGAATCGAAGTGTAAACGTTCATTATCACAAGTAATAGAATCCTGCTGATGCTGCTCAAATCTGAATCCATTGCGATAGAATCCACTCATGGACTAGGATTCGAAGGATGGATTTAGAGAGAAAGAGCAGTTGGAAAAATCGAGAAACAATCATTACGCTGGAGCAAATGAAACACCGTAGACTGCTGTGGAGCATTTCATTGGTCCCCTTGGCCTTTCAGTGAACGGTGTGCCCAGTCAGAGTTGAAAACCAGGGAACGAGGGCATCATGAGCGTCAAACGCTGTGCAAAGAACTACTGAGAACAGCTCTTCATAGGTGCTTAAGCTGTTTAAAAATTTCGGTACTTGATGTAGATGAGCTCGGCAGTTCTGATGTAAAACCACAACATCGAAGCCACACAAATGGACAACATCTCCGCCAGAATGTGTCATGACTAGCCTGCCACTGACGGCAAGAAATTGAAATGAGCTATCCAGTGTAGGCCCGTATTCGAGCAAACAAATCACAAAAAAGACTTGATGGTGAAAAGGCAATGCAGATGCGCCACAAAATGAGCATGTGTGCGTTCTTTACATTTGATCCTGTTGTATCGTCTACAAGTACAAACAGACGTTTTAACGTCTTGGACAAGGGCATGGCGCAATTTCTTCTTTCAGCACTAAAAAAATGGCCGCATCCCTTCTACTTAAAACAAGATCTAACGAAGTTTCCCCAAAAAATGAGAATTTTATAAAATTGCAAACAATGTGATTGCGTAGGTGTGTTAAAACTTCAAAGAATCTCATACTAAATTTCCCTGGAGCAAAAATTATTTTGGCCCTTTTTGAGTACCTGGTTTAATGTGGAAGGGTCCGGGACTTTCTTGATTTCTTTCCTTTTTTACCAGAAATCGAACCACGACATTTCGAACCATGAACCCGATCCACAATTCCTCCTGTCTCCCAATACACCGCTTCACCCATCCACTGCGCTACCACCGTTCGAACGCCAGCGGTGTTCGCTTTCTTCTATAGCAGAGCGCAATCAAGGAAAAGTGAAAATGAACCGTAACCCTGTCGCCCGCTATCGCTGCAGCTGTGAAACAGATAGCTGAAATCAGCATTCGAAACTGCATCTCGGGATACACATTTCATATCAGAGTGCCACTGCGACCCGGTGTCCTTCCTTTGTGAGGTGAGAGTTGTTAACATCCGGTACGATGGCGGATGGCACCTCGAGTAGAGACGAACATTGTGGGATGCAATTTCGAACACCGACCATAAATATGTGCTCCATTTCTGCAATCGCCACGGGGAACGGAATTGAGGACCATTTTCCACTCTTCCTTGCTCACGTTCAGAGTCATGCAATCACGTTCGCCGAGTCCAAAGTAAGTCACAAACGCCAGGGCAATGGTAGTGAACTGGATGGAGAAGCAAAGCTGTGGGACGAAAGCAGTTTAAGAAAAACTGCCGGTTTTTGAAGCTTAAATTCAAAAAAACGTCCTTCTAACTTGATTTGGTATCTGCAACAGCCTTCGAGGGATAGAAATAAATGAAATCATTGCCTAATGTAGCGGAATTTATGCCTCCGTCGTCCACCGTCAACATGGGCTGCTGGCCATCTGGTGTTTCCATATGGCGGCTTTTAATGGTTTCAGCACATGATTAAACGAATTGACAGGTTTAGTCACCTCTGAGGGTGTGTTTCTGCTTTGTACGGCTTGTTTTTCTCACTTCAGACTGCGCGAAGGCGAAGCTTGTCTTTAATTTTCGGCTCGAGACCAGCCAACTGCCAGCGACACATTGGTCGAAGTGATTTTCGCATTGCTCGGGCATGGAGAGGATTTCTCATCGCGTTTGGATGCTTCATTAAACGCCGGCATATGCTCGAGTACATTATAGAGAGCTCAAATTCGCAACGAATACATGTGCTGCAACGGCACAGCCTTTTTCGTACGTCAGGATGGAGTGGTCTCCCCCTTTATGCTTAGGTTTATCTTCATCTCTGGAGGCGTCGATCATGTCCACGTGATTCACAGCAACAGCTGGACGTTGAAAAAACTCAAATGAACTACAACATAGTATAATAAACAGGCTCGAAGGCTCCAGCAAAAGTACAACAAAATATAGGAAACATGTAAAATAGATAAATAAGTAAATAAATTAAATATATATATATATATATTAGGTCGGCAACTAATTTCGTGGACCCTCAAGAATCTTCAGCAAAAGTCTTCATTAACAAATAACTAATGACAATCTTTAATTAAAATAAGATCCCTCGGAACGCAGAAGTGCTTCCCATATATCAGGTAGCTGGTCTACCCCACGGCCATAGAATTATTGTGCTTTTAAGGCCAAGAATCTTTGGAGGTGCATTTCGATCCGGTCCACATTATTAAATCGTCTTCCAACCAAGAAGTACTGCACTGAACTAAAAATGTGGTAGTCGCAAGGTCAGGGCTGTAAAATGGATGAGTTTGACGCTCCCAGTCAAGGTCTTCTATTTTTGAGGCGTCCGGTTCGCTACGTTCCCTCCTTTTGGTAGTGCCATGAAGGCATTCACTTCTAAGAGCTCGTCAAGAACGGTTCCAGCATTAATGCTGTAATCTACCCTTCTCAAAATGGCCGCGCTGAACTCCGCTGGAGTCGGTCTAGACAGATTTTCAGAAGCGCAATTATCTATCAGCAAGATAACGTCAGATTATACGTCACGAATCGGGAGCTTCAAAAAATCGAAGACCTTAGCTGGGAGCGTCTAACTCACCCACCTTACAGCACAGGCCGTGCGCCAAATGACTAGCACCTTTACAGCACGCTGCAGCACTTCTTGGTTGGAGGACGACTTATTAATTTGGACCATGTCGAAATGCACCTCCAAGGATTCTTGGCTTCAAAAGCACAAGAATTCTACAGCTGTAGGATGGATCAGGTAGCTGATAAATGGAAGCAGTCCTGCGTTCCAACAAATCTTACTTTGGTTGAAAACTGTTATTTGTTATTTGTTTATGAACACTTTTGTTGAAGGCGCTTGAGAGTCCACGAAATTAGTTGCCAACCTAATATATATATATATATATATATATATATATATATATATATATATATATGTATATATATATATATTTAGGGCGCGTGTAGCGCAGTCGGAGGAAGCGCGACTGTCGCGTGCACCCGATACCAGGTTCCTGGTTCGGATTTCCCGCCCAGGCCAACCAAGCCTTCCATCCCTCCGGGGTCGGTGAATCGGTACCAGACTTGTCTGGGAAGGATAAAGCGCTGACTTATTCATCGGCTGGCCACCGCAAGTCATTGTATGGCCAAATACGCATTCAAATCGCCTCCACGACATCCCGTAGAAGTAGAATGCGTGGCGCATCCCAAAAGGGATCGAGTAACGCCGTCCTTTATCCTTTTATATATATATATATTTATTTATTTATTTAGAATCGGATAACTTGACCATTGTGTGAAAATCTAATGTGAATGGACCAATTCAAATCCCACATCATCTTCAAGCCAACTCGAGATGCATTCAGTGAAGAAGAATGGTTCTTTCATGCTAACCTTGAAAATAAAAATAATAAAAACAATTAATAAGAATAATAAATCATTTTAACCTTCTCAGGAAATCTGAAAACGCTTGCTTTGATTTGGATGGTGTTCAGTCTGATGTCCAATTTGACTTGGAGTTAGTACAAAAAAACTTTGTAAGAGAGCAACATGATGCCTACCTGACAGGTTACATAGAAGCCGAAATTCAAATATCTAACCAGGAAGGAGAAATCAGAAGCACTTCAGAAAAATCAGAGGTGATCAAGTGGTATCAAAAGATTGAGCAAAGGATGTACGTCTTAGAATACAAGAAACACAGTTCGCGTTCCTAACTGTCGAAAAACAGAAACGTATTGCCAACCTTTCTCGGATCCCGTTCGTAGCAAATGGACATTTCGTACCGGAGATGGACTGAGCGACCTCGAGCTTCTTGTCGGCACATTCAACGATATCATTCCTGAAATGTAGCATTTTATGGCATTATTTTTGAAATTCACGTGTGAGAAACTAACTTTGGAGACCATGCATAGAAGCGTAACTTCAATACGAGGTACTGGGTAGATTGTAAATTCGAGAATCTCAACAGTAAAGAAGTTTGTACACACATCAGTGCTTTGATCGAAGAACATACAGGGGTACCTACAGGGAAGCGGGCACGCTTCCTTGTAGGTACCCCTGTAAAAAAATGGACGCTTTTGACTGAGCAGCCTCCAACAGTGTCGAATAGTGGCCGCGGGAGCCACTGAGCGGAATGACTCATCGAAGGGCTAGAGCGCAGACAGTCTCTGCCCGCTACGCTGGAGCGGCGACGGCAGTAATGATCCACATCATTCTCGCCGTTGCCGCTCCGGCGGTGTCGCCTCCGCTGCTCTCCCCGCCGGCGACGGCGAGCTCTGCGTCGCTGCCTTCTGGTTAAGGATATGGCCGCGGCGTCGCCGCAGAAGTGTGTGGGGGCGTTAAGACATGCGCGGCGGTCGTTCTACAGTTCGCAATGTAGTCCAAGGGGCAGGAATTCACTTCTGCGAACAAGCGCTCGTTTCAGTTTTTGTTTTCGCGAAGAGCTTCTAACGCTTCTAATTTTCACGCAGTGATCTCCTCTTCTACGGCCAAAATCTTGCACTTTACGGCAAAGTCGTTACCTGCACATCAACCCTTGCTTACCAAGCGTGCTATTTAAAGAACCACGCCTTTCAGCAAGGTGGTTCCCTACACGCTTCGCTAGCATTCCTCAAGTCTCACCGATGTAGTTTGAGCTACAAGCCACACACTCATTTTCTTAGATGATCCCTGCCTTGCACCAAACCCCCACATTTCCATTTGGACACAATTCTCCAAAAGTCACTGTCTATCGTAAGGTCTGTCTCGAACCAGGCTTTCCTTTATTTATTTATTTAGTTATTTAGTTATTTATTCACTTACTTGCACTCATGGTGGAATCAGAATAAAGACATCAAGAACAACTTAAATTCGAGATTCAACAAGCAAATTCGAGCAAACGAGCCAAACTAAACGTTCAAAAGACAAATAAATGTGTCTCCAATACAAATCCCGTAATAATACGAAATCCTATAGAATAGATGTTGTTTGAGGAGGGAGAGAAATACTAGTTAGAGCTGTCCTTCGCGCCAGCATGGATTATCGATTCTCTGCCCCACAAAAATTAGACAGCGAAATAAAAAGAAACTTTAAACATTATAGTATTATCGTCAGTAATATTTACCAAAATGGCATCATTATGCAACTGTACCTGTTCGATGGTATTTCTGATAGCAGACTTTGTCGGGGATAAAAAAGGGAGCAACAGGTCACTCTTTCGCGTCATCTTTCATGAACGTTAGATTGAAAGCTTCCTTGACGTGGCCGGATAGCCATTTGAGATCACTATACCCCAAGCTATTCGAACTGATTCTTGGTGTTCCCGAGTACCGGTACACATATCCGAGGCCATGCGAAACATTTTCCGAAGTACAGCGTGCTTGGCGGCCATAGGATGCGCAGACGTCGCGTGAATCAGTATGTTTTTAGGGCTTCGTTTTCCATTTCCTGTTGCCACGCGGCAAAAGTGTGCAGAGGGCTTCAGAAAGGTGCGCGTCAATGACGTATTAAAAGTAGAGACCCACAAAAGTTTCCAATGAAGCGTAGATGTTTTCTTCAGTCTTTCACAGTCATGGATTTCTGTTATTCGAACTCTATTTATCTAGCTCTAGGTTATGAACCAGAGTAGTGACATGAATTGCACGATAACACAAGAGCAAGTGTCATCAGTAGAAAGCTCGTCGAAGTCAGCACTCTGACATCATGTGTCCTGGACATGACGAGATGGTGGGGGATCAAGCGAACAGCGGACCCAGCGACTGCGGGGAATTTCGCGCTAGTAGTAAAAGAAGACGACGTGAAAATTAAAAATATCGAGAACGATGTGACAACCATTATCAGCTAGGTTAGATATTTTGGTCTTCAGAAGTGTTTAAAAACAATTCCAGTCTTCTTATCGATATTTCTTTAAGGGTGTCAAAAGCATGTGAGATTCGTCATCCAATTCTGCTCAACATCTGAAAATTAAATCCAATCACAAATTGATATTTTCTTGATTGTCTGACTGTCTTCGTTAGAAGTGGTTTCTTCAGAAACGCCGCAAGGGAAGTTTCTATTGGTACAAAAGAGCTCGTGCAAATCTGTTACGAAAATACTCTCACAAAGATGCGTCAATGATGGCAGAACTCCCTAAACTGTTTTTGTTTCGAAGAGACAATTCAAAATAACGACCTGCAAACTCAGCATTTCTGAGAAGCGGAAAAAAGGCGCATCTCTTAGAATTGCAAGTCTGAGATTCTGTCGGAGCAGTCATGACGATGTACTCCAACGCGCTGATCGTAGAGAATTTCAAGTGGGAGGAAGCCTTGTAGCTCCAGTTTTACATAGTGTTCTGAAGAGCGCTCTTGCAGCAGTTTAAGAAGAGAAATGTGGTTTCGAGTGATTCCAGTGCCGAGAATACAAAGCACTTGCGGGCTAGACTGGTCCTTGAGTAGCCATGAATCCTGATCACATGCCCAAGTATCCAAGCGGAACTCGCCTACCAGATGAAGTAGAACATCTCACATTTCAGAAAACTTTATTTTGAGATTACTCAGTAGGGCCTGTTTGGTAAGTCCAAGAGGATCTCAAAACAGGTGCCTCTTGATGGCTCGTAGGAAACTACAGCTACCATCTGTGCTTTGAACACATTTCAGTTAACGAAATGAAAAAACCCCAAGCTGTGAGCGAGATGCAGAATGCTTAAACCCACTGTCTTGCTGTTGCTGCAGGCTAGAAGTCTGCTTCGTCAGCAACGACACATACACGAACAATCAAGATTATAGTGGCTTGAATTGGAAGCCGAATTCTAAGCTCTACATGCGTCTGAGCCGAAGTGGGTGCTTTTGAAAAGCCTCCAAACCGCAACAGCAATCGGAAGCTGTATCAAGGAAATTGCGGCAGCTGCACTCACAGCGGGGAGTTGAGCCCCGTTTTCAACTCGAGTAGCACGTGCCGAATGTCTTCGACTTACTACGATTTTTTGAGTAAGCATTCATTGAAAATATTTGTTGGGAATGTGAAAGGACATGAGCAGGAACAATAGCTCGACAGAAAAGAATTGATTTTGTGAAGTCCGTTGTCCACACTCCTTTAATGACGAAGAGCTTCGTGACAAGAAAAGGATATAACGGAAAGGCCGGGGTTAATGTTAAACTACGGACTCATGAGAATAGCACGGGCTCAAACATTCTACTAAAAAGTATTATAGATTATATTCCTCTTTTTTAGGGCTACTGTAAGGTCAAGCCTTGGTTGGAGACCAGAGTAGGCGGTGCTCATGTCAAACAACTCTTGGAAGACTCTACGGGGTTCTTGGGAGACCGCAGTACGATAATCAGACGCACTAAATAAACAAATTGATGGTGCTCGACTTCCTTTTTGCATAGGTAACATAAGGTAGTTCAGTTCAGTTCATTGAGCCCTGAACGTGAGTAGTAGGGACTGAGTAACTTGAAATGGATTGTATACAGCGAATGAATGCGTGCTGGACAGAATAAAAGTTTTAGAAAAAGTCGCTTTTCTCAAAAGAAAGTCTTGAAGAGGTTTCTCAATTAAACGTCTTGTTCTAATAGCTACCTGCGGACAGCGGTTTTATTAAAAACACCTATCGTACTTGAGGCAGCATTTATGCCTCATACCGAAGACATTCGAGACTTTTGATTTCCATTTTGCTGTTTCGTATGCTATTCAAAGAGCTACACAATGTTCCGTTAGAGCAAATCCTGTACCTCCCAAACCCCTAAATACGTGCCAAGAGACTTCAGAAACCTCACTGCCATAGGTGACCTGGTAGCACAATTTCAAATTATTTTTAGACCAACAATTGTAGCATTTTTCATTATTTAAATTGAATTAAATTTTTGTTTTCATTCATTCACTTTCGCTAGACCGCTAGCAGGATTTTTTAAAGCAGTATGCAATGTATTTACAAATAAAAAGAACATACGAAATAATAGCAAAAACTCACAGAATTCATTAGTGAAATCACATGATAAGCTTTTTCAGAAAATTTTTTTCTTGATACCATCTGGCTGCAATGATATAGCAGTGCACCCTCCCGTAACAGTGCACCTCTGCCTGCCTAGTTGTGTATAAAATGGAACTATCCTATTGGGGGGGGGGGGGGAGCGTGATTGCCAGGGTTCAAGGTAGTCATTATAACGCAGCGCCACTACAGACCGAGAATACTAATCACGCTGCCCTGAACACAACGATAGAGCGCAGATTTTCTTTCTTTCAATTTCTTTCTTTCTCTTTATAGTTCCTCCTTTCTAGGCGTGCTCGAAGAAGCTTGTATGTCTCAAATATGCTTAAATTAGGACAGTAGCAGCAGTATTAGCATCACTCTCAGCTCCCAAACTTTTCTTGCACAAGTGACCAACGATTGTGCAGGTGCGATAATAGACAGCTGCTGCACGCCTCAGCGTCGCTGAAATAGCTGCCGCTTCTGCGCTTGCCTACTACAGCATTGATCTCTCCTGCAGGTTGATGAGCTATGTGTGAGTGTAGAAAAGCGGCCCTGAGTTCGCCCGCAAGCGCTGCTCTGACAAGTGTGAGAAATCGAGTAATGCCGCCTAGAAACTGTTCCGGGAGGGCAAGACAGAATACTTATCATTCTTCCAAGGAGCTTGAAAAAAACAAGCGACCAACGTGCTTGAATTACATACGTAGTACGTCGTGAACACTCAGTGAAATCTTAAAATACGTACACCGCTCTTCCTCTGTGACAAACAATAAACAAGGATGAGTTACATGTTCAACATCTATGCATTACATTTAAACATTAGAATAATGCACAGTGGATGCTAGCCTTCAACTAAATTCTGGAAGCCAGCCGGATAGCGTAATTTTCTGATATCAACTGACTGACTTCTGGAGGAAAGACTGTATACCATGAACAAAGAATTAGTCACAATAATCGATTCGCATAGCCCCTGTTGAGAAAAGTTGCTTAGGCAATATGACTGAATAGTGAGGAAGACGATGACTGTTTAAATCGAAATTTAGGCCAGCACCAACATTATAAAGGCATACAAAGTGAGAAGCATGTTAGTTTTTCCTGGGGCAGCCTGCGATGCGAGTTCTGTTTGCTTACAATTGAAGGAAAACCGACCACATAGAAAGCTCCAACCTTCCCAAAAAAATCGATCCCTCCTAGAATAAACCAGATTTCTAGCTAACGAGGTGAAGTGAAATGTGAAACAATCAATAGTGCACGGACGAAAATAGAAAGTCTTCGCTTCTGGCGAATGCGCTAGTGAATGCAATACAGCACCTGTCTCTTAAGCATTTCGGATGCGATATTGCTATTTTACTGCGCAAGGAAATAAATTAAGTGTAGTGAGGTCAAAGCTGAATGATCACTTAGTTACTCAGTTAAGCAGTCTGGTTTTCTCACCTGTGACTGCTCCTACTTCTGACGGAGATACCTTTTGCCATCATGGCCGATTTAAGTGGGTTATTTTATGAAATACCGTAGAAAGGTCCCGTGCCGTGATAGCGCAATCGAAGTGGGTACTGGTTGTTACGTGCATCCCGTATACAGAGCCTAATGGTTTGAGTCACGCCAAGGCAATCCTAGCTTTCCATCCCTCCAGGATGGATTAATTGGTACCGTATATGTCTGGGAGGGATAAAGCCGAATAGTTCAACCGTTGCACGGCGCAGTTCATTGCATAGGCAAAATGCCCGTTTAAATTGCCTTCACGATATCCCTTTGAACTAGAATACCCATTTCAAAAAAAGGTTTGATTCACCCATCCCTTGTCCTTTATCCCTACCTTTTACGCTGTGAATCATGATGCATTTTGCAGTGTTTACATGTACCTGCTTCTTTTCGTATTTCTCACCGACGAAACCAGCAAAGAAGCAATTCCTACTCCCTACGTAGCTGACAAGCGAAAAGACCCTTTATAGTCAAACATCTTTCTACACAAATTTACCATTTCAGAAGCCGCAACCGCAGAAGATTGTTGACAAAGTTAATCTGCTGCACCTGTCCTAAACGGTGGGGGTGGGGCGAAAATATAATGTACGCAGATTTTATCTCTTGGCCATAGCTCTGGCAATTTTCAAAATTTCTATGCATTTGTAAGCTAACTACCTGTTTCCCCTGCGAACACTTGATAACCGTTTGAAGTTTACGACAAATAGAGTGATTCTTCAAAGGTATACACATTATATTAAAAATTGTAAAGAATAAAGACTAAAGGAAAGGACGGCGTCAATCAATGACTATTGGGATGCGCCACGAATCCTATTTCTACGACATATCATGTTGAATGAGTGTTCGACGTATAATATGATTTGCGATAGCCAAGCGATGCCCGGGTCAGCGTTTTTCCTTTCCAGACAAGACAGGCACCAATTCACTGACCCCGAAAAGATGATAGTCTTCTTTGGCCTGGGCGGGAAGTTCGAATCTGGAACCTGTAATACGCTGCACGCGGCAGCCGGCGCCTCCTCCGACTGTGCTACCACGCGCCTTATTGAAAATGATGAACTTCAAAATAACCGACAATTTCAGCAGGCTTCAATAGGTTTAGCTAGCAGTTTTGGTCAAAAACCCAATATTTTGAATGCTAGTGTATGGGTAAATCGCGGCGCACCGGAAATGCTCCTAATTCTATCCAGCGCTTACATTACGGAAACATGTACACTATCCTCACTAGGCCCAGGCAAAGTACAGCGGAACAGCAAGAGGTCTGGGCATTCCGCTGAAATGCAGTGAAAGAAGCGGCCGTGTTGACTGCGACGGTGATTTAGACGTCAGATAGCACTGAGTCCTCCGACGCGAGGCTTCGTGCTGCAGTAAATAAGCGGTTAGACAGAACAAATTCCTCGCCGGCGATTTGAATGCAAACGCGACAGCCCGAAACAACTCGTCGAGAAGAGCCCTTCGAGCATCGTTTTCTTCGCATCCATGTAGGATTGCCTGCTTTCCCACGTGAGCACCATAGAAAAACATGCGATCCGATCACTTCGAGCGCTGCTGCTTGTTTAAATAATTATTTATTTATTTAGCTACTTATTTACATACACACAACGCGACCCATTGACACTGAATACAAACCAAGCATAAACTGTCTATGCCCAGTATATTAATCATAAAAAATAAAAACACAATTAAAAGCCTATCATTGGAATGTTAACGATCAGAAAAGCAGCTTTCCAACTTTTTATTGGTGTTGTGAGCAAATTATTTAAAATACGTTCCGAAAACATCCTCTCCGTCTCAACGGTTCCAGGTGGCGAGCGAGAGTGTTTTGGGAAGAGCACTGTTAAGCGGGGATAGGCGTCCTACGAAGGAGTCAGACCAGTATTTTAGTGGACTCCTTGACGCGCTGGACGGCTGGATGAAGAATTTTCTACCTCACAAATACATGTATAAAGGATGACCTTAAGACCATATTCAATCCCTGTTGGGATGCGCCACGCATTCTGCTTCTAGGGATGAAGACGATTTGAATGCGTTTTTGGCCTGTACAAAGAGCTGCGGTGGACAGCCGATGAACAACTCAGCATTGTATCTTTCTTAGACAAGACTGCTACTAATTCTCCCACCCCGAAGGATTAGACGGTGCGGTTGGCCGGGGTGGGTAATCCGAACCAAGAACAGTATCGGGTGCACACCACAGCCTCCTGCACTACATGAAATGCGCCATAGAAGGTATGAAAGATAGCAAGGGAACAGATATAAAAAAAGGATCCCCGCGCTCTACGTGGTATCACGACAGCAAGCTCTTATGGTTAGGTCCAACTCAAGCAATGACATTAGACTCAATATCCTTCCGCCACTCACGGCTGTGATAGAACGGATTTCTTTTGTTTATTCTTGTTGATTTTAATAGTTTTTAAAAGCAGAACTAATTGGGAAGGCGAGGACTGCAAAATTAGTAAAGACAAAGAGGAAAAGTGAGAAGAAAACAGTCCGTCAAAAATTTCGTTAAATTTCTGAAAATTTCCGTTAAGCCGTTAAGTTCGTTAAATTGATAAATGTGCACCCCTGATCGCTACCGGCCGCACGACGGCTGTGTAAATCTTCGACTTCAAACTCTCTGGTATCTTCCTATAGCAGAGCACGCCAGTCAACGCCAATTGGACCAGGCTGCACTCACGCGTGAGTTCACTTCAGTCATCAGATTGCCGTCAGATGCTACCGCTGATCCCAGGTACTTAAAGACCGAAGCTCGATGTCGTTGACCTTGATGAAGCTGGACTCGGTAACGAGTAGTTGTCATAACATTAGGTTGTTGCGAGTTCACATAAAAAGATCAGCTATGAATAAGTTACTAATACTATTACTGTTAGCTACTCACTTTCGCGTAACTTCTTCCTGAAAAATGGAGCTTTGAGAGAAGTACATCGAAGGTCTCTTATTGTATGACTTCAAATTTGGGGAGTAAGCAGCCGCTTCTTGCCGTCCCATCAATGTTGCATTTGGGGAGGGCACAGTGTCCGATCGCACTGCACGAGAATGGTTCGCACGCTTTCGCAAAGGTGAGTTTAACCTTCAGGAATCGTTCAGGTCAGGACGTGAACCCGATGTCGACAACGACCGATTGTGACAGAATCGAACACACGGCGGACTATTCGTAAAGTTGCGCAGGACTTGGGTGTGCACTACGCCACCATCGCCAGGCATCTACATCAACTGGGTAAGGTGCACAAGTTGGCACAATGAGTTCCCCATGACCTCACCGAACGCGACCGCCAACGACTTGCTGAGGTGGCCACTCAATTGCTCTCGTACAAGCGCACAGATAGTTGGCTGAAGTACGTCATCACAGGAAATGAGAAGTGGTGCCTGTACGTCAACATCAAGAGGAGCAGACACTGGGTTGACAAGGGTGATCAGCTTGAGCCACAGCCAAAGGATGGTCCTCACCCGTCGAAGATCATGCTTTCTGTCTGGTGGGATTACAAACGTGTCATCTACTGCGAGCTGCTGACCCATAACGAAAGTCTAACAGCGGGTTTGTTCTGCCAGCAGCTGGATAGACCGGCCGCCACGATCGCAGAAAAGCACAATCCGTTGCACGACAATGCTCGACCACACATTGCAAGAATGACTCGCCAAACGCTTCTCTACCTTGGATGGGAAGTGCTGCCTCACGCACCGTACAGCCCAGATACTGCACCAACAGACTACCACCTTTTCCTTTCTCTCTCCAATGCCATGCAAGGAAAAACGTCCGATGACGAGGACGGCATGGAACACTGTCTGGCTGGCTTTTTCGAATCAGAGCCAGAAACGTTCTACGCTGAAGGGATCGGGAGTCTGCCTGAAAGGTGGAGAAGGGTGATAGAACATGATGGCGATTACTTCGTTCCTTGAAGTGTTTCGCTTTTTTGTAAAACTAAAAAAAATGTGGCGTCTTTAAAATGCCGACAACTTCTGCAACAATCTAATATCTCCATAAAATGACTGTGTTAATTGATTTACGCTTCTTTCAAAGTTTGAAGGTTAAAAGTCATTAATGCTTGTGGCAAAATGCAGGAATACTAAAAGTGCTGGTACTATTTGAGAGGTTTTAAAATTGCCGCTAGTGAAGCCTTTAAAGATGTTTTAGGCATATATGAAGGCACAGGGAAGCAAGATTTCTCTGTGATGTACAAGTAGTCAAGATTACACCGTGCTACATCTGAAACCTTTCATTTCCGACTCGATTGACCGTGCATGGGCTGAATGCTTGTTACAATCCTGATGCTACTTGGCCACATAAACCTTTGATGTTCTTCTTTTAACGTTTAGAACTTGAAAATCGCGTGAAAGACACGTGATATGCAAGTTTATTGACCGCACAGTTTAAACGCGAGCAGGAGTCCCATTTTCCAAGACGGATTCTGTGGATTGACGAAGCAACATTCGAGCTGAATGGAGAGTTTAATCGGCATAAGTATAGCTACTGTGCAACGGAAAACGTTAAAAGACAGCGCAGATCAATGTGGCCAAGTAGTAACCAGACTGTAACAAGCATTCACCCCATGCACAACCTATCCAGTCTGGAATGCAAGGTTTTAGACGAGGGCGTAGCGCAATCTTGCCTTTTTATCTGCCGTAGAAACACTGTGCATTCAAACGAGCCTCAAACATCTTCAAACGCTCCACTAGCAGCAATCTTAGAACCATTCAAACAGAATCTGCATTTTTTTGCAAGCCGTAGTGTGTTTTTACGTTTTAGACCTTAAAAGAAGCACAAATCAATTGATACGCACACTTTGCGAAGAGATTATGACAAGTATTCAAGCTAAAGACAATCAATGTAAAATGTGTAAAATTCAAAATTTCAGACGAGTGCATGGCGCGTTCCATACCGCTCATAAAATTCAAAATTTCAGACGAGTGCATGGTTCCATACCGCTCATACGTCGGAAAATTTCTATTTCACTAAGGTTTCATAAGAGCCTTAACTTTGCAGTACCTTTACTGTAGGCTTAGTGCAACGGTATATTGTGGGTCAGAATCTCCTATGAAGCTCATCCACCCTCTATCGCATGCACCCGATTTCTTCTCCGAAACGCTCGTTCTCTAGGTGTCGAGAAACAGGTAATGAGTGTCCCAATCCGCTGCTTAATCAGCAAAACCATAGTTAAAATTAATCAGCGTTGGTCGACACCGCTTACGGTTCGACGGCAGTAATACTCGTCCGAATCCCATAGTCGCTCTCCCTACCTCTTCCCAACCCCCTCCCGCTAATCCTTCCTCACCTATGTGCTGGCAAAGAAACGAAGTGAGAGACAAGCACGCACACATGCACATGTGACACTTAGTACCGATTCACGTGTAACTACGTTGCCACGACGTCTGTGACACTACTTCTGCACTCCGACACACGTGCCACGACTTCTGTAAGCCGTCTTCAACACACACTGTACGATGTTGAAGGAAAATGCCCCCCCCCCCCCTTATTCACGCTCCCCCTCTGGTATCCCCCTTTGTTGATCCCCTCCTATTGGTCGCCCTTACTCAGAATCCCTACACACGTTAGATGACGTCTTCAGCACGTCCTTTGAATCCCTAGGCGAGTTGGACGACGTCTTCAGCACGTCTTCTGAATCCAGACGCACGCTGAACGACGTCTGGGGCACGCCTCCTGAATTTCTACTCCTCATTCATATCCTGACGCGTTGCCCGCTGAATATCTCGTAAACTTGTACGAACAGCCGCCAAGGATATAGTTCACCAGCAATCGCCCATGGTTAAGCTCAAAGAAAGCCCGGCTGGCATACGCCTCACTGCCGTAGGCACCTCTTGGCTTCAGTCTCCCTCACTGTGAGTAACAACGTGGCCGAGCGATTAAGAGACATATATCCTAGTATCCTATCCTACTGTATATAATTCGCTAATGTCACGTGTCCGGCAAGGGTAGGTGGGACGGATGCCAAGAGATGCCTACGACAGTGCGGCGTATGCCAGCCAGGCTTTCTTCGAGCCTAACCATGGGATGCTGGCGAACTATATCCTAGGCGACGGATCGTCCAAGTTTACGATAAATTCAGCGGGCAACGCGTCAGGGTATGAATGCGGACCAAGTGCGGAGAGTAGGTGTTCAGAAGACGTTCTGAAGACGCGTCCAACTTGCATAGGGATTCGAAGTAAGGGGGATCAGTAGGAGGGAGACCAGTGAAGAGAGGATCAGCACAGGAGGACCACTAGAGGGGGGGGGGAATAAGGGAGACCAGTATTTTCCCTCAATATCGTCCGACGTTGGTATGGATTCAGGAGGCGCGCCCTAGACGTCGTGCAGGGTGCGTCTGGATTCAGAAAACTTGCTGAAGACGTCCAACTTGCATAGGAATTCAGAGTAAGGGACCGGTAGGAGGGGGACGGGGGACGAGTGAAGAAGGGATCAGCAAAGGAGGACCACTAGATGGGGGGGGGGGAATATAGTGAACCAGTATTTTCCCTCAACATCGTCCAATGTGCGTTGGGTTTCTGTAGACTGGTCGCAGCAGTCTGGGCACGTGTGTCGGAATGCGGAGATGCCATGGACGCCGCGGAAACGCGGTGAACGTGGGTCGGGACTCAGTGTCACATGCGGTGCTTGATTCTCACTCCGTTTCTTTGCCAGCACATAGGATAAGGGACTACTAGGGGGAGGGGAATGGAAGAGGGTGGGGGGAAGAGGTAAAGAAAGGACTCTATGGGATTTGGAGGACTATCATTGCCGTCGGACCGTAAACGGTGTCGACCTCTCGACCAATACCGATTAATTTTATGCTTCTGCAGATTAAGCACTTCGGATTGGCCTCTTATGATCGAATGATGAGAACTTATGATGAGAACGGGCACATCGGAGAATAGATCGCGTACATGCGATAGAGGGTGGATGGGCTTCATAGGAGCAGTGAAGATTCCGCCCTACAATATTCCGCTGAGAAAGCCTAGAGGAGAATGGAAGAAGATTGGGTTGTTCTATTCTAGGGGTTTGGGGTGGGAGGAAACCCCCAACCACACGTTTCCCCAACCCCAAGAAGCCCCCAACTAGACGTTTGGCGGCCGCCAGGCTTACTGGATCCGCCGCATGGTTGTAACACGACGTTGATAATCCGTCTCTTGAATCTTCTTACAGACTTTCTAAAACGGTAGGAATAATTTTTCTTCATGGAAAATTTCTTATAAATTTCTTAGAAATTTTTTAGTTTAGATAACCGAATGAATAATATTGAATAGTTGAATAAAATGTTTACTTCTTGAAAATGAATAACTTAAACTTCATTCTGAAGCTTGACAGGGCAGCAATCATTTAGTGCATTCAAAATCAGATCCCCCCCTGCACTCGAAAAGCTCTTCACGATTCTTCCTTGAATGGTTGCAAATGCTGCTCATATGAGGCATCAAAGTGAGAATATGTCTGTTCCTAACGAATGTTTTTGTTATATCGTTTACAGGTGTGCAACTCCACGCAAACAGAAATTTTGCTATCAATTGAATAAAAATCGTAACGTTTTCGTCGACAACAATGCGCAATCTTTTCTTTTAAAACCAAAAATAGCATCTTCCTGGTCTTGATAACAAGCTTTAATTCATTTTTTTTTCTAAAAAAAATAAGAATTTTATAAAATTTCAAATAATGTGATCACTCACTGAATAGGTCAAGTAAACTCCAAAGAAGGTAACACTAAAATTTTCGTTGAACAAAATAAATATTCCAACCTATTCGGAAAGTCTTTAGCTTAATGTGGAAGAGGCTCAGTTCAATTTCGAACTGTTCGCATCGATTGCGAAAGTCTTAATCTAGCATAGGAGAGTGTCCCATTGGACGTGAAAAGTGTCCAATTCAACGTGAAAACTGCATATACTGGCAGGCTACGTCAACACAGCCTGAACCGTATTTGAGAATACAGTACAAGAAGTACTACGGAGTGTTTTCAGAAAAAGCTACCGAAGATCAGTTATGAGCGATAATGTCGCAACATTTGGAGAGAAATCGACTTCTAAGTATTAACAGCGAATAGAATTTAATTCTGTACGTACGCTGGGAAAAGCTTCTAAAAGACAAGCTCCATACGGACTTTCCCTTTATCGAAGAATTCATCTTTGCTGGAAAAAATCTTTTCTATGGGGCTACATAAACCTTTACTTGAAGTCAACACACCTGTCGAGGTAGTTGTTCTACTGATGCAGTTGGCGTAGAGTTTGTGTGAAGGGGAAACCTTAGAGCGTCTTTGAGAGGTCACTGCAGCATCTTCTAACTAGGAATAACCACAAAAGCAGTTCATTAACAGCAGGGTTTTCTACAGCGAAGAGAGTGCGCAAATGACTTTTCAACTCGGAGGGCATTTTTAAGAAGCGGGGTGTGTTAAGGAGAGAAAAGAGTCTCAGTGTTCGCACAAATTAGGCTAGATGTCGATGGTCACCCGCCCACTTCCGGTATCTCACCATGCTCGCTGTCTTCGAATTTCGACGAGGTGTGAAAATGTGATAAGCAGAGGAGCAACTCAGGAGAGCCATCAGATTCTCAATTCATTGAGGACAGCCTTGTACGTGGCAAGTCGCGCGCTTCTTGCAGCTGTCTCGTTAGGAGAACACCCACTATAGACGACACATTTCTAGTTTTCAGTGAAAAAACATTTGCCTCTCTTATTTTCTCCCAGCTTCGTAGCCGAAGGAGAGAGAGAGTCAGTCGTCAGTTTATCTCTTAAGACGTGGGCCACGCCTTGCACCTTTTCTTCCGGAGGCGTACACCTTTTCTTCAGGAGGCGTTTCAAATCCGCATTGTATCTGTCGTTTTCGACTGCTGGATAACGGCGAATAATTGTTTTCTGCACGAGTCGCTACCCTTTCCTGAATACGAGGCTTGTCTTCTTTGTCGTGTAAAGCTCACATTTTCTTATTTTGTCTTTTGGAATCACCAGAACGGTGGAAATTGAAGAAGAGCAAGTTCGTTCGAACGACGTTTTCATGCGAACCTTCACAACTGTATATCAGGTCACTCCGAAATCCCATCATAAGATGAGAAAGGGCAGAAAACGTTCGCCACAACAGTCAAGGTACAGCGTTGTCATTTTTCCTGACTGCATGAGCAGCACGAGCATATCTACCCTGATAATCTGACGTGCGTGAAAGTACATTTCCTACTAATCACTGGCTTTGCGAGCATTTGCCTTCAGTAATCATAAACAGTGGCTCAAAATTCTATTAGGCTGAAGATTAATTTTATAGCGTTTTTTTTCGAAGGATTCTATTTGAAGGATTTGCTTTTTGTTTGACAAAGTGATTGTATTTGTTAGAAAGTACTTTTTCTGCTCTACAAAAAATGCATTAATTGTCTTTTAGGATGATTTAGTTTTTGTTATCTTTTATGCTTAAAAATGAAATTCCCGGAAATCAGCCTTTTCGACACCAGCTCTTGTCCCCCATTTTGCCGTGGTCTAAAAGTCGTCGTGCCCTAATGCACAGAGGAGAATTATTGGGCGGGCGAACCTACAGCACGGAAATGGTTTTCAAAGTTCGAGGACTACGATATCGAGCGCAAGACCTTCGGAATTCAATGAGGAGTATTTTTAGAAGAGCTCGTCTCAATGTATTTTTGGGAGAGAACGGTAGCCAAATATGACGTGAATTAGTCGGCAATGTGAACTGCGATCAGAAAACAGTTCTTAACCATCTCCACTCGATGGGATTTGCTGAAAAATTGGGAGCCTGTGTGCGCCGCGACCTAACTGAAACCAACAAGGAACAACGCCTTCAAATTACCACAGAACATCTCGTCCGGCATCGAGCAGGCCGTAGTCAATGTTTTTGTACCGAATGAGCACAGGAGATCGCCGTACACCTCGAAAAAATCCCCGACTGTTTCGGCTGCTTTTTGTTCACAATGAAATGCGAAGAAGAGCAGGTGTCGAAAACGCCGAGTTTTGCCTTCTAGGTATTCCACTTCTAAGCCTAAAAAATAAAAGGATAAATAATAGGATAAAGGATGCCGTTGCTCAATCCCTTTTTGGGATGCACCACGCATTCTACTTTTACGGGATGTCGTAGAGGCGAATTTGAATGCGTATTTGGCCGTACAATGACCTGCGGTGGCCAGCCGATGAACAAGTCAGCGCTTTTTCCTTCCCAGACAGGTTTGGTATCAATTCAACCGGCACCTCCTTCGACTGCGTTAAACGCGCCCCTAAAAAATTAAAAAAGAGATTTATTTTAGAAAGCAAATAACATTTTTGTAAAACAGAAATTGTGCTTCCTAGTAAATACAAAAAAATTGGTAAACAAAAAACAAATTTTTTAAACGAAACTCTTCGAAGAAAACGCTACAAACCTATTCCTCCTACTATTATACATAGTAATATCTCCAAGCTCCAAGCTGATTGATATCTCCAAGCTGCATTCGTGTAGAGCGATATTTTTCCAATAGCATCCCGGGAGCAAGGTTTTGTTTTCGAGGATTTCTTAGTAAGCCAGAACAAAAGAGCACTCCCCTTTTATGACGTTGATGTCCAGGACGTTCCCGGTTTAGATTTGTGCAACCTTCTGAGTGTTCGATGGACAAAAGAACTATATGAACTAACTGCTCTTGCAATTATGAAGCACACCGCCTTCATGCGTAACCAAATGCGTCAGTCAAGTTGTGAGGAATTGGGTAGGTTAGGTAAAAGCCTTAGTTAGTCGTGTCCAACGTACCTTTGTCGGACGATGCTAAGACGTCCGCAGCAGATTCATTTAAAGGTGGTGGCGAAGCGAACATATTTTGCATTTTTCTCGCTTTTTGACGTATTTGGGAAAAAGAATTGGCTGAAGCTCAAAATTGGAATATGGATACTCTTTCTTCACCTACTTGCTCCTTTATTCGTAAAGGGGATGTGGCCTTCACTATATCCAGGGTGTCCCAAAAAATTACTGCTTGAAGGATCGTCAGATTCTTATCACCTAACGAGTTACAGCAAAGGATTTTAGCTTATTCTGAAAGGAAGTAAAACGAAATTCTTAAAATTTGCGCCAAATCTGTGAAGCAACGGAGCAGTGTTTACTATGTTGGCTAATAGCCTGTGTAATTTACATAATGTCGTGCACTTTCAAACTTTGCAACCGCTTACGACTTAATCCTCCAATTATTCGTTTTTAGCAGCAACTTCGTTTACATAGAAACACTCACAGTACATCTGTCCTGAAATTAGTACCTGAGTCTGAACCTTGAGCAGCCATGTCACTTTTCGATTTGGCAGAAGTTTGCTTGACTCAAACCGGAACTGACTACTTGTGGAACAGCAAAGAAACGTTAATTATGTCACAATCAGAGAATGAGCTGTGTGTTCTTTTTCAGTCGTACCTTCGAACCCATGTAATCGTATCTTCTTCGGGTACAACTCATGGTGGCGGGCAGGCGAAATTTCAAGCCCGACTCTAGAGTTTCACTTCCCGCTCTTTGAAATAAGCTTTAGAACTTTTATGGCTGCTACAGTGAAGCCACTGCGGTAAGTATTTTCCATTCAAGCACCAGCATTTTTGAAGAAACGCCGGCCTATGTCATGGGGGAGAGCTACCAATGCTGTTGCGCGGGCGATATCAGTGTCCTCGGTCAAAGGTCGCGGTGCCATGAAGCAGTTGGGCGCAGCGGAACTTCGATGCAATTTCAATGCGCAATCAGGACGACAACGATAAGCTGATTCGACGGGCGCGGTTCGGGAGGCATTCCACTTCTTTCGGGATCGCTTCCTGAGGGAGAACGAAAAGCAGGGGAGTTGCACAAGGGTATTTTTTCCGGACACCGGTGCAGCTTCTTTTTCGGCGGAGAAGCGTCGTTGCGAGTAACGACGACACAGCACGCCATCATTATCCCTTCCTCACAGCTTCAAAACATATTGACGTCAGCAACGAATCCTCTTTTCCTGAAGAGCACTCACTCGGCCCATCCATCAATCAAATCCAGATTGTTCTAGCTGATTTTGGCGAACTGAATTCTTCTTTGCGAGATGATGATCTCCATGCTACTGTATTTTTCAGCCAGGAGGGATCTCAAAAGAATCACCTGTGTAAAATATTATACTTGAGGGCTTATAAGGCTTCAACCCGTAGAAAAGATGTAAATGATAAAGGATAATGTCCGACGTTAACCAGTCCTTTTTGGGATGCTCCGCTCTACTTATATGGGATACCATGGAAACAATTTGAATGCATATTTAGCCTATACCATGAATTAAAGAGGGCAGCCAATGAATAGGTGTTTTATCCTTCGCAGACAAGTTTGTTGCCAATTGACGGAACTGAAGGAATGAAAGGCTTGGTAAGCCCGGGTAGGAAATCCGAGTCAAGAACCTGAAATCGGATGCATGCGACAGACGGCACCTCCTCCGACTGCGCTCCACTCGCCCGGGAAAGTATATAACATTCAGTAATACAGCAGTTATAAAACAAGGAAAGCGAGTTGTCGAGCACGTAGCAGGTCCCAACGAACTAGTGAAATTCTTTTGAAGTAACGCAGCGATGAACGCCAATATTCCGTGCTGCCGGATCAAATCATAAAGAATGAACTACACACAGTGACACTGTAGATGTTAGGACGAGGTCGTTTACATGCTAACATCCCTCGTGATTTGCAGCGAATAAGATTCCATACCTTAAAAATCACCTTAAAGCTGACGGCCCCAGAAGAAAAGCAAAGAACTCGGCTCGATACCTGCGCTGGCTCTCTTGAAAGAGTGCCGATTTCACAGGAATGACGTCTCGAGCGAGCCACTGCTTCATAGTGTGATATTGATGCAGTTCAAAAGTTCGAGTTTTGAAACGAACCTCCTCAGAATCGGGATCGTGCAATGCAATTTTGTTTGCATTTTGACATGAACGTTCATGTTATCATCAGAGTAGATGCTAACAAATATCACCCTAACACCACTATCAGAAACAATTAAAATAATTGAAATAGATCGGAATAACTGCTCTACTGTTTATTGTTGGACAACTTCTAACTAAATTGTTCACTGCTAATTGTTCTCCTTTTTAAAACTAAACGTGCTATTCTGTCACAATCAGTCACTCGGAGAAAGGTTGAGTGCTGCAGTAGGATCCATCACTCTTGTTGCTCCTGTTTTCGCTCTACCTCATTATTTTAGGGTAGGTGATTAAAACAAGAAAAACCTGTCATTACCCAGACGCCACAAAAATCCAAGCACTGGTTTTAAGGGCATAACATTGCTGGCAGTGGGGCAGTAATACGAGATAGCGCGTGCGTGAAACGCTCAAAACAATAATTAATTAATTATTAGTTAAGATTTAAGAATAATTTTAGAGACATGCATGCAAAGCTTGGATTGCATGAAAATGGAACGGCACCTGACCAAAACTTCAAATTTTAGATTCGACTGCTTATGTATGAGATAGATACTCGCTATTTCTGAAAAAAATACTCTCGGGACGGGACTATTAAAAGGGTCGGTTCAAGGCGGTTGATGACCCCTGCCGCGCGGTGGACAACGGCAGCAGCAACGACGGCGACTACAGCAGAATACTCCTTGCTATTAGTATTTTGCGGTATCTTTTTCAATTAGTCTTAATCTTGTCACGCTTAATTATTGTTACTGCTTTACTTCCATCCCTACTTTGACCTGAACACTATATTTTTATGCAGAATAAAAAAAATTGTATTGGTCACGTCTCTGCTATTCTGATACATACTTGAGAACTGCACTGTCTTGAAATTCGACCTAATTCCAATGACTTAAGTCAGTTGTCTGCACAATAAGTTGCAGAACTGACACTGTTAATAATCTACTAATTATTACACGATGAACACCTACATCTCTTCGCCGTTGTCGCCTGCGCTACAGAACTGGATGTGATATGTTGCTGTTTACATACCTCGCGTACAAATCCCGCCATAAGCTATATATACTGGGCGTTTTCATCTAGATCAAATGTATAAAGCTGTGATGGGGTCAGTTTATTGCAAATTTGAAACAAGAAGCTAGCGCCGCGAAAGCAAGGCACTCGTCTGAGGTTTTGGAGGAGCGCATTACGTCACATTGGCATCAAACAACTCGTGTGTATTTCCTTCCCCCCCCTCCTTATGCTCAGGCCTTAGCTCATTGTAATGGACTGACTGGTAGTAGTCTACTAGGTAGTGGTCTTTTGATTAGTGCCAGTATTTTTGATGGTATTTGCTCTGAAAAACATGTTGTCGTAAGATGTTACTGTGTTCTGAACTTTATAAGCATTCAGGTACAGAGACATCACAGAGATGTGGCAGAGTTTATAGTCAACGGCTGATAAGTAACAAGCATTTAGTCCACGCACAATATATCGAGTTCTAAAAACGAGGCTTCGAAACACTGCATGGCACAATTCTTACCACTGACATGGCGCAAAATTTATGCTTTTCTCCGTTTTCAGATGAATCCCTGCAAATATGGCTTAGCATTTTATTTTATTTTACTTACTTTTCTACCTTTACTTTTTCATTTTACAATAAATATAGATATCGCTGAATACTACGAAGCCCCCAAATCCCAAGTTCTATACATCTCTAGATATTGTAACTATTAGTACAGTGAAAAAGGGACCTA
Organism: Heligmosomoides polygyrus bakeri; assembly: GCA_947359475.1. Lineage (NCBI taxonomy): Eukaryota > Metazoa > Nematoda > Chromadorea > Rhabditida > Heligmosomidae > Heligmosomoides > Heligmosomoides polygyrus. Next base: position 71,413,540 of record OX375866.1, read on the forward strand.
TGTACAAGTATTAGGTTGGAAAAAAAGTCTTTTCATTTTTTTCAAAGATTTATTACTTTACAACTACAAAGTCAAATCAATTGAGATAAACTCCATTTTGTTCCACTACACTTCTCCAATAACTGGGTAACTTTCCAATTCCTCTCGCTTAAAAAAACTGCAGTTCTGGAGTCGAACCATTGCTGAAACCAATTTTTGAGGTCTGCATCCGTTCCAAAATATTTCTGTCCAATTTCTTGCTTGAGAGCACGGAGGAGATGGTAGTCGGCACGAACGAGGGCAGGGCTAAACGGTGGATGTGACATTACCTCCCAGCCGAGCTCCTTTATTGTTTCTCTTGTGAGTCTGCAACATGTGGTTTTGCATCATCATGCAGGATCATCACCTTCCACTTCTCCGGTCTGTTTTCTTAGAGAGTTGCGACGACTTTGTGGAGTTGGCCGCAGTGTGTGACAGCAGTAAGTGTCTCTCCACTTCTGAGAGTTTGCTAGTAAATCACTTCTCTGATATCCTACCAAACACTCAAAAGAATCTTCCTTTCGTGAACATTGGGCTTGAGATCAGGCTTAGGGCTCTCTCCCTTTTGTACCTATTACCTTTTCTTCGGAATTTGTCACACAGGACCCGGGACTCTTCACCTGTCACAATCCGCGGAAGAAACGACTTTCTTTCTTATCTAGACAGAAGAGAAGCAGCGATGGAGACCCGTCGACCTTTCTGAGTGTCTGACAGGGCATGTGGAATCCAAGCTCCAAATTTCCATGAAAGCCAAGATTCTTCAGATGGATTCCTACTATCCTATGAGACACTTCGAGCTTCTCTGCCAGTTGACGTGTCGTCTGCCAACTATCGGTACGAAGAAGATGGTGTAGTTCACTGTCGTCCAATCCAGTTGGCCTTCCTGACCATGCTTTGCCCTCAGTGAATAATCTCCCTTTAAAGACTTTCCGAAACACTCATAACAGGCGCGATGAGTAGTAGATCCCAAGCCATATATATGGCTAATTTTGTCTGCTGCCTGACGTGCTGTGTATTTTTTAATGAATTCATGAAGAATGCCGTGCTGAAAATGGCCATAAGGTAGATCTGGCATTGAGTCCGGAAGATTGGGTGGATAACGAATTACAAGAAGAGTCTTGACCTGCGTCCGCGTGCGAACGGTAGACAAGTGTGATAGAATTACGAAATCAGCAATCAACATTGGCTAGTGCGTCTACAAGGAGAAGGGTAAAAAAAAATTGCGAAGTGTGAAGAGACTTTTTTTCCAACCTAATATAATATCGAATGAGATCGTAGATTCTTGAAATTGGACTACTCGATGAAAATTTGGTTCTGGATTCCCTGAGTTCGTTTGTCAAATTCCTGTCTAAACAGCCATCTGGTCGCTCTATTGCCGCTGTTACACCACGACACTTCCTGGCCCAACTTCCTCAAACATCTACCCATAATAACATCTTATGCGCGTGATCCGAGAGAATTAGAAATTTTTATACGACGATTCTCTGGAACATGGAAGACAGAGTTTTTCCTAATGAGACAGATTTCGAGTGCGGCGCCATCTTCAATGATTGAATTCCACAGGCACATGATGAAGAATAATTAGTCAGCCCTCGGTCTTATCTCTAGCACTTCTTTCGTTATAATGGAGCTTTGCGATAGTTTCAAGCAAACGGGAACCTTTCTTTCCCTGAGAGCTTTACCATTGCATCATAGCCATTCATGGTGATCATCAGTTTTTCGAAGAGGCGATGTTCACGAATCACTGAAATAGTTACTCTAGAGCCATGGTAGACTCCAGGGGCGCGGGCAGCGCAGTCGGAGGAGGCGCCGACTGTCGCGTGCACCCAATACCAGGTTCCTGGCTCGGATTTCCCGCCCAGGCCAACCAAGCCTTCCATCCCTCCGTGGTGGGTGAATTGGTACTCTGGGAAGGACAAAGCGCTGAGTTGTTCATCGGCAGACCACCGCAATTCATTGTATGGCCAAATACGCATTCAAATCGCCTCCACGACATGCTGTAGGAGTAGAATGCGGTGCGAGTCCCAAAAGGGATTGAGTAACGCCATGCTTTATCCTTTCTCCTTTATGGTAGACTGCAGTGATGAGCATATCTCGCTCTGCACTCCACTTGGTGATCGCTGCCCTCGTCATTTCCACTCGAAGGCAGAAATGCTCTGGAGGAATCCCAAACACTGCGAAAGGCTTCCATCTAATAATAAAACCCAACTTCCATCTTCCGACGCCCAATTTCTATCATGAGGAAGAAAAAATAATGTTTTATTTAAAGAATAAAATTTAAAGGCATTTCCTGCGAAGAGTGAAATGAGTAGACATGAGTAACATGTATTCATACAAGATAGACTATGCCACGAAATTCTAAAGTATTCGGCAGAACCCGATTAACGCGCAGCAATGTTACAGTGCTCTCTTCAGTAGAATAGAGGAATGCATTAGAACAAAGAAACCTTCTGCTCGAGTCCGCAGGAGCGATAACATTCGTGTTTGTGGCGAGAAGAGGAACCAACGATGCTTAATTACCTATGCAATTGCCATATGTTGTGACATAAACATCAAGCATTATAAATGATGTTGCCGTCTGTGTGTGTCCACATATATGCTGAACTATCCTAAGAGGTAAAGAGGTTGCACCGTAAAGAAAGCTGTTCCAATTGAAAACCTCCTTTTAAGGAAATCAACATCCCACGGGACGGTGTTGTGATGGGCCCTAAGTGTTTAATTAGGCTTTTCAGTTACACAAAATTGGTAAATTTCATCAGCTGCTCTCGGTAAGGCATTGGGCATGGTCCGTTCCACTTGACTCACACACAGTCACCAACATCATTTACGCCAATCAACTTCAAAAGCTGGCGAACCCTGTTCGAGAAAAACGGCCGAGACCTGCTTCAGCCAACCTCCTTCACGAGAAGCTAGGCCGCACTTAGCTAACGAGATGGATGAAAATTTGGAGGAGCTGGGCCGGAACACGGTTCCCCACCAACCCTATTTGACTGCTGTTGCCTCCTCTTTCTTCCACTTATTTAGCCACCATTAGAGCAGTCCTAGCTAGGAACAAATCTACAATATTAAAGATGTTGCAAAGCGTAACGAACTCTTTGGCATGCCTAATGTGACCACATGTTTTCCGAAACATTGATCGAGATTATCGATTTGGACCGACTGGGATCCGCGCGAATATGATGGCCTGTGTGCGAGCTTCATAGCGACTTCCTCCATGCACAAAATGGAGCTTTGGCGATGAATTTTAGCTAATACATCATCGGTGCAACGCATCCCGCTCAAGCAAATTCCGCCGTTCATCGTTGGGATCGCTGAAGGCAAAGAAAAGAGGCTCAAAGAAGCGGATGCACTGACATGACCTTGGTGTGCAATAGAGTAACGCGAAGCACTCAGATAGGGCAAGCGCACTGGGGTAATTGCTTTTCATATAGTGAGAAGAATGCAGTTTGTGCTTTTGAGATGCTTGCTAGCTTAAACCCTTCATGATTCTACAATCGTAGATTTCCGTTTGCAGCAGGACGCAGCTTTAAAGGCCGACAGCATGAAAAACGAAATCAGATGGGAAACTGCAACGGAAAAGCTCCAGGAAACAGGAAATCGCCGGAGTTTTAGAAGCAAATCGACATAGTGCTTGCCCTAGGGGTTTCTTCATTCAAGCTTCGTTGCACTGAATTAAAGGATGATAGCGGCTTTCAAAGATATTATTTGTTTGTCTAATAGTCTCAATATGGAGTCTAAATATGATCTTCTGAAGGATGGTACGTGCTTGCACCAAGGAGACTTCTCAAAATTTTAATAGGCAGGGTGTGCTGAAAGAAATAAAGAACTGAAAAGCTCAGCGTTGTTAATCGTACGTTGGTTTCGCATTCCACTTCTGTCTGAAGGTTGAGCTGAAATTATAAGTGTGTGTAGACACTGATCCAGCACAGATATACCCTGTTGTGATTTTTGGTCGTTTTGGTTCTCCGAACTCTATCGTCGTGACTGGGAGGGCAGGGTCACAAATTAAACGACCTTGGTAAGAGGCAATCTTCAACTATCTTGAACCCTGATACAACTGATTCACAGCACATTCTTGGCGATATGCTCCTTACAATTAACACACTCTCGGCTCCTTACATTGAAAATTGTTTGCATTCATTCTAAACAGCGGAGCGTGTAGGACGTTCCAAGATGTTCTCTACAGCAAACACTATGTGAGTGGATCTACAATTGAAGAGCACTATTCGCTTGCCGGTGATACACAATGCAGCAATGAGCTGGAATAGATTCGATATTCAGCCGTGCGTAACCGGTTATATGCAGCACGTTACTGCAAGAACAGTTCTACAAGATCGCAGGTTAGGCGGGAACGGGAGACGAAGAAAAATGAAAAATGTGTTGGCGAAGCGGGAGCACGTCGTCCAAGCTGGGTATTAAGCCGCTGCTTCCTTTTATGAAAAAATTCTTATAGCTAAGCTATCGTAGAAAGTCCAAAATGTTACTGTACTTAATATTGCCTCTGAGAAACCTGGCGGTATGCAAATATTGGCAATCCAGACGAATACACTCGCACTTGCAAATAACCTTCGTTCATCGGTAGACGATCGACGAGTCGAATGCAAAGAGATGGCATCATCACAGAGTATTGAGAAGATTCATTAGTTTTTCGTATTGTGTTTTTATTGAATAGTTTTATTTGGCAACGCTTCGACGAGGGACGCTTCCACGTTGCTTCACCATGAACAGTTGCAAACAATTATTATGCAATAATATAGAAGCAGTCTCAACGCATGGAGCGAACGCACAACCTCTCACCCGTTAAGCGACTGCATACCCACTGCTCTATGCAAAAATGGCGATAGTTGTCGCATAATACTTCGTCCCGCAGCGGCCGGGCACCCTGCTGACTGTCTCCAAACGGGGCACTCGTACCTTAGAATTTTACTCAAAACTTTTTTCAGAGTGGCGTGAACAGCAGTAATTCTGGAGTTGCACTATATTGAAGGTGCGGAATCGAAAACTGTGGTCCTTCAGGTAGGTTCGATTGACCGTTCTGGCCATTCAGTAGAAAAGTTGGAAAAGCTTGACGCAACAACGCTTTCCGTATAAGTTCCCAAACTCTCAAATACAGTATGAGAGAGCTAGAGCTACGAAAGCGAACGCAATAAATGCTAGGTGCCGCTGGATATGAAGAAATTGACGAAGCGCTTTTCCCTCCTGTAACACTAACGCTTTTCCCTGCTCCTGTAACAGCCAGATCATTTTTGAACAAGATTATTTTTCAATAATAATTTTCTTTCGATTTTGCCGATACTATGGAATACATAAGAGGGGTAGCGTTTGGAAGCGTATCACAAATTTATTCAATAGCAACGCAACACCTAAAGCTTCTGCACAATCTCCAACTCTAATAACCCCATAAGTGATCTCGCAGGGTTGATATGAGAGTTTCCTTTGAATGAATCGCTTTTCTCACTACATAGGGCTTATAGGAGAAAATCATGTGAATGAGCAATGTTGGAAAGAAAACAGAAATTTGAGAACATTACTTTGTTCTGGAACAGCCTCCTCAAATTACTCTTTCGGAAAAACCATTTGTCCCATATTTTTCGACCGAGTAAAACAGACAAATAAGTAAATATATAAATTCTTCACAACAGTCTCTAAAACACTGTGATAAACAAGTTACTGCAGAGATGTTTGTTTGCTTTAAAAACTGCCTCAATTTCTTGAAAGTTCGTCATACTGTGAAACGTTCGAAGCTGCAGGTCGTAAATGTCCTCCTTTTGGTTGGCAACCGATGATTCGAAGCTCTCCTACTGTTTATACTTCTCCAACCAAAGCAGTCGTTTAATCTATTCTTACAGCTTTGTTTCTCTTACCACGTCTAGCTTGTTCACTCTAAACAAGTATAAGTTAAGGGGAAGAAGTTACCTGTCGGATGAAGATAGGACGAGGCATAGCGTTTATTGCGCTCGTAGAGATACTGTCCTCTCGATCGCTCTGGAAATAGTTGAAATTAGACAACTCGGTTTAGTGGAAGAATTAGTTGGGGTCACCGTGCACTCGACTGGACACAACTGGACGGCAACACAGCCACAAAAGTCGCCAGAATGTTCATAAGGCATGATTTTAAGAAAACGGGATACTGGAAGGCCAGATGATATCCTCCACAGCGCAATAATCTTTGTGGGTTCGGGTTGAGGTACACGATTAAGCAGGGGTGAAGGGAGCCTTGAAGAAGCTCAAGAGGGCTGTTTGGAAGAAAAGGATCTGGACGTCACTTGGATATTGCTCTATCTACATACTCAGCGTACATACAGGGTATTGAATGTAGAGAACTTCACTAAGACTATGGTATGAAGTGTCAAGTTCTGACAACAACTACATAGCACCCAACAATTAGAGTTGAATAAAATTAGAAGGCCTCAGTGTTATTTAATTTTGCAGAAACTCTACTGTATTTATTTATTTATTTATTTATTTATTTATTTAAAATTTATATGAAAAATAAAACTGTAGAAGCCATCATGTCTCAAGGAAATTGTGTGCCTTTGGCTCTTTATGTGGATTTCGTTCCACAATTTGAGCACGTATCAACAAGAGGACCTAAGTCCCTAAAAAAAGAGCTGTAGAGCGGTGATATTCTTACGAAACCAGTGCCTCGGATAATTCTGTTGCCGCATCAGTTCATCAAGTTCTAGTGAGGGATTTCCGTTCATTTCGGGTCGGATATAGTAAACTGTTCATAAGTCCCCGCCTTTTTTTCAACGATTTATTGCGGATTTCAAGGGTGGTCTCTTGCATAGCGCTATATAACACTCGAAGCAGAATGATTTGCTCTATCAGAGCATATATTGCTTTTCTTTTTTGCCCTGAATTTTGTCAATTTTTAGGTCGTTAAAATGAAAAGCGGAAAAGTGAAAAGTGGTCATCTGAGCAGTCGCTTTTCTCCGCTTAGGTTTGGAATTTTTGCGCAGTTTTTCATAGCATTTGGAACACAATGCCCTGTACTATAAGACTGTTGGTCCTGTTTGCTTATTTGTCTTTATTGATTTTTAGGCCATCAAATTGGGACGTCCGAAGGAGGAGGTTTGTTTTTACCGACACCTCCTGCTCTGTGGCAGGACTTTTTTGCTTGGTTTTATATATCGTTCGAAAGAGAATGTTTTGCCCTATAAGAATTTCTGTTGCCTTTATTGGATTATGCTGATTTCTGTCGAATATCAACAAAATTCCAAAAAGAGAAAAATCATCTTCACCCACATCTCCTTTGCGTTGTTCAGTCTGTCTTGCTCAGTTCTAAATGACTCTCGAAAGCGGTCTACTAGAACATATAATTTGTTCTCCGGCCGTTTAAATTTCTGCCAATTTTCAGGTCATCGAAACGGACCAGTGCCAGGTCGACAAGAATGAACAGGATGTCTGGCACCTTCTTCTTTCGTCTCTTTGCTTTCAACCGGGGTTCTAGTGCTGCTAAGGCTGCCAGAGAGACGATGCTTCATGTTGACATGCAAACACCATTTTTCGCCAGTTACAATTCTGTGCAAAAATCGTTCAATATGTCCGTGTGACAAATGATGACGGGCAAGCAAGCCGGCAGGCATCATCCATCACACGGACATATTGAACGATTTTTGCACAGAATTATAACTGGCGATGAAAAATGGTGTTTGTATGTCAAGATGAAGCATCGTCTCTCTGGCAGTCTTAGCAGCATTAGAACCCTGGTTGAAACAAAGAGACGAAAGAAGAAGGTGCCAGACATCCTGCTCATCCTTGTCGACTAGCACTCCTCAAAATTAGCAAAAATTCAAATGGCCGAAGAAAAAATCAGATTTTCTGGTAGATCAAGACATGCACTTTCGAGTGTCATATAAAACTGAGCAAGACTGAACAAGAAGAGGGAGTTGTTCGTGAAGATGACTTTTCTCTTTTTGGCATTCTGTTGATATTCGTCAGAAATCAGCATAATCCAATAACGGCGACACAAATTCTTATAGAGCAAGACATTCTCTTTCAAACGACATATAATACCGAGCAAAAAAGTTCTACCACAGAGCAGGAGCTGTCGGTAAAAATAACCCTCCTCCTTCGGACGTCCCAATTTGATGGCCTAAAAATCAATAAAGGACAAATAAGCAAATAGGGCCCACACGTACTCTTGTTGTGCACGACATTGTGTTCCAAATGCTATAAAAAGCTCCGCAAAAAATTCCAAACCTAAGCGGAGAGAAGGAGCTGTCACAGATGGCCACTTTTGAATTTAACTACCTAAGAATTGACAAAGCTAAGGATGAAAAAGAAATGCAATACATGCTCTGATAGAGCAAATCATTCTCTCTCGAAAGCTGTATGCAAGAGACCGTCGGCTAAATCCGCAGAGTAAATCTTTAAAAAAAACGGGGGAGGGGAGTTATGGGACAACCCAATACATGCAGTAAAATCGATATTCCAAGGATCTCGCCTTCGCTAAACTCTGCTCTCAATGCAACAGCTCTGCATAATGCAGACGGCAAATACAGAGTAGGTGCAATAGGATCGATATACATATTTACTACTTATACGCACTTAATGGTTTCATTCGCAAAGCAGTTCAGACATGCTTCGCACGAACACATTTCTCATTCAAAAAAAACTTATTCAGAATGAAAGGCTTTACGGTGCGCTTTGTAATTCTGCGAAAAAAAAATGTCCCCACGGGTTAGTAGCCTCGAGAGACCGAGCGCATCAAATTCACACGTAATTAGACGTAAGGAAGTGTACGAGGGAACGGCTTGGACATGGCAAGGTCCTTCGCTGATTAAGGATTATTCAACACAGCTTGCCCTTCGATGCTGAGTAAACCAGTATGGATATCCGCGTAAGACTGCGATGAAGCAACTGTGAGAGATACTTCAAACGGCCTCATTCAAGCGCTGCAAACGAAGAACGAAACTGCAATCCACGTGGATAAAAAGCCTCTAATATCGCATTTCGGCAGTCACGCCCAGACATCAACCGCGAATCAAATTACTGCGAATGACGCCATATATACAGCAATATAGGCAAAAAGAAGTATCTGCAAGGGTGTTCTTTCTAGGAGATTAGCACACTCGAGGCACGCAGTGGTGCATGAGGCATAAAACAGGAAACATATATTCCACTAGCTTTCGAGGTAATGCCCTCAACTTACAGTAGCGGGCAAAAATTTATGCGCCTTCAGTTTTTTTGATGAAGTCGGAAAAGTTTTACAAAATTTGTATGAGTTCGATGTAATTCATTCTCTAAAAAATACAACTATCTCTAATAAACAGGATATAAATTGCAGGAAGAAAAACTTTTCAGCAGCGAATTCCGAAAATGGGAAGTTTCTCTGAAGGTTCAGAAAGTTGTAATATAAATTATCTAGAAAATAAGTTGATTGCTTTGGAAATATCTCAAAGCTAAGAAAGGGATGATTTCTAGCCATACCACCTGACTGGATGTCGTCACTTCTACGAACTTTGGAATCGCTCCAGATTCTGAAACAACGACCGCGCACACGTTCGAAGTCACAGTGCTTTCGTACACGGTAGACGACGTTGAGTGTGGAAAATATTTAGAGGGAAAATTATTCTGATATCGATCCGAACATGTGCTTACAAATGAGAAAAACCAAGAGTGTTCTAGTGACTACGGGCCCAGGTGTTCTACCAACCGAGTTCAGAATAAACATAAACGAACATGGCATTGTTATCTAAAAAAACCGAATGACACTCCCATTGACTTCGAAAAAACGTTCCGCAATTATGAATTAAGCAGTAAAATTTATAGCCTACGCGGACTCTGTCTCGGACGTTCAATGGACAAAAAGAACGACATGAGTAGAAGGCGAAAAGCTGCTTAAGCAATTTTTGGGCCTCGTAAGGAGGCTGCAGACCACCTGATGGACACCGACTTCCGGGCAAGCAGATTCGACTCCACTGCTCCTTGCGGTCTGTTACGCAGCAGAGACATGGGCCGACACTGCTTTCATGTCAAAGATGATAAGGACCACGTACGGTGCAGTAAAGCGATGTATTTTGTAGTACAACCGACCAACTCAACAACGAGCCGGACTTCGCAGTCTCGACATGGTGGGAAGAATGTCGCAGCCTGCCGATACGTTCGTGGCATGGCTAACCCAACTGGCATTTCAGTTCGGAGCGAATCAAACTGCTCGTCAACGTCACCAAGTTCGAATGGCAACAACATTTCGGATGACGACGGCGAGACAACCAAACAATGCTGTGCACCCGCGACCGGTGAGGACCTCATTGTGACCGCTATTCATTTTACCTCCCAGGCATACGCTGGCGGCCCGTCACTAGGTAGCAGGGTACGTTTTGTTATGCAACATCCTCTCTGAATGATTTTCTTGGAAGAGCTGCAATGCTTACACGGGAACGCAAATGCTCGTTTAAAAATGAGAGGGAGTTTCACGTTTAATCCAAAATACATTAAATGCCATCGATCTCTTAAAACGTGCTTCAGCCAATATTTAGAGGCTTACTCGGACTGCAGGTTTTTCGGAGCAGCTCTTCACCATGTATGTAGCTCTATGCGTATAAACATGAACGAGGGAGCTGTACACATTGACATTAGCCAAAAGCCACCCATAGATGCTCACAATTGTATAATGTGGTTCAGCCGGAAGCTCTGCGAGACAGTTATTCCTAACTTAGCGAAATCAGTGAATTTAATCAAATAACTGATCAATCGCATAACTGTAATTTATTTATTTAACTTTTGGTTTCAACGGATATCCTTTTCTGGTAATGCTCTCATCATGGAATTCAGCATAGGAAGCAGGGAATGGAGGATTTTGACGTCGTTGTGCTAAAGAATCCATGCGAGTAGTTCTTGATACCCTCGAATGGCACTCTGACCATACATTTCGAGTTATTTGTATATGGTATTAACTTGGTATTTTCAGGTACCAATACATATAATGTTATATTGAAGAGTTAAAAAATACAGGATGTCCAAAAAGATTAAGCATTGTTTGAAAGAAGATAACTTTGCTCCCATTAAAAGCACATAAAAAGTTTAGAGCTTATATGAAAGCAAAAAAGAAAATTTCCTGACATATAGGTCTATGCACACGGCACGCGCTCTCTGAATCCCTGCATTTACACTCGATTGTGTTTCGCTTGAATACTTGCAGGCTTCTCCATAAAGTGGCCAATATCGATTGATTTGGGCTTCTTTAAAAGCTTAAAACTGAAAAACTCACCGCTGATTGCGGCGAAATACAGGGAATGTCAAAAAAGCTGTTACGATTTGAGGTGCTACCATTGCTGCTAGTGACGCTTTTAATGATGTTTGAGGTTCATGTAAAACCACAGGATAAGGGAAGCTCTCTGACGTCCTAATGACTCTGTGACGTAGGCCATGCACTCGTCTAAACCTTAAATTACAGAATCGACTGTAATTTAAGGTTTAGGCGAGATGATGATGATGATGACTGTCTGTGCATTGGCTAAATGCTTATTAAAATCTTCTTATTAATTGGCCACTACACCCTGTGCTGTGTTTCTTTTAGCATTTAGAGGTTGACATTGCACTACGAATAACACCTGACATCTCCAAAGAGTTTACTAGCAGAAGAAGAAGCACCGGTATGGCGTTTCATATAGCGCGTGTTTTTTAAACATAACAAGGACTTTGTCACTGTCACGTTGTGAACGTTAAGAGAAGCCCAGCACATGTTAGTGTGGTCAATTAATAACAAGATTGTAACTTATGTTTTTATATCATATTCGACTCGGCGCACTGCCCGTGAGCCGCGGCTCGTTCATCTGCTATCTGCATTCTCTGGCAGCCGCTCAATTCCCGTACCTGCGCCCTTCCGTAGGACTTGTGTTATTGGTTCTACAACAAGGACGGGCTTGCTACACTATCTGTTGTAACTGTATTCGCTCAGGTGACTCAACTACTCTTGGTCGCCCTTTATTCCTGCCGTCGATTTTATTGATTCGGCCGCCAAGATCTACTCCGACCGCTGCATCAACGTAGTCCTTGTGGCTGGGACGTTCGTAAGCCACCCTATACCGAACTGGAGTTCGATATTCTTTGTAATTTGAAGGTTCTATGAGTCGTATAGAGGAAATGTTGATGTTCGCGATGTTCTGTATGTTTTGAGATATAGGTTGCTGAGGAGCGCTGGCATGCGTTATCAGATGAAGCGCAGCATAAAAGCGACTGCCACAACATTCTCTGTTTCACTTTCCTCATCTATCTGCTCTCAGCACGGACACGGGCTCTCCCCGCTCATTTAACCCACGGACACCGTCGACTAGTAAGTAGGGCCTTAGGCTTATCTTAGGTTTAGCATTTTTTGTATATCGCTAATATGTAGTACTTCTTATCGTATATGTGTATAATGGAGTATTTTTAATATTATAAAGGTTTAATTACCCAAGTTTGAGGTATACGGCAAGAGCCCGCGTGGCAACACAAACTCTTCGTCAACTTCAAGGAGCCCTCAGCACAAGTGGTGCATCGGCCGTACTGAACGAAACCGGAGTCAAGCCGTGAATCAAACGACTACGACAGGTACGCTACATTCTCTGCCTACCTGTCACGGCCACAGACTAATCTGTCTATCGTCTATCCGGGACCCCTGCATGCTCGTTTTCTGGGATTAATATTTTCACTATGGCTGCTACCTTTCGAGTTTTCAAAGGACTTCTTACTAAACGGACTAAAGCTGCCCATGACTGGCTAGAACAGAGCATGACGCTGCTTGGGGAAATACCACCCTCTGATCCTGAAAAAAGGGAACGTTGTCGGGAAATTCGCCTAACACTCAGGAGTTGTAAGGATCATATCGATCTTTTGGAGTCGTCTATGTTGAAACTGGCCAATGCCTTCGATAAAATCGAGGAGCCGTCGGAGGAAGGCGACAAACAACTCGACAAATATATGGAGGACGCTCAGGAACTTATCATGAAACTTCACAAATCCCAGTCTGACCTAGAAAAAACCATGGATAACTGCTCATCTCGCGAAGTAGAAACGGAAAACGGTCAACGGGGTACTTCAATGGAGGAAATGTCTTCGCTTGCAGCAAGCAAACTTCCACAGATACCCATCCCGATCTTCACAGGAAAACGATGGGACTGGGACAATTTCTGGGCGCTTTTTCAAGCCAATGTACACAACCAGGACTTGACAAACCTCCAGAAGTTCAACTACTTACTGTCATTATTGAAGGGAGAAGCGCGTCAATCCATTTCTCGGTTTCACGTCACTTCCTCCAACTACGAAAAAGCCATCGACCACTTACAAAAACGATACGGTAACAAGGACGGAATTGTTATGGAGCTGAACAGAAATCTAAGTTATTGTGCTGCACGAGGACCTAGCACTGCAGATCAGAGACACCTTTTTGATAGGTTATCTGCGCTAGCATCGCAGCTGAAAGAGCACGGCGAGAACTTAGATAATCAGCTCACAATCCAAACATTTCTGCACAAATTCCACGGGCGTATACAGAAGATAGCGATGGAGCAACGGCTCCAACCCAATGGACATAACTCCGTCGAGTGGACGCTGGATAAATGGCTCAATACCATTGACAACATCATCATACAAAAGGAAATTCTTAAGGATATGCTCGCTACAAGTACCGAAGCAAGAAAGAGAAGCCCAGTGAGAGAAAAATGGAAGGGGGCCGCTAATTGCGAATGCTGTGGGGACAGGGGACACAAATGGAACTTTTGCCCCAAAATCCCCTCACCGTAGGCACGTAAATCATTCCTTGTCGATACGAGGAGGTGCCTGAATTGTGGATCTACGTCCCACTCTGCATCCTCCTGCTCCAGTAGAAACTGCCGAAGATGTGGCGGAAAGCACCACACGGCCATCTGCTATAAAAGCGCAGTACCGGAGCAAGAGCGCGAGGGCAGAACCACTGCAACTTCACAACGGCCATCCCAAGCGCCAAGAGAACAAAGGATAACGACATTCTCACAGCAAAAGCGCGGAGCAGCCAAACGTCCCACCACAGCAGGACGACCCATTAACGCTTCAAGACAACACGCTGTTACATCAGAAGCTACAGAACAAGACATTTCCAACGACGACAAGGCAAAAGTACTTCATTTGAATGAATATCAACAGGGGGAGAATTCCACTCGTAAAAAGGTTATCCTGTTGGCAGGCTCCACTCAAGTACTGGACTCTTCCGGAAACCTACGAAGTGTTACCGTACTGTTGGATACGGGTTCAGAGCTCTCATTTATTGAGGAAACCCTTGCACAGGAGCTTGCGTTACCCGTTAGGGAGAAATCGTCGTTACTTATAAGCACTTTTGGCTCACCAACGCCATCTCCGAAAATCTGCGACATCACAGTTCTTACTCTGTGCGACAATGAGGAAGTTCAACACCAAATCAGACTGCACAAAAACGACTTTCTCACGGGAAGTATTGAGCAGGCAGACTTGGATCAAGACGACCTCGAATTCATCGCGAAGCAAGGCATCGTTCTGTCCCTACAAACGAAGCAGCAACTTCTTCATCCTCAGATACTGTTGGGATGTGACTACCTATGGAATTTTCTCTTACCGATGGGTCGACTTACTCTACCATCAGGACTAATGCTAATACCGACCAAATTCGGATACATTATTAGCGGTCAACAGGCAACTGGTAGCTGTAAGGCAAGATCAGTTCTTACTACTTTGGAAGCAAACTCCGAGAAGGAGATGTGGGACCGATACTGGTCACTTGAGTCATCAGGCACAGAGGAGTACACGGGAAGCCAACGCACGGAAACTGAGCTAATCAACGATGCGATTCTGCAAAACTTCAAAGAAACAACTCAGCGCCGTGACGATGGCTACTACGTCCGGCTACTTTGGAAAGAAACACACCCTATGTTGCCCGACAACAAGATGTTGGCACTGAAGCGACTTCATAAGGTCCTCGAGATGTACGATGAGGATACCTTGCGACAGTACGACAACATCTTCCGTGAGCAGTACGACAACGGAGTCATAGAGGAAGTGTCATCTGACAGTGCATACAGTGAAGGGGTTATCCACTATCTGCCGCACCAAGCGGTCATCACACCTCGTAAAGAGACCACAAAAATGAGAATAGTCTTCGACGCCTCCGCTCATTATAAAGACTCCCCTTGCCTTAATGACGTCCTTCATCAAGGGCCACTATTACTGCCGGACTTGGTAGGAATGCTACTGCGATTTCGAACACATATAATCGCAGTCATCTCAGACGTCGAGAAGGCGTTTTTACAAGTGCGTCTACAGGAAATCGATCGGGATGTAACCCGATGTCTATGGGTTCGTAACATCAGCCTTCCACCATCATCGGATAATATCATCACCTACCGATTCACAAGAGTTACATTTGGACTTAATACTTCACCATTTCTACTTGGAGCAACGATCAAATTTCACCTCGATCAATTCGGATCCCAAAATGAAATGGCGGCAGAAATCAAACGAAACCTGTACGTCGATAACCTTATATACGGCGCACGGACTCCAGAAGAAGCACGGAAAAAGTATGACCAGTCCAAGGAAATATTCGAAGGACTAAATATGAATTTACGAGAATTCATGTCAAACTGTGATGAGTTCAACAGCTCGGTCAAGGATGCCGATCTTTCGAAAAACCATCGCCCGAAGGTACTAGGAATACCGTGGATCGCGAATACGGGCAAAATTATCCTGAAAGGCACGATGACTTCTTTAAAAAAGTGCACTAAGCGGACGGTATCGCAGCAGATCGCCTCCGTGTTCGACCCAATAGGACTCCTTGTCCCACTACTACTTCCAGCCAAGGTTTTTATACAGTCCCTATGGAGAGACGAGTTCACTTGGGACGAACCACTACCAAATAACCTTCAAGAACAATGGAGGATCCTTTCCGGGCAAATATCCACCTTCTACAAAGAGATTGATAGAATGATTCTACGAAACGACAACTGCTTGAAATTGTTCGCCTTTTCCGATGCCAGCCAGTTTGCAATGGCAACGTGCGTCTACATTGCGTCCACGGGCAACCCTCAATTAGTTATGGCAAAATCCAAACTGCCATCATTGAAGACTTCGATTACCATTTCAAAGTTGGAAATGAATGCACTGACATTGAGTGCTAGAGTAACGAACTTCGTATACAATGCATTGGAGCCGATCTGCAAAATCAAGGAAATCGTCTTCTTTACCGACTCCGAAATAGCACTTGCATGGGTGAAAACCCCTCCAACGCGAAAAGTCGCCGGAACTCTAGTCATCAACCGCCTAAAGGAAATAGGAAAGATAGTCCAAGAGCTTAAATCAAAAGGCATACATTTTGTGTTTCGCCATATCTCCACGAAGGAAAATCCTGCTGATTGTGGCACGAGAGGAGTTCCGTCAGACGTTCTATACAATCACTTTTGGTGGACCGGACCGCAGATAATAAGAGATTTCGATTCGTCACGACACGCCGACAATGTCTTCCTACCTTCTCAACTCGGAGAAGACAAAGAAGAAATTTTGACACCAGTCGTGATAGCTGCTCTAATGACTAAACAAGAAAGGGAACAGGACTCGAATACGCTATTCCGCTTATCCCGATTCAAATCACTATATAAGGCACAGAGAGTTGTTGCCTATGTGATGAGATTCATTAAACGAGCGATACGTAACCTATCGGAATCGAGAAAGGAGGTCATTACACGGAATATACCTGCACTTCAATTTGCTACTTCAACTTGTGAATTGACAGGAGCAGAATTGCGGATAGCCAGAAAATACATAATCCGAGACCACCAAGCCCACTTTGTGATGGAAGATCGAATCAAATCTCAGAAGAATCTCAATATCCAAGAAGGTGAGGACGGATTGCTACGATGTTTCGGTCGTCTTCAACATGCGGACATATCCATCCCATCACGCACTCCAATATTCATAACGCCTAAAACGGCGCTAGCTAGACTAATCATTCTGGAAGCACACGGGCAATATCATCGCGGCGTCACTCACACGATGTCGACGGTACGTGAAAGATACTGGATTCCGAGGCTGCGACAACAGATTCGCTCAATAATACGGAAGTGCATCCCTTGTCAGAAACTCAATGGCTTACCATACCGGTATCCTAACATGGATGCTCTTCCGCGCACTCGAGTTCAGCGCTCTCGTCCATTTGAACACATCGGATTGGACTACTTTGGACCGATCACTGTAACAGGAACCAAGGAAGAACGATCAAAGGCCTACGGATGTATCCTTACATGCCGTACGACACGGTTGATTCACCTTGAACTCGTCGAAAACATGACGACTGAGTCCTTTCTTAACGCCCTTCGTCGATTCTTTGCCAGACGTGGAGTACCGACATCGATAACGAGCGATAATGCTCCCACATTCTTATTGGGAGAGCAAATTTTACTGGACACCATCAAACGTGTACACGAGGACCAAACGTTGGAGAGCGAGATTGCACGCAGGGAGATTGAATGGATCCATATCACGCCTTACGCACCGTGGCAGGGTGGATTTTATGAAAGGTTGATACGATCCATCAAGCACTCGCTGTACAAGGCTCTAGGAAACCAAATTGTGTCACTCGATGTACTAAGAACTATGCTCGTCGAGATTGAGGCAGTATTAAACTCACGGCCTCTGACGTACCAAGAAGAACAATGGGAGCAACAGCCAATTCTTCGTCCAATTGACTTTCTGCAAAGAAACATAGTCCTCGATTACCCTCTCGAGCACCTAGGAGAAGAAAGCGATCCGACCTATCACACTCCAGAAGAAGCTCAACAGCTTGCCACCCAACGACAAGTAGAAGCTGCGCTGAAGTCATCAGTGAAACTCACAACGGACTTCTGGAAGATCTGGAGCTCACAGTACCTCACAGGACTAAGGGAGCACCATAAAGTACACATGGACAACAAAAGAGGCACGAACATACTCCCTCATGAGGGAGAGGTAGTCTTGCTGTGTGATCCATTCCAACCTCGAAATACATGGAAGATCGGTCGAATCGTAGAACTGGATTCGAATATGCCAAACAAGACAAGAGAAGCAGTTGTGGAGCTGCCAAACAAATCTCGCGTTCGACGTCCAGTGAACAAACTGGTACCACTTGAGATCACAGCTCACATGGACAAGGACTCTTCACGTCAAATCTTCATAACTGATCCTTCTTCTTCGCCACCACCCTCCCCACCTTCCCCGTATAACCTCCGCAAGCGTAAAGCAGTTCAGTATAATGAAAACGACAGCGACAGCGAAACTGAAAGCGGAAGATCAACCAATCACCAGAACTTTCGCCTCAACTTCGTCAAGAAACTTCCACTTATCCTGACGATACTGCTCTTTTTCTTCTCAACCACATACGCACTTCCGGACTTCAATGATACTCACTACCTGCACTGTACAACGGGTGGAGTCATTCTCACGCAAAATTCCGGACAAGCCTATGAAATCTGCGCAGACGATTACTGCCTGTCATACAGTACCCCAGGAAACAAGGAACACGTACAGTTTCCACCGCATGCTACTCTTCATGATTACGTGGTGAAATGGAGAATCACAGATGACCATGAAACCAAGATTCTTGAGACCGTTTGCCAGGCGGCACCGTTCTGCAATCAAATCGACTGCATATTCTGTATTGCGACAATGACGAATCCCGAATGTTGGCCAAGAATGGCTATCTTCCTCACGGGAATTACGATCTACCTTCTTGTGAAACTGTGCTACTGTGTCTTCCATGTTCCAGTCATCATCGGCAAACCTGTTCTGTATCTTCTAAAAGTCACAGGAAGCATAGGATTTATTGCCGTTAGATCTCTGCTACGATCTCTATCATCGCTAGTACTCACGGTGATCAGAAGAAATCGCGGAAACAGACGTCGCCGGCTGTGGTCCGAACTTGCGATTCTTGTAACACTGATCTGCACTAGTTCTAGTGGATGCCAACAAGTCGACATCTACGACCACCAAATCCTATCCTGCTATCGATCTGACAAAGGAGAATCATGTCACGTGGATACGTCAGCGATTGCAAAAATCAACCCCTTTAAACAGGAAGCATGTCTTCGACTTACAAGCAACGACACAACACTCATAGAGATGAAGCTGCTTTGGAGATCTCTAGAGCTGACTTGCGAAAGAGAAAGCTTGCTATTCTCTCGTAGCACACGATATGCCCTTCTGGATAGCAAACGCTGTCCCCACGCTGGATCCTGCACGGGGCAGAAATGTGGAGCCGTCACCCGCACGTCTCAAGTAGCAGAACTTCAAAAAGCGAACGACTATCCAGGCGTCACAGGATGCGTTGAGAGCTGTGGAGGCCCAGGCTGCGACTGCTTTTATCCAAGCTCGGGCTGCCTTTTCTACAGAATCTACCTAATTCCCAACGACAATGCTGTGTACGAAGTCTTCCGATGCACTCGTTGGAAACCATCTGTCTACCTCGAGATAGCGATAAATGGACCACATCACCAAGAGAAACTTGGAACACTCCACCTCATACCCAACCAACCCCAAATATTCCCACCTCTCACCGTCACGCTTTCATCGTTAAGCGTGCCTCCTCTCCCAATCCTCAACTCTCGTTTTATTTCGGATGGAAATCGTACGGCAATCGCACCAGCAAAATACGACCCACCACTCAGATACAGTCAACCGGCGAGGGACTCGCAGAGGTCAACAGACTTCTCTCTAAAGGACTGGAAGATCACGACAATATGCTCATGACGCTGAGAAGAGACCACGCAAACCAGCGTGAAATTACGACCAGTCTCGCATCGTTCGCAGCAGAAAGTAAGAAGCTCATGGCACGATCAAAGGAAATCACGGACGAAATGGTTCGATGGAACGCAGCAAGGAAACAAGAGCATGAGCGCAGCAGAAGGCAGGAACACGAACTTGTCCTCCGAGATATGTCGACGAGTAAGCCTTTTGTAGAAGAATGCAAGGAAGAACTACGAGAAATCGACCATTACTTGAGAACGGAAATCCTGAGAGAACGGCGATACGCTAACGAGACCCGTAGAGTGAACGACGCCTCGATCAGTTGCGTCTTCTGCAAAGCAATGGGCAGACACTACACGGACGCATGCCCAGATGTTCGTTCGGCCTCGGAAAGAAGGAGGATGATGGAGCTGGAAGGACGCTGTCTGATCTGCCTGACCTTCCACCATGAGACCACACCATGCGCCAAGAAATCACCATGTTTCTACTGCAAGGTAGGCAGCAAATGCAAAGACGAGCACCACTCGGCCCTATGCCCGAAGCCAGAAGAACAGGAGCGCAAGATGAAGGACAGAGTCGAGTTGAAATCCATCGTTGACAGGTACGAACACTGGCAGCAGCGAAATGGACTCAGAGGAGAGACCGCTCCAGAGGCACGGGCACAGCTGATTCGAGAATTTCACAGTTCACGGAGAGACGCTGTGAAAGGTCACGATCGCACGCGGAGATATCATCAGTCGGACGAGGACAGCGCCGAACCGAGAGGACCGTCGACAAGCGGAAACCGTCGCTGAGCCATCAAGTGGCGCGGAGTATACCGAACTGGAGTTCGATATTCTTTGTAATTTGAAGGTTCTATGAGTCGTATGGAGGAAATGTTGATGTTCGCGATGTTCTGTATGTTTTGAGATATAGGTTGCTGAGGAGCGCTGGCATGCGTTATCAGATGAAGCGCAGCATAAAAGCGACTGCCACAACATTCTTTGTTTCACTTTCCTCATCTATCTGCTCTCAGCACGGACACGGGCTCTCCCCGCTCATTTAACCCACGGACACCGTCGACTAGTAAGTAGGGCCTTAGGCTTATCTTAGGTTTAGCATTTTTTGTATATCGCTAATATGTAGTACTTCTTATCGTATATGTGTATAATGGAGTATTTTTAATATTATAAAGGTTTAATTACCCAAGTTTGAGGTATACGGCAAGAGCCCGCGTGGCAACACAAACTCTTCGTCAACCTCAAGCAGCCCCCAGCACACACCCAAATAGGTCTATTGGTACTTCATTGCTAATTTCTGCTTATGGACACACCTGTCGTCCCAAAACCTATTCAGGGACGAAGCGGGAAGAAACATCGGTTATATTTTACGTCTCCGATGACGATCTGACTCGGGCAGTTGACCTGACAAAGGCGGCTATGGGCTGCATGTTGAAAATGAAGGACCAACTAAGCGCAGTTGTGGCGAAGAACAAGGAACTGGTAGAGAACAACAATATGGTACGCAGAAGGAACAGTGAGCTCGAAAGTGAGGTCCATAGCCTTAGGTCTCAGATTGGCGTTCTCAAACGGGCTTTGTCTCAAAAGAATCATTCTCAAGTTAGCTCTCAAGAGAGTTGTCCTATGTTGTTTGGAGATTTTGCCGCAGATATTGAACTTCGTCGCTCTGCTGTTCTTATAGGCGTTCTGAGCCTGTCTTTCAGCTAGGGTAGTATACGAAACCAATTGTAATAGGCTCATTCTCGATTTTCTCTCAATTGAATGTCGCCCTGTTGCTTTTTATCGCATGGACGGTACCTGGGAAAGCCCGTCTTTTATATGTTTTATATCCTGCGTCATTATTTGGTATGCTTATGTTGAAGAAAGCTTCCCACCTTGGATTATTTTCTGAGAAAAGGGTTTTTATCGGGCCCTCGCTCACAAAGCTGGAACGTGATCGTCTCAAAGTTGAAAGGTTGATCCGTACTCAGAATTATCCATTTTCCTCCGACCTGGTTCGCAAGCAGCAAATTTACTCTGATTTCATGAATATTAATGGTACTTTGATGAACTTTCGTTTTTCCTTATCGCATCTAAATGAATTCACTCATAATGCGGAAAACATGTAAGGCCTCGACGGATACCAGACCCAAGCATTTCATGTGTTCTAGCTAACATTCGTTTAGTGGTAAAAAAAACAAAGACGCTCTTGGGGTGCTCCTCAAACGGAAAGTTGACATTTTTATACTTACGTAAACGTGGCTCAATCAAAACATTCCTTTGGCGCCTCTTTTGGGTGGGTGCTGCTCTCAATATGTAACGCTAAGGTGCGACCGTACTGTGAAAAGGGGTGGAGGCGTTGCGTTACTGGCGTTGAAATCCCTATCTCCACCACTTGTTTTTGAGAAGTCGGTCACAGATGCTTCTGAACTCCTCCGTTACGACCTTCATATTAAACTGGAAATAACACGATTCATCATTGTCTACAAAACGCCGAGTTGCTCATTTCCTAAGGTGATACAATTGATAAAGGCCATAATCAATCTGTTAGCGTGCAAACATATTACTGCATTTTGACGGGTGATTGTGGTTTCCCCGAGATCTCTAGGAGTCAAAACCCGACGATGAAATTAAATAGCTCCCAAGACTTTCCGAATGTGCGCGAAACGCATGCACTTATCCAGTGAGTACACATCGAGACACTAGGTAACAGCATTCTTGATTTAGTCTTAACTAATGAGAGATACCTGCTTTCTGGGATACAGGCTGATCCACCTTTTGGGTTTAGCCACTACGCTGCGCTTCGCTTTCAAATCAAGTTTCAGTTGGCCTCCAATTTAACCGTGACCAAGAAAGACTTTGCTCTTGCGGACTACGCCAGCATAACTAGTTATTTTGACGGAGTGGGCTGGTTTGGCTCGTTTGATAGTGTTAGTACCTTAGATGAGAAATACGAACTTTTTATCAATATTCTTCATAACTGCATTGAGTTGTTTGTTTCCATTAAAAGAATGAGGTTAGTTGTCTAAGCTTCCACCCTACCTGGAGAGGCTCCATAAAAAGAAGGAGAATGGCGGAAAGCGAAACAAACAGATAAACCGGAGGACTGAGCCGTTTCAATAGAATTAAATCTCAAATTTGACGCGAAACTCAGAAAGTTCATCGGTGAAAAAAAGATTGTTGGGTCGCGTTGTAAAAATGCATTTTATAAGCTCTTGAAGTTCCGGCTGCGAGGAAAGTCACACATACCTTCTCCTTACTCTCCCTCAGGCAGAGTACTCCATCGAGATAGAGGTAAAGGCGGGCTATTTACATCGACATTTGAGGAATATTTTAGAGTCCATCTATTGACGGGGCGCGTGTTGCGCAGTCGGAGGAGGCGCCGACGGTCGCATGCACCCGATACCAGGTTCCTGGTTCGGATTTCCCGCCCATGCCAACCAAGCCTTCCATCCTTCCGGGGTTGGTGAATTGGTACCAGATTTGTCTGGGAAGGATACAGCGCTGGCTTGTTCATCGGCTGGCCACCGCAAGTCATTGTATGGCCAAATACGCATCCATCTCGCCTGCACGACATCCCGTAAAAGTAGAACGCGTGGCGCATCCCAAAGAGGATTGAATAACGCCGTCCTTTACTTTTTATCCTTTTATCCATCTATTGACGAAGCTGGGCCGTTAACAAGAGTGTTCCCCTTATGATTCGGTTTGGTTTCACAGGGAAGAAATCCTAAACATATTATTGAGATGGCCACCATCTCAATAATATATTTAGGATTGAGTCCAAGAGCTTCACTTCCGGTGATATTTTCTTGAGCTTTATTAAAAGAATCACACATATAGCAAATAGTCCTTTAGAGTATATATTTAATCTTACAATTAGCTTTAATAGGGCTGAGGTACCTAGCAGGTGGGTTCATTCTATTGTCATTTCCATTCCTAGGAAGCCGCCTTATAATGTACCGACGAGCTTTGGGCCAGTTAGCACCACCTCCATTTTCGCAGGGCTGTTTGAAAAAAATATTAAAGGAGGTAATTGTAGAACATCTTCAAAAGCACTCTATCATGTCTTCAAATCAACATGGCTTTCAAAGGTAAATCTACTGTAACGGCGATGATACAACTCTAAATCATTGGACTGGAGATTTGAAGGTCGGCTGAAATGTGGACTTTGTCTACTTCGATTTCAGCAAGGCCTTTGAGAGGGTTTCACATAACAAGCGGTTGAACAAAATGACAGCTGTTGGCATCCATCCATAGTTTCCTGGGTTGCCCCTTCTTGTCTAGCCGAAAGTACATTGTTCGTGTAAACTCCTCTGTTTCTGCTTCCAGATCTGTCATCAGCGGACTGCCCCAAGGGGCGTCCTTTCCCCGATTTTGCTCAACATTTACACGTATGATTAACTTAACCTTCTTAGCGAGAGTGAGGTTGCGTTTTGTGCATTTGCTGGCGATCTCAAAGTCTTAGGCCAGTATCTAGTGCCGATGACATAGATTTTCTTCAGAAAGCTGTTACCATTAGGTACTCCTGTTTTTAATCCCCATAAAAGGAAGGCAAATACTTTGCTAGAAAGAGTTCAGAATAGCTTCACAAGGAAGCTGATGGTGCGTGCGCTAGGATTCTTATATGGCCAAATTCCTTCGAGTATTGAGAAGAATCTTAATTTTGGATTTTCCATTCTGTCTGTTAGAAGGAAACGAAAGGATCTACTCCTTTTTCACAATATCTTGCTTCGCTTCGCAAGAAGCACGATTTACCAGGGAGGTGCAATGCCTTTAAGACATTCCTTAAATTACATCTCAGGTTATAATACCGTCAATGCCTTAAATGTCGTCATCGAATCGGTCGCTAATCTTTATTCTCCCTTCTTTTTAGGTTCGCTTAGTACAATACCGGCCTTAACTTTTGGTCATTGGGCGGAAAAAGCGAAAAAAAAACGCCCTTTCCGCCGCATTTCTGTAGCGCTCTTCAAATTGAGCGCATTGTAAATTGAAGCACATATTCGTGATCAGCACCGAGCCCTCTTCCCGATGAGCTGAAAAGCGCATAGCGAGCGCCTGAAATATGGTTCAGTGACCTAATTTCTGCCCGGCGCGGCTGACCCCTGTGCTCGCGGGAGATAATTACACCCACAGCTCCCAAGTGGCTAATGAAGGAAGAGATTCGGCCTTTTAAAGCCTAGTTTCTATATTACATACATAGTCACACATGGTCCTCTAGATTCCCTAGTATTTCACGATCACAATGATCTACTTTCTTAAAGAATCCGACAATTTAAGTGCTGTTATTTTCAGAAAATGTCTCCGCTTTGAAGGACTCTAATTTCGGCCCATCAAGCTTGTATGTGCTTATACTCGTTTGTCACGTTGGAGACGAGAGTGGAAACCAAGCTGCGAAGTTGGAACCTTTAGGGTTGAAATCGTGAGCAATTGTACGCTGCCAAAGTTGCCCATATGGCACTTCTTCGGAGTTAGCCGTACACTTTTCGCATAATTAAAGTCGGCACAAAATGGTTTCTTTGAAAGAAGAAACACAGGTATTTGGAGGCCTATGAAAATACCTTATAGTCTCTCATAAGTAGGATTTCGACTGGCCTGGAGGACATTCTGGCCATGCAATTACAGAGCAAACTCAACTCAAATGCTAACTGAGTGTCATTTTAAAAATGTCCAAAAACTGAAAAATTGTCTACGAGACCATTCCCTAGTTAATTCTGATTCGAAGGGTGACTCGATTTCAAATTTTCGTTCGTTTTTACCGGTTTATCACGAGTCAAATGTACCATAGCCCTGGTTCGGACCCAGATTAGTTCCGGAGCCAGTCCACTCTCCTGCCTCTGTGACCCCTCGCGCCATCTGAGGGCGCCGTAAATCCCCTAACTAGAGTTTTCACACTTCCGGTGCCGCAGCGCCATATTGATCCTTCCAAACGAGGGCGGGGTAAAATACACGGCGTACACCAAAAAAGGTTTTGACAACTACGACCTCTCCCTTATACTTATACGCTTGTATTTTTTATTTCGCATTTACGCTTTAACATTGTTTAGATGCGTGGCGCATCCCAGAAAGACTTATAATTAATTAAACGTTTATGTCACAAAATAGAAAACGTATAAAAAGGTCCGTTTCGCCACTGCCTTCAGACGAACCTTCGTGTTATACTCCTCCGTGACTCTTCAGTGAAGAGGAGGAGTGTATTTTAAAAATTTCTTTAAAATCTGTCTAATGACTTGCGGTGGCCAGAGCATCCATGAATAGGAGTGTATTTTAAGATTTCTTTAAAATCTATCTAATGACTTGCGGTGGCCAGAGCATCCATGAGTGCTTGGTCCTTACCAGACAAGTCTGATGCCAACTCATCGTTTTCGGAGAGATGGAAGGCCTGGTTGGCCTTGGCGAGAAATCCGAACCATGAACTTCGATTCAGGATGCACCTGAAAAGCCAACGCGCAGCTTGCAGCAAAACGAATGCAGCAACGGTAACAAGATTGTGACAGGCACTCAGCCCATGCACAATCAATCGAGTCCGAAATGCAAGGTTTCGTGCTGAGGCATGGCGCAATCTTGACTCTTTACATCTTGACTCTTAGAAATGTCGTTATCCTGTGCTTTCATATGGGTCTTAAACATCTTCAAAAACTTTATTAGCAGCAACGTTAGAACATTTCAAATAGTACCTGCATTTTTTAGGATACCCTGTAAGATTTTAGACGAGTGCATGGTGCTTAGATGTCATAAAAATTTCTATTTTCCTAGGCTTTCATATGGACTCTCAACCTCTTCAGACCTTTAGTGTGAGCAAAGTTATCACCTTTCAAACAGTGTATACATTTTTTGAGACACTCTGTGGCGCATGATATGAAATGAAGGTTTAACGTTGATTTTTATTCTTGGTCCTCTATAATATTAGGTTGAGTCATAAATTTGGCTTGTTTTCCGCCGAAAATGTTGCTATAAGTTAAATAAGTTATAAGTTGAACTATAAGTTGAATGATGCCATCTATTTACTGAAAATTAATCGTTTTGTTAAACAATTGTTTTGCAAACTGTTCAATTTTGTAAAAGAAAGGCAACTGGGGAATTTCAGTTCAAGTGTAACGAAGAAAGGATTGGAAATAATGAGCTAAGAACTCTAGTGAAAAAGGTTTCTTCATGCACAGAATAGAAGCTCGGCACTAGTGAATCAATTTGTGTGATACGCCATGAATTCTACTTGTACAGGTCACCGTAAAGTTGTCTGAATACGAACTTATTAGATTTCATCTGGCCAGACGATGATCAAGTCATTGTTTTGCCTTTCCCAGTCATGTCTCTGGTACCAATTCATCGATTCCATAGGGATGGAAGCCTTGGTTGGCCTCGGTGATGTCCGAAATCTGAATCAATTCGTGATGCGCTCGTCGAATACGGCGCCTTTTCTGATTATATCGGTAAATCTTAAATGCTAATTGCAGAGGATATAAGTAAGCAGGTCTAGTGCTCAGCTGAGAAGTGGTTTGCAGCCAGTTTCATACCATTTTCATGTCGAACTGGACACTTTTCAAATCAAATTGGACATTTTCTAAACAAGTCTAAAGTTTTCAAAATCGAACTGGACGTCGTTTTCCAAATCAAAACAAGCTCCCTTCCTATTAAACTAGAAACTCCAAAAAGGGCTGACTGAACAATTTTTTGTTCAAGGAAAATTTTACTATGACTTCTTTTGCCATTTTAATTATCCTATGCACAACATTCCTGCCTCTGAAGACGACGCGAAGTCGAAACCTCAGGTCACCTTAAAATCTCGCGTGGCACAAAATAAACTAATTGACAGAGCTTTCTTTACAATGCAATAAACTCCCTACTTGAAAGTAGAGCATCTTCTGCTACCTAGCCTGAATGTCAAATTTTCTACGCCGTTTCTAACTAATACGTGTAATACAGGACACTCCTAAATTTGCTGAAGCCTTCGCAAGCGGCTAAACGCACCTCGGCCTCTTACATTCGAAGCAATCCGTTGTTCAACCGTTCCCATGTGTGAATAGCTGTGATATTCCAAAGCTCTTGGGAGTGCTCATGAAACTCGCCCGACTTCTTATGAAGCATCAACGGCCTTAAGCTGCCACCGGCATTTACAAAGTGCGGCAAATAACTGACCATCAGCTAACATTTTTATAGAATATGTAAACAGCATTTTAAACAAAAAAGTCTAACAAAAAGAACGGTGCACAATAGTGAGAATTAGTTATAACATCCTGCGCCATTTTCCAAGTGTCCGCCCTTAGAGCGCTAGACCTCCTACTTCCTTCCACCTCCACTTGGCTACCGGCTATGAGGACTATGTCGTCCGCGCACAGGATCGTCCTGGGTGGGCCATGCTGGGCATGCTTCAGTATGCAGTCGAGCGTCAGCAGGAAGAACGACTCACAAGGGAGGCCCATGAACTTCCCCCAAAGCTTCTCTACGTGACCTATATAGTCTTGTAGAGCATAGGACGAGTTTCTTTTTTTTTTTTGCTGCGGGCCACTGAGTGGTCCGAAAATGACGAAAAACCGTATCACTTCAGGGCGGGCTGATAAGGCAAAATTGACACCTCGAAT
>OX375866.1:71442018-71477758 GCA_947359475.1 Heligmosomoides polygyrus bakeri
AACAATTGTTTTGCAAACTGTTCAATTTTGTAGAAGAAAGGCAACTGGGGAATTTCAGTTCAAGTGTAACGAAGAAAGGATTGGAAATAATGAGCTAAGAACTCTAGTGAAAAAGGTTTCTTCATGCACAGAATAGTAGCTCGGCACTAGTGAATCAATTTGTGTGATACGCCATGAATTCTACTTGTACAGGTCACCGTAAGTTGTCTGAATACGAACTTGTTAGATGCGAAATGCGAACTTACTACAGGTGAGTTTGGGACGAAGTTTTTTTCGCCCTGTAGTTAAGTTGAGTTAAGTACCCCTATCTGCAATGCCCCGACCCGTCTCTTGTACACGAGAGTGATGAGAAAGGAAAAACCCAGCAAGGCGACCAATCACACGAGATGGATAAACTGTACTTGGTAAGAGTTATCTGAAATAATGAAACTTGTGAGAGGAATAAAAAATAAAGAAGAATAAAAAAGATCCATAAAGAAATTCGAAGGACGATGAGCATGTCTTGATGATGGGTCAAGTCAGTAAACGTCGATCGTGTTCGTAAATGATGTGACAGCGAGAAACACTTCCAAAACTGATTGAGAACATTCCAAAGAGGTCAAAAGGGAACAGCATCTGACGAGAACTTCCTCAGCGAGAGAAGCGTGGTTTAATGGACGTGCGACATCCACACACGAGAAAACCAGCTTCTTCCACATCGGACAACAGGTTGAAAGCAGGTTTAGGAAGCGATGAAGGTGCAGTACGGTAGCCGAAATGTACTCTTCATTTGCAAAATGAAAACAGTCCAACTAGCGACGCAGATACCCAACCCTCGGAATCGAATCCTCGACGCTCTCCCGCAAGCCCGCCTCCCTATTCACTCGGCCACCCAGTCGCTGCAAATGCCGTTGCGAAGGGAAACTTGATGCACACTGCAGCGTTGTCTAGGGAGTGCAGGAAATTATCGTACTACTACAATCAAACTTTAATTTGAGCTCCAAACCTTTTGTAAGTTAAGTTCAGAGCACTACATGGCCATTCGAGGTGTCAATTTTGCCTTATCAGCCCGCCCTGAAGTGATACGGTTTTTCGTCATTTTCGGACCACTCAGTGGCCCGCAGCAAAAAAAAAAGAAACTCGTCCTATGCTCTACAAGACTATATAGGTCACGTAGAGAAGCTTTGGGGGAAGTTCATGGGCCTCCCTTGTGAGTCGTTCTTCCTGCTGACGCTCGACTGCATACTGAAGCATGCCCAGCATGGCCCACCCAGGACGATCCTGTGCGCGGACGACATAGTCCTCATAGCCGGTAGCCAAGTGGAGGTGGAAGGAAGTAGGAGGTCTAGCGCTCTAAGGGCGGACACTTGGAAAATGGCGCAGGATGTTATAACTAATTCTCACTATTGTGCACCGTTCTTTTTGTTAGACTTTTTTGTTTAAAATGCTGTTTACATATTCTATAAAAATGTTAGCTGATGGTCAGTTATTTTGCCGCACTTTGTAAATGCCGGTGGCAGCTTAAGGCCGTTGATGCTTCAGAAGAAGTCGGGCGAGTTTCATGAGCACTCCCAAGAGCTTTGGAATATCACAGCTATTCACACATGGGAACGGTTGAACAACAGATTGCTTCGAATGTAAGAGGCCGAGGTGCGTTTAGCCGCTTGCGAAGGCTTCAGCAAATTTAGGAGTGTCCTGTAGCTCACGTATTAGTTAGAAACGGCGTAGAAAATTTGACATTCAGGCTAGGTAGCAGAAGATGCTCTACTTTCAAGTAGGGAGTTTATTGCATTGTAAAGAAAGCTCTGTCAATTAGTTTATTTTGTGCCACGCGAGATTTTAAGGTGACCTGAGGTTTCGACTTCGCGTCGTCTTCAGAGGCAGGAATGTTGTGCATAGGATAATTAAAATGGCAAAAGAAGTCATAGTAAAATTTTCCTCGAACAAAAAATTGTTCAGTCAGCCCTTTTTGGAGTTTCTAGTTTAATAGGAAGGGAGCTTGTTTTGATTTGGAAAACGACGTCCAGTTCGATTTTGAAAACTTTAGACTTGTTTAGAAAATGTCCAATTTGATTTGAAAAGTGTCCAGTTCGACATGAAAATGGTATGAATCTGGCTGCAACTACTTCTCAGCTGAGCACTAGACCTGCTTACTTATATCCTCTGCAATTAGCCTTTAAGATTTACCGATATAATCAGAAAAGGCGCCGTATTCGACGAGCGCATCACGAATTGATTCAGATTTCGGACATCACCGAGGCCAACCAAGGCTTCCATCCCTATGGAATCGATGAATTGGTACCAGAGACATGACTGGGAAAGGCAAAACAATGATTTGATCATCGTCTGGCCAGATGAAATCTAATAAGTTCGTATTCAGACAACTTTACGGTGACCTGTACAAGTAGAATTCATGGCGTATCACACAAATTGATTCACTAGTGCCGAGCTTCTATTCTGTGCATGAAGAAACCTTTTTCACTAGAGTTCTTAGCTCATTATTTCCAATCCTTTCTTCGTTACACTTGAACTGAAATTCCCCAGTTGCCTTTCTTCTACAAAATTGAACAGTTTGCAAAACAATTGTTTAACAAAACGATTAATTTTCAGTAAATAGATGGCATCATTCAACTTATAGTGCAACATTTTCGGCGGAAAACAAGCCAAATTTATGACTCAACCTAATATTATAGAGGACCAAGAATAAAAATCAACGTTAAACCTTCATTTCATATCATGCGCCACAGAGTGTCTCAAAAAATGTATACACTGTTTGAAAGGTGATAACTTTGCTCACACTAAAGGTCTGAAGAGGTTGAGAGTCCATATGAAAGCCTAGGAAAATAGAAATTTTTATGACATATAAGCACCATGCACTCGTCTAAAATCTTACAGGGTATCCTAAAAAATGCAGGTACTATTTGAAATGTTCTAACGTTGCTGCTAATAAAGTTTTTGAAGATGTTTAAGACCCATATGAAAGCACAGGATAACGACATTTCTAAGAGTCAAGATGTAAAGAGTCAAGATTGCGCCATGCCTCAGCACGAAACCTTGCATTTCGGACTCGATTGATTGTGCATGGGCTGAGTGCCTGTCACAATCTTGTTACCGTTGCTGCATTCGTTTTGCTGCAAGCTGCGCGTTGGCTTTCAGGTGCATCCTGAATCGAAGTTCATGGTTCGGATTTCTCGCCAAGGCCAACCAGGCCTTCCATCTCTCCGAAAACGATGAGTTGGCATCAGACTTGTCTGGTAAGGACCAAGCACTCATGGATGCTCTGGCCACCGCAAGTCATTAGATAGATTTTAAAGAAATCTTAAAATATACTCCTATTCATGGATGCTCTGGCCACCGCAAGTCATTAGACAGATTTTAAAGAAATTTTAAAATACACTCCTCCTCTTCACTGAAGAGTCACGGAGGAGTATAACACGAAGGTTCGTCTGAAGGCAGTGGCGAAACGGACCTTTTTATACGTTTTCTATTTTGTGACATAAACGTTTAATTAATTATAAGTCTTTCTGGGATGCGCCACGCATCTAAACAATGTTAAAGCGTAAATGCGAAATAAAAAATACAAGCGTATAAGTATAAGGGAGAGGTCGTAGTTGTCAAAACCTTTTTTGGTGTACGCCGTGTATTTTACCCCGCCCTCGTTTGGAAGGATCAATATGGCGCTGCGGCACCGGAAGTGTGAAAACTCTAGTTAGGGGATTTACGGCGCCCTCAGATGGCGCGAGGGGTCACAGAGGCAGGAGAGTGGACTGGCTCCGGAACTAATCTGGGTCCGAACCAGGGCTATGGTACATTTGACTCGTGATAAACCGGTAAAAACGAACGAAAATTTGAAATCGAGTCACCCTTCGAATCAGAATTAACTAGGGAATGGTCTCGTAGACAATTTTTCAGTTTTTGGACATTTTTAAAATGACACTCAGTTAGCATTTGAGTTGAGTTTGCTCTGTAATTGCATGGCCAGAATGTCCTCCAGGCCAGTCGAAATCCTACTTATGAGAGACTATAAGGTATTTTCATAGGCCTCCAAATACCTGTGTTTCTTCTTTCAAAGAAACCATTTTGTGCCGACTTTAATTATGCGAAAAGTGTACGGCTAACTCCGAAGAAGTGCCATATGGGCAACTTTGGCAGCGTACAATTGCTAACGATTTCAACCCTAAAGGTTCCAACTTCGCAGCTTGGTTTCCACTCTCGTCTCCAACGTGACAAACGAGTATAAGCACATACAAGCTTGATGGGCCGAAATTAGAGTCCTTCAAAGCGGAGACATTTTCTGAAAATAACAGCACTTAAATTGTCGGATTCTTTAAGAAAGTAGATCATTGTGATCGTGAAATACTAGGGAATCTAGAGGACCATGTGTGACTATGTATGTAATATAGAAACTAGGCTTTAAAAGGCCGAATCTCTTCCTTCATTAGCCACTTGGGAGCTGTGGGTGTAATTATCTCCCGCGAGCACAGGGGTCAGCCGCGCCGGGCAGAAATTAGGTCACTGAACCATATTTCAGGCGCTCGCTATGCGCTTTTCAGCTCATCGGGAAGAGGGCTCGGTGCTGATCACGAATATGTGCTTCAATTTACAATGCGCTCAATTTGAAGAGCGCTACAGAAATGCGGCGGAAAGGGCGTTTTTTTTTTTTCGCTTTTTCCGCCCAATGACCAAAAGTTAAGGCCGGTATTGCAGTTATTTCTCCTACCGTTTAGTTTGCGTTTATTAATAGATAGTTTATGGTCGTGCCTTTGACTTGTGTTCTTACAATAGTTGGTTGTCCACACGATATTTCTCGTGTAACAAATAAATAAATAAATAAATATAACAAGCATTCAGTCCATGCACAATCATTCGGTTCTGAAATGAAAGATCTTAGACGAGTGCGCGTCACAATTTTAACCATCTTCTCGCGTCTCAGAATTTTTGTTATCCAGTGCTTTCAAATGAATTTCAAACACCTTCTAAAGCTTAACCAGTAGCAATGTTCTTTCAAGCAGTATATATGTTAAAGTAACAGTAATAGTAACAGTTTCCCGCCGTTTACTGCAACCTGTAATTTGTCTATATGTTCTAAACTTTATAAAAAACTGATATTAACCGATAAGGCCACCTTGTGGGAAAATTGTAACAAGTGTTCAAGCCAAACAAAACCAATCGAGTGTATTATGCAAGAATTTAGACGAATATGGGGCGCAATCTTCACCGCTCGTATGTCCGAAGATTCTGATTTTTTGCTTAGATATATGTTCAAAACTTTGCTGCTTACATTACACGGTGCTTACATTTTTTGTGACACTCTATATTTGAGAAAGCGGGATTGGCTTCAGATTAATGCATTCTTGCAGTGTTTTTAGGGGTTTGAATTAGGATTGTTGGTCAGAACTCAACCAAGATTAGCCTCATTGTCAGTGCGGTCTTAAAGGAGCTTCTTCAGGAGGTATGTAACACATTGTTTGGAGGACGGTGTGTCTGACAAACTCAAGATCTAGACAAGAACACTTGATGTTACCGTGCTAAATTATTTTATTATGTTGTGTGCTATACTGCCCCCTACACTGCGGAAATTTAATCAACGTTCTTTGCTTTCCGGAAAACGTTGCTCATTTCCAGTTCCCGTGAAACTCAAACAATTGGTATCTGATTATTTGCCTTGTAATGGAACAAACACCTGATGAAATTAGAAAGCATATCGAGGGCTTTAACATTTTTGCTTCAGCCTAGTACGGCTGGTAGAGAAGATAGAAACTGTTAGGATGCGCTGTTGCGATCAAAACTTTTGCGTCAGACTTGACTCGAACCCGCATCTTCTGCTTTTCGGGCAGCGATGTTACGCACTGCACCTTCACCACCGCGAACAGGTCGTTTCTAGAAAAAAAAATATCGCGGACGTTCCGTTCGATCAAACAGCACCGGTGGTGTAAGTGTAGCACCGCTCCTCGGAAAGCAGATGGTGGTTCAAGTTCCGCTTGGTGCAAGAGTTTTGATAGCAGCTAAAAATCCTCCTAATAGTGAAGGCTGGTATTCAGCTCACGTGAGTGCACATTGTTAGTGAACACTGCATACTAATATCTCCGGTGTGCGTCTGACAGTCGCGTTTCGATTGACACAACGGATGAGGTCCCTTCTGCCCGAATTTAGCTAATTTTTGAAAGCTTTAAGCAAAGCACTACGGCTGGCAGTTTTTCAAACGAGATAATTAGAGGATGTTTTGGCGGCAGACTCTAAGTGGTACTTTTAGTGAGTGTAGATAGTGCGAGTTTCCGTTCTCTGGTTTTACGTAGACAAAAAAAAGTTGTTTCTCCTAAGACAGTATGAATCTCGAACTTGCCTTTATGAGAAGCAGCTCGCTTCCTAGGAATTGCCTCCTCAACCATGGCGGTGACAAATTTCTTTTTTGCTCACTCTCTTGCAGTCGACTACTCTCCTGCAAAGCACAGATAATTTCGGCACAATTGGAAAAATGGCGATTAGTGTGAGCAGACATGAGAGAAACCGAAATGATGAATCGCGAAAAATCGTGAAAACGTGTGGAAGGAAACAATGAAAACGGAATTATAGTAGAAGACAAACGGATTGACAAAGAGATCCAACACCAGCATGCCCATTCGCAGGCTCGCCTTCTCGTCGAGTGATTTTTTTTGTCGAAACTTTTCTCATAAAAGGCTATAAACTTTCACAACGCAGCCAAGTTTCTTCAACTTTCGTGAGTAGCCTTGTTTCGTCTTATGAGATTCGTAAAATGACTTGTGAGTTATACATTTATCCGTCATTACGCTGCATACAGAGACGATGCTTTCTTGATATCGTAAATCTACTACCATCCTGTTTCAAACTTTATTAGTAGGCAGGAGTATAAGGTCACATTGCGATAAAGGAACGTGAAGGAAAAACCGGAAAAAGAAGATACCAGAAATGACGTAGTGCAGAAACACACTAGGGATGCAAATTACAGCAAAGTAATGGCGCCACAGACAAGTAAGCCTGCAGAATGGAAGTCGGAAAGTGCAGGATATCAGTGGAATGTCTTTTGTGTGCTGCGAGTAAGAAATAGGACCGTAATACTGTCATATTGGTTTTGAAAGGAACCATTATATAAGAAAACTGCTTTTAGTGTTCACCGACATCGAGGAGAAATCAGCACATATTTGAGTTTCTTAAAACATACCAAAAACGGCGACTTGAAAGGTGCCTGTGTGAACGAAAATGGAAGCTTCTACAACTTTCCGCAGCAGGCTTCAGTAGAAGTGAGTTTCTGGGACTGATTAAAAAACAGATCTGTGAGAACATCGGGGGTCCAATTCAGGTGCAAAGGAGTAGGCTGCTGCACAGCCAAGTCGGCCTCACGCCTAGATGTTTATAGGTCATTTCTTGACGGACGCACGGCAATCTCTTCAATGTGTTTGCCATCCTGTGAATTCCATTAAAAGAGCTAATGAGAATCCAAACCTTCTTCGAGTCGAAACCAGTGCTGACTCTTCAAAAGCGGTCACTGATTCATGCGAAATAGGTCCTCAATTTCAGCTGTATTCCGAAGCATCTTGTTAATCCAGTCAACACATATAAAACCGAGCAACGACCGCAGACCGAGAGCAACCAGTTGGATAAGATTTATGAGTATGGATTGAGCGCTGACAGCAGACTCACATTGCTATCTCATAACCTGTTAATGTCTCCATATGTTGCAGTGCTGCTCAACACTGTTACGGCCATACAGCCATGAGTGTACAGCATACTGAATACGAACGAAATGAGAATGAAAACAACAGTTACGACACCAGCATGCCCATTCGCAGGCTCGCCTTCTGTCGAGTAATTTCTTCACATATGCGCTTGATTACTCCCAAGAAAATGGCCAGGGAACTCAGGAATGTTATATCCATTCGTGTCCCTGTTCAAGTAAACAAGCGGAATGAAATCTTACTAATGGTATGCAAAATTGTCAAGCTGTAGAGAGTTGGCGTCAGTCGCAGTTAGGCGTAGTAAGCAGCAGCGTCAGACCGAAAAATTCGAATTGAGGTTCAGCTTAAACCTTCTGGAGGTCCTCACACAGCTATTCAACTTGTTGGAGGATTTGAAGTTATTTTGGGGAGAATTTCTTTTTCTGTGACGAACATGTTTTTGAGTCACAATGCATTCTCGCGTGCTGCAACAATGTCCCGTCTTCTGTGGCTAAATGACGAGTTAGATCAGACATCCTCGCCTTTTTTCAAAGAATCAAAATTGTTCCTTGACAAGAACGACGACTTGACTATTCTGTCTGCGTAAGCATGTAGAAGATCTATTCCGGATAATCCGAAAAGCTCTCGATTACTGAATACTCTCGCTGTTGCATTGCTCGATTTAAGGGAGGGTTGCATTTTCATGTCGCACAATGATTGCGGTTGTTGTTTTTCAACACTGCTTACTCTAGACTTTCACCTGCGTCCCGCAATAAACAAACAAACAAGCCAACAAAACAAAGACTCAGGAAACTTAAAAGAATAACTCGTAAACGTCGAATTTGACGCTTTGAGACGCGACGCATCTACGAGTGATTTGGCGGATTCTACTCATCATGAAGTCTCTCTTTTTTGGAACAGGTGAAAGGCGAAATGGCCGTCTCCGCTGCCATGGAGCCTAATCCACCTGAAATCAGACACCCATCGCCCGAGAGATTGCTAATCCAAAGTGTTCATTCAATATTGCCTATTCTACGAATGGCATCGCCTTTCTGGGAAAGGTCTTCGAACTATGGGGCCTAATAACGCCTATCGGATTACGGAGGCCACAATGATCACTGGTCAGCAGATGTTGCAGTGGGTGCAGAATAATGTGCTTATTGGGAGGGAAACAGATAATTATTTTTTATTCACTTAGCAAGTACATAGTGAGGTAAAAAGACAGTCAGTCCATTAAATTTGAAAGTTTTCTCCAATTGGGTTATTAGCCTAGAATTATATTTACATATTTCGTACATATTTACATTTAAATTTACACAATTATATTTATTCTATTCATTTCGACAGAGGTTACTATGACATGGACATTATAAACTATAGAAAGATTTAGATTGTGGCCAGTTCATAACAAAAGTAGAAAGTATCACCTGTATCACCTGTCGTCCCGTTGATCATCGACTTGCTCGAGCGGGCGCCAGCAGCGTCTCCATTCGTCCCCGTCGCGGGCCAGAGTGGTCCAATGAATCCTCCTCGCTCGAGGGACACGAAGAGCGTCATATCGGTCGTTCAGGGCTTTCACAAAGAAGTCCGACCACGCATTAGTGGGCGTCCCGGTGTTCTTTTGACATCCCGCGGAATCCAGTCTGTGACGGCTCTCGTCCAGCGGGTGTCTGCGAAGCGCATTACGTGGCCGGCCCACCTAATTTTCGACGACTTGGCCCATGCGACAGCGTCTCTGATCTTCGAACGTCGGCGAAGCTCGGAACTCCGGAGGCCTTCTCTCACTTGCGTGAGTCGTGTCACTCCGAGCATCGTCCTCTCGATTCCACGCTGCGCGACGCTGATCGCGTGTTCATCCTGCTTTCGTATAGCCCAGGTCTCTGAGGCGTATGTAAGGGCAGGAAGAACAGTGGAGTCGAATAGGTTGGCACGGAGTCGGACGTTCTTCGTTTTCTTCACGACTTCTTCGACGCTCTTGAAAGCTCCCCAAGCCGCTCGTTTCCTCCTGTTCAGCTCTGGTGCTAGGTCGTTGGCCATGTTGACTTCGCGACCCAGATACACATAGCTGGAGCATTCGGAGATGTTCGTTCCGTTGAGCGAGAATGGGGCATCAGAAACCCATCCGTTCTTCATAAACATGTCTTCGTAAGATTCAGCTGCAGTCCAAGGCTTCCACATACACGATCGAAGTCGGCCAGCATTCGTTCCGCCTCACTGATGCTTGGTGTTATGAGCACTATGTCGTCAGCGAAGCGAAAATGGTGCGGTTGCCGGCCGTCGACCTTCACTCCCATGTCATCCCATTCTAGTTCGCGCATGACGTTTTCGAGGGTGGCGCTCAAGAGCTTCGGGGATATGGTATCCCCTTGTCGAACCCCTCTCTTCACGTCAATGACGACGTCGTTGTAGAATGGTGAGATCTTGGTCGTGAATCCATTGTACAGCTCTCGAAAGACTCTGATGTACTGAGTAGGAACGCCCTGGGTGAGCAGGGCTTCCATGACCGCTTCAGTCTCGACGGAGTCGAATGCCTTCTTCAGGTCAATGAACGTAAGGCACAGCGGCAGCTTGTACTCTCGCGACACTTCGATGAGCTTCGTAATGGTGTGTATGTGGTCGATCGTGCTGAATCCTCTCCGAAATCCTGCTTGTTCGCATGGCTGTCCTTCGTCCAGCGTTCTACTAATCCTATTCAGGATGACTCGAGTGAACAGCTTGTAGACTACGAACAACAGGCAGATCGGGCGATAGTTGCCAATGTCGTGCACGTCTCCCTTCTTGTACAGCAAGACGGTCTTGCTGGTCTTCCACTGAGATGGAACCTTGCATTCGGACAGGTAGCGTGTGAAGAGCCGCGCCAAGGTGTTGATGAGCGCTGGCGGGAGGTTCTTCAGGTGTTCAGCTCTGATCCTGTCAGGACCGGGTGCTGTACGTTTCTTCACCGACGAGATGGCGTGCCGGATCTCGGAAGGGAGAATAGAGGGGATGACGTATCCATCCTGCGGAAGATGGCGTAGGGACAGGTGGACGTGGCTATCGAAGAGATCGGAGTAGAAGTCGTGGATGACCTTCTCCATGGTCCTTCTGGAAGAGGTGACGCTCCCTCAGGACGTCGGAGAGCGGTCATCTTGGTCTTGAAGTTGGCGAAGTTCCGGCGGGCATTGCGGATGCTCAGCCCTGCCTCTGCTGCTTCAGCCAACACTTCCGCCCTTCTCTCCTTCAGATCTTCCTTTATCGCCGCTCTGCATAGCTTTGCAAGCTCGGACGTCAGTTGATAGTTGCCTGACGCTCGTGCTGCTCCACGCTGGCGTATCAGCTCGAGAGTTTCCGGAGACAGGCGTCTCTTGGTGGTCTTCAAGCTCTCGGCTCCCTTAGCACTATCGTGGAGATGGTGCACGAAGCGATCGTATTCCTCGTCGACGTTGTCCATGACGGCAGCTTCCCAAAGGCCGACAAGAGAGGTGTAGAGATCCCAGTTGATGGTCGTTCTGGGACTCCTCTTCTTGAACTTCGCGGCCTTCTCTCCTTGACGCGAAAAGCGGAACCTCGCGCGAAGGAGGCGGTGGTCCGATCCCGTGTAGAACTTGGGGACAACGGAGACATCGGTCAGGCAATACTTGCGATTGAAGATGATGTGGTCGATCTCGTTGTGGAACTGGCCATCGGGGGATTCCCAGGTCCATCGTAGGGAGGGAGGCTTCTGGAACTGCGAGTTTCCATGGATGGTCTTGGTCGACATGATAAACTCAGACAGCCTTCCACCTTGCTCGTTCCACTCCAAACCGTGGGTTCCGATGTGAAGTTCTTCCGGCGACCTTCGCGGTCCGATCTTGGCGTTGAAGTCGCCGACGATCACCTTGTAGAAGGTGTGATCTTCCTTATAGAACTTCTCCAGCTCCACGTAGAAGGCCTCGACGTCTTCGTCGTCGTAGTCGGATGTTGGGGCATACGCGACGAACACAGTCAAGGCTGGCACGGAGCCACATCGCTTCAGTCGCAGACGTCCGATTCGGCTTGTCAGAGACTCGTACGAATCGATGTTCATGGCCAAGTGCGTGTTGACGAGGACACCAACGCCGCCTACTCCCCTGCTGTCGCATGTTCCGAGGAACAGTTCTTCTCCGGAGTCGTAGGCGGCATGTAGGGGGTGGTGTCTTCTCGTCTCAGTCAGTCCGATGACGTCGTACTTGATCTTCCTGGCTTGCATCATCAGGTCCTCGACGGATGCTTCCGACGCAAGCGTGCGGGCGTTGTAAGTACAGATCGTCATCCTAGTCCTTCTCAGTTTGCGCAGCCTGGTTAGGCCCTGAGATTTTAGCAGCCTCTCCGTACTCGTCCTTCCCATCGCTGCAGAAATGGGGGCTCTTTCGGGGTCAGGGGAATGAGGCCCTTTAGTGCTGCTGTGTTTGACTGGAATACAACACGGGTAGCTAGTCAGGCTCTGTCGTGCGG
This sequence comes from Heligmosomoides polygyrus bakeri, assembly GCA_947359475.1. Lineage (NCBI taxonomy): Eukaryota > Metazoa > Nematoda > Chromadorea > Rhabditida > Heligmosomidae > Heligmosomoides > Heligmosomoides polygyrus. The sequence goes on from OX375866.1 coordinate 71,454,123, forward strand.
GCGAAGAACTCCGGGCAGCCAGCCAGACTGCCCGAAGGGACGGGGCGAGACTTAAGGCGGCCTCGAATCGCCTTACATGTACTCCCAGTCTACCGAGTGCAAGCTTTTGGCCGAGCCGACACAGTTACAATCCGCACAGTCACGGACACATCCACGCACACTGTGCACGAACATGCCGCTCCCACGCACAAGGAACGCATCGACCCGACACAGCAGGAGCAAGGAGTCCATCCCCTGCATCCCACCTGCGTCTCTGGGCAGTACACGGTCGCATTTGGTTCGCGTTTAATTCCCCTATCCACCACCCGGGGACGCGCCTCGTGGCCCTGGGACAAGCGGCCCGAGATCCCTCTTAACAAGAGAGCCCGAAGGCTCTCTATCGAGGGAGATCCGTGGAAAAGTAGAAAGTGTAGGAACAAAAGAAACAAGTGAAAACAGTAAGAGAAGGAAACTACATTGACGATCGACTACTGCGACATTAGTGTAGAAGGGGTCTTAACAAGTTCTGCCTCCGTCTGATTGAAGTAGCTCAAATAAGAGCGTCAGAGTTCGTATTGTGAAAAAAGGCTGGGCAAATTTTTCTCTAATAGGGTCGTTCAATTGTTTAATAAGGCATTCACATATTACTTCTTGCACTTGTCCCTCGGTTCGTTTAAGTTTGGGGCCAGCGAAGCTATTGCAGAGGCGTCCTGAATTCTAATTTCGGCTTTTATTTTTCTATGTTCTTCCTCAGTTCTCCTATACTATCAAAAGCTATCTTATGGGTGCGATTTATTAGATTTTGTGTTTCGATGTTGTCGAAATTGATTTGCGATTTTTTGTTGTTTTTACTTGCTGACTCCTTGTCACGGTATTTCAAAATGTAAACGCGGAGCTACATCCGGCGTAAATGTAAAGATAAATAACAGAAAGGCAGGCAACATTCTGGAACGAGGGCCACACTGCCGCGTTGAGGAAGCTCCCCTCACCGGGCGGACATGCTCTCCGAAATCGTTCAGGATTTATTATACTAACCATAAGAAGCCACCACAGTTGCTGAACAGTGGAATGCTTCTGATGGGTGCACCCTAGGAGTATCGAAATTCCTTCGCACTGCATAATAATCCTTTTTGATCACAACACCCGTCGTGTTTGGAAACCACAGCAAATTCCTAAGCCTCAATCATTATCGTTTTCTGAGGTCAAATGACACGGCTGGCGATTCAAAGGAGAAAACTACAAGTTTCTTTCATCTTGAAATCTTGATATTGTCGTTGTACACCTGCCATTGTGCGTGCTCTGCCAATGAGGATGAATTTTTACTTTGGCCTGATGCTTGAACCCAGTCGCCGTCTTCAAAGGATTAAAAAGTCTCGAGGCATTAGATTTGTATTCTAGCCGACCAAGCGCTCAGTTCTCACTAGCATTTTGGAACTAAAATTAGATGAGCATACGACGAAACGCCGAATTCTCGAGCAAACGCACATACAATTGCAGCGCTAACGAGTAGCGGTTGCTATCAACCACAGTTGGTCTGGTTAGTAACTCCAAAAACCTCACAATACTCTCCACACCATAGAGAAAATGTAACGCAAACTGGTACATATGAACACCAAATGAGTCTCCAAGAATGCTTTTTCAGTGGTACTATGATATTTCAATCAATCTCGAAAACCTTGCACCACAAATCATTGTTGATATTAGTCCAAACAAAGCTTTGCCAGCGAATCCGAACATCCTCGGTAGTTCACTTGAGGAACATGCATGTCATTTGGATACTTGCTTGCTCTTTGCTAACGAATCCAATGCTAAGTTCAAGAACATTCAGGAACGCCTTCCCCTTCGAAGTACAGTAAACCGAATCGTAACCGTAAATCGGCGCAACAGTTGCACTGAATATCTGTCTAAAATTTCAGTAACACAACTCGCCAACAGCTTTTTACTACACCACGAAAGCTGCACAACACGTTTTCCTAGTCGTTCTATTCCTCCGCTTAAAAGCACTTCTGAACAAATTGACTACGCGAGTAGGTTCCTTTGCGGCGATTTTAAACCGCATGCATTTCCTTAAGTTGTAGATGTGCTTCAGCACCTGTTACCTGTCAGCTCCCAGGACGTCGATCGAGTTGCAGCGGGCGTCAGCAATACCGTTCATACATCCGCGTGCCAGAGTGCTCCATTAAATCCCCCTCACCCGTGAAACACGAATAGCATCACGTCGTTCGTAAGGCGTTCTCACGAAGAAGTCCGACCGAGGCGATGGTCAGCGTCCTGGCGTACTTTTGATCTCCCGCGGAAACCAGTCGCTGACTGCTTTCGTCCAGCGGTATCTGCGCATTACGTGGGCGGTCCTCCTAATTTTCTACTACTTGGTCATGCAGCAGTGTCTCCGATCTTTGAACGTCGAGGAAACTGGCGAGGCCTCAGCCGTGAATGCGATGTCCACCAGGGATGAGCGAATAATAAAATTTTGAAACCCGTATAACGGATGACGGATAATTTTGTCCAAAAATGGCCGGATAGCGGAAAACGGATAACGAACAAACAACAAACTAATTTTAAAACTTTTTTCTTTCCAATAGAAGGTCGGTAGTTGTAACAATGTTCACATCACGTGTAAAGTAAGCTACTTTTAGCTTTCTGTTGTTGTTTTTTTTTCGAGGCGTGTAGTAGCGCAGTCGGAGGAGACGCCGCAAGCTGTCCGATTCAATGTTCTTATCAACAACTAATAATAACAACTGGCCAAGCCCTGCATCCTTTTGAGCCCGATAAGTTGTTATTAGGCTTGTTCAGGAAGGATAGTGCTTTGATTTGTCCATCACCTGGTCGTCGCAAGTCATTATATAGGATCAAGCAAGCATTCGAGTTGACTCCTCCACATCCATTAGAAGTAAAATGCGTGGCGCATCCTCAAAGAAATTGTCTAATGTCATCCTGTACCTTTTATACACGTTCTTCATTTGCGTAGATCTTGCAGAGTTTTCTGGACATGGATGGGTGGGGTAGTTACTGAGAAGTCCTTCGCCTTTTGTACACTCTTCAACCAATTGTGACCCTAATTCTTGCCCAGATCGAACAAACTCTCTCTATTGCCCCGAAAAGGCTGAATACTAAACGTGCTTGAGGAGAACGGTAGTAAGTCCATCAAGCTGTGGAACTCATGCTGTTAAGCAGACTTCTCTCGGCTGTCGCAAGCGTCTCATTCAGAACTAGGAGGGCCAGAAAAGTTGAAAGAATTGCTAAACCAACCCGTTTCAAGTGCAGTGGCTTTATAGTAGGTAGCGGGAAAACAAGACAGGGGAGGGTAGGGCAGCGGAACTGTCCCTACAGCGACAGGGGAAAACCTGGTAGCTACCTTCGCACAGAAATAGATGTGATCAGACACCTCATTCACGGACATCTGAACATACTCATCCAAGGGTGGCTCAGCCTTTCGGTCGGTTTCATAGTGGTGGTCAGCTTGTGGGGTTGCTCTGCTCTTTCTCCTTCGTTTCCTCCTTGCATAAGCTTGAGGAACTACTACAACCCGCTGTAATTCTCAGAGGGGTACTCCTTCAAACTTTGCTTGTTCAGACCCTGACGGAGGTTATCACCCGTAATCCCACAGATGAATCTGGAACTATTTGAAAACATTGAAACATTTCATCTCGACTATCAGTGGAAACACCACAAAAAGATTTTCCTTGTGTTTAACTAAGTAATTGTAAGGGTGCCAAATTTCGTTGTCGTTCAGAAATCGCCGAATAACGAACAACAAAACGGACAGGCCAAAACCCACCGGAAACCGGATAACGGATAAGGATAACGGTTAATCCGCTCATCCCTGATGTCCACCTCCTGAACTACCCTGTAGGAACGCCTTGTGTGGGCAGGCCTTTGGTGATTACTTCAGTTTCGACAGAGTCGAATGCCTTCTTCAGGTCGATGAACGTAAGGTACAGCGGCAGCTTGTACTCTCGCGACACTTCGATGAGCTTCGTAATGGTGTGTATGTGGTCGATCGTGCTGAATCCTCTCCGAAATTCTGCTTGCTCGCATGGCTGTCCTTCGTCCATCGTTCTGATCACTTGAGTGAACAGCTTGTGGACTACGAACAGCAGCAGATCGGGCGATAGTTGCCAATGTCGTGCACGTCTCACTTCTTGTACAGCAAGACGGTCTTGCCGGTCTTCCACTGAGATGGAACCTTGCACTTCGACAGGTAGAGTGTGAACAGCCTCGCCAGGGTGTTTATGAGCGCTGGCGGAAGGTTCTTCAGGTGTTCGGGTCTGCTCCTGTCGTGACCGGGTGCTGTACGTTTCTCCACCTACGAGATGGCGTGTTGGATCTCGGAAGGGAGGGCAGAGTAGGCGATGCATCCATCCTGCGAGAGATGGCAAGGGGCCTGTGAACGTGACTGTCGATGAGATCGGAGTAGATGACGTGGATGACATTCTTCACTACTCATCTGGAGGAGCTGACGGTTCCTTCAGGACATTGGTGAGGGGTCACCTTGGCCTGCCTTAAATATACTTGAACACTATGGAGAAACAGCTTTAAAATTGACAAAAGTCCGGCGGACATTGCGGATCAGTCTTGCCTCGGTAGCTTCAGTCAACACCTGCGCTCTTCTCTCCTTAAGATCCTCCTTTGTTTTCACTCTGCAGAGCTTCGCAAGCTCGGACGTCGGTACATAGCTGGTAGCTACCTGACGCTCGTGCTGCTCCACGCTGGCGTATCAGCTCAAGAGTTTCCGGAGACAGACGTCTCTTGGTGGTCTTCAAGCTTCCGGCTCCCCTAGCACTACGGCTGTGACGGTCACGAAGCGGTCATTTTCTCAGCCAATGTTGTCCATCACGGTATCTTCTCAAAGGACGGCAAGAGAGCTATAACGGTCCCAGTTGATAGTTGTTTTGGGACTAATCTTCTTGTATTTCGCGGCCTTCTCTCCTTGACGCGAAAAGCGGAACCTCGCGCGAAGGAGGCGGTGGTCCGATCCCATGTAGAACTTGGGGACAATGGAGACTTCGGTCAGGCAACACTTGCGGTTGAAGATGATGTGAACGATCTCATTGTGGAACTGGCCACCAGAGGACTCGAAGGTTCATATTGTCCGGGGCTGGATTACTTTCTGAACTGTGAGTTACCACGGTCTTGGTCAACATGATGAACTTTAACAGTTTTTCACCTTGCTCACTGCAGACCGTGGGTCCCGTGAAGCTCTTCGGCGACCTTGTCGGCTCCATCTTGAAGTCGCCGACGATACCTTGTAGACGATATGATCTTCCTTATAGAACTTCTTCAGGTGCATGCAGAAGGCTTCGAGCTTTTCATCGTCGTAGTGCGAATTTGGAGCGTAAGCGGCGATAACAGCCAAAGCTGTTTTCTCCTTGTAGAAAAAACACTCGTCAAGTCGTATAGTGAAAATTTTGAATAGAGCCGGGAACACTCGTAGCGCTAAGCGAGTGGAACCTTTCGGTCATTCAAATAACTGGAGATTATTGTCAGGAGTATATCCAATATGCAATATCTTGTGACCAAAATGCAGCAGTGTTCATTAAAAAAATACGCGCTAGGTTGTATATTCGGAGCGTTTGAAAGTGACTGCGATATGATCAGAAAATTTAGAAAAAGAGGATTTTGCAAAGATGGTGTGCCGACAGTTATGAAAAGCACAGTATTTCGGGGTTGCTCTCAACTTGGTTGTCATACCTGAAATTTGAAAAACGAAGCGGGTGGAAAAATCTTTAAATAGCGCACAGCGACTTGTTGTTGTCGGCAGAACTAAATACCTAGACAGTTCGCGTTGCCTAGCAACAACACACACAGTGAGCATACAATTATGATGGAACTCACAAGAATCCATGCATTCCGCCTATCAGTACACTAAGAAAGAGTATGCATTGTCAACATGGAATGTGAAGAAGGCACTGTATAGTTAAAGGAGAGGTGTGGAGGCGGTCTTGTTCGAAAGGCGGACAGGGGTCCTCTTGCTGCTGGTCAAGAGGACCACTACCCTAGGCGTGACCACCATAGCGGAGTCCATCTTCAAGGTTAATTGTGCCCTGAATATCGGGCATTGTCTCTACTTTCTTAAGGAAGAATAGTCTGCAACATAAAATGGTGCTTGGGGGAGTGCTCTTAAAATGTTTCTTTTTTCCAGGCTTTGAGGTATATGACGATCCAAAAAGTCAACTTTTTCCAGTTTATGACAATCACAGTCGATAGTTAAACGAAGCTCACGGTAAAGAGTTATTAAGCCTTTCAGGAAGGAAAAATTTCTTTCATTGCTTTGAACGCAGAATTTCAGAAAACTATAACTCCATCGCAGCATAGCAATCTCATTTCCGACTTAATAGGTTACCAGACGTTCAACGGCCTGCCGGCCGCCAAACGTCTGGTTGGGGGCTCTGCCCCAAACCCGGAGAATAGAACACCCCAAACGCCTTCTTGTCCTCTTTAGGCCTTCTCTCATTCATAACAGTAAAAAAAACTGGCTTTGCTATATAGAATGATGTAGCAGAATACGGTCGGGCAAAATCTTCAAAACTGCTCCTATGGGGCCTCACCCTCTACTGCACGTACGCGATTCATTCTCTGATGTACTCGTTTTAATCATGGTCCCTCTTTAATGGTTCTATTACTGGACCCTTTACTGAACCCCCTTAACTGGTGTTTCCTTTATTGGCTCCCCTACTGATCTCCTTGACTGCTCACTAGTACCCCATTTATCGGCCCCTTTCCCTGGACCCCCACCCCTTCACCGCTCCCCATTAACTGGTCCCACCTTCATTGGTTCCCCTTTATTGATGAACCCTTTACAGGTCCCCCCACGTTCACTGGACCCTCCCCCCCCCCCCTCCTTCACCGGTCCCACCCTCACTGGTCCCCCTTTTACAGGTCCCTCTTCAGTGGTCTCCCCTTTATTGTCAACCTTTTCCGGTTCACCCTTCACTGGTCTCCCTATCCTTCACCGTTCTCCATTACTGAATCCATCCTTCAGAGGGTTCCCTCTCCTTCACCGGTCCCATTGCTGTTCCTATCTTCACTGGCAACACGTCGTCTGAATCCGAACAGGCCTTTCTCGACATCAGATACCCCTCTTCTGAACCCAGGCACCTGATGAACGACGTCGGTGGCACGTCGTCTGAATCCGGACAGGCCTTTCGCTACATCGATGACACCTCTTCTGAAACCGGACGGCTGACGAACGACGCCGGGTGGTATGTGTTCTCAATCCAGACGTGCTTTGAGCGACATCGTTGACACGTCGTGTGAATTCGGAACTCCTGGCACGACATCGGTGACACCTCTTCTCAACCCGGACGTCCTTCGCGCGACATTGGTGACATGTCTTCTAAACCCAGAAGCCTGATGAAGGACGTCGGTCACATGCCTTCTCAAGCCGGACCTCTTTTGCGTGACATCAGTTACACGTATTCTTAACCCAGACACCCATTACGTGACATTAGTGACACGTCGTCTGAATCCCAACAACCCTTGCAAGACATCGGTGACACCTCTTCTCAACCCGGACGTCGTTCGCGCGATACTGGTGACATGTCTTCTAAACCCAGACGCCTGTTGAACGACGTCGATAACACCTCTTCTGAACTCGGACGCCCGCTTTCACGACGTCGATGACACATGTTCGGAACTCGGACGCACGCTCTTTGCGTGACATTGGCGACACGTCTCTTGAACCCTTTCAACACGACGTAGGTGAACCACACAGCTACAACCCCCCCCCCCCCTCCCATCCCAACACTTTCCCCCAACACACTCCTCCAGCATTTCTGTGCAAACAAACAGACACACTCATATACAGAAAAACGGCCGTTCTCGCTTATACATTTATAGTAGAATCTTTGCTATAGGTTTCGGTAACTGTTCCGTGCTGTGTTGCATACGTCGAACCGCAAACTGCATTGAATTTGGTGAAATGCTGGACTTCATCTGCAAGAAACTACCGAAAATGTCCTTCAAAGTGAAACTTAGACGACAAGCTTCTTCGAGGATGTCGCATTTTTTTTGGGCCTTCCGAAAAATGGAGCGGTGTTCTTAACATTTCCTACATTGTAAAAATACTTAACTTTAAGAAGGGACAGTCGTTGCCAATAAAAAAGAAACACTTGGACGCTATTGCCTCGCTGTTCGTCATGCACTGCCCAATGAAGGCGTTTTTACTCTGTTCTCGACACGCAGAGTTGGTAAGTCAAAGCATATTCAAATTTCATAATGCTTATTGTTAATTTAATAGAGGGCTTCCCTGGGCTTCTACCAGCTCCTCTAAGAACCCCTTTGTTCTAAACAGCGGCTCTCCGGCTTCAGTTCTCTTTTTGAACATTTTTTAAAAGTTCTTCTTCTCCAGACCCAAATTCGTCGGCTGGCCTTGCAATGTTCTACTCCGCGCTCTAGCGTAAAAATCCAAGCAAAAATTGTTAAGCGGTCTCGACTTCCTATCATGCGGCAAAAGAAAATAAAAGAAAACGAGGTTTTCCTTTCCCTTTTTGTGGATTTCGCTCTACCCCAACCACTTAAAAACGTGTGAAGCTATCAACTTAGTTTAGGCTGTACGGTGCCTATGGACCACTTCTGTGAAAATGTAAAGAAAGTACCGTTAGACTACGAAACAATCATAGAGATAGCGTGGCAAATACGAGCTCGAATCAAAAATATTCGAGAATGAGGATGTGAACACAATTACTGTCAGCTCGAGCATTACGCTGTGACGCGAGAAAATGGCAGGAGATTACTGAGCTTGTTTTGAGCCCCGTTCAATTATTTGCCGCGTAAAAATACGGACATGAAAGGACTCGTTGTGATTCCACGATACCTCCCTCAACAACCAGGAGCAGAACCAGCAGAAAATTGCGTTCGAATCTGGTGCAAGAAATGCGGAGCCAGAAAAGATCTGAGAAATAGAATATACAATTTTCTTGTCGAGTTGAGCACTTTTCACGTTAAACAGGACACTCTTCTAAGCTTGCTCAAGACCTTTGAAATCAAAGCGAACTCTCCCAATCGAAATGAGCTTCTTCTACTTTAAGGTATATACTCTCCAAAAATGTTAGAAAAGTTTTAATTCACTTACCCAATAAGTGGACGCTTTGTTTAAATTTCTTAAAATTCGCTTTTTTTTTGGAAAATAGTGCTTTATTGCTTATTTCAAAGTACAGGGGAATGGCAATTCTTAGTGCCAAAAGAATAAATTGCGCCATGCACTCGTCCAAGGCGTCGCGATTTCGACTCGACTAAAATAGCAAAATTGATGATTGAACGGAGTTTCACACCTGTAAATGATACGACAAAAACGATTGTAAAGAACACATATCTTTGCAATGCAAGCGGCATTTATGCAGTCAACCAACTAAAAATCGGGCGAGTTCTCGAATGCATGCCGCAATTTATGCAGAAAAAGATTACTTCCTTGTCGCGCTTTAAAAAAAATTGTTATTTTTTTCTTGAAAAAAAGGATTTTATAAAATTATTACACTCATTCGGACAGCTGAACTAAAAAAATTAGAAAAAGTTATACCAAAATTTCCTTGAAGAAAAATTATTCTAACCATCTTGAAGAGTCTGTTATTTAATCTTTAGCAAGCTCGTTTCGATTTTAAGGTGTTCGCTTTTTCAAAAGTTTTGAAGTAAACATAGAAGAGCGTTCAATTTGATTTGAAATGTGTCCAATTTAATTTGAAAAGTGTCCAATTTGATCTGAAATGTGTCCAATTCGACGTGCAAATGGTACGTATGGGGTTGTAAATAATATTCTGTTATAAAACAAGTTGTTGCCTTTCTCGGTGATTAGTACGTCAAAAGTGTCTTTTCAAGTTTACATGCAAGCTGTTTTCCTTCTCTAACCACGAGACGTTATCCACTGCTATAGCCAAAACTGCTGACTGTGAAGGAGCTAATCGCCAACTTGTGTTTTCCGCTCACTCAGCTTGTCGAAGCCTTAAATGGCCGCCGGTTTTGAGATCGCGTTCCCACAGATCATTCGAGGAGGCTCCAAGTACCTCGCTATCGCATGGCCTTCCTCTATGTGCTCACCACAACAGTGAAAGAGCACCCATATGGATTAATGAATGATGAAGGGTAAAGGGGTATCCATGATCGGGATGCGCCAGCATTCTACTCCTACGGAATGTCGTGGAGGCGATTCAAAATTGTATTTGGCCCATATCAAATCACTCCATATCCCGCCGAAGGACAGATCGGTGTTTCGTCTTCTCCAGGCAAGTCTGGTACTAATTAACGAACCGTGGATGAATGAAGGCTTGGTTGGCCTAGTCGAGACCCGAACCAAGCACCTCACTTTGGGAGCACCCCATAGCGACATACCGCTAAAACGCATTCTTCCGAAAGAAATAATGGGACATTTCCATTATTGGGACAATGGGACAATGGGAATAATGGGAATAATGGGACAACCTGGTGAATGCAATATTAGGACGATAAATATCACGATCTGGAATAAGCCCTTCCAAAGCATTGCTGAACTTGAAAAAGCAAGCCGTTGGAGAGTGTAGTACGTCATCCACTATCAAATGTAGCGCCTCCTTGAACGAGAAGGTCAATAAAGAATATTAACTCACACAGGGAATCAAAACAGCCGCAACTTCAGTGATTGCTGCCACCCGTTTCCGGTTCCACCTTTTCTTTTTTCCTTTTGGTCGTCACAGTCAAAGTGAGCAGATTTCCACAATTGTTTATGCCCTGCAGCGTTTCTGGTCAATCTAATGACCCCGTCTTTTCGGTTCACATTCCCTTTTTGTTGAACAAACGATTCCTCTATCGCTGATTTTCGATCAACAGCGACATTTGTACCGCGGTTGACTGCGATTTCACCTGTGATTGGTGAGCTTAGCAGACGTTCGGAGAAATGGCTTTTATCTAGCACTCCTGAAATAGTTCCATGACCGTGAAAATTGGAAATGACCACTAACTAAGCAGATGTTCCTTTGAACTGTGCCTAATTAAAGCTTTCGGTCCACCAATGTAACTGCCAGAATAAGATTCACCCGATTTATATCACACAAGAGTGGAATACAGTTAATTGCGCAGTTAATTGAGGATGCAGAAGTGTGAATGAATATTGGGAAAGAGGTTATGAGGAGAGGTACTTGCTTAACTTAACAGTCCAAACGTTAGTTGTGAGCAGCAATAACTACGTGTAATTTCAGCGAGTCCCGTGCTCCATGAAGGATTTATGGTGTCGATTCATAGCTTTGAAGAATTGCAGGCGAATGTATTGGAGAACAAATTTTCAAGTCATCGCGATCGAATAAGAAGCATAAATCACTGAATGCAAAGCCATATGTGCCGTGGATTGGAAAAGACAGATGGAGGCTTCTCGCTTTCCATGGTGTTCAATGAGCCGTGCGCAACCTAAACATATAATTTTCACACAAATCTTTTTGTACAACTTTTTAGAGAGGTTTTGGAAACAGTGGATTAACACATGAATGTTTTGTAACACTGCACTTGCCACTTCTATGCGACAAGCTTTTGGCATTTTTGGCACAACTCTAAGCAAGGGCATGTAACTAACTGGCCGTGGTGGTTTATCCACTCTGACGGCTACCGCAACAGAAACATTCCCCCTTAAAGGTAATTAGCAGCTTCGTCGTAAGGCAAGGTGTTGCGTTGTCCACTCACTGCGTTGAATTTATTTATTTATTTATTTATTTATTTATTTATTTATTTATTTATTTATTCTACGACATACGATGCGATACGTAAGGCATACGTGGTATATGATGCAGTGCAATAAGAGAACATTACCAGTCCAGACCACGGAACTATAAGCACCTCAAATCTAGAAGTGCAGAAGCCTGTTCTTAGCCGTGTGACTGAAAAGTCCGTAATGAGCAGACGACCGAAGGACGCAGGAACTCGGGGAGATGGAGCCAGGAGCAGCTCTATGTACACGTAAAACTACAAGATCTAGTATTCGTTTTGGGTACCGTAAGATACTTTTCCTGAGCTATCCCTCACTGAGCCAACTTTCTGGCCCGCTCTTTAAACGCTGTTGTGAACTATACCAGCAGTGCATCATCAAATAGTAAAAATGATCCTTTCAGAGTGATCTCAAAAAATTCGCTACAGTGTGAAAAGGCTACTTCTCCTCGATTTCTTTGGAAACCTATTCAAATTATTGTGCTCGATAATTTTTCGTTTTTTCAACAAAAGGGGGATACGACATTACAATAAATAACAGCTATTTCAAAAACTGTTCTCTTTTCAATAAAGCGAGAATCAAACGTTGCCGTTGATTTCTCCAGTGCAGTTTGAATAAATTCCTCAACTCGCAAGGATGCAAGGATGCAGACAACTTTTTGAGATCGAAAACTTCAGGCTAAACTACGACAAAATCGTTTGACCTTTCTTCCTAATTCACTGGATAATCGCCTCTCTTGAGCAAGGCTTTCCAACATTTTAAGGTTCTCTATCTCTGGTTCAAAGCCACCATGTTAGTGCTTCACTACTGGCTTTTTACAGAACTTTCTAACCCAGCGTTTCGATTTAGTTCTGTATTATCTCCTCAGAGGTTCCACTCATAAGCCTACATGACGCGAAAACCGAGCTTTTCTGATGTTGTGAAAAGTTGACCACACGGCAAGCATCCAATTACTCTGCGCTAGATTTCGACAAATTCTAGGAGTAAACATGAGAGTCCAAGAATTAGGTCAACGGAATCTGTCCTATTGGCGACGCCAATCTGACTCTTTGACACCGGCTGTAAAATGGAGCTCAAACTATTTTTGCAAAGAGGAGACACATAAAACTATCCTATGAAAAACCTTTCTTTGCCATGTTTAGACGATAGAAGTACACTGTTTGTGCTTGTCTCCCTATTCTAGCGGCATCCCATCCGATTAGGATGGATCCGGTCATGACGCTTGCAGGAGGTTGACGGAAAATTGAATGAGCAAAAGACTTTCTTGATAGAATGAGGTGGTAACAGATCGCAGGAGTAGCGAAACCGACCGCGTGAAAATCACACTCAAAGGAGCAAACAAAGAAAAGTGAAGAAGACGAGGAAGGTGAACAAGAACATGTAGGTTTGGACCCTCTGGCCGACAGGTCTGTTAATGTTTTAGATATACTCGACGAGCAGAATCACAGCGTGGCCTAAACAGGCGTGGAATCATATCGAGACTGAGCACAGTTCTAGAGCTGACCAGCTGAACGACCGCAACATTACCACAATGTCTCGGCTATAAAACTACTTCTAGAGTTTCCAGTTTTCAACATTTGCTTAACCGCTCACAACGAAGCAGTATAAATGCTTTTGTAACCTTGAATAGTAAAAGTTGCACTCATATTCTACTTTAGCGCGGTACTTTCGACAGCAATACGAGATAAATTAGGAACACTGGAGGTAGTCGAGAAGCTGGAGTAGCTAGTAATATAGCGACTGCTGAGCACAAAAGCGGTTGCAAATGAAGAAATCTAATCCGTACATCGGAAGTTCACTGCGAGAATCAGGAAAAGAAATAAGGAAAGGAGAGCATGCCGCCCTCCTACGGTAACCGACTACGAATACTCCACAACATCGAAGGAAAAATTCATGCTTAGCTTTTCTTGTGATCATAGTTTTATAGCTTCTTTTCTTTTCTTTTTTTTTTGCAAACAAAGATAAATATCTTCTTAACCCTTTCCCCGCCCCATTGGACATTGGAGGACCAGGCCTTAGACGGATCAAACTTATTTGTGAATCTTGAACTGACTTTTAAAAGTAGAAGAGCTTCAGCACAATAATGAGTGAGAACCAATACTATACACCGGCAATGGCGGAACTGCATAAATCTTTGCTTCGAGAATTCATTTTCGTTCTTTAAAAAAAAGGTAATGCCGAGCGAATAAAGGCTGCAGGACTTGACTGTCGCTGCTACTCTGCACTGACCTACTGGCGTATTCTGTGCGTTTCGCTTAACCTTCTTCTTCTGGTTGAAAATCACTACGCCTAGGGAGTCAAACTGCCAACTATAGAGCGAAAATTTTGAATCTCACAGGAAAGAGTCTTCACGCTAACTTCTTCAGAACCGTGTATCCGTGATAACTTTTTGCTTTAATTCTCACGGCTTACATACAATACCGCTCAAATTCTTTGCAAAAAAGACGCTTTGCGACGGATTAATCCGCCACAAAGCGTCGCATTGCCGTAACTCTTTTCAAAGTTACTTGTTTAAAATCTAATTAACACCATTAGAAGCCCCGTCTCATTTTCTATCCAGCGATCTAAACGTCGTCTAAAGCGGTTGTACAGTGACCTAGTTATGAAGCTTTTGCTTCCACGGCTCCGTTAATTGATTTACGACCCCTCCGAGATCTCCAGTGGCATGTCCTTAAGGCTTTCCGTTGAGGAGGTTCATCGAAACTCAGAAATCCTCTATTGTTTTAGCAGATCTGTATTTGTTACGCATCAAGTGTCATTGTGGTACTAACTAGTGCCAAGTTTGAATAGCATAGGCCCGATTTCGGATAAACGCAAACGCGCGGAAACCTAAGATTCAGTTAAGAATTACCCAACTAGTAGCCTGCTACAGAAGACAGTATTCTACTATTCCATTGTGGGAACGATGATCCTTATAAAAGGTGTAAAATGGCTTTGAGAAATAGACAGAAATGACTAGATTTTCTTTTTTCCAACAAGGGATTGGTCCAATCTCAATATGCGGCGTAGTATTTCTCCTATCTTTGAACTTTGGTTTCTGCTGTACAGGATAAGTACGAAAGCCGTGTTTTTTGTTGTTTACAGTAGACCACAAGCACACTCGAATCTAAAAAGAAAGAAGAGATTTTGCCTATTCAAAGTAGATTTCTATGCGGCCAAAGTTTGACGAAAACAACAGAAAATTTTGTTTCAGTCGCTTACCTCTTTATGGATGAGGTTATTCGAAAAATCAACTGGACAGCATTTCTCAGCTTGTTGCGAGCTTTCCAAGGATATAATATTGTCCGTATTCAAACTGAAAACCATTTTCACCTCTTCGGCCGCCGAAACAAGTTTGGGGCTGCGCTTCGGCTCGAGAGCGGACCGCCGGCATGCCGCTCTCGGGCCGAAGCGCAGCCCCAAACTTGTTTCGGCGGCCGAAGAGGTGAAAATGGTTTTCAGTTTGAATACGGACAATATTACATCCTTGGAAAGCTCACAACAAGCTGAGAAATGCTGTCCAGTTGATTTTTCGAATAAACTCATCCATAAAGAGGTAAGCGACTGAAACAAAATTTTCTGTTGTCTTCGTTAAAAGTTGGTCGCATAGAAATCTACTTTGAACGGCCAAAATCTTTTCGATCTTTTTAGATTCGGATGTGCTTGTGGTCTACTGTAGACCACAAAAAACACGGCTCTGCACTTATCCTGTACAGGTACAACCGAAGTTCAAAGATAGGAGAAATCCTACGCCGCATATTGAGATTGGACCAATCACTTGTTGGAAAAAAGAAAATCTAGTCATTTCTGTCTATTTCTCAAAGCCATTTTACACCTTTTATAAGGATCATCGTTCCCGCAATGGAATAGTAGAATACTGTCTTCTGTAGCAGGCTACTAGTTGGGTAATTCTTAACTGAATCTTAGGTTTCCGCGCGTTTGCGTTTATCCGAAATCGGGCCTATGCTATTCAAACTTGGCACTATTTAGTACCACAATGACACTTGATGCGTAACAAATACAGATCTGCTGAAACAATAGAGGATTTCTGAGTTTCGATGAACCTCCTCAACGGAAAGCCTTAAGGACATGCCACTGGGGATCTCGGAGGGGTCGTAAATCAATTAACGGAGCCGTGGAAGGAAAAGCTTCATAACTAGGTCACTGTACAATCGATTTAGACGATGTTTAGATCGCTGGATAGAAAATAAGACGGGGCTTCTAACGGTATTGATTAGATTTTAAACAAGTAACTTTGAAAAGAGTTACGGCAATGCGACGCTTTGTGGCGGATTAATCCGTCGCAAAGCGTCTTATTGGCAAAGAATTTGAGCGGTATTGTAGCTTGGCTCCATTGATATCGTAGATACATAGCACGGAATGTGTGCAACGAATTAACAAAATTAAGACACAAATCACATCAACAGACACAATCACATCACATCAATCACCAATTAAGACATAGACACGAATTAAGACACAGGAATTGTTTGCTAAAAACTACTGGGTAGTTGAATTGAAAAGTCGGGTGTCCTGACACGACCATCGATTAAGAAGGAAACCGAACGTAATCGTGCAAAAGGGCATCGGCTTCGCGTCCAGCACCCTGAATAATCTCTCTGGACGAAGCTTGGATGGACCGGATACCATTCTTGTTAAAACAGTATACCGTCGCGTACCATTGAGAGACATTGTCGTCAACGTGTTAAAGGACGCGAAGCCGGCAACATTTCTATCATTTCTGTCTTGCTAATCGTACGCTTGCCTTCGCTCAGTCATATTATTGAGCGCATTCGGATCTCCATTCTCATGTATGCTTTATTTGACAGGATTCACCTAATACTGACCTCAACTTAGAAATTTCAGTTCAGGTGTAGGGCGAGGCAGATGAACACATAAATTCTGAAACAAATACGCAGCGATTGGTTCGAGGCGCTACTGATGTGAGAGGCGATTAGGAAGGATTGTCTTCACTCCACAGCGAAATTAATAGGCACAGTTCACGATGGAATTTGTAGCGGGCCATTGGTGAGAAGTCGAATGCTCTTTGCAACGTATTTTCAGAAGTTGAAGAATGGATGGGATGTTTTGCGTTGCTCCAGATTTGCACTCCAAAAGGGGTGGCTGAAAGCTGCTTTCGCTGTGGTGGGGAGGGGAGCAGGCAGCGTTGTCGGAGGGGTGTCCGCTGCCGCGTACATCACGAATTGATCAATCGTGCATGTCCCGCCTAGGACAGTCAAGCTTTTAATCCCTCCGTTTGATACTAGACGGGTCAGAGTGAAGCACTGGCATGAGCAGGAGTTGTTGGCACGCACGCATGTTACTGTATGGGTCAAATAGTAGAATGAGCTGGACATTTTTGAATAATTTCAGGTTCACCTATTGTTGGATCACGGATTGTATAGTTGCTGTTGTCAAGCTGTAGAACCAGGATTGCTTGAACGACGATTCGGCATAACCACCTCATTCAAAGTCTGGAAAAGTCAGGAGTAGCATGAAAGAACACTCGTTCGAGGATTGCAACGGGTTCGATCAGTTTCTTAAGTTAACGGGAAAATGAAACACGGTTTGTGAGGCTTCTGCTGTTTTCATAAGGGCGCTTTTGTTGATCTACTTCCTTCTCTTCTCATTTACCCATCAGAGTATGGGACTGCTGCACTTGAAATCACTATTGGATTAGCAAGTCCTCTTAATTCTCTTGTCTCTCCTGGCTGTGAAGAAAAAACTGCGGCAGATGATTGAACACCCTTCAACAGTCTTAGCAACGCAGTTAATGATCTTGCTACTATTTTCCGCAGATACGTACGTTTGATAGCAATTCTAATCCTTCAAAAGGAAATTTCCTTCGGTATTGATACGGATTAATGACAAAATTAGAGCACACAAAAATACCGTTTTTATTTTTAACGAAAGCCCCATCCAGCTTGAAGTTGACTAACCCTGCACTTCATCCATTTTGCAGAAGAAAGGAGATCTGCGCTGCGGGTTGTGCTCTAATCTAGATAGTTCGAAAGCTAAACTCCATCCCTCATTGCTGAAGTTGCAGCTCTAGCTTGCATTTGCAACCTGCTCGTTTCGAAAAATCTAGAGATCTTGGCCCTGTCAATTTACTATTGCGCTATTTGGATGTCGCCTAACCCTGACGGATCCTCAAGCCAACGTTTGAGGTTAGTCGTCATACACACCCAGAGAATCCTCTGATTTATGCTCCAAATATGAGATTCGTAAAGGCACAAAGCGTGAAGCAAGAGAGAAAGCGAACTCGCACGCATGTAATGAGAAGTTCTGCAAATTTCATGAGGTAACTTTATACCCAAATCTAAGACAAACCCTCTTAATTGCGAATGCGGTAAGTCCGCAGAAATAGAAATGCATTAAGAGTAGCTATGCGATTAGTGCATTGAGGAACAGTCCACCAGTGCGTGTCGTACTTGGCTTAATTGAGCTGCGGTTGAGCGCTCAAAAAGCGACTAATTGTTTTGGAGGCAATGCTCTCCATTCCCTGACGACCAATGCTCTTGCTCGTTGGCTGTTTCCTCAAAATAAATTGAGAATTGAGAAGGCCTTGTCGATCACCTTGCAGTCTTTTTGCTAGGTTCCAACAACCAACTGGAACAAAACAATAGCTAATCAGTGGTTCCGCCAAACATCATGAGAGCACGCCAGAAGATTTACGACTGCAGGCTGGACCATGCTTTCTTGCACGGCATGACACCCACTTCCGCGTTCGAATGCATTACTTGGCTCGGATTCACGAGGTACATAAGGGTAAACTTCTTCTGAACGGGAAGGGTTTTTTCGATGCACTTTTCCTGCGGTTCTTAAGGGATGGTAACAAGTTGGAGTATGAGTAAATGTGTTGCTCCCTTTATGAGTCTACAAAACTGTTATCTAGCGATGAAGGCAAATTGAACTTCCCGGAATCCTCGGAACATGTAGCGCAAGACGTCTGAAAAATCCGGTAATTCAGTAGGACCCAATTCCCAACAATAACGTTTGGCCAACTAGGAGTCTTTGTGTTGGGGGGCCTTCGATGACAAGTAGGACCCCTCATTCTCTCTCTTTCAGACTGACGACGCTATAGTCTTGAACGATGGCTACTACCACTGTCCCCTACGACACAGCAAGGAGAGCTTCCCACTATGATTGAAGCACTGACACGATAATGACCACAAACGCGCTACTGTGCGGTGCAGGAGTGAATGTAGGCGAACGGAGTGACTTATAATAAACACATATAGGAGCGGGACCTACAAATTACCTGACAAATGACAATATGTTGTAAGTAATTGTGGTGCGTATGTTCGTTGTTGTTGTGTGCATAGGACGAGAGAAATAAATTCGAAAAAAATTGTACAAGTGTCGGGATACTTTCCTAACAAACTCATATGATTAAGCACCTCTACAGCTATCTGGAAAGATGGACTGTAGATGAAAAACTTCAAAACAAAAAAAATCGGTTGTCTCCAGCAAAGTGGAAATGAACTGCTCCGGAGAATATCAGCAATCTTCTGGAGTCTCTCCCCGCTCGACTGTAATCGCATGGTGAGAGAAGACTACTCAACACGGAGTTAGTGACAATTTTCTTTGACAGAACGCTTTGACCCTATGTGTTACGTTTATAGAATTGGCAGAGGGAAGAGCTGAAATAAGAAAACTGAAAAAAGCCTTAAATTCTTATGACGTTACACAGAAAAATCATAAATGAAGCTGATGGTGCGTGACTGCTTATAAAAATAGAAGCTGGAAGCTCTCCCACTTTCGACCGATTTCGTTTTCCACGAGACAACAAATCTTCAATTGTTTATACATATGTTGTTATATGTTTATGTTTTTTTTTATGTTTTTTATTTTGTTATTTTTATGTTTATACATATGTTACATGTTTATACAATACATGAAGCTGCCTTTCGGTGGAATCGCAGGAGGAAAAAGATTGAACAAGATCATTAGCTGGCTCGAGCCCTAAGACCTCATGTGGCAATTTGTTCTAAACATGTTTTTCCTGTTCCATTTTAATTCGAAGGCCTTCGGCAATTTTGAACGTTTCTATCAAAAACATGGAGGAGGTCTCAATCATTTGTAAGCGCTCCACGTGCGGACGTATTGGAAACTGGGATGACCTTCAGCAATGGGTGGCTTTGCCACACAACTGGCATTTGCAGCTTGCATTCCTCTTTGTCACAGAAACGCAAAAACGACAAAAATACTGAGTTCTCACGGGAAATAAACTTGGAAATTCTAGGTTGCGTCTGGATTACATCGCTGGATACCTCCCCATTTATTTGCACAGCTTCCAGCTTCAAAAATGTTTTGAATCTGCCAAAAATGTGCTCACGTAATAATAAGTTAGGAAAAGGGAAAGCCATAAGATTATAAGAAGACAAGGAAATGTAAGAAAAAGTGTGGCTTACGAAAGTTTCTTCGACGATAGATAGATAGATACGATAGATCTGTATAAATACATATTAGTGTTCAACATCGGATGCTCTAGTAATGGTAGAAAGAAGGGTACTTCGGTCTAACTCCCTTTAATCTCCCTTTCATGGCGATATCCTTCATTGCACTAAAGCCTCTAAGATCTTGGGAATCGGGAGACGAGTCGCTATAACGAGGAGATCTTGCCAAACACAAAGGATAGAGTTCAACGACAGTCAACCAGTTTATGCGATTCATCAAGTGATCTGCTTCAGAGGACGGAAAGGATGTTTGTCCTTCAAAGTACACAGCCTATAGAGGTTACTGGACAAGCTAGTAAGTTGCCCTTCGTACACAGATCTAATTCACATCACTTTGTCCAACCCTTTAAAGGGATTAGGTGCTCGAAAATTGAGTTTAAATCCACTTGCAGATGCATATGCCTTATTTATGGAGCGGAGTGTACGGAATATTGTCGGATATGGAGAATAACAACGGGCCGGACAGGATCTCTTCGCAACCACAACACAGCCATCCAGAACGTAAAAGCTGATTATGGTCTCACGCCAACAGCCACCGCACGTAGTTGACTAAAAATAAAGACTCCCCTTCATTATGAATGCGGAGCGGGCAAAAATTATACATTACTGTATGTGATGCTAGCTCAGCCTGAAGACGGCTCTTCAGATGGTGTGTAATTATAAAAGATTATAATTAAGAAAGATTATAATTATTGCGTAAATTATAAAAGATGGAACATACACTGCTCTTTCAACATGAATGCGACACTTTGCAGAAATTTTTGTAGAAAAGCCAAATTCCTACTGTCCTACTTTCTGTTTCTCTCAAAACAAGGCTGATCGTTGTTTATGTATGAAAAATTCTCACCTCAAACCTATTCGAAACCAAATTATTTTTTCAAGCAGACTTTCACAGATTACTTCAAAAAACTGAGCCATAACCCTAGATTGTTTTAGAAGTTAAAGATTTTTAAAGGACGAGTAAGATAACTGTAGACTCCAACAACTGACAGCTACATGTCCTGCAAAACCAGAGGAGACGTGCAGATTGCAACAAAAGGAGACCGTGGGTTATCAGGAAAACTCACGGTCAGAATACATTAGACCGAGCGACTAATTGTGGTTGATGTCGACCGACTCTTCACTCCAACGTATTCTCTGGGGCAGTAACTAATTGTAAGTGTTGACTTGAAAACAACAACTTTCAATCGCAACGAGCCATCAGAAGTCAATGAGGCTCATCTTATATGTCACCTATAGCTGCCATTAAGCCCGCTAATGAGCGTTATGTGGGAGCTCTCCTTGGCACATGATTACTGCTGAGGGGAAGGCAGGGTCAAGCGTGGGGTTCGATTTTTGCCGAAAGTTTACGACCCCCCCCCCCCTTCGGGAACGGATTTGGTACGACCCCCCTATTCTTCAGGTTCGTTTTTCTTCGTTTTATTTCTTATCTCCATTGATTTTTTTCAATTTTTTAATGTGATTTTTGTACCCTTTAATAGGTTCATCTTTCCAGATGTGATTTCGACGCTTACGACTAGCACGTGGAAATTCGCTCGCAGCTTCCTCCACAGATGATCTCATTGATTTATTGAATATAATTATATGAAAATAGGATTGAATATCAAAAAAAAATTTTAATGCCGATTACTGTGCAGTGAAAAATAAAGATTTCCTGTCTGCAGATTTATGGTCAATGAGAGATTTTCATTTTTTCAGATTTTCCCAGGACGTCAAGGACATGGTAGTTTTCTGCCTGATGAGCGACATCTACTTCCAGAATTGCACTCTATAAAATTTCAAGTGTTAATTACTGAGGATGACCTAAGTGCTTTCCCTACAAGATTTTTGAAGCGCTATTCGAGTCGATGACGGAATGGCAACCGAAGGACGGACTTGCTTGAAAAGTAATTTCTCTCCTGCAGGAAACAGCATCAGAAGATGAAATCGCACCCTATAAAATTTTAAGCCCGTTGGACACACAGTGATAAAACTATGTTTCTCTGAAACGATATTCTATATGATCAGACGTCTCGATTTACCGAAAAGATATCGACACACTAATCACATGGAACACATTACTTTTAGAACCTGCCGTTTAAAGCATAGAAAACACATCTACTAAAGCTTTATGAATTTTCCAGGAGCCCCAAAAAATCTCCGTTTTACGGCAGTTTAATGCGGCCATTGCGTTCTCTGACATGACCAATCGCAATAGAAATATGGATGGACTCCTCGCTGGAAATTTTTTTTCTGCCTTCTGAAGGACAGGACGACAGAGAGTGGAATTGCATCATATAAAATTTTAAGTCATGCTTAACATACAATAAAAACTATGCTTCTCCGCTGCGATGAAGATATGACGAGGATGGATCGCATACAAAATTCTCATTTTTCATGAAAATATTATTTTTTAGCCGAAGCAGATCACCCATACGGATAAAATCTAGCTACAAGAATCTAGAAGTTTTGATCAATTCACTGTGAAAAAATTGTGATTTTCTGGATAGAACAGGTTGAATCGACCTTTGGTCGACTTTGCACCAACGTCATCGGAGCATAAAATTGAACGTTCACAAAAAGGTTCATAACTCGGTAAGTTTTTCGAATTTTGAAAATTCTTTTAGCTTTTCATAAAGTAGATAAAACGCCCTTTCTCATGGTGTAGAAATCGTTTTCCAGTAAAGGAGTCGTCACGCTTGGCTGCTGGTTCGATTTTTGAGCGAAAAAAAATGAAGTGGCTTCACAAAAATATTCATAAGTTGACCAATTCTTCAAAGTTTCAAAATCCCGCTAGCTTTTCAGAAACTAAAAGAAGAGCCCTTTCTTGCTATGTAAGAATTAATGTCCAAAAATTCGGTCTTCATGCGCGGCAGAGGGGGTTCAATTTCGGTTCCATGTCGCGAAAATACGTACCGAAAATCGAATCCCCCCCGCCCCGCATGAAGACCCCTTTCTTGGAAAACGGTTCTTATATGGTTAGAGAGCACATTTGCTCTATTTTTTGACAAGTGAGCGGGATTTTTGATTTTCGAAAAAATAGCCAAGATATGATCAATTTTCGGAAGTCGTGAGCTGAATCTCGGACCGACCCTTTACCGTCGACATCGGAGTGATCTCACAAAAATACTCATAACTCAGCAAGTTTTTCGAAATTCAAAAATCCCGCTAGCTTTTCTGAAAGTACATGAAATACGCTTTCTTACCATGTAAAGATCGATTTCCAAAAAAGGGGTCTTCATGCGGGGCGGGGGGGGGGGGTTCGATTTCTGGTCGATTTTCGGCAAAAATCGACCAGAAATCGAACCCCCCCCGCCCCGCATGAAGATCCCTTTTTTGCTAAACATGTTTGTAACCGTAAAGAAGCGCTGTTTATCTTATTTTCAAAAAGCTAGCGGGATTTTTGAATTTCTAAAAAATAACCGAGTTATGAATATTTTTGTGAAATCACTCCGATGAAGCCGGTGAAGGATTCAGTTCACGACTTCCGAAAATTGATCATATCTCGGCTATTTTTTTCGAAAATCAAAGATCCCGCTCGCTCATCAAAAAATAGAGCAAATGTGCTCTCTAACCAT
>OX375866.1:71477958-71563020 GCA_947359475.1 Heligmosomoides polygyrus bakeri
ATCAAAAAATAGAGCAAATGTGCTCTCTAACCATATAAGAACCGTTTTCCAAGAAAGGGGTCTTCATGCGGGGCGGGGGGGTTCGATTTTCGGTACGTATTTTCGCGACATGGAACCGAAATTGAACCCCCTCTGCCGCGCATGAAGACCGAATTTTTGGACATTAATTCTTACATAGCAAGAAAGGGCTCTTCCTTTAGTTTCTGAAAATCTAGCGGGATTTTGAAACTTTGAAGAATTGGTCAACTTATGAATATTTTTGTGAAGCCACTTCAATTTTTTTCGCTCAAAAATCGAACCAGCAGCCAAGCGTGACGACTCCTTTTCTGGAAAACGATTTCTACACCATGAGAAAGGGCGTTTCATCTACTTTATGAAAAGCTAAAAAAATTTTCAAAATTCGAAAAACTTACCGAGTTATGAACCTTTTTGTGAACGTTCAATTTTATGCTCCGATGACGTTGGTGCAAAGTCGACCAAAGGTCGATTCAACCTGTTCTATCCAGAAAATCACAATTTTTTCACAGTGAATTGATCAAAACTTCTAGATTCTTGTAGCTAGATTTTATCCGTATGGGTGATCTTCTATATGATCAGACGTCTCGATTTTCGGTAAATCGAGACGTCTGATCATATAGAATATCGTTTCAGAGAAACATAGTTTTATCACTGTGTGTCCAACGGGCTTAAAATTTTATAGGGTGCGATTTCATCTTCTGATGCTGTTTCCTGCAGGAGAGAAATTACTTTTCAAGCAAGTCCGTCCTTCGGTTGCCATTCCGTCATCGACTCGAAGAGCGCTTCAAAAATCTTGTAGGGAAAGCACTTAGGTCGTCCTCAGTAATTAACACTTGAAATTTTATAGAGTGCAATTCTGGAAGTAGATGTCGCTCATCAGGCAGAAAACTACCATGTCCATGACGTCCTGGGAAAATCTGAAAAAATGAAAATCTCTCATTGACCATAAATCTGCAGACAGGAAATCTTTATTTTTCACCGCACAGTAATCGGCATTAAAATTTTTTTTGATATTCAATCCTATTTTTTAACTCTAGGGAACGCAAGTGCTTGTATATCTCCGCATTGTCGTAGTCACACCTGGAAAAAACAACTTATTAATAGATGCAAACATCATCTAAAAACCTGAATTTGGAGAGAGTCCTCTGCCAAAACCGAGAGAGTACGACCCCCCCCCCCTCCAGACGAGGCCGCAGTACGACCCCCCCCCCTTCGATTCCCGAACCTCAAGCTTGACCCTGGGGGAAGGAGTCCTGTATTAGTACGACGCGACTGTTGAACTTTTCGACAAAACCCTTTTGCCCGAATCATCCATAAGGGTCGTCTTATGCATCCTTCATAGCTTTTTTTAAATAAAGCGTGAGGTTCTCAGTTTTTATTCCAGAGGACCGAAAACATTGATGTGCACAGGTTCCCTCAACGGTGTTTTTCCTCTCTTCCCTCGTCCCTGAGCAGAAGGCGACGGCGACCTACAGTAGGCTTCTAAGCAAAGAAACAAGGTTACAGAAAGCTTTCTGATTTATTGAATGTCATACAAATGCTACTTTTGATAAAACATGTGTGGACTGAGTGTGCTACTAACACCCAGGCCTGCAGGCATCTTTCTAAAAAGCATTATCTACACAGTGGTAATGTATCTAACTCGAACGCGAAATAAAACTCAGAACGCGCTCGAGAGCCATTAAAAGAGCTTGTGATTGGAAAGTGCTTCTCATGCAGAATTCATCGTTTTTCCTTCATAAAGTTGTGCCTAAAAATGTTAACTTTAGCTGATTACCAACTGACTATGCTCCACATCGCCATTTCAGCTAACTGATAGAATGTTTTCATTAGATGTTAGTTACCGGCTTCCATGCTAATGTTGCTTAATAAGCCAAGTAAGCCAAGCGGTTAGAAATGCATTCTCATGCACAAATGGATACAGGTTCTACATCCGGCTGTGGGATGCCATGTCTAACAAAATCTGCAAAAACGTCAACGCTCCAGCGCTGGACCCAAGTTGAAAGGACGGTTTATGAACAAATCGCAACACATTAAGGCGTGGAACCCCATAAGCAAAAGGGATGGATGGAAGATGATTGATCTATCTATCAACTGTTCGCTTCTGCGAGCGGAGCTGAACACGGACATTCGAGTGAAGCCGACAGGCCCGTATAGCAGACCGGCCTATGGAGATCCCGTGTCACATGACATGTTGATGACGTTATATGATTGTCAAGCCCGCACAAGTGACCCGCACTTACAAAACCCGACGAGTGTAAAAAGCATGCGAGGGTCTTAGACGCGAGGACGGCATCGGGGGGGGGGGGACTGAGCAAGTTCGAAAACTACGTAACGTAAACAAGACGCGAGTAGCTACGTGGAATGCGGGTGCGTTGACGGGCCGCAGCGGCAAATTTTCAGAACCACTGGAGCGAGGAAGGGTCATATGGGGTACAGGAAACGATGTGATCCTGTTGTAAGTCGAGGGCCGAGGCTGTTCTGTGCGGCAGTTCCAGGGCCACCAGCGTAGTTGGTTTAATCTCATCCGAACGTTTCCGAGACGTACTGGCAAGAATGAGGCGTCTTAATACCGCTTAATGAAAATATTCAGTTATCGCAAAGACAGCAGAGGTACCGCCAGAACACGCCGTCGTTGTCACAGGTGACCTCAACCGCCATGATGGGAACGCGAAAAATGGCTACAGCTTCCGCGTTGGTTTCGGATATGGAGCTGATGGAGAGCGAATCCTTGAGTATACCGACTCGCACGGCCTCATTGTTGGGAACACCGTATTTCGAAAGCATGACTCCCATCTCGTCTCTTTCAATAGCGGGATCACCATAACATAGATCGGTTTCATCCTTTCGAGCCATCCTTGTTAGGCACCGTGATCGAGGTCACAGACGCGAAGGTTGTGCCATAAGATACTGCCGCTGTGGACCACTGCCTGCTGATCTACACTCTTAACTTCACCCCTCAGAGGCTGAATCTGATCGGGGGGGGGGGGGGGGGGTCGATCTAGAATCAAGTGGTGGTGCTTGATAGAAAATGTAGCAGCCTTTATAATATTATACTTCTGTACCACGAGGTTGTTAGGTGGAACTTTTGTTTCTGGCCTGACGCTTCTACCGTCTCGTCGTCTTCAGAGGCCTAAAAACCGTTCGAGCCGTTATCTTTGCAATTTAGCCGATCAAGCGCTTTGCCCCTTACATATGGGCAAACACTCATTGCGGTTGTTCATTCTTGGATGACCTCGCACCGTTTGCACCGCACTGTGAGCTCTGAAAATGGCAAGGAGCAATGTTCTCCTCCCTATACTGATATGTATCAAGAATAGGCAGTACGACTCAATACCTTCTTGTCTTACTAACACCGACTGGTAGGTGAATCGCTACGCTCAAGCGGGGGAGCATCGTGTGAGTTCCTCTTCTCCCTTCGGGTTTTTCGCATTGTGTTTCTGGCTTTAGGTCAGAAACGCTAGCGTGGGCAAGGAGCTTGAACGGGTAAGTTACAAAGATGACGCCTCGAACCGTTGCTAGGCCACTGAAGACGACGAGACGGTCGAAACGTAAGGCCAGAATTAAAAGTTCCACCTAACAGCCTCGTGGCACAAAAGTATCCTATACTATTATAAACGTTATCAATAAGGCTTCAAAATGAGAGGACCTAAAGTTAATTGGACGCAGCTTTTGTTTCTCATAATAGGCTGCCGACGGTGACAACTGTCTGCGAAAGATGGAAAGAAGTCGCCGATACGATATTACATACAAGCTGCATGTTCTGAATTCACCTGTATCACCTGTCGCCCCGTGATCATCTGCTTGCTCGAGCGGGCGCCAGCAACGTCTCCATTCGTCCCTGTCGCGTGCCAGAGCGCTCTAATGGATTGGATCCTCCTCGCTCGAGGGACACGAAGAGCGTCATAGCGGTCGTTCAAGGCTTTCACGAAGAAGTCCGACCAACGCGTTGGTGGGCGTCCTGGTGTTCACTTGACATCCCGCGGAATCCAGTCGGTGACGGCTCTCGTCCAGCGGGTGTCTGCGAAGCGCATTACGTGGCCGGCCCACCTAATTTTCGACAACTTGGCCCACGCGACAGCGTCTCTGATCTCGAACGTCGGCGAAGCTCGGAACTCCGGAGGCCTTCTCTCACCTGCGTGAGTCGTGTCAACGTGCGCGACGATGATCGCGTGTTCATCCTGCTTACGTATAGCCCAGGTCTCTGAGGCGTATGTCAGGGCAGGAAGAACGGTAGAGTCGGATAGTTGGGCACGGAGTCGGACGTTCTTCGTCTTCTTCGCGACTTCTTCGACGCTCTTGAAAGCTCCCCAAGCCGCTCGTTTCCTCCTGCTCAGCTTCGGCGCTAGGTCGTTGGCCATATTGACTTCGCGACCCAGATACACGTAGCTGGAGCATTCGGAGATGTTCGTTCCGTTGAGCGAGAATGAGGCATCAGAAACTTGTCCGTTCCTCATGAGCATCGTCTTCGTAAGGTTCAGCTGCAGTCCAACGTTCCCACATACACGATCGAAGTCGGCCAGCAGTCGCTCCGCCTGGCTGATGCTCGGTGTTATGAGCACGATGTCGTCAGCGAGGCGCAGATGGTACAGCTGCCGGCCATCGACTTTCACTCCCATGTCCTCCCATTCTAGCATGACGTTTTCGAGGGTGGCGCTGAAGAGCTTCGGGGATATGGTATCACCCTGCCGAACCCCTCTCGTCACGTCGTTGTAGAATGGTGAGATCTTGGTCGTGAATCCACTGTACAGCTCACGAAGGACACTGATGAGTAGGAACACCCCGGGTGAGCAGGGCGTCGATGACCGCTTCAGTTTCGACGGAGTCGAATGCCTTCTTCAGGTCGATGAACGTAGGGCACAGCGGCAGCTTGTACTCTCGCGAGACTTCGATGAGCTTCGTAATGGCGTGTATGTGGCCGATCGTGCTGAATCCTCTCCGAAATCCTGCTTGTTCGCCCAGCGTTCTGCTGATCCTATTCAGGATCACTCGAGTGAACAGCTTGTAGACTACGGACAGCAGGCAGATCGCGCGATAGTTGCCAATGTCGTGCACGTCTCCCTTCTTGTACAGCAAGACGGTTCTGCTAGTCTTCCACTGGGATGGAACCTTGCACTCCGACAGGTAGCGCGTGAAGAGCCGCGCCAGCGAGTTGATGAGCGCTGGCGGTAGGTTCTTCAGGTGTTCGGGTCTGATCCTGTCGGGACCGGGTGCTGTACGTTTCTTCACCGACGAGATGGCGTGTCGGATCTCGGAAGGGAGAACAAAGGGGACGACGTATCCATCCTGCGGAAGATGGCGTGGGGACAGGTGGACGTGGCTATCGAAGAGATCGGAGTAGAAGTCGTGGATGACTTTCTCCATGATCCTTCTGGAAGAGGTGACAGTTCCGTCAGGACGTCGGAGCGCGGTCATCTTGGTCTTGAAATTGGCGAAGTTCCGGCGGGCATTGCGGATGCTCAAACCTGCCTGTGCTCTTCAGCCAACACTTCCGCCCTTCTCTCCTTAAGGTCCTCCTTTATCGCCGCTCTGCATAGCTTCGCAAGCTCGGACGTCAGTTGGTAGTTGCCTGATGCTCGTGCTGCTCCACGCTGGCGTATCAGCTCGAGGGTTCCGGAGACAGACGTCTCTTGGTGGTCTTCAAGCTCTCGGCTCCCTTAGCACTATCGCGGAGGTGGTGCACGAAGTGGTCGTATTCCTCGTCGATGTTGTCCATAACGGCATCTTTCCAAAGGCCGGCAAGAGAGGTGTAGAGGTCCCAGTTGATGGTCGTTCTGGGTCGTTTCTCTTCTTAAACTTCACGGCCTTCTCTCCTTGACGCGAAAAGCGGAGCCTTGCGCGAAGGAGGCGGTGGTACGATCCCGTGTAGAACATGGGGACAATGGAAACGTTGGTCAGGCAATACTTGCGGTTGAAGATGATGTGGTATATCTCGTTGTGGAACTGGCCAGAGGGGATTTCCAGGTCCATCGTAGAGAGGAAGGCTTCTGGAACTGTGAGTTTCCATGGATGGTGTTGGTCGACATGATAAACTCAGACAGCCTTTCACCTTGCTCGTTCCACTCCAAACCGTGGGTTCCGATGTGAAGTTCTTCCGGCGACCTTCGCGGTCCAATCTTGGCGTTGAAGTCGCCGACGATCACCTTGTAGAAAGTGTTCTTTGTAGAACTTCTCCAGCTCCACGTAGAAGGCCTCGACCTCTTTGTCGTCGTAGTCGGATGTTGGGGCATACGCGACGAATACATTCATTCATCCTAGTCCTTCTCAATTTGCGCAGCCTGCTTAGGCCCTGAGATTTTAGCAGCCTCTCCGTACTCGTCCTTCCCATCGCTGCAGAAATGGGGGCCCTTTCGGGGTCAGGGGAATGAGGCCCCTTAGTGCTGCTGTATTTGACTTCCATACAACACGGGTAGCTAGTCAGGCTCTGTCGTGCGGGCGAAGAACTCCGGGCAGCCAGCCAGACTGCCCGAAGGGACGGGGCGGGACTTACGGCGGCCTCGAGTCGCCTTATATGTACTCCCAGTCTACCGAGTGCAAGCTTTTGGCCGGGCCGACACAGTTACAATCCGCACAGTCACGGACACATCCACGCACACTGTGCATGAACCTGCCGCTCCCACGCACAAGGAACGCGTCGACCCGACACAGCAGGAGCAAGGAGTCCATCCCCTGCATCCCACCTGCGTCTCTGGGCAGTACACGGTCGCATTTGGTTCGCATTTAATTCCATTATCCACCACCCGGGGAAGCGCCACGTGGCCCTGCGACAAGCGGCCCGAGATCCCTCTTAACAAGAGAGCCCGAAGGCTCTCTATTGAGGGAGATCCGTGG
The DNA here is from genome assembly GCA_947359475.1 of Heligmosomoides polygyrus bakeri. Taxonomy (NCBI): domain Eukaryota; kingdom Metazoa; phylum Nematoda; class Chromadorea; order Rhabditida; family Heligmosomidae; genus Heligmosomoides; species Heligmosomoides polygyrus. The sequence continues at coordinate 71,484,808 of OX375866.1, forward strand.
ATGTTCTGAATTAGGCAAGACAAAACCTGGACGCCGCAAGATGAAGCAGACAGGAGACTAACGAGACGTTAGTGAAAAAGCCCGAAAGACTGAAAGGCTATATCACGCGTGCCTGCGGGGCAAGACCGTGACCAGATGGAGTATGCCAGGAGGCTAAGAAAGCGACTAAGAAAAACGCAGCCGTTGTAAAAGCCGCTCCTGCTGATCTCATCGTAAAACTCCAGACGCGCGATGGTGAACCATATCTTCACCGGCCTACAAGAGGGAAAAAGCGGTGGCATGACTACTTCCATAGAATTTCGACAGTAGAGTTTGCAAATCCGCCTATATCCCTTACGTCCCCATCTCATGCAAAAACTCAATGTGGAGGAGATGAAGCGACTTTGAAGAAGACGAAGCCAGGTAAAGCAAGGGGTCCCAACGATATGGCTTCCAACCTATGGTGCTGGAACCACACTGAGTGGCTAACGAATTTGTTCAACCAGGTTGTGGCGAAAAAGAAGGTAGCCGATAGTTGGCAGGAAAGCACGACGATACCGATATGGAAGCAGAAGACAGCGCTGCGGATTGCATGAATTACCCTCCAATTCGCTCCCTAGGTCTCGCACCACATGAAAATCTTCAAGCGAGTTGTGGATGGTCGTGTTCACGATATCTTGCATCTTTTCACCATTCAAAGTGGTTTTGTAGCAGGCTGCGGCACTATCGATGCCATGCATGCTGATCATCTTCTGATAGAGAGACACTGCGAAAAGAAGAAACCGCTGCACCTAGCTTTTCTCGACATTTGATCGTGTACCGCGTGAGGTTATATGGTACGTCTTATTATAGCACGGTGTTTTTGAGCGGAATAGCTTTTTGAGCGGATGCACAAACTTTACTGATGCCATGATAATAGAGTGCAATCTCTATCCGGCACATCGGCGGAGTTCCTTATCTCAGTGTTCACCAAGGCTGCACCTTCCCCAATCCTTTTTATTGTCGCAATGGATGCTATTTAAAGAGGCCTTCGGAGGCCTAGTACTCCTAGGACGCTGTTCTATGCCGATGACGCTTTATAGTGAAGACAAGACCGAAGACGAGCGACAAGCGCAACCTTGACGTGACCGCTTGGCGGTGTTTGGACTCAAGCTAAACGACGAAAAGTCCTAGTGCTTCGTAATAGGGGTGCGTGGAGCGCAGTCGTAGGATGCTCGCTGTCGCCTGCACCTGATACCAGGTTCCTGGTTCGGATTTCCCGCCCAGGCCAACCAAGCCTTCCATCCCTCCAGGGTCAGTGAATTGTTACCAAACTTGTCTGGGAAGAATAAAGCACTGACTTGTACATCGGCTCGCTACCGCAAGTCACTGTGTGGCCAAATACGCATTCAACACGCCTCCACGACTTCCCGTAGAAGTAGAATGCGTGGCGCATCCCAAAGAGGATTGAATAACGCCGTCCGTTATCTTTTTTATCTTTACTTAGTGATACATAGAACTAAAGGAGGCTGTTTCCGTTGAGACTTTCCACTGATGGCCTGCGTTCGCGCGAACGACATGATGATTGCTTTTTGATAACGGTCTAAAGGGCGGCCGAAGCACCGTTGGCTTGATACGATACGTATAGAAATGAAGGATATCCACCCCGATCAGCGAATTGATTGCGTGAGGTGGTATCGCCATACTATTAGGGGGTCCAGAAAGTATCTGCAGAAATTTTCGCAATGTTCCCGTTTTTTCAAGAATATTCTGAAGATTTTAACATAAGTGCTATATAAGGACACTATCCTGTTGTATCTGCATAACATATCCTTGCCTATTTCACTGTACGATGGTCGAACTGTATACCATGTCTACTGTCTAACATGTGCACTCAGCTGCTCTCTCGAAGTCACCCCTTCAACTGTTTGCATACCGTCGTCACAGGAGTTGAAAAATAGGTCCTCTGCGTCAACCACACTCGTAAATGTGCATGATGCCAACGCGATGAAGTGCTGTAGTCTTTAGCAAAAGGTGAGATTCATGCGAGGAAAGTCATGCTGAGCGTCTGGTGGCAGTTTATGGGATCTATCATTCCAAGTTGCTGCCTGACAACACGACTGTCACTGGCGAGGTCTGCGCTACCCAACTTTAGAGACTGGCCGACAAGATGCGCAAGGAACAGCCCAGACTCGACAATGTTCGCTTGCTGCACGATAACGCGCGCCTACACATCGCGAAAACGACTTCTCAGAGAATTCTGGAACTCGGATGGAAAGCTCTGCCACATCCACCGTACAGTCCGGATCCAGACCCAAGTGACTACCACCTTCTTCGATCACTTCAGCATCATCTGGAAGGGAAGCGTTAAGAAGGTCGTGGCCATCTCGAGGATGACCTCCGAGCTTCTTTCCCTTCCAAGTCGACGGATTTCTATGCCACAGGAATTCAAAGTCTTGTGGAACGTTGGCGGAGGGTAGTCGATGTCGATGAAAACGGAAAAAATTGAGTTTTTTTTTTTGAAAAAATTGTCGTATTTCTGCAGACACTTTCTGGATACCCTAATGGAAGAACGGACCCCGCCTCTACGCGGGACAAGCGTTGAAGAAAAATAAGAAGATTTCGCAATAAAAAAGTGAGAGCATAAAATGCTTCACAGATGGAGAAGGCTTATGGTTTATTTCACTCTTCGTTTACCTGCACTGTAGCGCATCTCCAAAAGCTTTATTCGCGTAGACCACCATTTTTAGCGAAAACGTAAAGGATAATCAATCATTGATTCAGACGGACCGGGATTCGCACATCTTATCTACTCATGCGGGATATCGTAGAAGGAACGCGGCGCTTGGTGTTTGGTCTATAAAATGACTTTCGAATGGCCGGGCGATGGATAATTATATGGTTTGTGCTCCAGGAGAAGTACACTAGCTACTTGCAGATCCAAGAAAGATGAAGGTTTGGATAACCTAAGCGAAAACGGGATAGGAAACCTGGCTAAGAATGCAAGCGGCCATAATCGCCTCCTTTTCTTTTACTGGAAATGCAATTCCTCCCGTAGGGTTCACTTCCTTTCGTAGAGAGTTCCAAGTGAAACACTAACACCCAGGAATGTTTTTAAGTTGGGAGGTTTTCTTTCTGGCACCGACTTTCGCAGAGAGTTACCATGATACAGTGCTATCTTCTAACGCCGAAACAATAGCAGCACATCTGCTTTTTTGATACACTAAAGAGCATGAAGATTTCGAATGTCCTTTGATGGGATATAATTACTTTGTTTGCTTTCTATTTTTTATTTCTGTTACACCCCGATTGTCGGAGAAGCACGAGCACGAATTTCTTAGTTGCCACATTATAGAGCCTTTCTCATGTTAAGAAGTTGGACAGCAAGACCAAGTCTCTGACGGCGAGAGGTGCAATGTGGAAACTGCACTCGAATATGCTGGCCCTTCTCAGCGTAACACTCTCCAGCATCAGCTGCAAACTTCATGACGGGAATTAGTTAGCTTTCTCGCTGTACAGCAAGAGAATGTGCTTATGATTATCGCTTTCACCGCTTACATTGGGCAGATAATCGCGAAGAACGCCTCAATAACGAATAGCATGATAGCCCTACATGTTTGCACGTTCCCATCGGCAAGTATTTATTTGTCTCATCGGTATGCTTCGCAAGATCTCGCTTACCAGCTCTTATAATACGAGTGAAACAGGTACACTGCTGTATTAAAAGAAAGGCCCAAGACGACATAATAGAGATTCAGTTGCTTACAATTTTTTTAAATTTGAACTCACCCAAAAAATACCCGCCGCAACAAAGACTAGAATTCGAAAGCTCGACAAGATCATTTCACACGATATAAAGACCACTCGTTAATCAATTGCTTTAATTGTAAGAGTCAAGCCGTATAAGTGTGAAAGCAGCTTACAAAAAGCTTCAAAAAAACTAAAAACCAACTATAAGAGTATGCAAAACAAAGACCTAGTTTAGTTTTCGTTTCGCGCCGGGCCTTAGACAAAAATCAAACACACGGAGTACCTTTCACTTCTGCTCATCAGTAATGGAGGGAAGGAAGGAGTTACTGCTGTAAACTAACCCGAACTCCTTTTTGGATGTGGCGAACAACAATTAAACGCATAGCGCTATAAAGCATTCGAAAGAGAATAATTTGTTCTATCAGAACTTGCATTGCATTTCGTTTTTCATCCTGAATTTTGTCAATTTTTAGGTCATCAAAGTGAAAAGTGAAAAAGCGAAAAAGTAGCCATTTGCGCACTTGTTCTCTCCGCTTAGGGGAATTTTTGCGCAGTTTTTCAGAGCGTTTGGAAGACAATGCTCTGTACTGCAAGAATTCGTGTTGCTCCTAGCTGCCCATTCCTTCTTTATTGATGTTTAGGTCATCAAATTGGGACGTCCGACTTTTCAGTTCGAAATTTTACCGAAACTCCTGCTCTATGGTGGGACTCTTTTGCTCAGTGTTATATGTCGTTCGAAAGAAAATGCCTTGCTCTATAAGAATTCGAGTTGCGTTTATTGGCTCATGCTGAACTCTGTCAAACATCAACAAAATGCCAGAAAGGGAAGAATCATCTTCACCAACAACCTCTTCCCTCTGTTCAATCTGCCTTGATCAGTATTATATGACGAGTGATATGACATTCGAAAGTGCATCTCATTATTCTACCACAATATATGGTCTAAAAATTAGCAAAAATTTAAACGACCGAGGAACAACTCATATATTGTGGTAGAACAAGAAATGCACTTTCGAATGTCATATCACTCGTCATATAATACTGATCAAGGCAGACTGAACAAGGGTAAGAGGATTGTTGTTGAAGATGTTCTTCTCTTTTTGGCATTTTGTTGATGTTTGACAGAATTCGGCATGAGCCAATAAACGCAACACGAATTCTTACAGAGCAAGACATTTTCTTTCGAACGACATATAACACTGAGCAAAAGAGTCCTACCACAGATCAGGAGTTTCGGTAAAATTTTGGACTGTCCCAATTTGATAACTTAAAAATCAATAAAGATAGAATGGGCAAATAGAGGCAACACGAATTCTTGTAGTACAGAGCACTGTCTTCCAAATACTCTGAAAAACTGCGCAAAAGTTCCATACCTAAGCGGAAAGAACAAGTGCGCAATGGCTACTTTGTCACTTTTTCACTTTTTCACTTTTCATTTTAACGACCTAAAAATTGACAAAATTCAGGATGAAAACGAAATGCAATATAAGTTCTGATAGAGCAAATCATTCTCTTTCGAATGCTTTATAGCGCTATGCAGGAGACTGCCGGCGGAATCCGTAATGAATAGTTGAAAAAAACCACGGGAACTTATGGGACAACCTAATAAATAACCTTAAATGAAGGGCATTAAGGAGATGTAGGGAGGGTAGCAGAAAAGTAGAATAGATAGAACTACTCGCAGCAGTGACACGGAGATCGTAATCAGCGAGAAGAACCACATGGGGAAGAGAATGGATCAGTAGAGAAGGGAAAGGATAGGTAGGAAAGGGGTGGAGTGTGCTTTTATAGTACATGTACTAGGATTTAAATTGTAATAAAAATATAAACCGATGAAAGTAGCACTAACAAAAGAATTCACATAACAAGTCCTTTATTTATATTGAATGAATTTGATTTTATGAACACATACATTTATGCATTAACACATACATTTATTTAACACATTTATGAACACGGTATCGAACTGAACATCGACACCACTGGACTGCGCTTCGACATCACAAGGCAATGCGCAGATCCCTACTTTATCATAAATTTGAATATTCGAGGCACTTTTCTGAGACAAGTAAGGCTGATTACTCTGCAAAGCAGTTTCGTGCTGTGCGTAAATAGGAGACTTGACGCTACTCAACGAATTGCGATGAAACAACCATGAAAATGGATGTGCTACCTTTCTGTAGGAAAATCGCAGATTTTGAAAATGAGAACTGCAAGAAAAAATCGGCGCAAAAAAACATTTAACTCATTCTATATAAGCCCCATGTGGTTGCTTATGAGGTCTGGAGCTGTTGCAATGATGCAATTAAGATCAAAACTTTAGCGCCACACGGGACTCACGAAGCGTATGCCTGACGGGATGATGTACGACGGATGAGTGCTGATTGGTACACAAATTTCGGTCTCAAAAGCCTCCTATTTCGTCGAGTTTTCAACGACCTAGTTCTCGGCTTTCGTATGTTGCATATGGACGTAAAGCTCAAAACTAGCAAGTATTGGAAATTTAGACCCACCTCTGGTCGTACAAAAAGCTTTGCAATCGATTGCTCCCCGCTTGAAAAATGGCATCGGTCTCAAGTTTACAACTCCTTCTTTTACCGAACATCAAGGTGGTTGCAAATTCTACCCGCTGAAGTGTTAAGTTCTCCTAGTGTTTCAGTGTTTCGTAGCAGGTTAAGTAAGTTAGATCTTCTTTCGATAATAGGTGTTCAGGATCTTTAGAGATCGGCTTCAAACAGCAGATACATCTCCCTCCTTTGTCATGCCGTGGGTTTGTTTTTTTAAGTTTTCAAGCAGTGCTTATTGCTATTTATTTCTAATGTTTTGTTGTTTTCAAGGAATTAAGTGACTAGGTGTTGTATTGATTCAGTGAATTTGATCCTCCTTGGTTACTAAATGCTCACGTTTTTTTCCAGACACGAGCATTTAGAAGCTCTTGGATTACTTTCCACAAATTGGCGGGCAGACTGGTTTCGCAGCTACTCTCGTCAACACAAGAATGCGGAATGACACATGATTTTTTTTCTGTTTGTCGTTATTGATTTATTAGCAATAATAGCAATGAGTACTGGGTCATTATGCACGCTTTGCTTTTTATGATGATACGAGGTGCTATTCAGAACTTAAGAACTAATGAGCCCACCCACCATGATTCCGCAATTTTTTAGTTTTTCTCTATTTACATTCTTTATTTATTCAATATCTGTTCATACTACAAGTTCAGTTTGGCTAACTCGGTTCTATGGAAGCAGCTCCGAAAGTAAGCTTAATGCTGTTGCGGGACGCCTGGGTATGATCGGAATTAAGGCCGGACTCCCAGGTGCTTCCTTCTGTCCAAGCTGCTCGAAAGTGATTTCATATCTCAGTCGGAATCACACCATAGCAATACTGAGAGCCAAACCGACTTCTGCAGATTTGAACAAGAAAAGCAAATTATTTTGACTAAATTCTTGGTAAATTAAGCTAACTTATCGCTGCGTTCCTCATTACTATCCTATCTATATTCATGCGTTGGGTGGCCTCCTTGTATCTGTGTCTTCTGAATGGCTGAAAGCATTGGCCAAATTGCGTTGCATAGTGGCATAGTGACATCATATTGTTCTTTTTTTCTACGCAAATTAGTTGTAACTGATCGATTTGTTTTCCGAGGTCCTGTTTACTGTGCGCACCTTTGTGCAATTATAAATAAATAAATAAATAAATGGATGATCCGTTCGCTCAAACTGCATCGGTGGTACAAAGCATAGCATGCTGACCGGTGAGCAGGGATAAGTTCGAGTCCTGCCTGACGCTAGAATTTTGATCGCAGCCAAATATCAGTGAAAAAGCTAATTTAAAAAAATACTGTGGCAACAGGCGTATATTGCAGGATCATTGAGTTGTTAGTGACTTAGACCAAGTGCAGGAAATGGAGATGCGGTTCACATTGAGATGAATAGACAGAAACACCGTAAGGTTTGGCGCCCATATTTATAGCATGATCTTTTTGACTAACGAACTGGAAGGAAGGAATGAACAAACAGACTGCTGAAGGCAGAAACCGGAAGCGAACCGGTCGAGCGAAAACCTTTGCAGTTATTACAGTTTTCAGGACAAACTAAAGTGCATTTTGCACTAGCAGAGTTTTGCAGACCTGTATCTCTGCAGTGTGCAATGGAATTTTCTATCTATTTCGCAGCAGCTGAGAGTTCATGATGTCTGCAATTTCTAGAGCACTATGTTCCTAACAGAAACGCCTTGCCTAAACAATGCTTCCATATCGAAGGAATTAAACGTGTTCATAATGCATTTACAATAAAGCACAACGGTACCTCATATGCAATCTCAGTGAGTGTCACCACCATAGCAAGCTTCTTAAGTAAATGTCACAACAGCTGATGGAAGCAAAGCGGATTATTCACTGGTAAGTGTAATCAACACTATATTTGCCTAACAGGGTAGCGAAGAGGGACCGAAAATAAAATTCATATCGCCATAAATCGGGCGCGGGCAGCGCAGTCGGAGGAGGCGTCGACTGCCGCGTGCACCCGATATCAGGTTCCTGGTTCTGATTTCCCGCCCAGGCCAGCCAAGCCTTCCATCTCTCCGGGGAGTGAATTGGTATCAGGCTTGTCGGGAAGGATAAAGCGCTGACTTGTTCATCGGCTGGCCACCGCAAATCATTGCACGGCTAAATATGCATTCAGATCGCCTCCACGTCATCCCGTAGGAGTAGAAAGCGTGGCAAACCCAAAAGGGATTGAGTGACGCCGTCCTTTATCCTTTATCGCCATACATTGCGCACGATGTACGAGAAAATGTGTAGGGCTTGAACTGACGCACAAACCCTACCTCATCAGATATGTAGGCAAACTCCTTTGAAAGCGCATGAGGTAATGCAAAACAAACAAAATTTCAGTAGCACATTAGTCGATGATATCGACCACAGAAATACTTTTTTGTATATAGCTTGGCTGAGTCCAGTTCTAGACAATTTTGAAATTTTTAGATCACATTTTGCAATCATTCAAAAACGTGCCTCTGAAAAAGAAAACTCTACAAATACAGCAAAGGAACAAGAAATTAAATGTAATTTTTAGTCGAAAAGGGTTTTATCGAAATTAGAGCACGAAATGTGAGGTGAATTAATGGAAAAAAACAAGTTCGATACAGTAGAACAGGCGAAAAAACCAATGTGGTTTACCGAAGTGGTAGCAGTTCTTGAGGTGGGTATTGTGACAAAACGAAGCCATTTCATAACGGAGTTTTCTCATTAAGAATAGAGTTCCATATTACCAGCAAGAGAGCGAAACACGCCATTGTTGATAAAAAGAAGAAAACCTAAGTAACGCGAATCTCACAGGAAACTCCTCTGATACGACCACCAAACGGAATATTCTACTTCGACTGCACGCTCCACTTCAGTTGTGAACGTTTTAGGAAAATCCTTGCAAAAAGGACGTTCTTCCTCCTGGAAATCACGTGATACCCCTAGGTGAGTAAGGGTATCCTATTGAAGAGAGCAGTGCAAGTCCGCCTCAAGATGACTGTACGACATGCACCACCCCGTGTAATCATCTCACAAGCAGAAGACTACGCTTCATGGAGGAAATTAGGACAAGGAACAGAGCCCAAGAATCGGTGGCGATGTCCGTTCCTCCACGTGGTGCCACAGGAAACTGCTAGCTTTGTGAGCTAAGCTAAGCACGGACACTCGAATGTGCAGGCGACAGGCCCTAGTGACAGGCCGGCCTACGAGGACCCAAGTCCACCACATGGTGTATGATAAGTCATGTTTTTCGAGATTGTGCTACGGCGTCCGCGGGAGCCGACGCGCACTCGCAGAGCTCGACGAGTGTGAGAAGTATGCGAGGGTACCTGATGCGAGGACGGCATCGGTAGTCCGAAAGTCCCGTAACGTAGGCAAGACCCGCTTAGCAACGCTGAATGTGGGTACGTTGACGGGCCGCTCGTGCGAGTTGGTTGAAACACTGGAACGTAGAAGAGTTGATCTCTATGCGGGGCAGGAGATGAGATGGTCCTGCCGCAAGTCAAGGGACATAGGACGAGGCTTTAAGGCCGTCCTATGTGGAAATCCCAGGACCACCAGTGGTATCGGAATAATCGTCTCCGAAGATTTTGTGACTCGATTGTAAGCGTCGAACGCTATGAGGATCGGTTGATGAAGATCATTGTCGCCGCCTAGGACTCTATCAGACTCTATCACTTCTTCTCTGCGTATGCTCCGCAGAGTGGCTGCTCCAATCAAACCAAAGAAGAGTTTTGGAGCCTGCTTGATGAGAAGACAGCAGAGGTACCGCCGAAAGATGTCATCACAGTCGCTGGTGACCTTAATGGGCGCGCAGGTGCTGCGAAGGACGGGTACAGCTGTCATGGTGGTTTCGGATAGGGGTCTCGTAACGCCGATGGTGAGTGCATTCTTGAGAATCGCATAATCGCATAATCTCACCACTGTGAGCACCGTTTTCCGAAAACGCGACTCCCACCTCATCTCATACTATAGTGGGAGCTCCAAGTCTCAGATAGACTTTGTCCTTGTCAAGGATCGCGATCGAAGCATTGTCACAGACGCGAAGATCGTGCCGTATGAGACGGTCGCCCCACAGCATCGACCGCTGATCTACACCCTAAAGTTCGCTCCTTCGAGGCTGAAGCAGATCGAGCGATGCGGTGCTGCAAAAACCAAGTGATGAAACTTGGAAGAGAGCCACCGACGCGATACGTCAAGCTGCAAGGTTGGAACTCGGCACTACGAAGCCTGGACGACGCAAGGTCGACAAGCAGACATGGCTGCGGACGGACGATGTGAAAGCGAAGGTTATAGAGAAGATCACGTGTTTCTCAGCGACAAGACAGCCGATAACTGGCGGAAGTACCGAGAAGCGAGGAAAGCTGCAGAGAAAGCCGTGGCTGTTGCGAAGGCCACTCATTATTGTGATTTCAACGAAAAGCTCGAGTCGCGCGATGGTGAGCGGTATTTGTACCGACTTGCTAAGACCCGCCATCAAAAAACCGAGGATATTGAAAAGTTCTTTGGCATCAATGATGGCCATCTTCTGACAGACCGCAAAAACGCGCTGAAGCGATGGCGTGATTACTTTGAGGAAATTTCCGCTATAGAATTTCCTCACCCGGCCATCCCTTCTGTGGGTTCTGTTCACAGTCCCGTTCACAAGATCACCGTGGAGGAAACAGAAGCGGCTCTATAGAAGATGAAGCCATTCAAGGCGACAGGACCGGATGATCTGGCAGCCGATGTTTGGAAGTCGAAGCTCTGGTATCCTGCTGAGTGGTTGGCTGAATTCTTCAACCAGGTAGTAAAGGAGAGGAATGTACCGGAGTGTTGGCACAACAGTACGACGATTCCGATTTGGAAGAAGAAAGGCAGTCCTGCAGACTGCTCCAGTTATCGTCCGATTCGCTTGCTTTCGCACAGCATGAAGATCTTCGAGCGAATCCTCGATAGACGATTTCGTGAGCCTGACGATTTCGTGAAATCGTCAGGCTCTCCGACAACAAGTGCGGTTCTGTGTCTGGTTGTGGGACCATTGATGCTATACACGCCGCCCACCTCCTGGTGGAGAAGCATCGCGAGAAACAGAAGCCGGTGCATATAGCCTTTCTCGACTTGGAGAAGACTTTTGACCGCGTACCGCGTGAGATTATATGGTATGCCTTGCGACAACACAACGTACCTGAGGAACTCATAGAGTGGGTGCGGATGCTCTACTCTTGCCCAAAGTGTAGAGTGCAAGCTGCAGCTGGAACCTCAATGGAGTTTCCCATCTCTGTTTGGGTGCACCAGGGTTCTGCGCTTTCTCCACTCCTCTTTGTTGTCGTGGATGACATTACGCGAGATCTTCAGAAGCCTGTCCCATGGACATTGCTCTATGCTGATGACGTGATGCTCGCTTGCGAAGATAAAGATGATCTCGAGCGGCAGGTGCAAACTTGGTGCAACCGCCTGGCGATGTTCGGACTCAAATTGAACGTCAAGAAGACCGAGTACCTAACGACTGACGTAAACGAGTCCAGCTTCATTAAGATTGACCGCACTGAGCTTGCACGCACTGCGGTGTTTAAATACCTGGGATCAGCAATAGCATCTGACGGCGGTCTGATGGTTGAAGTGAACTCACGCGTGAGTGCAGCTTGGTCCAAGTGGCGTTCGCTGACTGGTGTGCTCTGCGATAGGAAGATACCAGAGCACCTGAAGTCAAAGATCTACAGAACAGTCGTGCGGCCGGTAGCAATATACGGCGCTGAGTGTTGGCCTGCGACTAAGGAAGTTGAAACGCGCCTCAGCGTCATGGAGACGAAGATGCTGCGCTGGACGGCTGGAGTCACCCGCATGGACCGCATCAGGAATGATGCTATTCAGCAGAAGTTCGGTGTCGCGCCGATAGCGGACAAGATGCGCGAAGCTCGCTTACGATGGTGCGGCCACGTTCTGCGTGGAAAGCAAGACAGCGTCCGCAAGATTGGCCTTGAGTTGGAAGTCTCAGGAAAGCGGCCTAGGGGACGCCCGAAGCAGCGTTGGTCGGATACCTTACACACGGACATGAAAGTAACTGGCGTCCACCCTGATCAAGCGCATGACCGGGGAAGGTGGCGTCATGACACCAGAAGAGTGGACCCCGCGACGAAGCGGGACAAACGTTGAAGAAGAAGAAGGGAGCCCAAGAATCGACATTAGAGTCCAACGCATGTTGGAGATCTCGCAAGCAATGCTTACAATGGCAATGAAGCGCTACGCCTTTTTTGACGGTGTCAAAAAAGGCTGAAAGGAGAAATACAAGAACACTTTTGAAGGAGAATTGCGATACTTCACGCTGTAACTGAGTTGACACTAAAGATTTCACGACGTCTTTCAAATATTACATAGATGTCTTTGCTTATGAGAATGAAATTGAAACTTGTTTGGCTATTCTTTTGATTTAGCGTAATACCGAAGATGAAGCAAATCATCCAGCCAACGACCACCAAATATAACATAGTTGATAGTTGTCAATTGTTAGGCACCAGAGTCAGCACCACAAAGATGGGATTCGCCTTCGACAAGCCATCCAACTGCCAAATTTGCATATACACGACGACTGTCTTAAATTAAAGCGTGAAACTTTTATCAGGCTGTCGGTGTTGTGTGGTACTAAGACATCTCCATTTTTTTGCCATACCGCGCATAAATAAAAATACCATTTCAGCAAGCCAGCTCTCTGCTGTAATAACTCACAAGTGCGACTCGATATTAAGGATGGCTAATCCCACAACTAGTAAAGGCAGAACATTCACAGCCACTCAAGCGGGATAACACCCGTAACTTGGCGACGGCAGGAAATCAGAGGGAACATTAAAAACAGTCAACAAAGACAAGGAATGTTGACAGGCTGGTAAAGTTTCTCCACCAGTTTGGCATTTTGCAGATTGAAACGGTGCCACATAGAGTTATCGACTACCTCCAGTTATGTACTTATTTCGAAAATAATTACCTGGCCATAGCCGAAGGACGGATGTCGGATTACAAATTTCGCCTTTGCTCAAAACGAAATTTCGCTACAAGAAAAGAATGACCATACCTTAATACAGAGGAAATCTCCATTGTGACCTGTCGCCAACGTGCTTACAAAGCGTTGTTGAGTCTCGCGTTGTTGTTGTACGCGTATGACAAATTTTATGTGCTACTGAATTTGTTCTTACAATTAGAAAATTAAATGTATTCTGTAGCATTCTATCAGCTCTTTTTGTTATAAGTTTAATTGCTGAAGAAATCTTGGTGTCTAAAATAAATCCTAACCTACCTAAAGAAAGCCACTATGTATTGAGTTGCAGCTCATCAAGGCGATAAGTGTTTCTGTTGGATTGATCCACAAGGTGGAGCATCTTGGTTTCTTTCGCTTGATAATGGAAGCTTCCACAAAGATGAGCAATCTGCAGTACCTCTATTGTATTATAGATTAGAGAGCAGGGTGATCTTTCTCTTCGCCACCGATTTTGTCGAATAGAATAACAGTTTATTTAATGGAACCTGGTCGAGAGCTTTCGTAGAATCTAAGTAAACAATCTGCGTTGATTTTTGATGTAGAGGTTTTCTTCAGTCATTATGTCGACAGCATTGACGTTTCAGTAGACTTCTGAGAGTGAACTGATTTGCAAAAAATAGAGAACTATTAGGATATGGATAAAGGACGACTTTACTCAATCCCTTTTGGGGTATGTCACGCTTTCTACTGCTACGGGATGTTTGGAAGCCATGTACAAGTAGTTTTATTCTTTTCAGGCAAGCCTGGTACCAACTCACCGGCCCCAGAGGGATGGAATGCTTGGTTGGCCCGAGCCAAGAACCAGGTGTCGAGTGCGCGCTACAGCAGGCACCTCTTCCGACTGCGCTACACGCGGAGAACCATACTCTAGATAACTGCTGAGCTCAGCTCCCCTTAAAGATCCTGGCGAAAACGGATGTGATACTTGTTAACTACTTGTGATACTGATACTTTTGGTACTTGGTTGTGATACTTTTGTTAGAATTGTTAACAGAATTATAGGGATCTCTTTTGGGTGTCGGCGGAGTGCATGCTTTCAACGAACGGGAACTTCACCTAGGGTATCGAAAGCATTAAATATGTGCTCCAACGCCATGGCAATCTTTCGAATAAATTATAGCCTCACTTTGTCCGCAGCAGCAGCTAGGATTAGGATTGCACATAATGCGGCCTTTTCTATGTGAAACTAAATTGAGCTTTCTGTACAGTGGATCGAGCCCACAGCATCAAAAACGTCATCATTTGCAGAGGAATCCGGTGGTACTTTCCAAAGTGTTTCGCTCACATGAAAGCTTTAGGCCTAGTTTATACCACATTCACTTCAGCAGAGGATTATCAATGCATAAAGAGATGTTCTGCATGGCACTTCAAGAGTTTTTCTTTAAATGCTTTTATAGTATCTATTTAGAGGCCGATCAAACTTATTCCGAAGATTTTAAAAAACCAAGTTTTAAACGCTTGGATAAGTTGTACAATCCACCTACCACTTTTTGGTCAGAAATGAGGATTAAATTTGCCAGTAGCTTGTCATAAATTAGAAACTGTCTTTCATCTGTAGGAACTGTCGTTACATCGATGTAAACGAGGGTTCATGTTCTGCTGACCAGAAATGACAAAAGAACCTGATAAAGTGGGCGTTGTTAACCCTATATTTAGAAAGTCCTTCGCAGGTAGAAAGTAGGCTTATTTGTGAAACACTCGACGCAAAAATAAATATAATTGCTTGGGTGATCATTATTTCTTCTATACAGGTGGTAAAATAATTAGTCGGTTAATTGGCACTAGGCTTGTCTGGGAGGGATAGATCGCCGACTTGTTCATCGCTTGGCCATCTTAAGCCAATGTATGGCCAAATACGCATTTAAATCGCCTCCACGACATCCCGTAGAGAATGCGTGGCTCATCCCCAAAAAGATTGAGTAACGCCGTTTTTTATCCTTTATCCTTTATTTTTAGCAAGCTCCTAATGACTGGTAAGAATGAGGCCTTTTCATCACGAGATCACTTCGAAACGCTTTCACGAAGTCTGTATGATGTGGATGAGGCATGCTCAAAACTGAAGCGGTTAAGTCTCCGGAGAATTCCTTCAGCTTCCCATGGAACTCCCGACAACGACCTATGTCACAAAAAAGAGCTTGAAGCACTGAATACAAATACAATGCCGCTCATAACTAGTGTTGCATTTGGCGTCGGCGACGCCTCAGAGCGTCGCGGCGTCCGAATCGTCAGGAGCAGAAAATCTGGAAAGGCGAGCACACTGCTGGATTCGGCTGATCGAGTAGAGCACAGACATGTCGTCAACAGTTACCCTTCTGCAAACTCGACCTAGTTGCGGTGATCTCATCCTCGCGTCGCTGATTGTAATCCCTCCCCATTTTTACGGTTTAAAGTGTCCCGCCTTGGAAATCTATCTATCTATCTTCCACTATATAAACGGGTTAGCTCCCCGCCCAGTGGATGATGAGGCGTATCTCACTCAAGTTAGGAACCTGGCTGAGATACGCCTCGTGGAACCATGTGCAATCTCATGGAACCACTTGCGAAGCCTCTGCGTACCTCGAGCGGGCAAATTTTGCCGTTCAACATGGGGTGTTGTTGCAGCAACGAACGCATAGCCTCCTACTGCTTTACCAACGGCGTCTGCGCGCGTTTCTGAGTGCCTGAATCCAGAACACGGGTTCCCTTCGTCGCGTCACAACCTCCTGGAGTCAAAGTGGAGACACCGTCGTCCTACGACGAGGGATCGCATTCAGAATTGATCATGAGATGCCGCTTCAGGAGGGGAAGCGCAGCTTCCTACTGCTCTACATAGCGACAACTGCGAGCCTTTCTGAGCACCTAGATCCAGATGACGGGCTCCCTTCGTCGCACCACAACCGTCTGGAGTCAGAAAAAGCGAAAGTAAAGGAAGCAGGGGACACATTGTCGTCGTTCGACGATCGGCGGCATGCAGAGCTCAGAATTATCCCATGTTGAACGGAACACTTTACCCGCGCGAGGTTACGCCTCTGCGTATCTCGCGCGAGCAACGTTTGCCGTTCAACATGGGATGTTGTTGCAGCGGAGGAAGCACATCCTCCTCCTGCTTGACACAACGGCGTCTGGCGCGTTTCTGAGTGCCTGAATCCAGAAGACGGGTTCCCTTCGTCACATCACAACCTTCTGGAGTTCGAAGTGGAGACACCGTCGTCCTACGACGAGGGATCGCATTCAGAGTTGAGCGTAAGATGCTGCTATCTACCACTATATGTATAATTGAGTTAGCTGCCCGCGCTGTAGATTCGAAGGGTACTGCGCGCGGGCAACCTTTGCCGTTCAACATGGGATGTTGTTGCAGCAGAGGAAGCTCAGCCTCCTCCCGCTTGACACAGCGGCATCTTCGCTCGTTTCTGTGCGTCTGGATCCAGAATACGGATCCCCTCCGTCGCACAACAACCGTCTGGAGTCAGAAGAGACGACAAGAAGGGACGAAGAGGTCACACGGTTGTCCTACGACGACCCGCATTCAGAATTCAGCCTTATCCCATGCTGAACGGCAAACTTACCCTCGCCAGGTACGCCTCTGCGTACCTCGCGCGGGCAAGGTTGCCGTTCAACATGTGATGTTGTTGCAGCAGAGGAAGCACAGCCTCCTGCTTGACACAGCGGCATCTTCACGCGTTTCTGAGCTGAATTCAGAATACGTGTCACCGACATCTACCGTGAACATGGGAGGACCACTCAGGTGGTGGTGGAAAAGAGAAGAAAGGGGGCCTCTAGGGTGGACCAGGAGAGCTACCAGGAAGGAAAGGAACAACCTGGAGGAGGGAGCGAGACGAGGAACCAGCAAGAAGAGACCAATAAGGGGGTCAATAGTGGAAACAAGGAAGTGGGCCAGGAGTGGAGACCAGAAAGGTGGAGGAGGGAAGGGAGGAGGATGATCAGTAATGGCGGATCAGCAATTAAATCCAGTAAGAAGAAACGAGTGAGGGAGAATTTGGCATCCGGATTCGGATGGCGTGTATCCAGAAACACAAGCTATAGGACATGAGAAAGGCTGAGGAGGACCCTGAGGGCAAAAGTACTGCGTAGCACAAATCATTGGCGTTAGTGGACGGTCCGGAGCGTATGTCTATGATGAACCCACGGAAGTGGTGAACGGCTTGATAATGACAATAAAGTACGCAGCAGATCCAAGTTCAGCGAATTTCAAGCTTTACAAAAACTACTTTCCCCAGGTCAGTGATGTTGCAGAGTCGCGCGAAGCGCGCAAGTGCTCCGACACGCCGTTAGGCGTGTCGGAGCACTTGTACTTATACAGTTTATGTAATATGATTTAAAATGTGATAAAACGAATGAAACGATGAGAACAACACTAATCAAAGCATTTACATGAAGTGTGCTTTATTTGAATCTTAGTGCGACCTAGATCGTATTTATATTGGATAAGCTTGTTTTTTATGAATACATTTAAATAACAAGAAATTGAAAAAGTCGCTATAATAACCTGACTCAGAGAGTTGCCTTTTAGTATGCAAAAGTCTAGTTGCAGAACCTCTTTAAAGCTCTTGCAATTGCACGCACTTGTTGCTTTAAAGAGTTTCCTTTTAAAGCTATTAGGTTGGCAACTAATTTCGTGGACTCTCAAGCGCCTTCAACAAAAGTGTTCATAAACAAATAACAAATAACAGTTTTCAACCAAACTAAGATCTTTTGGGACGCGGGACTGCTTCGCATTTATCAGCTACCTGGCCCATCCCACAGCTGTAGAATTCTTGTACTTTTGAAGCCAAGAATCCTTGAAGGTGCATTTTGACATGGTCCACATTAATAAGTCGTCCTCCAACCAAGAAGCGTTGCAGCGTGCTATTAAGGTGCTAGTCATTTGGCGCACAGCCTGTGCTGTAAGGTGGGTGAGTTAGACGCTATCACCTGAAGTCTTCGATTTTTTGAAGCTCCCGATTCGTGACGTGTGATCTGGCGTTATCTTCCTGACAGATAATTCCGCTCCTGAAAATCTGTCTGAACCGATTCCAGCGGAGTTCAGCCCGCGTGCGGCCAGGTTGAGAAGAGTAGATTACAGCATTAATGTTGGAACCGTTCTTGACGAGCACCCAGAAGTTAATACCTTCTTGACACCACCAAACGGAGGGAACGTAGCGACCGGACGCCTCGAAAAATAGAAGACCTTGACTGGGAGCGTCAAACTCATCCACCTTACAGCCCAGACCTTGCGCCGAGTGACTACCACATTTTTAGTTCGGTGCAGTACTTCCTGGTTGGAAGATGATTTAATAATGTGGACCGGGTCAAAATGCACCTCCAAAGATTCATGGCCTTAACCATTCTATGGACGTGGGATAGACCAGCTACCTGATATATGGGAAGCACTTCTGCGTTCCGAGGGATTTTATTTTAATTAAAGATTGTCATCAGTTATTTGTTAATAAATACTTTTGCTGAAGATTCTTGAGAGTCCACGAAATTAGTTGCCAACCTAATACAAGTGCGTGCAATTCTTAGAATTTCTGCATAGATCGTGGCTTTTTGATGTTACATAGATGACAGACTGGTATTGAAATGAAGAAACCTCTTAAACTAAAGTTAAAGGAATCTCTCTTAGTGGTTAATTGATGGCCTGAGCTCTTTATTTCCATATCTAAATAGTCCCATGAGTAGTCGTTGTCATGAGTAATATCTAGGTTTGAGAAAGTAATATAGACATTATTAGGTTTTTTATAAATATCACCAGTGTTACTGTTATGTGCCACTAAAATGTCGTCCATATAACGGAACGGAATGAACGGGTAGAGAATAGGATTGCACGCACTTGTAGCTTTAAAGAGGAAGTCGACAACGCAAATCTGCCAGAACACGATCAGGAGATCCATTTAGTCTACAAATTTGGGCACTGTTAGCGGAGGTGGCACTCCCTCGTAGGCTCTTAGGATTTCTTCAAAGAACAACTCACGACAGGACAACATGTTGCGCTTTCCATGGTTAATCCACCCTAGTTCTAGGATCTCGTTGAAACATGAAACTACAGTAAAAGAAAGAAAACCTCATAGTCATCACAACCGTGCACCTCCCTCCCCCCCCCCCCTCAACATGCATTGCGCCCGAATTTGTAATGAGTGCGTCATGCTCTCTCTCATGACATATGTAGAATTCTATTTGAAGTGGGAAGCTGAAGGCACTCCCTAGTAGGTATCTTCATAGATCTACTTCCTTATCTATTGCATGTACCCACTTTAAAAAATTCCCGGCAACAACTCAATGCTGGTTCCGGCTCCCGTGACTTCTGGCACTTCAGGTAATAAGAATTTTGGAAGTTTCTAGCTCTTAGCACACGCATTTCCAGAAATGCAGAGGCCAGAATGCATTTTATTCCATATGGAAAAGTACTGAGGCTGGTCACCTGTCATGAAAGCAAAGATAAAAACTGACACATCCCTCCTTACCTCTCCCTTACATACAACAATCCATGCTCTTACCGAAATACCCGAAGTTCCATGGGAAGCCTGTCTAGTAAGACGGCACCTACACTTTAATCGACCAAGACGACGCTTTCCCTGCCCCTGAACGCTGCCACCACAGTACCAGACCTCATTTGTTGTTTAAAGCGCTCCAACAACAAGAAGCAGGGGACATTCCGCTGGAGAAAAGCGTTAGACCTGCGTGAGGGAGAACAAGGCATCGACGTGTGCGGCCACGTAGCCGCCCGCACACGAAACTTCGAAGGCGTGAAGTAGCGCGCAATTAAGTGTCGCCGCGAAAAAACAGCCGGCTGAAGGAGAGCGCAAGGACGCGAACAATCAAGTGCAGCTCTCTGAAGAAAACAAGGCCCGAATTGGGAGGTGCCGAGAGGTGTCAGTGTGGATGGTCCGATGCTCGACAAGAAATTTCTGAAGGAAAAGGGCTCGTAGGCTTAACTCTTCGCTGAAGTTAATCTTGACCTATATTTCTCGCCATCATTGGACATTATAACATTAATCTACGAAATTGCACACATGAACATGAAGCTATAAGCCAGTCAAGAGAGCTTGTGTCGAACTGCTCACCATCAGCAAATAATAAGCAGTTTGAGATATACAATTCACATTTCTATTCCGCATGCTTCCGCTAACATGCAGAAGCAGCATTGCTCGAAAAAACCGCCTGAGGTTTTCCTAAATGCAGTCAATCACTACACCCTTCTCTAGACGATCACTCACAGATGTGTTAGGTTGTAAGGAAAATTTTCGATCACTCAAGTGGCTTTCCGTCAAATTTTTGAGAAGTGTTCTGGAACTTTCTCCCAATAACGCATATATAGGCTCACCTACCTACATTTATCAGTACTGGCGTCATATTCTGTTACGACTATGGCAGAGAAAATCGTTCTCGACTGCTTGCAAGTTCGACTGCTGCTGCATTACGAGTTCAAAAGGATAAGCAGTGCAAGAGTCGCGGTGGATAACATATTCAGACCTTTAGGCACCACTAAGCAACCGTTTGCAATAGTACCAGTGATCGAGTTAATGGTCACGTATAAACCCTATTGTTCTAGGTTGTACAGCACGTTTGCAGGACGTGCTTGTGCTGCAAGCTGAGCTCTTGCTGAGTCGGTTGTGGTGGGCGGCAGTCAATTTTTTAGATAAGAGAACCCCGCACATATATGTATCTGGCACGAAGGGCCCTACCACTGTCTCCTACGATACAGCGAAAGTATGGTCCCGGAAGTTCAAGAACGGGCAGATTTCTTGCAAGACCAACCACGGTCTGCCAGTGGCAGTGAATTAGCAGCGCCTTCTGGAGCTGGTTCAGGAGGATCTCCGGCGTTGCACCCTAGTGTTGGCAGAGGACCTTGGAAAAACAGAAATGGTGCATGGATACCGCATGAACTTAGCGTCCACCAGCTACAGGTGCGCCAGGATGCGTGCATGGACTCCTTGACTTCACAGCGTAATTTTTCTTGGCTCAAGAACCTGGAAAAGTGGGTAGTCTACATTAAGTCACACGAAAGTGGCTCGGTTGCGGCGAAGCAGGAGTTCCCATGCCAAGACCGGAACTTCACCAAAGAAGGTAATGCTCAGCGTCAGGTGGAATCACAAAGGATCATTTACTGGGAGCTTCTACCTGCAACCACTACTGTCACTAGCGGTGTCTACTACAGGCAGTTGGATCGCCTTGAAGCAGCTCTTCGTGGGAAACAAGACAAAATGTTCTTCCTTCACGACAATGCGCGTCTACACGTTGCAAAGGAGATAAGAAAGAACTCCAGTGTTTCGGATGGCATGTTTTGACCCACTCAACGGACCATTCTACCACAGACTGCTATCTGTCTCTTTCGTTGTCGAACCACTTGTAGGGAAGCAATTTGACGACAGGGAGAAACATAAAAGTGCCTTGCTGAGTTTTTTCCATCGAAACCCCAGGAACTCTATATAAGTGGGACCTACACATTACCTGCCAATGGCAATTGGCTGTAGATAACAATGGTGCAAATGTACGTTAGTTGTTGAATGTATGGAGAAATAGAGGAATAGAGAAATAAATTTGAAAAAATTGACAAGTGGCGGGATACTCCTTTCAACCTAATAATAACATGGTGAAAGGAGGCGCTGAGCGCATCGCCGATGAGCGCAAATGTGCATTGTGAAATTTGTACATTTCATAGATTTTCTACATCGTTAAGGAGTTGAAACTTAGAGCATAAAAAGTTTCCGAATTTATCTGGTCCCAAACAATTCATGCAAGAACAACTGTTATAAATGTGTTGGTGAATTCAACCTTTATCATCATTAAGGGATAGCGTCTAACAGTGCCGCGCATATGTATATGTACATAGTTCCTGCCCTCAAGTCCTAATGTCAACACAGTCTCTATTCATTCTTCGAAAAGTGCACCTAGGAACTCTATATTTACAAGCTGAGAGGTCATTTCCTCTTCACCAACGTTTTTCTTCGGAAAAAATGAAGAGAATAAAAAGGTTAAGCGGAGAGCTGGTTACATACGCATTAGGTCGTTGCATATGAAATGGCCGAGTTTGACATGCATAGTTAGTTTAGCATATGCTTCATGAGTAGAATTGAACAACTAGTACTGGAACGTTAGCCTTTAATGTAGATATATCGATGATTGTTTCCTTATAACATCAACATCAAATGGATGATTGTTTTCGCATTGTAAACGAACATTCAAACGAACAGTACATTAAGCTGACGCGAGAAGTTTGGCAAAGCTGTTGGCTTTCCTACCTAAACATCCTGGTCAAAATGTCTAATGGCATGGCTAGCGTAAATTAGTATCAAAAACCAAGCTCCAGGAATATCTTACTTCACGCCTCGAACTTCACATCCAGCTTCCATAGAGCGCGCTATTGTTCACAACACGGTCAGAACAGCGGCTGTTGTGTGTAGTGGAGGGAAGACCGAGAGGAGTCATTACGGATAGCTTCGAAGATTGCAAACGACAACGGCTATGGGGTATTGTGACAACGGCCACCAGAATATTGTTCCCTTATGTCTTCCCTTTATCTCTGATCCGTTCACTGCTGCAGTTCAATGATGTATTGTCCGTGCATGGCTACAAAATGAAGTAATACGTGTCAACATTACTATCGACAACATTAGGAAGCAGCTGGTACGGAACAACTCCTCTCTGCAAGCATATGGTCGAGGAGCACACGGTGAGGAGTGTGCTGTTAATTCTACGTTTTTGGCGTACGAGAGAGAAATTTCCCTAGAAAAGCGCTCGAGATGTTCTGGATTGCTTCCAGAAATCCAAGAATGAACAAACGTTGCGAGATCAGCCGTTATGAGCGTTTGCCCATAACGGCTGATCTCGCAACGTTTGCACCACACTGTGAGCTGTGAGAATGACCAGGAGCGACCGTGCTGCTCTCACTGCTACTAATAATGAGGATCGGGCAGTACGACTCATTCGCTACTGGTCCAACTTACGTCGAGTAGTAGTTGGACCGCTACACTCAAACGGCGCAGCATAGTGTATGTTTGTCCTCACCCATTGGGATTGGCATTGTGATTCTGGTTTTAGGTCGGAAGCGCTAGCGTGGGTGAGACGCTTGATCGGGTAAGTTGCAAAGATAAAGCCTCGAATCGTTTTTAGGCCTCTGAAGACGACAAGACGGTCGAAACCGCAGGCCAGAAATAAGGCTTCCATCTAACAACCTCGCGGCAATGAAGTATTTCAAATATTGTCAACTTACTTATTTCTGTAAGTGAGCGCTTGCATGCCCGATTCTAGGTGACCTGCCCCGCGTATCCAAATTTTTCCGACGCATTTAAGAATTTGTGAATGCTTACGGACCTAGTGTTCCACTTTACAAGCGTGTCCACGAAGTTGTGAACCATGTGAAATAAGCGGGGGTGGGAGTAATCACGATTTAACATTTACGATTTTGTGATGTACGACGGATTTTGACAATTGTTTTTCGATTTACAGCAGGTCGTATGGGCCGCAGACGTCCAAATGTTGTGACGCAGCCCAAGTTAGAAAGATGTGTCCACTTTTCTTTTCTTTAACGGCTCATTCTCACTTCGCTTTGGCGTAGTTTTCCAATGTTTCGATGTTGCACCATGACAAATGTCAACGTGTTGTGCACCGCCTTTTCGAGTTCAACCTCACTTTCTGAGACTTTTGGCGAGACATCTTTGCAACATGTGGCCGAGCACTGTCAAGAAAAAAGTTAACATTCTCCCCTCGTGGTGCTTCCCGCTGCGCGGCCCCAGTCAACTTTTGCAGTTGCACAGTGTAAATGTTGGCAGTCACTATGGTACCGGCTTCAAGGAGCTTGTTGCAGAGCATTTCCTTAGAATCCCACCAACATCAAAGAATTGCTCTCTTCTGGTAGAGGTTGAAATTTGATTGATTGGGAGGTGATTCCTTGAGGGCCTTCCGGGTTGACATAGAAGATTCTGGACTCAACTCCCGTGACTATGCTCCCCAGAAAGTTCTTAATACGAATGCGGAGAAAGAGCTCAGTCGCGACAGCCGGTCCGAGTCACGCGGATTATTGGCCACTCAAGTCGAGACCACTTTTATTATATTCTAGATTATTCTAATACGTATGACATTATATTTCGGAATATTCGGGATTTAATCTCGTGGTACTAACCCGGATCGTAACGGATTTTGCTAAATCTTAAAAAAATGATTGAAAATTCTGCTGCATGAGTCTCCATGTCCGACGTTCAACCTGTGGCGAGCTACACATAGGTGAAACAGGAAGTGTACTTAGTGTTCGCATCAGTAAACACCTAGATGGAAAACTGAAACGAAGCTTGTTAACCCCATTGGGTAAACATCGACAAGAAGCCCACGGCGGAAACGACTTTGAGATTAAATGCACTGTGTTGCTACATATAAGTGAAATCGGTACCAGGAAGACTCTTGAGGTATTTTGGATTCGAGAGCGTAATCCAGTAATGAACAACCGAAACGGGTGCATTTCAATAACCAGCGACTTCTTGCCCCTCATCCCGTTGTGTGAGCTCTGAGACTGCGCAGCCTATACTTATTAGTATAGATCTGGTAGGTCCCAGTTGCTCATTGATGGTCTTATAGCTGAGCCCTCTCTCAGCGCTGGTGGAACAACCGCGAATTTAGTATGCTTTAGAGAGGCACTTCTTGTCACTCGTGGGAATGCATTGTCACTAGAGATGTGAGGAAGTATGCCTTTGACGGAATGGGTTGCCGGGTCTAAGGTTTCGAAGTACTTTCAGACCTTTGAAAAAGATGAGTTGTCGAAACGTCGGTCGAAATAAAAGTTATACCACCATAACAAATCTGCTGCATGACTTTTCCGACAACCTAATAGAAAACCTAAGACCTTTTGGTGTGTCATAGTATAGAGCTGCACCATGCATTAGCTCAGTACGCGACGTCTGTAGAACTACATGCGCAATTGCAGGTTTCCCCTAGTTAGTGAGCGGCAAAATGATTTTTTTTTGTTCTCGTAATGGCCTTTCACTATTGGTTCTGCTAATTCTAAATTTATACGCACCTAGAAAACTACTAAAAGGTTGGAAATTTTATGATCATTCAAAAGGTGGAAGCTTTTTGTTGAAACACCATGCATATGTTAAGGCAAAGTTTTCGAATCAACCTTTTCGGCTTTCTTAAACGTGCAAGGTTTCACTTGGAAGGGGTGACTGAAAGGAAAGTAAAAGTAAAAAAGAGAAGTTTGGTAAGAAAATTGCTCAGCTTGGGCTGAAAATAACAAGATAAATAAGTAAAACTTAAAAAAAAAACAAAATTTTGTTCTACTGCACTGCCTGTCAGGTAACTGTTACGATTTGCGGATTATGTTTTACGATTTACGGCGGCTTCTTCGCAGTTACTATTTGCGATTTAGGAAATTTCGAAATTTATTTGTGCACATACCTGATCAGAAGTTAGATGACTCCAAAGATGGATGGCGTTTCCTCCTGCCATGGAACATCAAGTTGAGACCAGAGTTATTAGAAAGAGCTCGGAATGCTTATTACGAATATGGTGGCAAGTTGTAAAATCAAACTTTTGAGCAAGTTCTGACCTGTCGACGTTGCCGAGCTGTAGGTTGGCCGTGAGAAGAGCTGGCACGAGATTGGTGAGGGATAGAGGCTCCGTAACGTTGGCCCGGTAGCGGAGGCGATGACACAGGGAAGTGGTCCTGATCGTCAGGGTTGAGGTCGCTGGTTCGATTCACCTGGCTGCCGGCTTCTTTGCAATAATAATTTATCCTCGGAATAAACTTTTATTCTGAATTATGACGCTATACGTGATTTTTCAAGAAAAGCAGGTAGAATTTTCGCGGCAGGCTTTCCTTGAAGCTCCAAGACTTGTGGTTAGAACATGGCCCAAAGAGACAAAGCACTATAGTATGTATATAGTATTCTAAACATAACACTTTCACAACTCCGGCAAGGTCAAAGAGATGTTCAAAACCATTTTTCACCCAAACTTTGCCCAAGGAAGTTATTTGGGGTGCCGATCACGAATTTAACGTAATATTTTTGAAATTTCAATCGAAAACGGTAGGCTACGGGCAGGATGACTAATGCTGTGGGGACATAATGAAAAATTTCGGCCAATATCCTCTATAGGGGTTATTTGGGGCGCTGATCACGAATCTGACATCCCTTTTGGTATTTTGATGGAATACGGTAGGATGCGATATGGGAGAGTAAGGCTGCTACCGTAACCTACCGTAATCGGCCAAAAATGTAAAAACAGATCTCAGATCCGTCATCAACACCCAAGTAACTCCCTTGGGCGAAGTTTGGGTTGATAACTTCTTCGTCCTCTCCTTGAACTCAGGAGTTGTGGAGGGTTACTATAATTGTTCAAGACAACTTATTAAACGGTCTGTTGCAGATTTATCAGATGTTTTGTGCCCCTAGGTTTTCAAACTGCAAGATGATGTGAAAGTTGCACAAAAAAATATGTGAAAAATGTGTTGACTTACACTCTTTTTGCTTTGCACCATGAATGCTAAAGTTGTCAGGAACATCTACAGTGGTGCAACATAAGATTTTGACTTTATTTGTACTAAATATTAGTTTGGAAAAAAGTCTCTTCACACTTCCAAAAGTTTTTTTACCGTTTTCCTTGTAAACAAACTTGCCAGTATTGATTGCTGATTTCATAATCCTATCACAATTGTTTATCCTTCGCACGCGGACACAGGTCAAGACCCTTCTTGTACTTCGTTGTTTATCCAATCTTCCGGACTCAGTGCCAGCCAGATCTACCTCATGGCCATTTTCGGCACCGCATTCTTCATGATTTCATTGAAAGATCTACAGCACGTCAGGCAGCCGACCAAATTAACCGTATATATGGCTTGGGATCTACTACCCATCGCGCCTGTTATGAGTGATTCGGAAAGTTTTTAAAGGGAGAGTATTCACTCGAGGACAAAGCAAGGTCAGGAAGGTCAACTGAATTGGACGACACTGAATTGGACGTACTTCGTTATCTATCCAATCTTCCGGACTCAATGGCAGATCTACCTCAGGGGTGTACGCCAATGAAATTTAAAATTTCTAAAATCTTAAGTCGTAATTGCGAAAAAACCGTCGTAAATCGTAAATCGTGAACCGTAAACCGTAAATTGAAAGAGTCACCTGGCCTGTACTGTAGCACATCTAAATTTCCAGAAGTTTTTTTTCTGCTAATGTTAACCAGATGTAATTCTATTCTATTGTAATTCTATTGCTATTGCGCCAGATGTTTCGCACGGCCAGCATGCAGTTGGCCCACCCAACTTCGACAGGTCACAACTCGCTCGGGAGTTTCATTTCGCAATTTTGACCCATTCATTGGTAATTACCATTTCGAGCTCTTTCTAATAATTCTGGTCTCCACTTGATGTTCCATGAGATGTCGAAACCCTTCCCTACTTATTGCCTCAATACCAAGACACCTCATCTAATCATCTCACCCTTGATGCACAAAAAAAGATGATTGAAACGAACCTACATTCAAAGGTTTATGTCAGAACCCGCTTTATATTCGGCTCGACCGCGAGCGTTGCTCATTCAGTCCCTTCAAAAACTTTTATTCGTTGCACATATATCACGCACGCCTGTCATGGCTCTGTTGCCACGACGCCTCCAAGGACACATTAGTGCGCGCGGCCCATTGGTCCTGTCGCGACGAGGATCGTTCGAACCCGACGCTCACGCGCACTGACTCCGCGACACACTCTGGAGCCGAACTCATCAACAGTTAAACCCGTGGGTATGCGAGGTATATGTGGTAGAGATAAGATAAGAGTCAGCTAGAGATAAGGCAAGAGTCAGAGACACCGGCTTTATCATGGGTATCTCTACCCCTATACCCGCGGATTAGTCGTCGATGAATTCGGCCCCTGGTTGCGCACAATAATCATTCTTCGTTGTTGCTTGCCGTCGTCTCAGTTAAGGGCCCCGCACACTTGCGCACACTTGTGCAGCAATGCAGCGGTCCTATCCTTAACAATAGAGCAAGGACGAGGAGCTTGCCGTCGGCGGCGAAGGTTGCCACGCTGTCGCACGCTTTTGCGGCAAGCCGGACCGGCGGCGGCACCGCAGGTGCGGCAGCGGCAACAATGATTCACATCAGTATTGTCGCACCCTGTGATTTGCAGCCGATTCGGCGCCGGCAGAGACTGTCTGCGCTTTAGACTTTCGCGGTGGGGATCTAGAGTGAGACGGACGCGTCGTTTAACTTGACCGATAATGACAACCACCTAATTATTTTCGGCGGTCCGAATGGCGTTTATAGCTCCTTTGTTGTTGTTTATAGTTGGTCCTCTGGCTCTTCTTCAGACCGGTTTGTGTTCTTCCTTACCATTGATATGATATATGGTTTGTGTTCTTCCTTACCATTGATAAAAAATGTGATACAAAAGGACCTGCAAAGTAGAATGAATAGAATGAGCACTGTGAGAGAGAAACCAACTAATAGTTGGTAGTTAATAGTCATCCTATTCATTCTACTTTGCAGGTCCTTTTGTATCACATTTTTTTTGTTTTCAGTTGTTCTTCTGGGGCCTTATTTATAATTCTCAGACACTTGCAGCGGTGATGATTGCGGAACGGCGCGGTCACCCTCCACAATACTAAAATAGAACCAACAAACGATAAAACAACAAACAAACAACCGATAAAACGTTAAGCAATAAAAACAGACCTCCACATAAAGGCCAAGACCCAGCAACTAGCAACTAAGACATGATGTAATCATTTTAGTATTGCTGCATATTGCCTTTCTTGCTTGGTTCTCTTGGTTTTCATGCTTTTTGGCAGTCCTTTTGTTTACATCGAGGTATCGTCGAGGAATCGTCAACGTATCTCCACCCGAATGTGAATGTGATCAGTGTGCTTGAGATGGCAGGGAATCGCCATGAATGCCACTCCTGAAAATAGCACTTACAACTTGAGAAACTGAGGAAGACATAAGTACAATTGGTAAACTAATGGTAAATGCATACAGTGCTCGCTCTAGGTCCTTCAGCCGTTGTTTTTGCCACAAGGAGCGCTCTATGATTAGGGTTTCCAGCGTACGTCATTGTTTCCTAGGCTCACATAGTACCTAAATAAGCATGATTCAGCATCGCGAGGTCAGACATGAACATAGCGATATTACCTCGTCTGGGCCCGCTCGAACGTGGTTCCAAATTTGAGTTCGTCTCTACCATAACCGAGCATTCCTTCGGCGAACCCTATAAAACACCTATAAAGCAATTAGAACGAGTAATGACCAATTACAACAGGTAAGTAGAAATTACCCCCACCTCTAGAATCCAAAACAGTTTAACAACCCAAAGTATTTGAAAGAGAAGGAAACAGATCAAATTCCACCTACCAAGCAGTGCTCCTTGCGCAGTAGACGCTGTACAGGCTAGGGGCCACTCTCTCCTAGGCATGGATATTCCCAACAAGCAGTCCTTGGTAGTATAATATGTCGCGCTTCTCTAGCAGTCACCCACACCCGAACTATGACTGTGCTAGATTAGCAAGGTCTTGTGAACAATAAGATAGCCAAGACACACAGTCATAGAAGTGACCATCCCCCCGCAGCCGTGTATAACTCAACGGTATAACTTTGCCGAAAATTGCAGTGTTAGTTACTCATGCCTTGATTAATAAAATGATGGTAACGAAACTATATAGCTTGCAAATAGAAAACAGGCAAGAAGCCACTAGGCCACAGAGCCGACCGTGAGATTCTCATTCGTCATTCTTTTGAAAAGCCATTGATACCACATCTGCGTCGCCTTAAAGGTGAACAACGGACAATGTGAGGCGTATAGAATAAGGCGCAATACTGGCTTGCAGCACAGGTAGTATTCTTGGTAGGCTTTAAATCTCATTTCTGCAAGTATTTCATACAGTGTTTAGAATTGAAAATTTCAAGGCAGGAGTGTATGGTGATTTTGCAAATGATAACGCGATCGCACCCGTTTCTCGGAACGGAGCTTTCAACCCATTTATGGAAGCCCAGCGAATGTAGATGTATCAAACAGAATCCAGACGCAAACAACAAGAAAACAACAAGAGAACAAGACGGCCAAACCAGGCCATTCACACAAAAGTGTCAGCGACCACCCCTCGTCTTCCTATTGCCGGACGTTTTTCTGAGTGAATCTCCATGTCCCTGCTGACGTAAAAACGAATGATAATGTAAGTCAGCCTCCAGTATAATTTTACGGCTTCGGGGTTAAGAGAAGAAAACGTAAGAAATAGTAAGAAAGAGCACCACTAGAAATCGTAGCTACATAGACTGCACAGAGCGTCACCATTAACACTGCCCTCCAGCTTTCACGTGAAATAAAGATGCGAATGCAAGCAGATAGCAACATTCATTCGTCTCCTTTCGACTCGTGCACCTAGCCGCGGCAGAAGTCACTACTACACAAATGAGAGGGAAATGCGACCTAGTTGAATGGAGGCCGATGGCGTTCCAACAAAGAGCAACAAGATTCTAGAAAAATAATAGCTTTCTCAAAAGTGACGTTTCCCCCGACCACGTTTAAACCCCTGAGAAGGAAAACCATCTAAGATTTACCAGTTTTGCGCCCTTTCAAAGTAGGTAAAGAAAGTGAGCCATATCTAAACGGAGATCAAACAGCCACGAGTAGTTTATCACTTCCACTGCTCTAACACAAAACAAGCGACGAAAGAAGGATGCAGAGAAACAGACTCCGAAAATTTTGCAGGTTGAAACATGGCTTTAGTGCTAAATTAGCGCGTCACAACGCAAAATGCGCTTGCGGTGCGTGTCGCGAAGAGCGGCTGAATGACGTCATGCGGCCGCTGTCTCGCCGCTCGCCATGTTCCGCCCTTAAAAAGCTCCGAGGTTCACTGTAACGTGATAATTCGTCATCGTCCCCAGTCATCACCGTTTCGAGTGTCTGAGGACATAGCCAGCTGAGTGCGCATGTGATGTACAGCTGCACACCGTTCGCCTTATCGTACTTCACGCCCAATTTAGGCCCTCGCAGGCGATTCATCGCTCCGAAGACCTATTTTGATGACATTTTGTGTCCATGTCTGCTGATAGTCGCTACGAAGGGCTATTGTGATAAGTTTTTTGCTGATGTTTTTTGCTGTCTGCTGATTCCTTGCTCCTAGGGCCTATTTTCTTGAATTTTTGGCTATGTCTGCTGATAGTCGCTCCGAGGGCGTATTTTGATGGATTTTTAAACGCAAACGATTACGATTTGGCGGGTGGCATTATGTCATTTTTGTCCACATGACGTGTACAAGATTAGAACTCATCCATTCTTCTTTAAATTTATCTTTTCCGGTATAGAAGTAAGAGATGGTGAAGTCTAGCAGCTCTGGGAGAACACCTCACAGCCAGTTAAATGATGGTTGATGTACTGTGACTTTTGCATGATCAAGTTCAGTCTCTCAAGTACCTCTTTTGAAGCGATGTGCTTCTGGGGTCGCTCATCGTCGCTACCTGAAAGCATGTTAAGGTTGCTGAGTTGGTATGAGTTGATGAGGATGTTATCAGTGTGAACCTCACTTTTTACTTCAAGGAATAATGAAGTACCTTCTTGTCGGAACCTGATGTTTGCAATACTCTCTAGACGTTTAATACGATACGTCGTAGAAAAGCTTATGGATTCTGTCAACGAGGCTGCAATATATCTCTACCGCTTAACAGATCAACCATATCGTGGGATTGAAAAAAATTTGATGAGTATAAGAAAGCCTGTGGATGAAGGACAAAGGACATCGGAACTATGAGCGGTGTAATTCAATCTTGCTGACGTTTTCTCAGCTAAAAGAACTTACAACAAAAACAAAACCGTAACAAAAACAAACATACAGTAATCGTTTTTCTATGATAGGAAGCTTCCTCTTCTTCCTCTCTGTTCCACTGTTTCAACCTTCACTGTTATTCGTCGTGTTATTTCATAGTTGTATTGTAAGAATTGTTTTTAATTTCTATTGAAGGTTATGTCAGCTAACGTTCTCAAAGCATGCGAAGTCTGTAGGAAAGTTATGCTTAGCAAAAAAATTAACTCTCACCTAAGGGTAGTGCATGAGTATACCCCTGAACAAGTTGAGGAGGTGAAGAAGACGTAAGAATGGAGTGCATATCCTGGAGAGGAAGTGCTTCTAAGCTGCCCAATTTGCGATGATCAATTTCTGGACCAGGAGAGTTCTGCTAGTCATTGTCTCTCAAGGCACAGTTACGATGGAGCGAATGGCAATGAGCAAGACTATACATTCTATTCCTTCGCATTCGAACCGGAAGAACTTTTCGAGGTAAAACGTTCAACTGATCACTGTGAAATTGGTTGCAGCATCTTTGTAGATACGGTTGAGGGAGAAATGTTAAGCTTCTGTTACCTTTTTGTGCAATAAAGGTGCCAAAGGCAGTTCCTACCGCTTGAGATACCTCAGTTCTATTTAGTTTTCCAAATTTATGCTGCAGTATCGAACTCATTTAACAGGCTGTTTTAGGTGTAATCGTTGAAAGTAAAAGTAGGCGAAGGAGAACGTCTACTAGATAGGACGTCACCTGGTATGTTAACGTGTGCGGTGGTAATGATGGATCAGTTTCTGTGAAAGGATGTTTCGATCACGTGGGTCATAGTGTGGATCCGGCACTTTTCCGCCTGAAAGAGCACCAGAACGATTTCATAAAAGGAGGTAAAAGCTAACTTAAAACTTTACAAGGGTGGTAGCAACTTATTCCTTTGAGAACATTCTCTTAACTGTGTTATAAGCCGACTAAGGGAAGATTTTTCGGCAACGACAGCAAGGTTGTTCTTATTCATTAAGAGGGACTCGTGGATATGGAATATACTCCAAAGGTACAGACATGCCTGGATTCTGCGACAGCAACGATCTAACATCGCTGCAAACGCGCGAAGACGGGCACAATTTGGATGACGGCATATGTTTCCTTCAGAAGCCAGAAGACCCAAGTGAAAGAGAGTTCATCCTGAGTATGTTGTCTTACTATTCTGAATCTTCTAATTTCCAGGTGACCTTCAGTTCGTTCGCATTGCAGTAATTATTACGCCAACGCAGGTTGAATGGCCGAGAAGGTAATCGTTTCGAGGCATATCATTGGATGATACCAACGGTGCAATTCGATACAACCTGAAGCTTGCCACAGTGCTGGTAGCGGATGAGTAGGACAGATGTACTTCTAGCAGCAGTCCTTTTATCTGGCACCATGACTGCAGCTGATGTTGAGAAGCAGTCCGAGAGATAAAAATGTCGTCCCTTTGTTTGATCCCAAGCAAGTGGTGACCGACGAGGCAATCTCTTTCTATAAGGCGCTTAGACTTGTCTTTTCCAGCTCTAAGGCAAAGCTAACTGCCGTCAATGGCACATTAGCCACACATAGGACAGAAAACTGAAGAACTTGGTAGAGGTAAGGTGACTGTAATCCAGCTACCTTAATATACCAGCAATCAAGAAGCTTATCATCGCTTTCGGGAAAGTCTGAAGGAGTTGAACGACCTGGGCATCTTGAAAAATTTCAATCCTTTTTTGCGTCCATTCTAGCGGTCCTAGTCGTTCAGAAGCAGGATAGGACGGCTCAATGCCTTAGATCAAATTATTTGGATTCAATTTTTACTTTTTTGGTTTCACTTTGTTGCAGGGTGCTTAAAATGTGCAATAAACGCAGCTATGTGGCTACAGGAAGGGCTTTATCATGGGCTTCCTTTACTGTGCAAGATGTGATGGAAACCATTATGCTTAGTGAACGATGGCGGCCTTTGCGACTAAAGAACCAAATGCTGCACAGGATTACAAATTCGCTCGCGGATTGCTTGGTGGATCTTTCAAATTAGAGCCGTGGAGGATTTGGCTGAATAGAATGAAGTTAATGCGATCTGTATTTCTTACTAGTGCATCGGTTCCAAACTCAAGCAAGACTGTTCAATACCATCGGAGTTAGCCAGATCGTCTTATCGGGTGCAGCAGACGACAATCAGGCACTGATCCGACATGGGAAAAATCAAGGAGGAGTGCTGCGTGTTGACAGAAAAAAGTGAGAAGTAGCGGAAATTTTTCTCGAAGGAACATTTGAAGTAATAGACAAAGGTGGATGCAGCTGCGCACCAGCGCCGTCAAGCAATGTGCACTGTCCACTGCCAAGTGTGCACCTACTCTTACAATTAGACCTGCACCTGTATAGGTAGAACAGCCGGTATCTCGTGCATGCACCGTCATGCGGTAGCTATTAAAGAGGGCGGAATAACACCATCCACTGAAAGCGGACATGGAGAAGTATCCTGCATTTCTAAGACTGTAGAGGACCGGCCAATACATTTGGAGATGGAGGTTCCGGCGCTTGAGTGGCTAGAAGCAAGAAAGGCAATATGCAGCAATACTGAAATGATTACATCATGTGTTCATGTAAAACTGTCACTCAAACTTCAAACTTCATGTCTTTTTCAGATGACATATCTTAAAAACCTCAACCTTTCAGACTTATACTGGTACGCAGACAAAGGTGAATGCTCTGGTTAATGAAGACACTGACGCCAAGGAGAAATTGACAGCGATACATGATCTCATATACACAGCACCCCCAAACTGCAATCTTCGCATCCCACTAGCCCGCAGATGGCAATTCGGCCACGGTCGACTCGACCAGGAAAGAAGCCGCAGATACGAAAGCTTTATACCATAAGTTCTTTTAAAAATCCTAACCCACAAAATAGCGTGGTTGCTTTAGAGAGCAGAGAGTCGGAGGAGACAAATCGTTCCGAAGGAAAAAGTGGTCATCGAAGCGGATGGTTTGTGATGAGGAAAGCGCTTACGCGCTTACCTCATCCAACGTGGAGACTAAGCGCGCCGGGACAACCTCCTCAGTTTGAGTAAGTTCAATTCCTTACCCTTGTTATTGCAAAGTCAACATCATTTGTAGGTAGGAGTCTACTTTGCAGTACACGTACATATGCTATCGTTTCAGGGATGAAGTGCATTTGTCACGATGCGCGCTGCAGGAACTTTGGAAGGAAAAACTGGCCGCCTATCCTTTCCAAAGTGGAGGTCAACGCGCGTCTGGATGATCACCTCAGCCCGAGTAAGATCATTTCCTTACCTTTGTTATTACATACTTGTGTTTTATTACGGAATCGCTTCTAAAATCATTTGTAGGTGGAAGGCCTTTTTGCAACATACGCACAAAAGTGACCGCTTCGGGAGCGAAGTGCGTTCCTAACGACGTCCTAGGCATAATAAGGTAAGATGTTTTGGACGTAAAATCTTCAATTTCAACTGTGCCACTTTATCTGCACCACTTTTGACTTTCCTAATCATTACTGATCCACACTCGATGTATCTGTTACTATCTTCTTCATCATAATGGCTGTCAACTCCACGGCCTTTGTCTTCAGTTGCCGGTGAATGAAAATGTCGTGCCCTCCGGTTTATCGTGAGCTATAATTGAAGGAAACACCAAAACAACGATCCGTGCAATATTGGCGGTGCGCGATTATCGGCAGACATGTGTAACAAGCCTAGCGGTCCGATTTGTTAACGGAAAGAAAAGGTTCTCAGGAGCTGGACTCATAGTGGGTAAGACTACATTAAAAGTGAGAGTTAAATGCGTTTATCTCCATGGGAACGTACAGGATACAACATAGTGCATAGTTATACATTCGATTAATAAGGAACAAAGGAGTAGAGGGGCCTCAATGCCTAAGATACGAGGAAGCGCCAGCTCGGCCCTAAATGGAGGGAAGGCGCCGTGCAGGAAAAAACCCTCAGTACGGGTGCTCGCCGACAGCTGGGAAAAAAGCCGGGGCGGGCCCGCCAGACTCCCGTGAACTCTTATAGCCCAGCCGATTGCCAGAGTGTATATGGTCGGGTGGTGACTGCTGGTATTGCACCGGGCCTGGCCTTGCTGGAAACAGAGGCGCTATTTTTGGAAGGGCGCGAGATTTCGGAAGCGGAAGAGTTCCACATCCTACCACTCACGGTTGTTCCTGTCCGCAGGAACGGAAAGGATCGCGTTGGTAAAGAGATGGAAAACGGTGGGGTCTGGTAAGGTAGTGATAAGTTTCGCCGTGCACAAGATCTCGTGGTGGTCGGTACCACCACATTTTGTGCACGCAAACTTGCTGTAACACTCCTCCAAAGAATGGGATCCAATGCATCGAGTGCATCTACTCAGCTTATTAAGGATGTAGGCTTTAACGCAATAGGGGAGGTCGGCTCTACACACCACGGTAGCATGGTTACCCCCACAGAGCGCGCATTCGGTTGGCATCGAACGAGAACGTAGCGGGGATTGAATAAATTTTGACTTTAGTGCGAATGTTATTGGGTGCTCTGAGCGATGAAGAGGGGATGGACTAGGAGTAAGAGCCCTTACAGGTGTATGGGACCTGTTGTCAGATCTCCCCCTTTCTTGGGATGGTTTCGCGGCAATGGATTGTGCGGTATTGTCTTCGCCTTCAGCATGGGTCTGAGCTGTGATGTCGAAATCTGGCAATGTTTCGCGGGACGGCGAGATGGACCTGCGAGGGTAAATCTACGACGAGGGACTGGAGGGGTACGACGCAAGGATCTGTAGGTGAGCTGTGTGTAACGTCCTCGTCCACGTCGTGCCATCTGTTTCGGTCGTACGATGCTGAGTCTTCATCGATGCTAGGCATAGGCGTGGTGGAGCGTGATAGTTCGTCCAGAGTAGGGGACTTAGATGTGTTGGAGCACACGCCGCTGCGAGACGAGCGGTTGAACCTTATTGAACAAGACTGTTTATTTTCAATTGCACGTATTATGAAGATCGATGTGAACGGGAGGTGTGTGAGGAACAACAGTGGAGAGTAAAAGTGCGTTTATCTACATGTGAACGTACAGCATACAACATAGTGCATAGTTATACATTCGATTAATAAATCACAAAGGAGTAGAGGGGCCTCATTGTCTAAGATACGAGGAAGGGCCAGCTCGGCCCTAAATGAAGGGAGGGAGGCGCGGCGTTGCCGCAGAAGTGTGTGGGGGCCTTTAGATTGTAGCTCTCAGTCATGCTGATCTCGCGTAGTACTGTATTCAAGTCTGGGAAAGGTAAGTTTTCAACTAAAGGCGGTTTCGATTTCGTGCGGCAGCATTTCCTCCATCTTGAGCCCTTGTCACGCAAGTTCTCGTTAAGGATATGACACGAACTCGTATTGAAGGTATGGTAGGATTGCTCGATGCGTTTCAAGCATCATAGGCAATGGTAAAGACTCAGGTATAGTAGTGCTCATTAGTTTGTTTGTGTTTTTAAGCAGAACGAGTCCGTTTAGCACCGCCCTAAATTAGGGAGTGGGTT
Source organism: Heligmosomoides polygyrus bakeri (assembly GCA_947359475.1). Lineage (NCBI taxonomy): Eukaryota > Metazoa > Nematoda > Chromadorea > Rhabditida > Heligmosomidae > Heligmosomoides > Heligmosomoides polygyrus. Next base: position 71,522,307 of record OX375866.1, read on the forward strand.
GAAATTTTATTGTTTGGTCGCTTCCGCCTTCAGTACACAACAGCTTTTCCATTCTTTTTCTTGGAATTTTATCTTTTGTCGGCTCCGACACTCACAACAAATTAAATAGGAGTCGCGTTCCTCCTCTTTCTAACTCCTAATGATCGGTTTTTGTTTGCAAGTAGTTTCAGTTTGTATGACTCCCTGCGAGCTTCTTCTATCCCGCATTATGATTTCTTATAAAGATAGGGATCCTTCGTCCTCGGGGGACGGTCAGGAGGTACACCCGCCCCTGCTGGGGGGGGGGGCGTGTGATCTTCCTCTCATCCCCCTTGCTCACCCACCCCAATCCCTAAACTTCACCGCGAGTCTAACCGCTGCCTTACGAAACCTTTGACACACAAACCATTTTTCCTGCCCGCAGGACAGCGGCTGTGCCGACTGATGCCATGCCCCCAGCAGGGGCGGGTGCACCTCCTGTCGCGCTGCATTCATCTTCTACACATGCGAACAACCTAAGCACAAGACAGAGCCTTTGTAAGACGTCTTTTAAATTCGCTAAAAAAAATTTAAAATTCGAAATAGCTTTCGCATACGTCTCGAGTCACCTTTCTCAGATCGATACTCGTGTAGGACAATCGATCCTTCGCCACACCGAGGTAGCTAAATTGGTACCAGATTTGTACTGTGGGAATTTGAGAGAGATAAAATACTGGGTTGTTCATCTCTCGGCCACCACAAGCGATTGTATAGGCCAAATACGCACAACATTTGCAGCGTTTGAACAATATCCCGTAGAAGTAAAATGCAGGCGCAACAATGTCGGGACCCCTATCATATTGCTCCCAACTCAGGTCCCCATCTACTCGGTGGGCATTCGCCTCGGCAGGAAGTATACACTGGATCCGAATGAATCATTTTCGGATATCCCGATCCGGATCTTCCAAAAATCAGCAGTCCGCAAAATCTACATAGTTCGAATCATCCAAAAATCCGGGGTCTGCTAAATCGCTCTTATCCGAATCATCCAAAAATCGTCCGCGAAATTGCCATTATCCATTCAACCAATTATCCGGATCCTGAAGAAATGCGATGATCGGATAAATCGAATAACGCGTTCAATTTCCTCGCTCCATTTTGAAATCGCGCACCTTGATAAAAACACATTCAAAACGAATTTCACCGGCGGCCACGTTGCTGAGTTATATGTTTTCGCGCCCCGCTATGAAATAGTGTCGTAATTGTGTTGAATATATTCAGCACGCTGCTGAGCGCTACGTCGATCTTGGCATCTTTTTCTTCAAATATCATGTTGCGCTGCCGGACAGGAGGGGAGGGGGGTGGCTGGAAGGACGGAGACTGAAGGAGAGAATGGATTAAGTACGTACTCTCATCGGCGCTTCGACATTTTACATTGTATAGCGTTCGGCGCAAATAGGGTAGGGAGGGGGGTGAGGTCACAACGTAGAGCAGCCCCGTACCGCACTTTGTGCTGCATGATATTAAAAATGTTACTCAACACTTGTGTGTCTGTCACTTCGAGTTTCAGATAAGGGATAATGGGACAAGTATCTCATCAAAACCTCACGTGAGTGCTTTTTGCGTAAGCACGCCCTAGTGGTGTAGAAGAAATCGTCTACTTGCGACTACATCTACCACTTCAAGAGCAAGCATGCAAGAGTGTATGAGAAGGTATGTTTTTAGTTACATAGATACTTCTATAGCATAGATCGTCTTTTAAAAGGTGACTTTAAATTGCTCTTGAAGTTTGTTTAGTAGGATAGTTTCGGCGGAGCTGTCTATTGAGATTTTTGGCGACATTTTAGGGACGCCTAATAACTCTTCTATAGAGGGGGTGAAAACTGGTAGTGACGAAAATATGATTTTGCCGTTGGGAGAGCGTTGGATGCCCTTCTAACGTTTTTTTAAGTTTCTGTAGGTGTAAAGTTTTACTACTTTCACCACGTTTAAATTTTACTATGAGTGGTGGTGTTGGTAGGGGAGGGGGGGGGGCCAACCGTTTCACCAGAGACCACCGCGTTTTTTATGCAAGGGATTATCACTTAATTGTGCAGGTGTGACAAGGGTGTGTGATTGTCAGCAAAACTTTTGCACCGGGAAGGTTTGCCGGGTAACGACGATATCAAGATTTGGGAAAATGTAATATCCACAATAATTTCTCATTTTCTTACCTACATTTTTCAAGTTAAGATGAAGGTTTTTGCACAAATAACAATTACAATAAAAGATGTAGAGTTGGATTTTTAAAGTTATGAACCGTACAATTTTATGAAAGAATCCGTCAACAGGTCATGGGACTGTCCACCAAACCGTCGATGAGAATAAAGAACCACCGTGAACTCAGCAGAGGAAACTGTGGAGAAAAGAACTCACTTGACGCAGCAATCGATGACGGAGGCGTTTTCATTTTGGTTGAAAGTAGGCCCGAAACGAAGGACACCGGACAATCATGCAGCTGATTTGCGTAGATTCTCTTCCATTACACACAATTGAGAAATCCGGCTTTAAAAATCGCTCACGATCGTCGCTCCCCAATGGAAACACCTCAAGTCCAGGACCCCTTTCCCACTAGCCGTACCTTTTTAAGGAGTATGAAAACAAACTTAAGGAGGAACTGAGAAAGGCGGAATGGTTCGATCGTTCGATCTGTATACCGATGAAGGGAACATACACCAAGTGATAGCTGCTGTCGTCCACTTCGTACAAGACTCTGAACAAGTACATCGCGTCCTTGGAATAATCGACGCAAAAAATGACAGCCATCATGAAGTTTTTATCAAGAACAAGGCTCCGTCACGCCTGTCGGCGTGCCTCGCACTTGCGCGCTTCGCGCGATGTTGCAGTATCACTAAGCTAAGGAGATTCACGTTAAGTTAGCTGCTCTACTTGTACAGCTTTCTTCCCCATCTAGGAGTACAAGAGGCTCGCAGTACGTACAGTATATAGTGTGATGGGGCGATCTATTGGTTCCCCACTACTGGTCCTCCCTAGTGAAACGGTATCTCATTACTGGTACTGGTCAATGATCCACCCTTAGCGTACGACGTTTTCGGCACGTCTACCTGATTCTCCAAACACGTTGAGCGAAGTCCAAATCAAATTTCAGATTCGTGTTTAGAGACTTCGACCACTTCCAGGGCTGAAGTTCCCAGGCAGGAAGAAGACGTCTGGGTATTTTTCGCCTATTTTCGTGACGTAATTCACCCCCCCCCCCACCGATTTCCCCCCCCCCGCCCCTATTTTATGACTAAATCCAAACAAAGTCGATAATACGGCCTAAATGGATTGATGGCGATGGATACCTCAAATGCGGACTTCGGCTCGCCTTCGACAACGAAGTACCGAACCGCAAAAAAGATATCCACAAAAAATCGATATTCAGCCACGATTTTCGAAACTTCTCGCACCAAGGCACACTGCTCATGAAAGAGCGTAACCGCACATGGCGCGTAATTCAAACCTGGATTTTGGTAGGGTTAGAGCGCCCTTACTACAGGATACAGGACCACAAAAAAACCGGTAATACCAGTCGATATCGACTGATAGCGCCCGATACTTCAAAAATGAACATCAGATCCGAGTTAAGTGACGTCGATTAGCCAGGGAGGAGTTCGGACCGCAAGAAAGATACCCACAAAAAATCGATATTCAGCGCGCTCGCGTTCAGCGACGTCGACTACCCCGGGAGGGATGTTTCGGACAAGAAAGATATCCAGAAAAAATCGATAATACTTCTCAAATAAGGATTGAAGGCGATCGACATTTCAGAAACGGGCTTGAGGCTGGTGTTCTCCGACCATGATACGGCCAGGACTGAAATTTCCGATCGCCAAACGACATCCACAAAAAATCGATAATATCGATCGGTATTGATTGCCTCCCCTGCTGTGAACTCCTTCCGTCGATAATCATCTAAATGCCCAGGCACAGTCGCCGACGTGTTCGGCACGTCCACGGCATCGCCAGGCACGGTTGCCGACGTGTTCGGCACGTCCACGGCATCGCCAGGCACGGTTGCCGACGTGTTTGGCACGTCCACGGCCCGCCATGCACGGTTGCCGACGTGTTCGGCACGTCTACGGCTTGCCATGCACGGTTGCCGATGTGTTCGGCACGTCTACGGCTCGCCATGCAGGGTTGCCGACGTGTTCGGCACGTCTACGGCCCGCCATGCACGGTTGCCGACGTGTTTGGCACGTCCACGGCATCGCCAGGCACGGTTGCCGACGTGTTTGGCACGTCCACGGCCCGCCATGCACGGTTGCCGACGTGTTTGGCACGTCCACGGCATCGCCAGGCACGGTTGCCGACGTGTTTGGCACGTCCACGGCCCGCCATGCACGGTTGCCGACGTGTTTGGCACGTCTACGGCATCGCCATGCACGGTTGCCGACGTGTTCGGCACGTCCACGGCATCGCCAGGCACGGTTGCCGACGTGTTCGGCACGTCCACGGCATCGCCAGGCACGGTTGCCGACGTGTTCGGCACGTCTACGGCATCGCCAGGCACGGTTGCCGACGTGCTCGGCACGTCCACGGCTTGCCATGCACGGTTGCCGACGTGTTTGGCACGTCCAGGGCATCGCCAGGCACGGTTGCCGACGTGTTCGGCACGTCTACGGCCCGCCAGGCACGGTTGCCGACGTGTTTGGCACGTCCACGGCTTGCCATGCACGGTTGCCGATGTGTTCGGCACGTCCACGGCATCGCCAGGCACGGTTGCCGACGTGTTCGGCACGTCTACGGCATCGCCATGCACGGTTGCCGACGTGTTCGGCACGTCCACGGCATCGCCAGGCACGGTTGCCGACGTGTTCGGCACGTCTACGGCTCGCCATGCAGGGTTGCCGACGTGTTCGGCACGTCTATGGCTCGCCATACACGGTCGCCGATGTGTTCGGCACGTCTACGGCATCGTCAGGCATGTTTGCCGACGTGTTCGGTACATCTACGGCATCGCCAGGAACGGTGGCCGACGTGTTCGGTACGTCTACGGCCCACCATGCAGGGTTGCCGACGTGTTCGGCACGTCTACGGCTCGCCATACACGGTCGCCGACGTGTTCGGCACGTCTACGGCTCGCCATACACGGTCGCCGACGTGTTCGGCACGTCTACGGCTCGCCATACACGGTCGCCGACGTGTTCGGCACGTCTACGGCTCGCCATACACGGTCGCCGACGTGTTCGGCACGTCTACGGCTCGAAATGCAGGGTTGCCGATGTGTTCGGCACGTCCACGGCATCGCCATGCACGGTTGCCGACGTGTTCGGCACGTCCACGGCATCGCCATGCACGGTTGCCGACGTGCTCGGCACGTCTACGGCATCGTCAGGCATGTTTGCCGACGTGTTCGGTACATCTACGGCATCGCCATGCAGGGTTGCCGACGTGTTCGGCACGTCTACGGCTCGCCATACACGGTCGCCGACGTGTTCGGCACGTCTACGGCCCGCCATGCACGGTTGCCGACGTGCTCTGCACGTCTACGGCATCGCCAGGCACGGTGGCCGACGTGTTCGGCACGCCTGCGGCTCGCCATGCAGGGTTGCCAACGTATTCGGCACGTCTACGGCTCGCCATGCACGGTCGCCGACGTGTTCGGCACGTCTACGGCCCGCCATGCAGGGTTGCCGACGTGTTCGGCACGTCTACGGCTCGCCATACACGGTCGCCGACGTGTTCGGCACGTCTACGGCTCGCCATACACGGTCGCCGACGTGTTCGGCACGTCTACGGCTCGAAATGCAGGGTTGCCGATGTGTTCGGCACGTCCACGGCATCGCCATGCACGGTTGCCGACGTGTTCGGCACGTCCACGGCATCGCCATGCACGGTTGCCGACGTGCTCGGCACGTCTACGGCATCGTCAGGCATGTTTGGCGACGTGTTCGGTACATCTACGGCATCGCCATGCAGGGTTGCCGACGTGTTCGGCACGTCTACGGCTCGCCATACAAGGTCGCCGACGTGTTCGGCACGTCTACGGCTCGCCATACACGGTCGCCGACGTGTTCTGCACGTCTACGGCCCGCCATGCAGGGTTGCCGACGTGTTCGGCACGTCTACGGCTCGCCATACACGGTCGCCGACGTGTTCGGCACGTCTACGGCTCGAAATGCAGGGTTGCCGATGTGTTCGGCACGTCCACGGCATCGCCATGCACGGTTGCCGACGTGTTCGGCACGTCCACGGCATCGCCATGCACGGTTGCCGACGTGCTCGGCACGTCTACGGCATCGTCAGGCATGTTTGCCGACGTGTTCGGTACATCTACGGCATCGCCAGGCACGGTGGCCGACGTGTTCGGTACGTCTACGGCCCGCCATGCAGGGTTGCCGACGTGTTCGGTACGTCTACGGCCCGCCATGCAGGGTTGCCGACGTGTTCGGCACGTCTACGGCTCGCCATACACGGTCGCCGATGTGTTCGGCACGTCTACGGCTCGCCATACACGGTCGCCGACGTGTTCGGCACGTCTACGGCTCGCTATACACGGTCGCCGACGTGTTCGGCATGTCTACGGCTCGCCATACACGGTCGCCGATGTGTTCGGCACGTCTACGGCTCGCCATACACGGTCGCCGACGTGTTCGGCACGTCTACGGCTCGCTATACACGGTCGCCGACGTGTTCGGCATGTCTACGGCTCGCCATGCAGGGTTGCCGATGTGTTCGGCACGTCCACGGCATCGCCATGCACGGTTGCCGACGTGCTCTGCACGTCTACGGCATCGCCAGGCACGGTGGCCGACGTGCTCGGCACGTCTACGGCATCGTCAGGCATGTTTGCCGACGTGTTCGGTACATCTACGGCATCGCCAGGCACGGTGGCCGACGTGTTCGGTACGTCTACGGCCCGCCATGCAGGGTTGCCGACGTGTTCGGTACGTCTACGGCCCGCCATGCAGGGTTGCCGACGTGTTCGGCACGTCTACGGCTCGCCATACACGGTCGCCGATGTGTTCGGCACGTCTACGGCTCGCTATACACGGTCGCCGACGTGTTCGGCATGTCTACGGCTCGCCATACACGGTCGCCGATGTGTTCGGCACGTCTACGGCTCGCCATACACGGTCGCCGACGTGTTCGGCACGTCTACGGCTCGCTATACACGGTCGCCGACGTGTTCGGCATGTCTACGGCTCGCCATACACGGTCGCCGATGTGTTCGGCACGTCTACGGCTCGCCATGCACGGTCGCCGACGTGTTCGGCACGTCTACGGCTCGCCATGCAGGGTTGCCGACGTGTTCGGCACTTCTACGGCATCGTCAGGCATGCTTACCGACGTGTTCGGCACGTCTACGGCATCGCCAGGCACGTAGAAGGCGTCTGGGTATTTTCTGCTATTTTCGCGCCCTTGATGTTTCCGCTTCTATTTTTTGCCGTGCTCCATGGCTAATCGCTTAGCCCGTTATTACAGATTATGATGATAAGCTTCAGGAACTTTTCGAGGATGTTCACATAGAGGATAAGGTGAGGACAAGTGCATTATATGACGAAAGGAACTCGGTTGAAGTGCCTCATACATCAATCGACCGCCGCACACATTTGATCTTGCTTCTTCACAAAAACTCTTAGTTCAGGTGTCTGCAGTCATTCGTGATGGCGCTAGCGACATCACTCTAGCGAGAGCACTCCTCGGAATCGATCATTGGGATTGTCTCTCCTACAAGCTAAACTTGTCTTCTGTCGTGACGTTCGCCACGCTCCATCACGACACAAGGGCACACACGCTGGGAGGCGCACTGGTCCCGCCGCGCAGGGCATACGGTTGCGCGCACGCGCCGCGACGCACTATAAACGCCTTCCCGCGCGCACCCGGCAGTCTCCGGCTTCGTCGTCGCTCCCAGCGGTCGGTCCGCTCTCCGCTCCGGCACTCCATCGTCAGCGCAGTGTCCACACCATCAGGACTTCGACTAGACAGGCCGCGCAGGACTCCAGGACGACCAGGACAGGACGCGCAGAGATGACAACAGAGGTAACCGCAGAGACCGACCAAGCCACCGCCATCGTGAGCGCAGGCTTCAGGGTAGGAGCGAGGAAGGATCTGCGGCTTGCGCTTGGGGCTGACCCTTAGGTAAGCTGGCGAGGCTCAGCCTTGACTCGTAGGCATTGTGTTCCATATTGATGTGCATTGTCTGTATGTTGGGTTGATATGAAGTATAATGTCTGGTGCGCACTGTCATATGACTCGAGAGCGGGGGAAAGTTTATTGAGAGCGCAGTGGTAATACTGCAGAAGGTCGGCTGGTTCAATTGTATCACGCGAGTATGTGAAGATGGAGGAGAGTCGCTGGGGGCCAGCGCAGGTGCAGACTGCGCAGGTTAACATCCTAAATAACATCCGCATTGGTATGAGGTGTGCTAAGTCGGGGCAACAAGGGCCTCACCCTTACGTGGCAGGTTAGGTAAGAGCTAACGCGCATAGGTAAGACCTCAACACCGGTTGTGCCCCACACGTGGCCTCGGGTTGAGGGCCGCATGAGTTCTACCACCGATGCAGCGGATTCACCCGGTGCACGACAGCTTCGAAGCATGGATATCAGATTTACAGCGGGCTAAACGTCGTAGAGGAAAAGCTAAGGAAATAATCAAGAAGGTAGGCAAAAGTGATCACGTCGAGCGAGAATTTGAACACTTTCAAAGCCTGCTGGACCTTCCGCAACTTACGCTTTAAAAATGCGACGTTAGATGGACGTCGTTGTTCGAGATGCTGCACCGTTTGCTAGTGGTCAAAGATGCGCTCTACCTGCTTCTGGCCAAGCATCCTGTATGGCCAGAATTGACGGTCAGCGAGTGGGAGATGATGGAAGCTGTATGTGCCCTTCTGCAGCCGATGGTGGAAGCTATTGCATTTACTGAGATGCATTTAGTAACCAGAAATCTCAAACTGTGCTTGAAATTCTCATTCTTCAACGTCGTGGAATGACTGCATCCGCGGTAATCCCGCTTAATAAAACTTATGATATCTGATATGGAGGCCGCGAGCGAATATCCTGTCGCTGCACTTGCTATCGCGAACAACCTGAAAGTAGAGCTTCAAAAATGTGAAGAAGTCGAGTATTTGAATATAGCTACTGCAGTGGACCGGCGCTTTAAGGTATTGTCACTTGAATTTTTCACAGCTAACACGAGATACGGGCTTGAAATGATTCAATTTTTAGCTGATGTTCGTTTTGCAGAAGTGGAGAAAGCGCCTTACCGAGATTTTACTTAATGGAGAAAGCCCTTTTCAGACATATTTTGAGGTGAGAAAATCTCAGTGGTAAAAAATAAAGAATGTTAATCACTTCCACTTACAGAAGCGAGCCCCTGTCACGCCAGTGGCTGAGGTCATCGACAAGAGAGTTATCGTTGTAGCGACAGGTTCCTTTGTACTTCCTTGCAATATTGGTATTCTATGAAGTCTTAGTGTAATCGAACTACTTTTGGTGAAGGAAGGACCATTTTAGGAACTGGACTCTGAGCCCTTGGACACAGCCGCAAGTCCACTGAAGTATTGGACTGATTCTGTCACGAGATCTGTCTACCCTCACCTGGCGCGGTTGAGTCTAAAGTATTTTTGTTCTCCTCCGGGAACTGTTGAGACTGAAAGAGTCCTTTCCGCCGCAGGGCAAATTTTGAATGACTTCCGTAAGACGTTAGAATCGACAAATTTTGCAGCTCTCTTGCTTCTAACAGCAAACATTCCTTTGATGGGCTTTGAGCGCTGAAATTGATGTTGTTATAGTTAAATATTTGCTTCTCAGATATCAGAGCTGATCTCTACTGATGTTAGGAAATTATTATAGAGCTGTTTTTGTTACTGCTTGGCTTAGGTGTCCTAATGATTTCTGTCGTTTATAAGTTTGTTGAAGATAGTCGGACTATCGCTCCTTGTTGCTTGTTGTGAAGATTAAGACATGCTTGTATATTTGTCATGTTGATGGAGATAACTCGATAAAGAACAGAATCTGACTGTTTACATACTAAACTACTGCCAGACTGACCGAATACTAAGGAAAACTCATTTAACGAACTTACCGAATTTGACGCAAAAAAAATTCGTTAATAAAAAATCGTAAAAATTTAAGGAAAAATTTTACGCACACCGCTGGTTAGTATCGACTCGCATGCGTACTAACGACGCCGACCGTGCCTGGGGGAACAATTAGCGTCGACTCGCACCGCACCGACACCGCCGCTTCGCGAAGATCCGAGGCAGCCTCGCCGCGGAGGCGATTATGACCTAGCCGACGACAGGAGATTGCAGATCGACCGCGACCCGACGGATGACGAGACTTCACAGATCGGTTAGATTTATGATTACAGTAAATAACTTAGGGTTTGCAAAGGCAGCGTAAAGAGTTGTACTGATGCGAATCCTACATATTTTCATATTAAAATTTCGAGCTCTATCTGATGGAATGCACAACAATGCTTAAAAATTCTCCTGTAGAGAATTTAGACCCAGGCTTCGAACTACAGCTTCACGAACAATCAAGTACGAATTTTGTATACTTTATTATCAAAATTTTAAACTCTATCTTTAAAAATTCTTCTGTGGAGATATTTTGATGCAGACCTCCATACATTAAGAAGGAAGAGGTACACTATCAAATCGAACTCGATCGACTAATCTTGCATAAGCATTTCATATGTAAAGCACAAGCTGTCAGGCCAAATAAAATTGTACTGAATATCAATACATTACAGTACTCCTGAAAGACTTCTAGGAAGCGATCACTCTGTACTGGCCACATTTATGAAGCTCCTCCAGGGCACAGACCTGGCTTAAAATAACGATGCTCCTCCACAGATGTTTTTCATCATTGATGAGAGATGCAATATTATTCTACTGGTTTCAGAAACCTGGTGAAAAGAAACGCCTTAAAAGGCGAGACGCCGAAAGGGGATATCTTATAGACATAGATAAAGGATAAGGATAAAGGACGGCCTTACTCAATCCCTTCTGGGATGCGCCAGCGCACTCTACTTCTACGGGATGTCGTGGAGGCGATATGAATGCGTATTTGGCCATACAATGACTTGCGGTGGCCAGCCGATGAGAAAGTCAGCGCTTTATCCTTACCAGACATATCTGGTACCAATTCACCGACCCCGGAGGGATGGAAGGCTTGGCTGGCCTGGGCGGGAAATCCGAACCAGGAACCTGGTATCGGGAGCACGCGGCAGTCGCGCCTCGTCCGACCGCGCTACCCTATAGACATAGATATATCGAAGTATTTCATTAAGGGTTAATTGTCTAGTATTTGGGATGAATTGCTTTCTGTAGGTTTACCGGACGTTACAGTAGAAGGCGAGTGACTGCCAGAGAAAAAAGTTTTGCTCCAGGATATCAAAGTATGTCACTGGAAGAACAATTTGATGACGTCTGATATAAATCCTTGAGGCTTTCGTCAAAATTGCTTTACACGGTAATTCTTAAGCATTCATCTACAGTCCACCAGGCAGAGCTTAAATAAAGTCTTGATGAGTTTTGAGTTTTGGTAATAAAATGTACAAAATTCGTATTTGATTGCTTATGAAGACTTTATTTGGAAGTCTGCGTCTAAATATCTCTACAGGAGAAGTTTTAAGCATTGTTGTACATTTCCGAAATTCTAATATGAAATTAATGTCCAAGTTAGACGCTCTTGAAAACTGAGTATTTTGTAACTATATTTTACTCTTCTTTGCCTGACAGGTTTGGTATAAATTCCTTTATTGCGACCGACGTTTCGACGAACTCGTAGTTCTCAAGGTCTGAAAGAAGCTCGAAATGCTTGGTTCTGCAGAGTCTATTGGGTCAGAAATGCTGCGTCTACCCTTACACGAACAACATGCTCTTAAGAGTGTTAAGAAGAGAGACCACATCTGCCCCCAACTAACCCACCGATAACCCACAGGCGCCAAGGAACCGGCTCAACTGGTCGTCATGGAGCAAGTGAGACATACTGGTCCGGTCAGATATACTGTGGTGTTGAGAATGCATGCAAAGCTGTATACGACATCTCACATCTCACAGCAGAAGGGATAAAATGCAAGCGTTCACTGGTAACGGAGATGCACTCGTTCCTGCCGTTCATGGATGCATTGCACCTGTGAATCCAGAAGGCCTCAAGAGCCATTTTGGTCCCTATTTCGCCCTCATGATACAACACTGTGGATCTCCCATTAAAATCGTCACCGGAGTGGGCTTACCTTCAAAGCTTTCCAACCGGGTTTAATAAGCTTTGCTTATTCTTTTCAGCAAGATGTTCCTTAACGCGGATGCCCAGCAGGCTTCCAGTTTGCCCAGTATACAACTCACCGCAGGTTAAACACTCTATCTGGTAAATGACGCCTTTCTGCACGCAGTCTCCTATCTTTCCATGCGGACAAATCATGCAGTCTTGCATTACACATACGCCGTCATATAAACGATTGGGAACAAACTGACGTTTAATGCCGTTTCTCGGAATATTCACCAGTTCAGCGCATCCAAATCCACTCGCAAAATCCATTGACGTACAGCTGCAGTGACCTTATCCGAAAAGAAAGGCAGTAAAAGCAATTTTTGTTGCTAAACGAGTTAGCGTTGCGCCTATGTTGCACACAGCTTCGTCGCGCTTCGTACCCATTAGCCATTCTACAGGCTAACATTCGGGACTTTTCGCGGTCCTCATCAGCAACATGTTCATAACATCTTAACTGCTGTTATGAACATGTTACGGACCACAGCTCGCTTCACAGCTGAAGGATGGGCCGACCTCGCCTGGATGATGATATTCTTAGAGCTGCCCTTGCGGTACCATTTCACACTGTTCCGGCACCCTAATCTGGGTTCAAAAAGGGTAACTAACCTTCAAACGGAACTTCTCGCGTGAACTTTATATACTGTGATTGCCTGTTGAGAATGTTGAACAGCTCATCCACTTCAGACTGAGTTGTTGTTACGACATAGCAATCATCGATGTATCGGCAGTACATTCTGGGTAGCCATTCTATTAGGGTGGGCCAAAAGTAATGAGACAAGTTCAGCAAATTTATTTATCTCTTTATAATTCAAATCAGTTTCTTTAAGCCTCATTTGGCTGGTATCGAGGTTGTAAGCTGTGACAACGATGTTTTGTTGCGATCAAAACTTCTAGCGCCTGGCGGGACTCGAACCCGCACCACCTTCTGACCGGGCGGCAATGCTCTACGCCTTACACCACCGGCGCCGTCTGATCGAACGCAACATCCACACCTCGTAGGACCGATCAGCACCCACCCGTATCCGGGATGAGTTGGCCGCTGATGAGCATGGGATCAGTTAAGCTGATGGTCCCGGTCAGAGGGAGGTGCGGGTTCGAGTCCCGCCTGGCGCTAGAAGTTTTGATCGCAACAAAACATCGTTGTCACAGCTTACAACCTCAATACCAGCCAAATGAGGCTTAAAGGAACTGATTTGAATTGTTTCTATCAAGACCATCAGCTTAACTGGTCCCATGCTGATATCAGCGGCCAGCTCATCCCGGATACGGGTGGGTGCTGATCGGTCCTACGAGGTGTGGATATTGCGTTCAGACGGCGCCGGTGGTGTAAGGCGTAGAGCATTCCCGCCCGGTCAGAGGGAGGTGCGGGTTCGAGTCCCGCCTGGCGCTAGAAGTTTTGATCGCAACAAAACATCGTTATCTCTTTATAACTCAACTGCAACTCAACGGTGCTGAAGAATGTATTCGCCGTTAAGATACGTGACCTTGCTGGCATCGATCAGCCAACTTCCTGATCCGATCCTTCCAGAGCTGCTTAGGCCTAGTGCTGATCCACGGCTCGTTATGGTTGTCGAGGTCTGCTTGGGTCATTGTGTCCCTTCCGACCATGAAGTAATAGAGGCTTAAGAAGTAGTGTTATTCGCATGGAGAGATCTCCAGCAGATACAGTGAGTGAGGCATGTGAACGTAGCCCAGCTGAGCAAACTTATCCGTGGTCAATTTTGTCCGATGGGATGCGGCGTTGTCGAAGAGGAAGACCTTCTTGAAGCGCTGAAACCGAATAAGTGCGAGTCGCCGGCCCATCTCCTCTATTTCGTTCAACATGGCCTTGGAGTCCATCGTAGCGCTTTTGGAAAACAGCTTCCAGTATACCGACCTATGGCCGCAGTCTCAAAAGCTCAGAAGGTGCTTCTCGCCGTGAACATCCCGCCGAACGAAGATCGGTAACAGCTCACCAGACCTCACCCAGTCTCGTTGCTTGGAAGGGGCAAGACAGAAGACGTACTTCTCATCCTGCACGACTATTGAGTCCATGCTGCTCGGGGTTGGGAATTGGGCGAGACACAGGTCGACTCGTCAGACTGGGGTTTCGGCATGAGGCAGGCTAGGGTTTTGGCATGCTTCTGGAAGGGCGGAAGTGGTAACTTCTCAGATGGGCTTCAGTAAGTGGCATACAAACGTACAAATACGAAAGCGAACAATAAACAATAAGAGCGAAAGAATTCGACGTTCACAAAAATGACTATAACTCGGTAAGTTTTTGGACATTTGAAAAAGCCGATGGCTTTTTGAAAACTAAAAGGAAAGAGCTGTCATCCAGTATAAAAAACTTTCAATAAAGAGGTCTTCATAAGGGGTAGAGGTTTTCGATTTTTGACACGTATTTCTCCAACCATTGATTTTCTGAAAATTGGTTTCTATATGATTAGAGAGCATCTTTTCCCTATTTTTTTAAAGCCACTGGAATTTAAAAGTCATGGCAAATTTTGTGAAGTCGTGACCAGAGGAGTTGGTTGGGTCTTTACCGGAGTCACTGGAGTGATTTCACAAAAAATGTCCACAACTTGGTTTATTTTTCGAACTTCAAAAAGCCATTAGATTTTTGAAAGCTAGAAAAGGAGCGCTTTCGAAACATATAGAAATTAGTTTTCAACAGAATAACGGTTCTTATACGGTAAGTTAGCATATTTCTTCTGTTTTTCAAAAAGCTGTTGGATTTTTTGAATTTCGAAAAACGCATCGAGTTATGACCATTTTTACCAATGTCGACGGTACATACTCTGCGAGCAGTTCTTCACAAAATTGGTCATAACTCCGTTCATTTCTCGAAGTTCAAAAACTTCTATAGCTCTTTGAAAAATAGAAAAAATATGCTTTCTAAACATGCAAAACCCAATTTTCAAAAAAGGGGTCTTCATACGGGGCAGGGGGAGTCGATTTTTGGCACGTATTAATGCAACAAAGGATCAGAAATCAAACCCCACCCGCTCACTATGAAGACCTCTTTACTGAAAAACAATTTTTATACTAGATGATAGCTCTTTTCTTCTTGTTTTCGAAAAGCCATTGGTTTTTTCAGATTTCCAAAAACCTACCGAGTTATGATTATTTTTGTGAACGTCCAATTTTGTCGCTCCACTGACGTAGGTGCCATATCGACCAGGGATCGATCCAATCTATTCGTTTCAGAAAACCATGATTTTAACACTGTGCATGGGTCGAGAGCTAAGAATTTTTAACTGTGCGGATTGTCTTCTTCAGATAAAACATTTATTTTTCATGAAACATAAGAATTTGCAATTCGATCCTCCCTAATCATATCGGAGATCGGCGAAGAAGCTTAGTTTTTTACTGTATATTAATCACATCTTAAACTTAAAGATGACACAATTTTCACTCCCTGATTTTCTTCCTTCAGAAGGTAGATTTTTTTTTCCACGAGAAGTTCATCCTTCATTTGCGATCGATGATATTGGAGAGCGCAATGACCGCATGTAACTTACCATATTTTGGAGATTTCTTAAAGTCTCTCTTAAATTTTCACAAAGCTTTGAAAACTATAAAAAGTGTGGATTCTACGTCTTTAAAAGCACGTTGTAAATATAGCAGCTTCCAAGTGATTAGTGGTGTCGATACTTTTCGGCAAATGATACAAATCGGGCCGCCTGTTCATATAGAAGATTGTCTCAGAAAAACAAGGTTTTATTACCGTGTAACAAACTGTGGCTTAAAATTTTATAGGGTACAACTTCACTTTCTGATGCTGTTTTCTGCAGAAGAGAGAATTCATTCCGTGACAAGTCCATCCTTCGATTGCCATTGCGTTATCGATTCGAAGAGCGCTTCAATGAATCGTGCAGCTAATGCACTTAGGTCGTCCTCAGCGATTAACACTCGAAATTTTACAGAGTACAACTTTGGGCGTAGCTATTGCTAGTTTAGGCAGAAAACCGTCGTGTCCATGACTTCCTGGAAAAATCTGAAAAAAATTGGAAACCTCTCACTGACTCCAAATCTGCCGGTAAAATCCTTATTTTTAACACGTAATGCAAACGACATTTAAATTTTTTTACATAACTTTCGGGAACGAAGATGGGACTCCACACTGTTGTAGACACTCCTGGAAAGAACAACTTATTAAGAATTACAAACATAGCCTAAGAACCTGAAAAATAAAAGAGAATCCTCTGTCAAAACCGAAAGAGTACGACCCCCCCCCCCACCTCCCATACGGCGTCGCAGTACGACCGCCCCCCCCCTTCGGTTCCCGAACCTCAATTTGAGCCTGGTCAGGACCCCACCCCAGAGTCCATTCCCTAGCCTGATGCTGCGCTCAGGGCAATTAAATGGAGATATGCGTGTCGCAGTGTTAAGCGCTCGCGCGAGAGAAACTATGCTCCAGGTTTCGCGTTCAAAATCTATTCCGATTGGTTTTAGTGCCCATAGATCCACTCTCCTTGGAATAGTGGTTGTTTCATCGGAGAGTGGCCGTCTTGGTCTTGAGGTTGGCGAAATACCGCGGGCGTTGCCACTGCTCATCCTCGCCTCCGCTGCTTCAGCCAACACTTGCGCTCTTCTTAAGGTCTTACTCTTTATCGCCTGACGCTTGTGTGCCCCATGATGGTGTATCAGTCCGAAAGTTTCCGGAGTCGGACTCCTCTATATGCTCCAAGCTCTGGCACTGCCGTGTGCTGTGCACAGAGCATAGGTGTGCGTTTAACGATTAACGATTTACCGGATTTACCGACATTTTTCGTTAAAAGTTTCTAACGAAATTTGACGACGAAAAGTTTCATTAAATTCCATTAACGACATTTACTTACCGTTTTTGAAATTTTCTTCTTCTTCATAGAAATGCGTTTCGAGCAAATTTTCTGGATGAGGTTTCGCAGTATCGTTGCGATTCCAAAAAAACTTATTTGATTCTGTGGAAATAGGCAGTCGATATCGCCCTCACATTTCGAGAATCGTTGGCATTCTTGCTCACTGTCCAAATTATTTGCGTGATTCCCACTTTTCTATGCAGTCGTTTCGTAGTTTCGTAGTTTTGAGCTTTCACCTTTTCTTAATTGCTACACAATATCCTTTCCTACATATATAAGCGAAAACGGTCGTTTGTCTGAGTGTGTTTTTTTTGTTTGCACAGAAGTGCTGGAGGAGTGTGTTGGGATCAAGTGTGGGATAGGGGGGGGGGTTGTAGTTGTGTGGTGTCATCTACTTCGTGTTCAGAGGGGTCAGAAGACGTGTCGCCAATGTCACGCAAAGGGCGTTCCGAACATGTGTCATCGACGTCGTCCAACAGGCGTCTAGGTCCTGGTCAAGCGTGGGGTTCGATTTTTGCTGAAAATTTACGACCCCCTCCCCCCCAAGAGCGGATCTGGAACGACCCCCCCCCCCCGTCTAGATCACCGTTCTATTTCTTATCTGTGTTGCGTTTTTCAAATTTTTACGCGATTGTTGCACCCGTTAATAGGTTTTTTTTCAGGTGCAGCATCAATAGTGTGGAAATTCGTTCGCAAAAGGAGTCATAAAATTGATTAATTTCTTGATTAGATGGTTTGTTAGAAAAAAGTTGATAAAAGTTTTGAGTATGTAATATTTTGATAATAATATTTTGATTGTACTACGTTAAAAATAAAGAACTTTACTATCAGTTCTCGAATTAATCAATGCGAGTTCACCTTTTCAGATTTTCCGAGGATCTCATGGACACGACACATTTTTTCAACCTGAAAGAGGAGCATCTGCATTGCAAATTGTACTTACTAAAATTCTGAGTGTTAATTGCTAATGCTGACTTATGTCCTCTCGCTACAAAAATTCTTGAGGCGCTCTTCTAAGCGATGACGGAGGTGCAACTGAAGGATGGACTTGCCACGAAAACAATATTCTCTCTTCTGCAGGAAACAGCATCAGAAATGATATTGCACCCTACAAAATTCCAAGCCCTGCTTGACACACAGTGATAAAAATATGTTTTTCTGAAATGGTCTTCAGAATGATCAGGCGTCTCAGTCGGCGGTCGGCACCATTTACCGAAAAAATATCGACCACCCTAATCACATAGAAGTTGCTTTTTTTAGAACCTGGTTTTTAAAGCATAGAATCCACATTTATAAAGGTTTGTGCGTTTTTCAGAGGCCCCGAGAATCTCCGAGTTATGTAAGTTTACGTGCGGCTACTGCGTTCTCTGATATCATCGATCGTAACTGAAGGAAACTTCTCGCGGAAAAATTTTTCTACCTTCTGAAGGAGAAATCATCCGAGAGTGAAGCTGTACCGTATAAAAGTTTAGGTCGTGGTTAATGTACATTAAAGAACCAAGCTTTTTTCAGCGATATTCGATATGATTAGGGCGAATTGTGTTCAAAATTGCTGTTTTTCCTGAAAAAAATAAACATTTTCTACCCAAAACAAACTACCTATGCAGTTAAAATTTTGCCACTGACAGTTTCAATTTCTGATCAGTGCACAGTCAAAAAAATCATGATTTGCTGAATCGAACAGGTTGGATTGACCTCTTGTTGACTTTGCACCAACCTCATCGGAGCAATAAGATTGAACGTTCACAAAAGAGCTCATAACTCGATAAATTTTTCTAATTTTGAAGTTTCCGTTAGCTTTTCAAAAATTAAAAGAAAAACGCTTTCTTACCATGTAGAAATTGTTTCCTAAAAGAGAGGTCTTCATACGCGGCGGAGGGTCCAATTTTTGAGCGAAAATGAAGTAACTTCCTTGAGCATAACTCGATAAGTTTTTCAAGTTTTGAAAATCCTGCTAGCTTTTCGGAAAGCAGATAAAATGCGCTTTATCACCATATAAGAATACATTTTCAAAAATTCGGTTTTCATGCGCGGCAGGGGAGGTTCAATTTCGGTTCCATGTCACGAAAATACGTACCGAAAATCGAACCCCCCCCGCCCCGCATGAAGACCCCTTTCTTGGAAAACGGTTTTTATATGGTTAGAAAGCATATTTGCTCTATTTTTTGATGAGCGAGCGGGATTTTTGATTTTTGAAAAATTGCAAGTCGTGAACTGAATCGCGGATCGACTCTTCGCCGTCGCCATCGGAGTGATCTCACAAAAATATGAATAACTCGATTAGTTTTTCGAAATTCAAAAATTCCGCTAGTTTTTCGGTAAGTAGATAAAATGCGCTTCTTTATGGTTACAAACAGTTTTAGCAAAAAAGGGATCTTCATGCGGGGCGGGGGGGGGGGGGGGTTTATCAAGTTAAAGGAGAGCTCTTCCCTACTTGATGAATCCTACGGAGTATCTGTTCCTAGGTTCTACTATACGGTGGATGGTATGTCATCTTTATTATAGACTGGCATACAGTATATGGAATACGGTAAGTGGGGAAAGATAAGGGAAGGAAGGGAGAGGGCAGACATGCCCTCTGACAGGCTGCTGGCAGGAGCTGACGACCTCCCGGTCGGGGCGACGTAGACGAGACTCCAGTAGCCGGCTGCCGCTATCTGGCAGCAGGGCGTCGCTATCTGTATCAGGGCGTTGCCGCCCACGGTGCGGATTGGGTACAACCCGACATCTCCATTCCTACAGTAAGCTCGTCCTCGAGCTTGAGAACATCAGCATCGTATCGACAGTCGATAATCATCCGAGAGGAAGTAAGATCGGATATACAGTAAGAGAATATAGGAACTACAACGCAGTTACGCTATAAATTTAAAACTGTATAAAGAGCTATCGATTAAAGACTGAGCATGTAGTGATGTGACTGGCTGACCATTAAGGCATGATTCGATGTTGTGGTCGATGAGGGTACTTTACTTTTTCTTTTATTTTGAAAGATTCAAAATATAATTAAAAAGAAAGAATAGCTTTCTTCCAGCCAGAAATATGTGACTCACGACTACTGTCCAACTGTAGTTGTTGATGTGGCGTCGGCGAACCGAAATCTCAAGATTGATCGTTGAAGAGTTGATGAGGGAGGTTGAACGTCGAGGAAGTTGCAGGAGCAGGCCGGCCAGTCGAAGCTGTCGACTCTGGATAGAGTGATGAAGCCAACCGGCCGGAGGCTGATAAGGATTTATGGGCAGGAGAAGGGTGGAACTTAATAAGGGCTTCTCGGTTAGGGTTTACTATCTGTTTTGTTTACGGGAGCCTTATTTTATGAGACTGCTGCAGCTCTGATAAACGCTACTTTGCGTCCGCCTTAGTCAAACAAGAGATTACAGACGTTCTATGGAGGAGTATGGGCAGAGCAATCTCTGGGCGTAATGCCAAAAATATGCCTTAGCCGGGATTCAAACCTACCAGTTGCGTTTGCAGTACGGGAGAAATCCGCTGCGCCATAGGGACATTTTTTGTACCCCAACGGTAGTGGAAACAGAGAAAAAAAAATTTCGGAGTGGGATTCGAACCTACCCGCTCTCCAGCTGCGCCTCTTCGCACTGCACTATTGAGGTGGCTTTATTCCCTGAGAGGGTCCTTCTACGAACTGTAAAGTTTGTTTTAAATTTAATTAGGTAAATTGGTCTAAAATCACTTTAGCTATCTCTGTGAACTTTTCCTGGCGCTTCCTCTCTATTATTCTCGTTTCGTAGGTGTATTTTAGACACTGAGCCTAAAAATTAATAAATTTGAAGAGTGGCTTATTTAAGAGTCGTTTTGGGATAAAAGAAGTGACTTGTGTCTAAAAGATGAAGAAAAGTTATTTGTCTTATGGGTTGTGGAGGATACATAGCGAATTGTCAGGGGAAGGCAACAGTGTCGTATCTGCGGTGGAAAGGCACGCAGATATTGATTTTTTCTAACTATTTTGATTTGAGCGCTCTATGGTGCAGTGCAAGTAGGCGGCGCTCTGTTAGATCGGTCGGGGTTCGGATCCTCATTGAGGCAAAAGTTTTGCATTGATTTCTATAGCATCTTTCAACAATTAGAAGCTGAATTTTCGAATATTGAGCAGGTTTGTCTTCCGCTTTGTTTCAAAATATTTTCTTAAATATATAAAAACATTTTTAAAAATATTTGGGAAACATTCTTCAAAATTATTTAAAAATGTTTCCTCAAATATTTAAAAAGTATTAAAAATATTTTGAAAATATTAAAAAAGCATTTTAAAATATTTTTAAAATATTAAAAAATGTTCTTTCCATTTTTGTTTCTGAAACCATTGGCTCAAGACAGGGCCTCCCGAGGATGGCAGCGATGAGTAGAAGTCCTATGTTGCTTCCTCGTCCAAAACCATTGAATCATCTGCTTATCGTCAGTCCCTCCGTAAATAAAGTTCGCTATCTCCGTGCTTTTTGATATCTTGGTGCAGTTTTACCTGTACGTATTGACTCTGCTGCGTGTGCCGCAATCTCTTAGCGGTGAAGGGCAAGCAGGTCATGTGTGTTGATGACAGTCGTCTGCACGGCGCTATCTCATGGACGCGCGGTCATACCTGCATGTGTTGATCCTGCTGCTTCTGCCACAATCTCTAAGCGGTGGGTGGCAAGCAGGTCGTGTTTGCTGACCATAGTAGTCAACAAAAGAATGTGCACTGATGGTCCGTTCTATTAGACACGAAAAAGCAGTATCTATTTTTTTTGTTTGTTTGCCAAGGCCTTTGGCTTTTTGTTTAAAGTCGACTATGTGGCGATCGAGTCCCATTTCACAATTGAAGATTAGTCTAGTAAATGATTAAAAAGCTGTATGAGCTTAAAAATTAGTTTAGTCGACATTTTAATTGTCGTGATACATAAAGTAATTTTTTAAATAACGATTTCACGGCGTTTACGTCTTCACGGCGTTCTGCGTTTCACGGCGTTTACGTCTTCACGGCGTTCTGCGTTTCACGGCGTTTACGTCTTCACGGCGTTCTGCGTTTCACGGCGTTTACGTCTTCACGGCGTTCTACGTTTCACGGCGTTTACGTCTTCACGGCGTTCTGCGTTTCACGGCGTTTACGTCTTCACGGCGTTCTGCGTTTCACGGCGTTTACGTCTTCACGGCGTTCTACGACAATTATGAAGACAAAAAAATGTATCCGAAATCCTCGTTGATATATATTTATGTTGTATATAATTTTTTTTAAAACAGTGAAATTAGGGATCTCGTCGCCAGGACTATTAAGATTAATTATAAGTGGAAGATTTTACTAACCTTTATCGAATTTGCTAAGTAAAGATTTTTTCGTTAGATAAAACCCTAGATATGTGTCCTTATTTAGAGGCCTGACTTTGTTGCTACGCAATTTCCGGCGTATTCGAACCGCAATGTCGTCTCTGAAACGAGCATGCAACGCGATTACACTTCAGAAATCCCATAGGTCCAGCCGGGCTGAAATTGAGTAGACGTTTGTGTATGCGAGGGTTTTATAGCTTTTTGAGCTTTTATTTTATTTTATTTGTTTTTAAATTTAATAAATATATCTGATATATGTTATATGTACAAGCAATATTTCCATGCGCGCGCACATTAGAAAGAGTCAAGTGACTACGTTAAAGTACTCACCCATCCGGCTGTCGACGTCGGTCATCAAGTGTCAGCAGGGAGAGGTTCAGTGGGGGGAAGGATTAAGGGTAAATAATTTCCATTCAGTTACTCAAAAGAAAAAATATTTTCGTCACCGTCTTAACGAAACAATAAAACTTTTATTTTCAAATAAACCTAGATCCTAAGAATCTCCCCGGGACCTCCATATCAAGTTAAAGGAGAGCTCTTCCCTACTTGATGAATCCTACGGAGTATCTGTTCCTAGGTTCTACTATACGGTGGATGGTATGTCATCTTTATTATAGACTGGCATACAGTATATGGAATACGGTAAGTGGGGAAAGATAAGGGAAGGAAGGGAGAGGGCAGACATGCCCTCTGACAGGCTGCTGGCAGGAGCTGACGACCTCCCGGTCGGGGCGACGTAGACGAGACTCCAGTAGCCGGCTGCCGCTATCTGGCAGCAGGGCGTCGCTATCTGTATCAGGGCGTTGCCGCCCACGGTGCGGATTGGGTACAACCCGACAGGCTCGATTTCTGGTCGATTTTTGCCGAAAATCGACCAGAAATTGAACCCCCCCCCCGCCCCGCATGAAGATTCCTTTTTTGGAAACCGGTTCCTATATGGTTAGAAAGCATATTTGCTCTATTTTCTGATGAGCAAGCGAGATTTTTAAATTTCAAAAAATAGCCGAATTATGAACATTCTTGTGAAATCACTCCAATGACGCCGGTGAAGGATTCAGTTCACGACTTGCAAAAATTGATCATATCTCGGCTATTTTTTCAAAAATCAAAAATCCCGCTCGCGCATCAAAAAATAGAACAAATATGCTTCCTAACCGTATAAAAGCCGTTTTCCAAGAAAGGGATCTTCATGCGGGGCTGGGGGTTCGATTTTCGGTACGTATTTTCGCGACATGGAACTGAGATTGAACCTCCCCTGCCGCGCATTAGGACCGAACTTTTGGACAATGGTTCTTATACATCAAAAAAGGGCTCGCCCTCTAGTTTCTGATCAGCTAGTTGTGAAGCCACTTCAATTTTTTTCGCTCAAAAATCGAACCAGCAGCCAAGCGTGACGACTCCTTTTTTGGAGAACGATTTTTACAAGATGAGAAAGGACTTTTCATCTACTTTATAAAAAGCTAAAAAAATTTTCAAAATTCTAAAAACTTACCGAGTTATGAACTTTTTTGTGAAAGTTCAATTTTATGCTCCGACGACGTTGGTGCAAAGTCGACCAGAGGTCGATTCAACCTGTTCTATCCAGAAAATCACGATTTTTTCACAGTGAATTAATCAGGACTTTGAGATTCTTGTGGCTAGATTTTATCCG
This sequence comes from Heligmosomoides polygyrus bakeri, assembly GCA_947359475.1. Lineage (NCBI taxonomy): Eukaryota > Metazoa > Nematoda > Chromadorea > Rhabditida > Heligmosomidae > Heligmosomoides > Heligmosomoides polygyrus. Next base: position 71,546,313 of record OX375866.1, read on the forward strand.
TATGAGTAATATGCTTCGGCGAAACAATAATATTTTCATGAAAAATGAGAATTTTTTAGGTGATCCATCCTCAGCGGAGATTCATCGCAGCGGAGAAGCTTAGTTTTTACTGTATTTTAAGCACGACTTCAAATACTATATGACACAATTTCACTCTCTGTCGTCCTGTCCTTCAGAAGGCAGAAAAAAATTCCAGCGAGGAGTCCATCCATATTTTAATTGCGATCGATCATGTCAGAGAACGCAGTAGCCGCATGTAAACTGCCGTAACTCGGAGATTTTCTGAGGCTCCCGGAAAATTCATAAAGCCTTAGTAGATGTGTGTTCTATGCTTTAAAAGACAGGTTCTAAAAGTAACATCTTCCATGTGATTGGTGTGTCGATATTTTTTCGGTAAATCGAGACGTCTGATCATATAGAATATCGTTTCAGACAAACATCGTTTTATCACTGTGTGTCAAACGGGCTTAAAATTTTATAGGGTACGATTTCATTTTCTGATGCTGTTTCCTGCAGAAGAGAAATTACTTTTCGAGCAAGTCCGTCCTTCGGTTGCCATTCCGTCATCGATTCGAAGAGCGCTTCAAAAATCTTGTAGGGAAAGCACTTAGGTCGTCCTCAGTAATTAACACTTGAAATTTTATAGAGTGCAATTCTGGAAGTAGATGTCGCTCATCAGACAGAAAAATACCGTGTCCATGACTCCTGGGAAAACCTGAAAAAATCAAAATCTCTCATTGACTCTAAATCTGCAGACAGGAAATCTTTATTTTTCACTGCACAGTAATCGGCATTAAAAACAAATTTTCAATCCTATTTTTTTAACTCCAGGAAACGCAAGTGCTTGTATATCTCCGCATTGTGGTAGTCACACCTGGAAAAAACAACTTATTAATAGATGCAAACATCATCTAAAAACCTGAATTTGGAGAGAGTCCTCTGCCAAAACCGAGAGAGTACGACCCCCCCTCCAGTCGAGGCTACAGTACGACCCCCCCCCTTCGATTCCCTAACCTCAGGCTTGACCCTGGTCTGGGTTTAGAAGACATGTCACCGATGTCGCGCAAAGGGCTTCCAGGTTGAAAAGAGGTGTCATCATTGTCGCGAAATGTCCGGATTCACACGACGTGTCAACGATGTCGTTCTGTCCGGATTGAGAACACATATCACCGACGTCGTTCATCAGGTGCCTGGATTCAGAAGAGGTGTCACTGATGTCGCGCAAGGGGTGTTCCGATTCAGACGACGTGTCACTGATATTGCGTAATGCGTGTCTGGGTTAAGAAGACGTGTAGCTGATGTCACGCAAAGGATGTCCGGCTTAAAGAGACTTGTCACCGACGTCGTTCATCAGGTGCCTGGGTTCAGAAGAGGTGTCACTGATGTCGCGAAGGCCTGTCCGGATTCAGACTACGTGTTACCAGTCAAGGTGGGACCAGTAATGGGAGAGCGGTGAAGAGTGGGGTCCAGTGAAGGAGGGAGGGGACGTTGTGCCTGAAAGCGGCGCGGACAAAGGCGCGGGACAGTGCCTGCGGAGACAATTAGCGTCGACTCGCGCAGTGACACCCGCCGCTTCGCACTCAGCCAGACAGTTCTCGCCGCGGAGGCGATGGTGACCTTGCCAACTATAGGATCCTGTAGGTCGACCAGATTTGGTGTGATTACAATCGATAGAGGGATAGGAGGCTCAGACGGCTTGCATTGGCAGTCCAGAATATGGGATTGATCTGTGCCCTACTATCTTCTATGTCAGAATTTCAAGCTCTATCGAATGAGACAAGAAACAATCTTGTCTCATTAACCCTTACAACATTTTTTCAGGCGCATTTTAACTTTCATTAAATATCAGTTTTTATTTACATCAGGCATGCTTCCAGGCTACTGATGTAAACCATACCATCTCCTTTACTAGAATTTCGAGCTCTATCAAATGACTCAGAAAAAACACTGCCTCAACAACCCGTAAAGCAAGTTTTTCAGACGTTGTTTATTTTTCGCCAAATATCCGTTTTCAGTATGAAATGCGGACTTGGTTCCAGGCTAAAATTGCACGAGGATTCCAATTAGATAGACGAGAGCTCTTTTGACAGAAGTTTAAAGCAATAGTTTCAACATTACATCTCTTACATCTTTAGCATTTCGTAACTTTTCTATGGAGCTTTGTAATGCACACACCAAATATCGAGACTAAGACTGGATAAGTAGTTCATGAAATCTAATGTTCACCGAAAATAAATTTCATCACACAATGCTTCAAATTGCTCGCCCAGTCGTTTGTGGCTTCTAGCAGTTTTTTGTCCTCGCGTTCCACTGGCAATATACCTGCATAGCCAATGTCTCCTCCACCAATTAACGAGTTAGGAAACACTGGTGAAATGCTTTGATAAAACTAGAGTGCTTCGAGGTTGCTAGGAGGTCTACCTTTTATCGCATCGAACTCGTCGGGCAATTTCAGACTGTGAATACGCTCTACGCGCTGAAGGATCATAATGTCGTTTTCAAAAAGGGTGAGCACTTGGGGTCTCTTAGAGGTCTCCTGGGGTGTCTATCTAACTATACTTCTCGCACAATTTCAGCCTGGAAGCATGCCTCGCAGTTAGTTCTGATATAAATAAAAACTGATATTTAAGAAAAATACACAACGCCTAAAAGCCGCCTTAAGGGATTTTTAGACAGGGTAATTTCTATCTCATTTGATAGAGATCGAAATTCTAGTACAGGAGATGGTAGAGTTCACATCAGTAGCGTGGAAGCATGCCTCGTAGTTAATTCTGATATAAATAAAAACTGATATATAACGAAAGTTAAACAGCGCCAGAAAAAAAAATGTTGTAAGGGTTATTGAGACAAAATTTTTTCTTGGCTCATTCGATAGAGCTTGAAATTCTGATATAGAAGATGATAGGGTTCAGATCAGTCCCATATTCTGGACTACCAATGGCAGCCGTCTGAGCCTCCTATCCCTCTATCGACTGTAATCACACCAAATCTGGTCGACCTACAGGATCCTGTACTTGGCTGGGTCACCATCGCCGGCGAGAGCTGTCTGGCAGAGTGTGAAGCGGCGGGTGTCACTGCGCGAGTCGACGTTAATTGTCTCCGCAGGCACTTTCCCGCGCCTTTGCTCGCGCCGCTTTCATGCAGAACATCCCTCACCCAGTGAAGGGGGACCGGAGAAGGATAGAGGGATCAGTGAAGAGGGACCAGTAAATCGAGGTAGTGAAGGTGAGAGAAGTAGTAGGGGCCGACAAAGAGGGGAGACCAGTGAAGGGTGAACCGGAAAAGGGTGACAACAAAGGAGGAACCATTGAAGAGGAACCAGTAAAGGGGGACCAGTGGTTGGGACCGGTGAAGGAGGGGGAGGGGTCCAGTGAACGTGGGGGTGAACCTGTAAAGGGTCCACCTATAAAGGGGAACCAGTGAAGGTGGGAGCAGTAATGGAGAGCGGTGAAGGGGTAGGGGTTCAGTGAAGAGACCAATAAATGGGGTTCCAGTGAAGGACCAGTCAAGGGGGACCAGTAGGGCCCAATAAAGGGAATAAAGGGAACACAAGTTAAGGAGGTTGAGTAAAGGGTCCAGTAAAAAAAAACATTAAAAGGGGATCGTAATTAATAAATAGAACAAGTACTTCAGAGAAAGGATCGCGTACGTGCAATAGAGGAGCTGTTTTGAAGATTTTGTCCTACCGTATTCTGCTATACCATTCTATATAGCAAAACCAGTTTTTTTACTGTAATGAATGAGAGAAGGCCTAAAGAGGACAAGAGGACATTCGGGGTGTTCTGTTCTCCGGGTTTGGGGCGAAGCGCCCAACAAGACGTTTGACGACAGGTCGTTTAACGTCTGGTTCTCCATAATTCCAAACCAGTCAGTTTCAACAGGTGAGAAAGGTGAGAAATAAGTGTAAGAGACGAAACAGGGTTAGAAGAACCCCTCGGATCTATCCTAGTCGGGGGGCCACATAACTAAAAAGTATTATATGCAACAAATCCACTTGAGACTTACCGAGCGGCTCCTACAGAACAACATAGGACCCTAACCAAGAAGAAGTCGCAAAGAAAAAGATGAAAAATTACATTTATTGCGGTAGCCGGCAATGTTGTCTGCCCTCCTCATAATGTTGGATCCTGGTTATAGCATGTCAGGCGGCGGTCAGCACTCGACACGCGGCTTCATGCGCCCTATTCACCATGTTAGATCCTGGTTATAACATGTCAGCCGGCGGTCAGCACGTGACATGCATCCATCCCGTCGTTCTTTGCCCGCCGAGAAGGTTGTAAACTGCGGCGATTTTTCATTTTTTTTTTTGTATGTTCCTTCGTTTTTGGTTTCTTCTAGATTCCAGCTCGTTCTCTAGGCGCCGCTCGGTATGTCTCAATCCGTTTTGTTACCTACCTTTTAGTTATGTGCCCCCCGGACTAGGATAGATCCAACCCCTCTTCACCGCAAGTTTTCCGAAAAGCCGGAGGGGCTCTTCGTGCAGCTTTAGGTGATGATTGTAGGACTGCGTTAAGGCAACATTGACCGCCGCCTAACTGACAGAGCTTGGCTGCTGGTACTCACATTACTTTGTTTTTACTGAATTCCACGGTGTGCATGTCAACGATTTTGCTTAACTTTTCATCTTCCTCGAGGGCTCTCTTGGAGTTTTTTTTGGAGAAGCACAGTTAGTATACATGTCATGCAGAGAACATATCATATATGTATATAAAAGGAATAAAATTAAGAAAATAAGAGAATAACCCAATGACCGCTTTTCGTCAGTTATTATATCTTTATCTTTAATCGGGAGAGGAATCAGTCATGTCTGAAGCTTCGCCGCGCTGTCCGGCTCGCGGCGAGTCTCTCCTGCTGACGACACATTAGCTGTTGACGGAAGATGTTGATCGGTTCATCGCATCTAAGGTGCTTATGGAGTAATCATTATCATCTTTATCATTATCATTACCATCATTAGGAAGCCCACTGCGCTGACCAAAGCTGCAGCGCTGTCCGGAGCTCGCCGCGCTGTCCGAGGTCCGCGGCGACAGTGGGTATTTACTGCCAAAGACACACGAACTGTAGACGGTGCATGTTGATCACATCTAGGGTGTTTATCGACCAACTACCAGAGAGATGGAAATCAATGAACAATCCATGAGGTTTCGAAAGACTATCTGTTGGGTGTACGTTTGCGCTCCGCACGGGTTCATCCACCTTTACACTTCATTTCCCCTTCATTTTCGCATTCGATCTTTATTGCACTTTCCGCACCTTACGGCTGATTCTTTTTCACAGAACTTTTTATAAAAATACAGCATGATTGACTTTTATGACTACGGTGCTTGAGAGGATGTGCCGCAGACATTGCTCAACGGGTGCCAGGATTCAGAAGACTTGCCGCAGCTGTCATACAGCGTGCATCGGGATGCAGAGGATCAGTCGTAGCTGTCATTTAATGACTGTGGGAATTCAGAGGACGTGCCTTAGGGCCTCTACAGAGTCTCGCGACAGCACCCCGACAATATCGCTATCGCTCCCGCCGCAGTGGGACCCACGCTGCCGCTGTGGTGGAGGCTGCGGCACGGACGAGTTGTCGCATAGCCGCCGCGTGCAAAGGGGTTCGTACGTTGGGTGTCTCCCTGAGTTACGGTAGCGCGCCACCGCCGCCCGCCACCGCCCCGATTACGGTAGCGTGGCTGGCTGTTGGGCCCGCCTTGGTCGATGTGCAACGGATGAGCAAAGAACAACATGCGCTGTGGAGCAGACTTTCTGTCGCAGGGTGGTGATTGCCGACGTTGTTCATTTCTTGCTCTTTTTTTCTCTTTGCCCCTCTAGTTTTCATACGTTTTGGGCACTGATTATAGAGGGTGATAGAGGCGGTTAGGACTTAGTGTCCCAGAAGAGGTGGTTCAGTGGCTTTTTGAGGAAGAGAACGAGCAGGCAGAGTAACTACTACGTTTATTACGGCAGGCGATATGATAAGTGGTACGAGAGATAGGAGAGCGGTAGCCTAGCAGCGGCTATAGTGAGGGGGAGAAGGTAGAAGGGGAAGGAGCACGGGGAAAGGAGAAAGGAGCCGAGTTGGGGCTCTCGTGAGCAGGGGAGGAGCACTCTATCTACAGTGAGCTCGCCTCCGTAACGGGCGAGCGATAACATGACGGGGCTAGGATCGTCGACGACGACGATATTCCGGCCGGCCAAAGGAAGAAAGGATTTTGAGGCCTTCAACACAACGTATTATATATAAGCAGGAGATCATCACATGTCGGCAGTGCAGCTCGATGCCCTCGGCGTTGGAATCTTTGAAGGTGATGATGTTGCCCATTGTTAGTGGTGGCTCGAGTGCTGCAGTCGATGTTGAAATAAAGATCCAGAGTAGAAGTCGTGTCCGGTCGAATAGGGGATGAAGAGCTTCGGCAGGAACGGTGATGGGGAAATGACGACCATTTTTTTTGCATGGTCAGGTGCAAAACGGGAATCTGCGATCGAAACCACAAATTCTACATTTCACACCTCAAAAAGGCTACCTCAGTTGTTCTCATTGATGTTGACCGTCTTTTGATTAGCCGTTACCTACGAATAAAATGATGGTCAGTAATGAGTGTGACCGCTAATGGTCTAGGCCAGGCCTTCGCGCATATTATGAGGCGTATTAAGGCGCCCGCCCTTAAGAGCAGTAATACTCAAAGGATTGATTAATGTAGGTGATATCCGTGATCTATTATTTATAGCCATCTCATTCTACTGGGTATGTGCCTTAAACTTGAATTCTGTGGTCATATGTGCTTCAAGGAATATCATCTATTATTCCTTTTGCTGTTTTTTCGTTGCTTATGACTGAGGTTTCTATTTTTCTCGTAGTACTTCGAAATTGTTGCTTCAGTAGGCGGGATCATAACGGCTCTACTACCACATAACCAATGTCTTCTAGCTAATAAGTTTTGCCTCTTTGTTATGGCCTCCTTCGTTTCAGGATGAGGCCTTTGCAGCAGTAGTGGTGGTCTTCTGGATCGCTGTTTGCGAGCCGATTCTAGTTGTCGAAACGCTTTGGAGTGCCTTTCTTGTAAATTGGGGTTCTCTTTTGCAGGAACGCTTGTCAATTTTAGGCTGCTACCTATTTCTTTCCTGTTCCTTTTATACGAATAACCTTTGGACGGTGGCATTGAATAGTTATCAGTTCTGTTGAGCGTTAGACGTTTTCGATTAGAATTATGAAACCGCCCGTACCAAACAATTTTTGAACGGCTTTATTTTCTCTGGTCTCAAGGACAGCTGTCATTCCATAGCTGAGTTTGCTGACTGAATTTTCCGGCGAGACTTTACCTTTGCCGTATATAGAAGGCCCGAAAACCGTGTTCGAAATGTGCAGCCCTGTAGGTGTTTTTATACCATTTGAGGGGTTAATTACTAAGTCGTGGAAATAGTCCAAACCGACTAGAACGTGTGGAATTTGGTGTTCCCCGTGCATTTTCGGATTGGCGAGACAAATATTGTTCACTTTCAAAAATTCGATGTCCGAAGTTGCAAGATTTACACTTGAAAAACCTTTAGTAATTATAGGTCTTGTCTGAAATTTCAGATCTAATTGCTCACCAAATGCCGTCCCTAATTTGACACTTACAGTGTGGCTTTGGAATCTTTCCGTATATCCTCCAATACCGGACATTGTGCAAAATTCTGTGGACTCCCGGGGTAGACCGAGATCTTTGGCTAGTGATTCTTCAATAAGCGTTTTTTGTGCTCCGGAATCGAAGAAAAAGAGCGTTTCTGGTACGTTTCTTTCCTGTAGTTCCAAATATTACCTTCAGCTGTCATCAAGACCAGCTGTGAAGTGACGGCTCCATTTTGAACGGCAGGAAATTGCTGAACTTCCGTATGCGTTTTAGCATTATGGGGATAAATCGCGTTTGGATTCCCACTTTCCTCAGTATAGTTCCAATTTTTAGGATTTGGCGAAGGCCCTGAATCCCATTTTGAGCACAAGGATACGTGGTGCTGTTGCCCGCACCGCATGCAATCTAGCTGTTGACATGCAAAGCTGTTGTGATTATCTGAGAAACATTTCCAACATCTATTCTGCTTCCTCAGAATTTTTCGACGGGTTTTATCGCTACATGTCCTACATGCCGAGGACGAGTGGCAATCACTTTGACAAAACAAACAACTTTCGTTATTATGAGGTCGCGCATTGATATGTTCCCTTTTCGGTAGAAAGGCGCTGCTGTTTGTTTTGTGACCGATTCTTCTATTTTCGGCATAAGCCTTGGCCGCTATCTCCTTCTTGAGGTGACCCATAAGGTTTTCGATAGTTTGATTATGCTGATTTTGGGAAAGTATCAATACTGGTTTGATAACGTCTTGAGGGAACTTTGCCAAAATAGTTTCTGACCACATGGGATCGCAGGTATTACGAACATCATAACCAGCTGAAACCATGCGGTTAAGTAAAACTTGAATTTCTTGAAATGAGGATAAACAGCTATCGGCAAAATCACTTGCTGGCATCATATTTAACGGCTTGTGGACTATCTGAGACCTATTTGCGGAATAGTCACAATATGTTTCCTTTAAAGTCTTAATCATCCAGTTATAATTTTCTGGTAATGGTTGAATCCCTTGGATGCAGTTTCTCGCCCTACCCTCTAGGCTTTCTCTGAGGAGAATTAATTTCTCCACAACATCAAGTCTATCGCTTTTGTGCACCATGGTTTTGAAAATTGCCCAGTATTCTGCAAATTCTTCAGGTTCGCCATAAAATTTAGGTAAGGATGCCTGTGGAGGGTTTATAGAGCGAAACATTTTTTGCCCGGTGTGAATTTGTTCCGCTATTGGTATGGCATCTGCCTGCGGTTCAGCATTGCTAGTTGTGGCATGGGGTTGCTCATTATTTGCTTCATGAGCAATATGCAAGTTGAGACCATTCCTTGTCTTGTCATTTTTGTGCGAAATGTAGCCGAGTTTGATGGCCATCCCTTCTCGAGCGCTTTGTGACTCATCATACATAGCTGTTAACTTGAAAATCAGCTCGCTAGCTTCAGCGATGGCTACCTGGACCTTAGATTCGTGCTCTATTTGCTCGATTTCTGCCATTAAATCTTTTTTCTCAGATCTGTTCTTACAGTTCATATACTCATCTCTTATCTCCTTGTATACGTTTTGCAGATTTTGTCTGCCTTCTCTAACCTGTTTTAATGCACTCAGCAAAAGTGCTATTCTAGAGCGAGATTTTTCATAGTTTTCTTCATCTGGCGTAGGGTATTCCACCATAGATAAGTAGCCTTTGTAAAGGACTATTAAGTCAAAGAGTGCTTTAGAGCTAAGCATAATAGGGGTTTTGTGGAAGTAAAGCGCCATTTTTCGCGACTTTTACTTTTTATTCTCGAATTTAAGAGAAGTTACTCCAGGTACTTTGTACGGGAGATTTTATTCCTTTACGGAGTGATTTGCCTCTAAGTAATGAATACGAGAGGACTTTTACTCCAGGTACTGCGTACGGGAGATTTTATTCCGTAATGGAATGGTTTGCGTCTAGGTAATGAATATGAGACGACTTATTCTCTTGGATTCAGAGAATGCGATCTTATATTCGATCGACTTTATGCTCCAGGTTCCAAAGCTGTCACACTTTGGCACGGGAGTCTTAGGCTTGTTAGGCCGATGCACCAAAATATAGAGGGTGATAGAGGCGGTTAAGACTTAGTGTCCCAGAAGAGGTGGTTCAGTGGCTTTTTGAGGAAGAGAACGAGCAGACAGAGTAACTACTACGTTTATTACGGCAGGCGATATGATAAGTGGTACGAGAGATATATAGGAGAGCGGTAGCCTAGCAGCGGCTATAGTGAGGGGGGAGAAGGTAGAAGGGGAAGGAGCACGGGGAAAGGAGAAAGGAGCCGAGTTGGGGCTCTCGTGAGCAGGGGAGGAGCACTCTATCTACAGTGAGCTCGCCTCCGCACCCTGTAACGGGCGAGCGATAACATGACGGGGCTAGGATCGTCGACGACGACGATACTGATCGACTCCTATTGGGGAAGAGGGGTGGGGGACGGAGTTCACCTTTTACGCCCTCTAACGAAGGCAATAACGATCACGTGCTAGTGAGTACTGTACTCACTAACGAACTATAAAACAAGTAAAAGAAGACACAGGAGAAGTTGAAAAGGGAACATGGCCTGAGCGAAAGCTACAAGGTTGTCGTACACTAAAAAAGCGTAAAAAAGGAAGAAACTTGACATGCTGCTCCTACTATCATTTCGACTTCAAAATCTTAGAGGCGGCATGTGGTCGTGCCGAAAACGTGCAGAAAAGAAAAGTACAGAACAAAAAATAAAAACGAATCAGGTCCGGTATGGTTCTACACGGAATGTGCTCCCGGCAGCAATGCGCGCTCCGCTCAATTCGCCTCATCTCGTAGTGAAATCTTGTCCTTGGTGAGCGCGGCACCAGGTCTGCCTACGGTAATCAAGCGCGTCGCCCCGCCCCTACAGCAATGGGAGACATCTAACGTAAAGCACCCACGCAAAGGTCCCCGAGGGCTGCCGCAGTTCATGGCGGTTCTCACCCGCAGCGCCAGGAGCTGCGGGTGAGATCCGCCGGGGCATGATAAAGGGGTGCCCATAATGGTTCATCTACTTTGAAACATTTTTTAAACGAATTTACATGCTAGGAATATAATAGGTTGGTGCGTAACTTCTGTCCTTAAAAGGGCTTGACAACCAACAATATAATCACCACTAGTGACGACAAATGGAGGCGTATGGGATCCTGCACTCAAAACGTAACGCAAAAAACCTTAGCACGATAATAGATAATCTTAGTTGCACAGAAAATTTTCCTGGCCTTTCAGCCACAAGTTAGCCGTATGAGGTTTAGGAAACGCCCTTGCACAGAAATGCAACAACAAAGCAGACCGTTCTTTTTAGTGTGAGCTATAACTGCATCGGACAGACCTCCCGGACTCAACAAGGCATCGGAGGAAATGCTGTCAAAGGGCTACCACATTATCTGCGAGCTTCTTGTCAACCTAGGATTTTTTAGTGGAGTTAGAATGCCAAAAGTGAGAGCAAGCGCAAAATGGTACAGAACTGATGAGTTATAAGGAGTGTTCTATTAGATTTCGGGGCTTACATTCAAAAACTCTTAACTTGGCTTAGAAAACGCTTTTTCACAAAAGCGTTTTGCTTATTAGATCTCTGACATTCTTAGAGGCGGAAATTGCCGGCAAAAGTGCGCAGTATTGCGTACAGTGACCTCGTGGCACCGCACCACCCGCCGCTGTCATGGTTGGTCCGCGGCACCCGCAAGACTGCTGTCGGCCTTGTCGTCATCCACACATCGTCGAACGTGCGTTTACGCAACCATGATGGCTGACGGGAGGGCTTCACAGCAGAGGAGATGCTTCGATCAGGCAGTCAATATCGATAGATAATATCGAGGTTTGCTCTCAGAGCTAACTTATCAAGGTGGTAGTTGCGTGATTGTGTTGGCCGAAGGAAGCGCTCCACAGCCGAGCTAGTTTTAACCAGGAAATCAATACTTGTCGATAATATCGATCTTTTGAGAGATGTTTCGGTTTTCTCTTGGACTCAACCGATCAGGGTGGGAGTTGTGTGGACGACGGAAAGGCTTCACAGCAGAGGGAGCTTCGGTCGTGCAATTAAAAAGCATGCGGAAACTTCGATCAGACTTACTTCCCGCACTGGGTTACTAACCTATTTCTAGCTCAATAGGTCCTCCAATTTCCAGCAGTGGACTATGACCGTCCGGCGAAGAAAGAAGGGGTGGGGCCACCTACTCTGGGTGGTGGAAAACGTCGCTCCGCCGCACCACTCGCTTCTTCTTCACTCCAAGATCACTACTGTTCCGCTACGCGTTCTTGCTAGCGTGCACTTCTTTGTTCGTTTCCCTAACATAAGCAACAGCATATTATGATGGCCGATCGTGTTTCGATCGAGCAGTCGTTCCTATTAGTCGCTCAGAAAATCAATGTCGATCGATATCATCAATCACTTGAGCGGAGCTATTGGTTCTCGCCAAACTTTATCGATCTAGGTGGGTGTTCCGTGATTATGATGGCCGACGGAGGGTCGATCAGGAAATCAGCCACCATGACGAAGTTTGAGATAGGCCATCAATATTGACCGATATTATTAATATTTTGAATCGCTGATATCGGTTTACTCTCAGACCTTATATCGATCGATATTATCGATCATTTCACCTGTTCTCTCTCAGACTTAAATCATCATAATCACGTCGGTCATCATAATCACGGAACACCCACCCCTTGATCGGGTTCCGTGATTATGATGACCGACGAATGGTCGACCACGTAATCAGCCACCATGTTGAAGTTTCCATCAAGCAATCAATATCAACCGATATTATTGATTGGTCAATGTCATGGTCTGAAAGATGGTTCTTTTGATTTGGAAATTTTGCATTTTGATCTCAAGAGCATACGTACTTCGCGCGCTGGTTTAAACTATTTCTACCTGCCCAGGTCCTACAATTTCAAGGGATGTGCAGAGAAGGATAGTTTTTTGTCTTAAGTTACCCTTTCCGAAATTCACCACACCTCGTGGTTTAAAGCACGACGATTGGACAGAAACGTCAGAAATTCGATTAGGCTTGACGAGCTACAATACGATGTGAACACAACCTTAGACAAAGAAGAAGTGCTGCGGACATTTTCCAGAGTGCTGTACTGGGATGTGACTGATATTCAGCAAGGCATCAATCAACGTTCCTTTCAACATGTGCGACTTCGACGCTAGGGATGCTTCCTTACCCAGCGTTGGTTGCCGGCCAAGCCGGCGACCTGCGCTGGGTGAGCAGTCATCCCTAGCTAGGTTTGGGCTACGTTCCCAGCGTGGCCCGCAATCCCCGAAGCCGGCAAGCCTGGCGTGGCCGGCACGTCCAGCGTACGGCACCGGCAAAGCCGGCTTCGGACGCTGGCTGAGGAAGAATCCCCAGCTAGATTTGAGCTACGTTCCCAGCATGGCCCGCCATAACCGAAGCCGGCAAGCCTGGCCTGGTCCGCACGTCCAGCGTACGGCACCGCCGGAACCGGCGACGGACGCTGGCTGAGGAAGAATCTCCAGCTAGGTTTGGGCTACGTTCCCAGCATGGCCCGCCATACCCGAAGCCGGCGAACCCGTCAAGCCTGGCCTGGCCCGCACGTCTAGCGTGGCTTCGCCGGCGCCGGACGCTGGTAGTTGTCCAAAAACTGGTATTTTTCATGCGGACTATTGCATGAGGATTTTTTTTAACTTCTACGAAAATGATATATCCTAGAAGGTGCAGCTCTGGCTTTAGCAAGAAATTTCCTTGAGGTCTATGGATTTTCTCGTCTAATTTGTAAAATTACTATACCAATTACAATTTACTATACAATTTACATCACTACAAAATGCGCTACACAAAAATGAGAGACAATCCATCTGCTAAAGTACGTACACATGCTCTGCTCGCCTCCGTTACGATACTGCCATGTGCTCAAATCAAGCTTACACATATTTTGACACGACTCACTCCTGTGTGCAATCTCGCAGCAGCCAGGCGTATTTCTCTGTTTTTTCTCCCCTATTTTGCTTTGTTTTCTCTCATTTCCTTAGTTTCTCTATCGCCTTTTGCAAAGAACCAACCATTATTTATTTTTTTATTTATTTTTTTATTCAAGGCATAGACAGACACAGACAATTGTCTAGCATGTAAAGTGTAAAACAAACCTCGAACAAAACATCACAGATTGACCACTCGAACACAAGTCAAGTAAATAGCAAATCATAGGGATCATTTCTAGACTGTTTGGCAACAAACATCTACAGGCTTGAGCAGAAAGCCTCTCCAAATCTTCATACTTGCCCAGTGGCAGGTTGAATTCCATGAGAATGCGATAGGTTAAGAAATCTGATCTGATTCGCGATTTAGCAACTGAGACTCGAAGTGTCAACTTCCTTCTCACGGATCTTGTCAACATCCCGTCAAGGAATTTACTTGTGTCAATGGAAAATTTATTTGCAACAATTTTGTATAACATGGCAAAATCAGCGATTTTTCCTCTGCTCTTCAGCGAAGAAAGACCAAATAGAGAAGCCCGTTGAGTACCGTTTGGAATAGAACTATAATCTACTGAGAAGCACCTCATCATAAGTTTCCTAGTGAAACTATTTTAAATGCTTTCCAGAAGGTCTATATCTCTCTTTTTCGCTGGATTGAAGACTGATGTCCCACTTTCCACTATAGGTCTTAGGTCTTGGAACCACGTATGTAAACCACATGAAGCTCGGATTTCAAAGCCCTAAAGACGTTATAGATGCGATAATTGGCTTTTCTTACTAAGAGATTGTAATGCTTGGAAAAACACAGTCGTTTATTATTATATAACCGAGATCTCTAACTTCATCAGTCGTAGTTAAAACCTGACCGTTAATTCGATAATCCGGAGTTTGGCACGGTTTTTAGGGCCGATCATCAGAAGATGTGTTTTCTCAATTGCGCGAGGGAATTCCCATATTTCTGCCCAGCGACTAATGAAGTCGATCGCCACCTGGAGAGACATTGAATCCGCATCATTGTCAATCTTTTTGTAGATCTCAACATCATCTGCATACATTTTACATGTTAACCCTAAATTAGTAAGACAGTCTGGAAGTTCATATGTGTACAAAAGAAACAAGATTGGTGAAACTACTACTCCCTGAGGGACTCCGCTTAATGCAGGAAAGAACTTGGAGTACTGGCCTTCAATCTTTACTTGGTAGGTTCTCCTAGATAAAAATTGTCAAGTCCAATTTATCACCATAGGATGAAGGCCTATCCATTTTCACTAACAACTTATCTATTGGAACTCTGTCAAATGCTTTTGAAAAATCAAAATATACTACATCCGTATGTTTTTTATCCTCGAAACTCTTAGACCATCATTTAGTGAACTAAGGAAAAAATTATCTGAAATTATTCGCCGTTGGCCTATGTTTATCATTGTTTATGTTTGTTAAAATGAATAAATAAATAAATCGAGAAACTCAAAACACCTTCCAATCGCAAACAAAGCAATGTGCTGTGCTGTATGGTACCAGGTGCTTCAAGAAGAAAATCAGAGTGGTCAATTTCTGAAACGTCGTAAAAGAGTGGTAGGCAGTGGCGAATTCTATTTGGAGGAATTAGGAAGGATAAAAGCAATATGGACCACTGTTACTATAGGCCGAGAAACGCCCTTTTAAATACACTGTTTTTTATGGATGTCCTTAAAAACGCAGAGGAGAAGGAGCATAACGATTGAGATCTCGGTTGTTGTGTGGCAATGACAAGATGCACAATGCAGTGGAATTCGATTCCATTCGAATTCGGTCGACGGTCCGCTGCTGTTTTTGTTTTCGATTCCCTGCTGTCGTCTGCAGTGAAAATAGAACCTTGGGACCAAAGGAATCATTCTGTGACAGATCCGTGGAATTCGTAAATGTCTTCCAAAAACGAACTGTACCAAAGAATTCGCTGTGGTCACTGCCTGATATGAATTCTGCATTAAAACACTGTCTCGTTTTCCGAGACAATTATGGCGGTATAGAAGAATGTGGGGCTGTAAAAGTCTACTTAGCGAATCGTTTTTTTATACAGTGTTTTGTCACAGTAAATGAAAACGGTCAAAAACGTTTAGCCGTACTATGGTGCATAGCACTATGGATCATCGCAAAAGTTGGACACTTCCCAAAAAATAAACGAACTAGGCATAGAAAGAAGCTTGTTATTCTAGAAGCCTTGTTGTTACTGTTGATTTGGAATCTTAAAGGTTTTTCTCGCTTAGCGATTTTATTGCTGATAGATGGACTGTTTTGTGAAGGCGAAGAGTCATATTATTACCACGCAGATGGAGACGAAAAAATCAATAAAGAGACAGAAACTGGCCTTTTACATATCAAAGTACAGCCAAACTGACTGCAGCTAAGGGAATGTTTACTTAACGATTTCACCGAATTTATTTTAACGCAAAATTTTTTCTTCGATTTATGTGACTGCTTGAAACTCGAAGTTGATGTTTATGGTGACAACGTTTCGGGCATAAGCCCTTCTTCAGGTCTAAATACAATAATGCTACTTGACACATACACACAGTAAAGCGGCAAGAAATACGGACCTGGGATCCATGACGAATTAAATGGGTGAGGGAAGGGCCAATGTCTTCTTGGACGTTGGTTGGCCGGAAATGAAGTGCAGGGGTGCTCGGACTCTTTATATATGGTCGAATCCGTGACTAGTCATTTATATGTCACGATGGTCTTCAGCGGTCACGTCGCTAGCCCCTATAGAGTGATAAGACTCATCGCATACTTCATTTCTTCCCTATTGTTAATCGGTGGCTCCCAGTGTTTTATTTGGATCTCCTCTGATCATGCCCTTCATCTCGGATTCATTCGCAATGGACGTCAACCGTGGCGTGAAGCGATCGGGGCTTCCCATAAGTCTCATTTTCCAACCACCACCATCTTTGCGACGCTTACTCACAACGTCACGTCCATACGAGAATCAATGTGAAAGAAGGAATTGCATGATCTGCGAAGGAGACAACAACGTGTGTGAGATGAAGTGTGGGGTCTACAAGGTGGTCTGTGTGTCCTGCGAAGAATTTTATATAGGTGAAACAGCGAGACCACTATGGAAGAGAATGGATGAGCACGTGAGAGCTCTGCGCAACCCTCAGGGCTACCCGGACAATCCATTCTCGAAG
>OX375866.1:71563220-71587856 GCA_947359475.1 Heligmosomoides polygyrus bakeri
TAATTTATAAGTCATTTCTAGACGTTTTAGTTGTGTCTTTACACGTTTTGCAGTCGCCACACTAACGACGCCGTATGGGGTTTCCTGCCTATCCGCACGTAGACAAACGCACAGACAGCAACATACCCGGTTTTCACCTGTTTCCAAAGGATAGGTTGGATTGTCTTATTTATCAGCCTTAGTCTGCGCTTAACTCTTTTTCAAATAGGGCAGTTGAAAAATATAATAGTCCTTGGAAGAGCAATTCTTCCGATGTCTGGAAATAAGAAGGCACATCGAACGAAACAAACTTCACATAACGATCTTTTCCTACACATGCTATGGACCGTTATTGTTGTTGCTGCTCGATAGCATCCCAAGATCCATGGTACTTCAACGTGGAATTATCTGGGATGGATAAAAAACTAACTTCTGGGCAGTAGCTGCAAGCAGTTGTGTACGGCAAACAAACACTCAAAGAGTTATGACATCCAGACCTTCTAGATCTGAGGAAGAATATTCGACCTAGCCCCAAAACGGAGGTGTTCCCTATGTCGCAGATAAGTTTCGCAAGAAAAAACAAAAAAACAAAGAAAATCTACATGTCTGCAGCGCCCACGACGATAAGTTTGTTTAGCAGTTTATTGCTCATCTAAAAATTTTAATGGAGAAGTTGCTTACTCTAT
The DNA here is from genome assembly GCA_947359475.1 of Heligmosomoides polygyrus bakeri. Classification (NCBI taxonomy): domain Eukaryota; kingdom Metazoa; phylum Nematoda; class Chromadorea; order Rhabditida; family Heligmosomidae; genus Heligmosomoides; species Heligmosomoides polygyrus. The sequence continues at coordinate 71,563,886 of OX375866.1, forward strand.
TATGTATTTGGATTAATCCTATTTCTTTTGCTAGTATTCGCTGCTGTACTGCAGTATTTTTTGATAATTCACGAAAGCATATGGCTAAAAAGGTACCGTTACTGTCTGCAATCAAATCGGGAATACGGCAATCGTGTAACCACAAATGATACGATGGAAAGATCGGCGGTAAAAATTCTTCCCAGGATGCGGCTCTCCACTTTTGACGATTGCTGGTAGCAGTTTGTATGCCTTCTTGGTCAGCACATGACTTGAGATGAAAGAACAATGCTGTGCTAAGCAGGCCTCACATAAGTATGGTACAGGCTTAGCGCGCCTTCTGGAAGGCTGGAAGTTAGATATCTTTAAAACGATGTAGCCAGTTCCCAAGTGAGGAGACTTCAATTAACCCTTCTAGATTTGAAAACTTCTGTTGTTTCTGACGACCACTCTTACGATCGTGAAGGATCCTGTACATAGCCCACCCATCACCACGTCCAAAGGTAAGACTCAGCTAGTTTGTTGTTCGTTATCCGGCCCAAAATCGCCGGATAACGAACAACAAAACGGATAGGCCAAAACCCCCCGGAAACCGGATAACGGATAACGGTTAATCCGCTCATCCCTGGTGTGGAGGCCTTTAGACGTTGATGAATCCGGCCCCGGGTCATCTATGCCTTGGGACAAAATGCAAATGTAACCCATACCAATAGGAAGCTATTATCGATCGATTTTGTGGGGACACTGATAAGAAGACCGATGGATTGAGAGCATAAGAACTCATATGAAGTGGATAACATATTTTGCACGATCGCTCGCTCCCGACCCGGTTATTTCATGTATCAGGTTTTGAAATGCACTTTATCATTATTGTGCACACCGTGACAAAACGCAGTCTGCTTCCGTTTGGATCATCCACGCGTGCACCTCCAGTCACTTCCCGTTATCGAGCCTCCTCGCAGTTATATTCCGAATGGCCAGATCTCACGAACTGCCGCCATTCGCAGTATCGCCCACCTGGACACGCAACGTCTCGCTGCAGACAATATCGTCGCCGCTAAAACGCATGGAGAGGAACAGTTGCTGCCGTCAACTGACGACCACATCGATCAACTCCACCAATTGCCTGATCTCCTCGCACCTTGGTCTTCCCAACGCCACTATTCCTCCCCTGGAGCGTCCTAAACTAACTCCACATCGAAGGAGTGCCGTCAGGAAGGAGCACGTCCAGCAGCAGATTGCATTTTGAGGATATCTAGGCTCAAATCGGGTGGGGGGGGGGGGGTCAACATGGCCTGCTGCGACGAATAGCTACATACAGCGGATGTAAATGCAGTTTTATCTCCTTGTTTCGATTACGTATCCGAGTTTTATGTGCTTCCGAATTGGGCAAGGGAGGAAACTCCAGGATGTAGGCAATTTTAACACAAGCGCGTCACTCGAGCCACACCCTGGAGTCCCTTCCCCTGCCCAAATCTGTGGTCTCCTCCGCTGACGCGGAGGAAAGCACAGAACAGAGATATAGCATTGTTTGTACCTATTCTTTACTATCAGTATGTTTTGTCGCCTTGTTTTTGTGTTGGTGACACTTTTTAGGTGATCCCCCCCCCCCGACCCGATTTGCGCCGATATCTACAAGAGAGGAGGCATCACCCCTACCGCACAAGTTGTCGCAGCACACCACCAAATCAAGCACTGGCGATAGCTGCTTCTTATAAACAATTACGCAAGGCGTCCTAATCATTGGTAAGCTCCGCCTACTGTCCTCTCGACCCAAGCAGATTCAGCTGTGTGTGGATGGTTCTAGCTGCCTTGTTAGCCACAGAAATCTACCTCGAAGATCCCATTCCGTTCCCCAATGTTTATTCAGACGCAACAGCAACTAGTAACATTCACAGAAGAGGTCAACATGTGAACGTGGAAGGAAACGAGCGAGAGCAAACCATCCATTCTAGGAGAACTCTGCCATGCGAATTATCCTTTAGCATTCAAGCCAGAAGTTCCACTGTCAGCGAACGCCTAATCAATTCAGTTGAGTCAAGCCAGAAACGACTGGAACAGTTCTCAAGAATCCGCCACACGGGTACGAGAGCCTCACTCGTTGCTATTACATGCCACGATACCACCGCAACTAATACGGAATCACCGGCAAATCACCGGAACAGCGAGGAGAAAGAAAGGAACAAGAGCAAACAGAGGCATTGAACCGCACAGCACAGCTACCTATTACCGCTTCAGGTGATGAAGACGCTCTAGCGTCACATGAGCCCAAGGAGCTTGACAGGGTGCAGAAGGCGCGTGCACTTAGACACCGCCAGATGACCGCCCAAACTGACGTCCACAGTCGGGAACAATTTTATTCTCCTTAAATACAGACTCAAGATCGATAAATCACATTCAACGGCGACGGGATATTTCATAGCACAATTGAAACCCTAATGAAGAAAATCAGGGGAAGGCAAAAGCGGTAATAGAACTTTTATAATTTATTCAAACAAGTAACGTCGAAACAAAGAAACGGAACTGTTTGCGGGAACTAGCCACCCAAGAGACAATCACCCGCTTTAATCAGCCTGCTTTACTCCTTGGTGGAGATCTTGTATCCGAGAATGGCCTCCTCTCCACAAGCAGACACGACGGACACCTGAAAGACGGTTCGAGTAAGTATTGCAAATAACAAGGTCGGCCGCAATAAAACTCAAGTGCGACGCAGAACATACGAGTTATATTTTATACCGCTGCAGCATTTCGAATGCGTACTTAGTCTGTGGAATACCCTGCTAAGCTAGGAGCGAGGAGACTGAGAGAACACGTTCTTCAGAAAACGTTTCTTATGCCTCCTCGTCAGTCAGATTTCCAGACACAATTCTACTGAAAGTTTACGAAAAGCGCGCGTTCATATCCCCAATTCGTTTGATAACACAGATAAAAACAAAGCAAACAAATGAAGACAAGACATAACCAACGTGAGGGAGTGATCGGGATTCATATACGCTCCACTCTACTCCAAGCATACGAGGAAAATAAGAAGACCGGTAGTTTACCCTTACATAGCAGTTCCACTTTTTACGAAAATCTAATTAATTCAATTTCCTCTAGCAGTCCATGATTATCAGTCCCAAACAATCCCGACAATTTACCGATACTTCAAGAAAGCAACCTGCCGGTTCTACTTGTGCGCAAAATTAAGGCTGTTCATAGTTCGCGACAAGAGCGACTTGTCGCCCGTGCAAAATATGCATACTGATTAAAACCGACAGCGCGCCGCCGGGAAGTGTTCATACTCGAGCGCCGGCGCAGTCGCTTCAGTTGCTCTTATCGGTCTTGTCGTCTGTTCATACTTCCACACGCCGCGCTCTCGCAAAGTATGAACAGGCCCTTTGATCTTGAATTGCAGCATTTTCACAACACCGTCACTAATCAAAATAGGAGATGCATCAAAGAGATGGTTTTACGATAGTGAGGAACTGAACGTTGAATTTCCTGCTTTCTGTTAACTCATATTTGGTTTTGTTTCAAGACATCACCCGATCGAAACAACTTTGCTTCAGTTCGCAGCATCCAGCGCTTTGCCGCTAAGCAGTTTAGGGAAAAGGCAACAATAAGAAGAAAACAAACCACCGGACCACAGTTTCTGCCTTACTGTTGAAAATACGCAATGCATCGAAATACGACGCTATGTTTAAATTCGGGGTGGTGGGGGGGGGGGGGGAGGGAGTCACCTCAGAGTTTGTGGCGCGGGAGAAAAAGACATTTACAGCGGCAGTAATAAAAAGAAGTAAACAATGCAACGACTGTCTTCTGTGCTCTTCTCCGAGTCAGCGGAGGAGAACACAGAACTGGGTATGGGAGCGGACTCCGGGTGTTACCCGACTAACGCGTCCGTGTCAAAATTGCGTACATCCTGGACTTCCCTCACTTGCCCAATACGAATGCAAACAAAAGACGGATCTGTAATCGAAAAGAAAAGATAGAAATCTATTCGCAATTGCTGTTTGTAGCGCCGCACCATGCGTGCACTACGGTATGCAATTGTGAAAACAGTTCCACAATCACCGTCATTAAAGAACAGTGAACGATTTTGTCTGAGAAACCGCCCACTAGGAAGGGATGCTAAAGGTCTTCTTGGATCGACACATTCACCATTTCACGCTAAGCAACAAATAGGTGTAGGAGGGACGAGTCCATTTGTCTGTATTCCAAGTATTTATTCAAGGAATATCCACCTTAGGAGAACCAAAAATAAGCGTCTTCCTACGTCAGAGTGTAGGACCACGTGTCTAACAACATGGAATGACGCATGAATTTCGATTTTCGTCAACACGCCATTTCTAGCAGTATCACCTCACCTTCCCGCTTCTACCCTGCGCCCAATATCCTTACCATACTTCCTAGCCTAAAAACACCAAATGGGAGTTTGAAACAGCATCAGACCGGATCTTAGGTGGTAAGCAACCACCTTAAGAAAGTGTCACACATGTTTTATTCCCCAAGAACGCACCATGATGACCTGTGATGACAAATCCAAAATGCCCCTTACCATGGAATGCCGTCAGCTTCCCATGGAACTTCGGATTGTATCCTATATCACGTGAAAGAGCTCGGGGCGCTGATTACAGATATGTACACCACATTTGCTAAATGAATCTCCTAAGCGAGTTATGGACGGATAAAGCAGCGTTCAGAGGTGCCTTAATCAGAGGTACGATTGGCAGTGTTGAAGCAGCGGCAGCGGCACAGTGGTACAGTGTTCGCTTCACAGGATTGGGGTCATGCATTCGGTTCCCGTCTGTAATGGCGTTTTTGCATTTTACGACCTATCTTCGACATACAATCTCATTTTTAGCACATTCTCGAGCGAACGGCTGATGGCGACTTGCATTTACGGCTATTAGGATATTCGAAGTCGGAAACATGTTTCGGGTAACATATTTTATTCATGACGTAAAGGAAGTCAAAGATTTAATCAAATCAACTATACGTACCTGTTCTTACCTTCCTAAACACTGACTGAACAACATAAAAAATTGTGATACAAACATGCTGTTCATCAGCCGCACATTTAGGCCATAAAGCTAAATTTAGGCTAAACGGCTTCTAATCTCATGCATTGCCCAGCAAGTAGGCCAATTGTTTGGCCCAGTAGATCAATTTCGAAAGTTTCGATGTGCCATTTGATTTATCTTCATTCGCTGTGCCTTTTTCCCCCACCAAAGGTAGTCTCCATTCTGCTCGCTGAATTCGGATCGCCTGATTATAGCAGTGCGGCTACACGCGAAGAAATGAAGACTGTCGCAAGGTTCACTACTATTATCTGAGAAGGTGCTGCAACATTCGTCGAAATCGAGACAGATTAAAATTTGGATGCGAGCGATTCCAGCGTTCAACTACGACTACAGTGAGGGCGAGGATGGAAGTCATCCACGTCCGTTGGTTCCCCTGGTGATTATTTGTTAAACTTTGGTACGGTAGACTGCTTCGTCAGTGATTGTAAGGAGTCGGCTTACATAAGGTGTGCAGTTTGTGAACAGAATGTCTGTTTTACACATTTTCTGCGTTGTTCCATCAGCGTTGAAGAAGGTTTGAAAAGATGTAGTTGATATTTAATACGTTTAACTATATTGATTAAATTCTGTTTTGAATTTTTTACTCATGATTTGTTTTGATTAAACCTTTGACTTACTTCACGTCATGATTAGCGTATGTTACTTGAAACATGTTTCCAACTTCAAATATCCTAACGGTCGTAAATGCAAGTCGCCATCAGCCATTCGCTCAAAAAATGTGCTAAAAATGAGATTATAGGTCCTCGTCGAAGATAGGTCACATAATGCAAAAACGCCGTCATCGACGGGAACCGAACCCATGACCCTAAACCTGTGAAGCGAACACTGTACCACTGTGCCGCTGCCGCTGCTGTCAGCGCTGCCAACCGCACCTTTTATGATGCAACAACGCGGCTTTCGCCGGCCACAACTCGTTTAAGAAATCCACTTAGCAAATTTGGTCACCATATTTGTGATCAGTGTCTCGAGCGCATATAGGTCGCAATCCGAAGTTCCATTGGAAGCTGACGGCATTCCCTGGTTAGAATGATGAGTTGAATGAACTCATATGTGTCGCATCTGGTGGGAAAAAATTTAGTTCCAAGTAATGGTTCTGATGTCACATTTGCATTTGGCACCAATGGACAGTTTCCTTTGATCTGCACCAAAGGACGACCAAGCATTCATAGGTTCAGATCGACGTATCAGGTTAGTTTACGAGGATTACACACTACTCCACTACAGCGAACATTGACGCAAGGCCTCGGATTTATCATTTACTGTCGTCGATTCTCCGGCGCTGTGTACGTCGGAAGACGGGATCATACCTTGCTGTGCTGCACTCGCGTGGTGCATAGCTACAGACGGTGAAATTTACTCTCCGACCTTTCGATCACATAGCCACGTTCATTTGGCCCCTGATGGGAAAGGAAAACAACTCCAGGACATAGGTTATCAACACAGGTGCATTAGTCGGGTTACAACCGAAGTGTCCTCCACTACCCAATTCTGTGTTCTCCTCTGCTAACAAGGCATTGTTTGCTTGATTTCTTTACTAATGGAGTCTCGTTTCCTTTCTTCTGCTTTACAGAAACTTCGTTTAAGATGGTCCCTTAAGCATCGCCTTTCTTTTGACAACATTTTCCTTATCCATCTATTCTAGTAGAGACAGGTTCGTAAACACATGGCTAAACACTTTCACCCTTAATCAGTCGAACACCACTAAAAAGGAACGGCACAGAGGGTAGGAAGGTTTAAAAACACTCGCTCTTCTTTACATTTCTCACACTTAGCTCCTTCCTTGTGCTTTTGTTCCATCCTTTGTCTGTCTCTGACTGATCACTGACCTGATGTTGACCATTGAACGCTCACCAAGACCCCAACACCTGTACATGAAGAAAATCGAGAACTTGAACAGCACTTGCCCACTATGTTAAAGAAATTTAAAACGCTGGCCTTCACCACAAGTCCCAACGAAAAAAAAAAAACGTATCTATTAGCACCTTGAATTTCACCGTGTGCGTATACAGTTACTACCCCTTTGTACATCAACACCTGGATATTTCAGCGTCTCCCAGCTTTAGCAGTTACAATCTAAACTTCACTAAAGTTAAGTAAATATTGCTCGAAAAAGTAATATTTACATTCTTATCAACAGATTGTCTCCTGTCAAACCCATCTAAAGACTTTAACCACACCAGCACCCAACGTTGCCCAAATGACCAACGCTAGGCATTAAGATACCCGTACTGCGAAGGATAAAAAGCGAAGAGCTCGGATATGTTGTAAGAGAAGAAACCTCCCCATATCTCAGTAGGAGTACAAATTTAAAAGCCACTACAATACGTTTACGGGGCCTCCATAATGTCGGTAATAATAAAGACGTCTCGTGCAGCAAAATGAAGAGTCCTCATGGTGCTCAGATCAAAGCTCCATTCACTGAATTCAGACGAAACTTATCCAACCATCATTGCACTAATGGTAAGGACTCTCCAACGTAATCATTTATACAACATACCAGGACAGATCCTTCATCCTTATCCAGAGCTTCCTTGATCTGAGTTCCAAGTTCACCTTCCGGCATCTTAAGGTCGTCCTTTAGATCACAAGTTTCAGGATCCATAAGGCTGCAGAAGCCCTCGTCGATCGACATCAGCTAAACATGAACGATGTTTGCTCTCAACAAATGGTAGCTTTTCCAGCTATCGAATCACATTTGACGCAACTTTCGGATATTATCTCGATTACCTTTTCCGCTACTGAGCGAGTTTTTGTCCACACCGCACCGGCACAAACGCGGCGCGTGTGAATTAGATCAGCTACATCCCGAAGATTCTTTTCTTGGCATTTTCCCCACAGAAACCATGTCTTGTGCTTGGCCTACAAGCCTAAGCAATCTCGATGCAGCACAATACCGCTTGGTAGTATGCTTCTAAACCCTTACATATCCATAGAAAGTGTGGCTTTTAGGTCACAATCCACAACTTTAATAGTAAATAAATAACCTTAATAGTACTTGCAAATTGTTTCTTTAAGGCGAGATTTAGTTGAACGTACGCTGATAATCAGCTGGCCCACAGCTAATCAAATCTGTCTGGCAACATACACTTAGTTGCACATTCAACTATTTTAGGTGCAATCCTAATAAGGGGGGGGGGGGTCCATCTTATAACGGGACGTGCGTTCTACCCCTCGTCCTCTTGGCGTATCCACCCCCCCCCTCTTTATTGGGATTGCACCCTACTTTATTTCAAGGCTGTTTCACTCTACTGCAACATGGAACTGTGTCTGTTTGCATTCAAGGATAAGTAGGCGTTAAGACTCTTAGGACTGTGACGTTTCTGCTTCTGTGCCAGCGAGGTTGCTAGATGGGAAAGTTTATTCTAGGCCTGACATTTCGACCGTTTTGTCGTGCTCAGAGGCCTAAAGTTGGCACGAAGTTTTTAATTTGTATGCTACCCGACCAAACGCCCCTCCCACGCTGCCATTTTCGACCTAAAGTCAAGAAATTTTGACTCTAGGTCAAAACTCTTCGAATTAACCAACACAAACAATTCCAATTTCTGTGGTATTGAATCGTTTCGATGGACTTAAAAAAGGACAATAGAAGTCTGCTCAACAGCAACTTCTTCCTTACGTAACACATCTCCTGCTGCCGTGCAGAGCTCTGCACTCGCACAATGAAATCGAGATGACGTCGCCGTATTTTGCTTCTCTCTCTTATCCACAGCACGACGGAATATAGTCTAAGCCCACAATTTTTTACGCTACTCTTTGATAAAGTGATTACCACTACGAATCATGTTGTAAGTCCTACAAAGGTGGGATGTCAGATATTCAGATCAGTATCTCACTCTAGAAGGACAAATCGGTATTCTCTCAAACATACATATGAACACAAACTAATGCTGAATTGAATAGGATATCGAGTCTCGAATCAAGGAACGGACCACACTACGATTTCATTCCACAACTTACGATAGGGTATCGCAATTCCCGTTCCTAGCTGTGGCTCACGTCAGAACTAGGGCAGCGCCGGAGAACTGAACTGTGATAAGGAAAAGTCGCAACACCCACCCCTTTCCATATTGCTACAGACAATGCAGACATGCAGAATTTTCCCTCTTTACTAATCACCGGTTGAACGTGTTAGCTACAGGTTTAACAATTTTACAAACCGCTCCTTTTCTGAAAGCGAAGCAAATAGATTCGACGCTGCATACGCACGGGTCGCAAACAGGGAGGGGGGAGGGGGGGGGGGGGGGGGGCACCATGTAGGACAGCCCTACAAAGCGGTTTGTGCTTTCCGAAACCGGATTTCATTTTTTCTTTTTCGCAACACTGGTGTGTGCTACCCCTATAAAGAACTGAAGTAGGCAATTTCTGTAACTGGACGTACACGTGCCGGTGCAATCCAATAAGGGGCACACGTTATACACACATCTGAATAACAGTTGGATTGGAAACACATGGAGCATAAAGTACAACGTGAGGCAGCCACTAACTCTCGATGAAGCCCAGGGGCTGGGAGTGGAGACGCCAAGAGGGCGAGGGGTAGAACACATATCCGGTTATGAAGTGCACAGCGCAAATAGGGTCAGGCGGAGGGGTTGACCCCTACACAAAGGTGTGTGCTTTTTGAAATCGGATTTTCTGCAGCACTGGTGTGCTGTAGCCTACAGTGAACTTAGGTAGGACATTTCTAATGTAATTTCATACTTACGTGCCACTAAGGCGGACGTACACAGAGTAGGGGGTGACCCCCACCCCCGTCCCTATTTGCGCCGGTGGACCCATTCTTTGGGATGGCACCCACATGCCTTCTTACCGAGGCGAACAACCAGTGAGTAGGGGGTGACCACAGCAACCCTATTTGCGCCTAAAACGGCCAATCATATAGTTACTGTATATGGTGGGATAAACCAAGTCGCTAAAAGAGCGATATTTTCTTTTCAAGTACTGATGCAAACTACGTAAAGAATGTACACAACCATGACGGCTGTGGCGGCAACAACCTATATTTCGGCGCATTCTAAACTGCTGAGCTCTAAAAACTAACTTGCTATCATGAGATCCAATCCTAACGTTAGTGTTTGATAAACTTACAACTGAAAAAAACCCGTCCGAGTTGTCCACCGTGGTTTCGATATGAAATTCAGAGATATCGTTGAGGGACCGAGTTGCCTATCCTTCTGCTAATCAGTCGATGCAGCTAGTGATGTTTGCTTGGCTTGCATGCTTCTCCGGCGCAAATAAGGTCGGGGGGGGGGGGGGGGGCTTCTGATGGGAAGAAAACCCCAGGAAGCGTCGTAGCGTCGTTAATGTCCTTCCTCCCTGACTCCAACGTATAAAGCCTGTAGTAAGGGCGTTTCATGGTTAGTAAACACCAGGTTTGAACCGCGCGGCTGTGGACGTTGCACCCGGACAACTCGGACGGTTTTTTTTTCGGTTGTACGTGTACCGGCGAGTCCTAAAGTTCGGTGCTTCCGCTAAGAAAACATACAACACATGCAGTGCAACTGGCTGGTACTTTACGAGGATTCTGTGCATGAGTGTAGAATAAAATCAGAGAGTCGCCGATTCGTTAACCCGAAATTTACAGAACCCTTTCCGCCGTTAGGTTGTTCTAGGATACTTCACTTAAAATCTAAATTCGCTGTTGTTACACAGATGAGGGTAGCGCCATGATATTGTTCGTAGTTGCTTTAAAATTTCCAAAGTACAAGCAAAAAAGACATCGAATTGAAATACGAATACATCTAGACCATCTATGTAATGACTTACAATAAATTCACGGCGCTTCACCACAGGAACGTCCATGTTGTGAGTGGAAGGACAGATATCTTCGAGCTTCTTGTTGGTGAAGATGTCGAGAGCAACAAGGTGCACTTTGGCGTGGCCGTGCTTACCAGTCTTCGAGGTGCTCATTTCAACAATCTAAATTATGTTGGTAAACAGCTACGGAAGAGAACAAATAAGACGTTTCCGCAAAAACCATAAACATTAACGGAGCCGTAAATGCACTCTTACCTTGCACGGACGACCCTTTATCATGACGTGCTCGTTCTTGCGAAGAGCCGAGCACTGCTTTGGGAAAGTGGCAGCGGCACCCGACTCGGCCGACGCAAAGTGATCATCGTCATGATGCTCGTCAGCCATTTTCCCCTAAACGAAGTGCGATAGAAAAAGAAGCTAACCGAAGCCACCCAATGCCGTCAACAGAGGCGAAATCGCTCGCGAAAATCATGAAGAACGACACGCAATCTATGGACACCGGAGCAAACGGGTCACAAATCAACGTTGCAAAGAGACCCGCAGCAAAAGCAGCAGCTCCACAACGGAGCAAAGCAGAAACTCCTTGGACAAGGGCCACCGACCTCGCTAAAAGGCACCCACGCATTCCTGCGGGCGGGACCGAACGGCTCGGGCCGTCCTGCAGCACCCTGCGGCCCTCGCGCTTCCCACTCCCCTGCGGCGACCCGCAACCGATCGAAGCACAAACAACGCGCAAAAATTCGGCAAAACAGAGCGAAATCACGCGCGTGAACTCCGCTCCCGCGACGTCAGCGCCCGGAAGGGGCTGCGTATCGACGGCCTGTTCAAGTCGACGCGCAGCTCGGCGAACCGCGTGCGTTTGCGCCGCGGTGCCACCCCGGTCCTTTAATGCACGCCAGCCGGGTGGTGCGGCTGCAGGCGGCAGGCGGCCAGCCCCGGTGGGGCGCGCTGTGCGGCCTGCAGTGCTCGACCGGCTCCTCTTCTGTATGTCGGGAAGTGGATGCTCGGGTACCTGGGGCGGTCGTGCTCCATCACAGTGCCGGGCATCTCGACGCGTGCAGGTCAGGCAGTCACATCGCAAGGATGAATTGTAGAAATCAACCAGAATTTGCTGTCACAGTAAGCGTTCGATTGACACAAGAACGTAGGCAGCGGACGGTTGACATCAGGTCTACCGTAATCTTCACGGGCGTTTCTTTGTGTCTGGTGCAATCACGGAGGACATCCGAAGATGACGCGTGAAGGAATCCTAGATGAGTTGGAACGGAGCATCACACATCACTTGTCTCCAGAATTCGACTTCCTAACTGGTTTTTAGTTTGGAAGTAAACTTAGAGGTGTTGAAACGAAGTATCACATATCACTTTTCTCCAGGATTGGTCTTGATTAGTGGTTTTTAGTGGTTTCCGCGTCAGCGGAGAACAGCTCCGCTGACGCGGAGGATAGCACAGATATGGGTAGGGGAGGGACTCCAGGGTGTGGCTCAAGTGACGCACCTGTGTTAAGATTGCCTACATCCTGGAGTTTCCTCCCTGCCCAAAACGGAAGCAAATAGAATCACGGATTTGAAATCGAACTGAGGAGACATGACTACATTCGCTGTATATACTACTCGCCGCGCCTACCGGCCGCGGGATGCTATGGCTATGATCCCCCCAACTACCATAGCGCCAAAAGTTTTCATGCGGTTGTAACTTTTTGCAACGAAATCATTATCAAAGGAGAATGCGATCTTGCTTTATGAACTGATTGGGACGATCATAAGACCAATCGTGACTTCAGAAACTCACTGCATTGAAGCCCCTTCTGTTTTGTTTCTGAGATGACAAGCCTTAAATGTTGAGGTACACCAGCGCATATGCACTTTGACAAATTCATTTCACCATTTCATCACGCGTTTAGGCCTGTTCATACTTCGCGACAGCAGCGACAAGAGCGCAGCGCGCCGAAGTATAAACAGGCGACAGGAGCGACTGGAGCGACAAGAACGACAAGAGACTGGGGCGTCGGGCGTAGTGTGGTGTACGTAATTGCACCATAACGTCTACTTCGTGGCCTAAAATATCAAGTGAAGAGGGGTCTTCACGTCTAACTTCAACGTCAATTGCATTAGTTTTTGGAAACTGAAACAGACCCAAGCAAACAGTTATATTAATAAAAGGTTTCCGGAAACTGAGACAAACACAAGCAAACAGACATATTGTTAGTCAAAAAAGTTGTTAGAAAATGAAACAGACAGAAGCGAACAATCATAACAACCTACATCGTCAGTCTGGCACTCAAAATAGACTAAAAGCCCTCCTTACCTTTGTGTGAAGAACTTCAGAGCAGGAATCGTTTCCTTCCAGCACTAGTGCGCCTTCCAGCACTAGTGCGGTGTAATTACGTACTCCACACTCCGTTCGTCGCCCCAGTCGCTCCAGTCGCTCCCGGCGCCGGCGCGAAGTATGAACGATGGGCACTATTCGGTATCACCGGCTGCGATGCGGTCGCGCCGCGGCACAGCTTCGCCGAACTGATTTGTTCCGTGACTCGCTCAAGTATGGACATGCAGGTTCCTTATTAGGCAGAAGAAACAGGACATGGACCCTACAAGTAGGGCTCTTAGTAGGAATGACCGCGAAGAGTACTTTAAAGTGATTGCTGAATGTGAAAACCAGGAACGTGATTATTTTCACCTCTGACTTCCCTGTGCTGTGAGTATAATGGCTATATGTAAACATTTGTTAGCCTGAATTTCAAATGAAGTGGTCAGTAGAGGTAAATATAATAGAGTACTCATACGCCTATAAGGTCTTCTAAATATATGGGACGTGACTTCAAGTAGACCTATGATCCTTTGGTTTCATCAAGGGAGAGATAGGCGCTTATTACCGGGGACTAGGAGCAAGACGACACTTTTGATGAATCCGGTTCCCGACGTTTTCTATATATCCATCTTTTTACTTCCAGATATTTGGAGAGTGGTGGCGCCAGCAGAAGGAAAACCTATGTGGAAGAATATAAAATCTTAACACAACAACAACATAAAACGTTAGCAACAAAAACTTTAATACGATATTTTAGAGAGCAAAAGACGCAGTCTTGCAGTGTTATTTGGAGAACTGCACTACCTAATTTTCAGCTGATCAAGTAGGTTTGGAACTAACATAACTTGCAGGAACGAGTCAAGCAATCGAGATTGCTGCTTTCAAAAATGGTTATTTAAAGCAGAACAAGAAAGAGTCTCAACTATCTACCGCATAATTCTACTTCTATGAGATTTCCGCCATTAATGAAACAATCTGGACAGCTGTATGGCAGATAGTTTCTCAAAACAGATACAACATATCATCTGAGCCATAGACACTTCTCTAGTTCAAGCTACAAGAGAAGCTGATGACCATCCCAACAGTGTGAACAATTGAATAGTCGAACTTGTGGCCATCTTAATGGTATTTTTAGAGAAATGACGGTTTTCTTTTATTTTCGCCTCCAGGTTGGTATTTTGGTTCCCGCCAATTCCGTGATGTTTCCATTCCTGGCGCTCGCCCCTTTCCTGCAATCTTTACAGATACCTGCTGAAGATGAAATCTGTGCTCCTAAGAATTGCGCTCTCCAAAGCAGAGGGCTAAATCGCTAAGGGGCGCTGCGACACGGCGCGCGGCAGCAGGCACGTTGCAACGCGGCAGCCGGTGATATCGAATAGTGTCCATCAGTATGAACAGGCGACAAGAGCGACAAGAGCGACTGGAGCGACGGCGCCGGCGCTCGAGTATGAACAGTTTTCGGCGGCGCGCGCTCGGTTTCAATCGATATGCATGTTTTGCACGGGCGACCAGTCGCTCTTGTCGCGAAGTATGAACAGGCCCTTTACTGCCACAAGGCGAGCAGAATTTAATACAGGCGTCAACTCGGACGTCCTGCGCGACTGCACCACAAGCACGTATTGCGCGTAAGGATTACTGTAGACCTGATGTCAACCGTCCGCTGCCTCTGTGCTTGTTCGATTGGCACGTCTGGTCTATTAAACCATCCAATAATACCACGCCTCCGCGGCGGATTTCGGAATAAGCGGTAGAAACGCGGATGTTGGATAGGCAGAGATCAGTTCTATACGTTGGTCTCAGCCTGAACTCCTCCAGAGTGCCCAGTCATCTGCCTAAGTAGCTTCAACTTTTCTCCACGCATATTTGATTAGGTACCGGGTCTCTGAATCAGTTGCGCTTTTAAGTTGATTTTGGTGAGCATTATACCTCCAGTTTACTATTACAGTGCCAACTATACTGAGCTTTTATTTCTCTACAAGTGCTCCGACACGCCTAACGGTGTCTCGCGCTTGCACGCTTCGCGCGGTCTTGCACTGACCTACGAAAAACAATATCTGTAAATCTGTAAAACATAAAATTCCCTAACATCTAGTTTTTGCTGCGTACATTATCGGCGTGAACCCGTTCACTACTTTCTTCATAGGAATTCTCACCGGACCTTCCAGTAACGTCATTGGTTTGTGCTGCTCAGTACTGCTGTCCCTCAGGTTGCTCCTCTCTCTGGAGCCGTTCCCATGAATTGAGACCCTTGTTGCGTGACCAGAGGACCTACACGGATCTTGTAAGCCCATACTCTTCTTACACGACGTAGGGAACACTTCCACTGAATCCAGAAGCTCAGAAACGCGCATTTGCCGCTGTGTCAATCAGGAAGAGGCTGCGCAGGTGGTGTATTTCTTGTTCTCTGCATTAATTCCCCTTACAGCTTCCTTTTTACTGATTCCCCCATCCTGGGGCCGGATTCATTACGACTTACAGCGGTTTAACACAGAAAATTACAGCCGAAACCCCTTATAGCGCGCCTTATCAAGCGATATGGTGGGCGATAAGCTGCGTTATCTGAGCTTTCCGCTGTGAATTCTCTGTTAAAGCTATTTAAGTCATTGATGAATCCGACCCCTGGTTTCACCTCCAGGCCCCTCTTTCCTGGGGCCGTATGCTCATGTTCCCCCGTTGGGGAAATCCAATCGATATCAACATATCTTATCACGCCCCAACCCCCATTGGGGGAAACTCGGGGTAGACGAGCATATGGCCCCTGGTCGCTCTCCAGGTCCTCCCCACCCCGTCGTGGTCACCTGTACTTCTTTACCTCATAAAGTTGCCCTCTCACGCTTATTGCACGACGACGGTGAGCGGACGCCAAGACGTCGGTAAGACGACGGTCGCCCGTCGCGACCAAGGCCTTGTCACAGACGCGAAGACCGTGCCGTATGAGACGGTTGCCACGCAACACCGTCCACTGATCTGCTCGCTGAAGATCACACCTTCGAGGTGTAAACATGTTGAGCGATGTGGGTCGGCTAGAATCAAATGGTGGCGACTGAAAGAGAAGGAAGCGGCAGTTATTTCTCGCATTCGGTTGCCGACAGTGACAACTGTCGACAAAACCTGGAAGGACGCTACCGATGCGATAACTCGGGCTGCACGCCTTGAACTCGGCACAACGAAGCCTGGACGACGCTGGGTCGACAAGCAGGCATGGCTGTGGACTGATGATGTCAGAGAGAAAGTCCGAGAAAAGAAACGGCTCTATCACGTGTTTATCGGTGATAAAACAGTCCATAATTGGCGGAACTATCGAGAAGCAAAGAAAGCGGCAAAGAAGGCAGTGGCCGCTGCTAAAGCCGCATACTACGCTGATGTCAGCAAAAAATTGGAAACGCGCGATGGTGAGCGTTATATTTACCGACTCGCCAAAGCTCGCTGTCGCCAAGCAGAAGACATTGAGAAGTTCTTTGGCATTAACGACGAGAGCGGTCATCTTCTGATGGATCGTAAGAGGGCTGTGAAGCGATGGCACAACTACTTCGAGGAAATCTCGAATGTAGAATATGAACATCCTGCTGTTCCTTTTGCATCACCTGTATACGGTCCCGTTCAGAAGATCACAGTGAGCGAAACTGAAGCAGCCCTGAGGAAGATGAAGTCAGGCAAAGCCACTGGTCCCGATGACCTGCCAGCTGACCTGTGGAAGTCGAAGGGCTGGTGCCCTGCTGACTGGCTGACTGCGTTTTTCAATCAGGTTGTTGCTGAGAAGAAAGTGCCTGAGGGTTGGCAGCAAAGCACGACCATCCCGATTTGGAAGAAGAAGGGCAGTCCTGCAGACTGCGCCAGTTACCGTCCAATTCGTCTTCTTTCGCACACCATGAAAATCTTTGAGCGAATTGTCGACGGACGTATCCGGGATGTCGTACAGCTTTCCACGAATCAGTGTGGTTTCGTATCTGGCTGTGGCACCGTTGATGCCATTCACGCCGTTCGTCTTCTGCTAGAGAAGCACCGCGAGAAACAGAAACCGGTGCATTTTGCCTTCCTGGACTTGGAGAAGGCCTTCGACCGCGTTCCGCGAGATGTTATATGGTACGCGTTGCGACAACATGGTATCCCTGAAGAGCTTATTGAGTGGGTGCGCATTCTATACTCTTGCCCAAGGAGTCGAGTGCGAGCGCCAGCGGGCACCTCGATGGAGTTTCCCATCTCTGTAGGGGTGCATCAGGGATCTGCGCTATCCCCACTGCTCTTCGTGGTCGTGATGGATGCAATCTCACGAGATCTCCAAATGGCGGCACCTTGGACGCTGCTGTATGCTGACGACGTCATGCTTGCATGTGAAGACAAAACCGAACTCGAGCGACAGGCACAGGCGTGGTGCGATCGTTTGGCATTGTTCGGTCTCAAGCTAAACGTCAAAAAGACGGAATACTTGACGACGGATGTGAATGAGCACGGATCTATTAAGATCGATGGTACTGAGCTCTCACGAGTGACATCTTTCAAGTATCTTGGGTCAACAGTCACGTCCGATGGCAGCTTAAAGATGGAGGTGAATGCGCGTGTGAGTGCAGCCTGGTCCAAATGGCGCTCGCTGACTGGGGTGCTTTGCGACAGGACAATACCTGAGCACCTCAAATCGAAGGTTTATAGAACAGTAGTCCGCCCAGTAGCGACGTACGGTGCTGAGTGCTGGCCCGTGACGAAGGAAGTTGAAAGCCGTCTCAGTGTAATGGAGACGAAGATGCTACGGTGGACGGCTGGAGTTACGCGTTTGGACCGCGTTCGTAACGACACCATACGACAGAGGTTCGGTGTCGTCCCGATATCCGAGAAGCTGCGCGAAGCTCGTCTTTGATGGTACGGCCACGTCCTTCGCGCTAACGACGACACTGTGTGTAAGATTGGCCTGAATCTTGTGGTCCCTGGAAAGCGGCCCAGAGGACGCCCGAAGCAACGTTGGCTAGATACGTTGCATTTGGACTTAGAGATGGCTGGTGTGCACCCTGATCAAGCATTTGATCGGGAGAGTTGGCGTCACCACACCAGAAGAGCGGACCCCGCCACCAAGCGGGACTGACGCTAATGAAAATGATGATGATGATGATGACGGTGAGCGGACGCCCATAGCGTGACATCTGCCACATCTTCTAAACCCCACGCTTTGTATCTCTTGCTGGTGCACTCATAATGGTTCACCTAGCTGGTCCTCCTTACTGCTCCCTCTTATTTGTAACGCCCTAATGGTCCCTCCTTACTGCCTCCACCCCTTCCTGGTGCCACCTCCTGGCCTGCTTCATTGTTGTATGTGTCCCTCCTACTGACTGTTGTGTCCAATCCTAATCCCTCCTTCAGGTCACTCATTGCTGGTCGCTCTCCCCCCCCCCCCCGCACCCACCCTCGACGTCACGAAGTCGCCGACACGGGATTTGAATCAGGACGCTCAGAAACGCGCACAGTAGTAGCGAACACTTATTCTGAATCGAGAAGCTAACAAACGCGAGCAGTTGCCGCTGCGTCAAGCAGGAAGACGCTGCTCTTCCTCTCCTGTAGAAGAGTCCCACGTTGAATTCTGAAAGTGGCTGCTCGTCGCACGATGCCGGTGATATATCTTCTTAATCGAGATGCTTCTAGCAAGATGTAGAGGAGCCGTATTCTGAATCCAGACGCTCAGAAAGGCTGTTTGAAGTAGGAGGAGGCTCCACCCCCTCTGCAGCAGCAGAATCCCATGTTGAATTCTGAATTGTAGCTCGCAGCACGACGTCGGAGACACATTTTCACTACCTAGATGCCTCTAGCGCGCCATAGAGGACCTGTCTTCCGAATCCAGAAGCTCAGAAGCGCACGCAGTTGCCGCTGTGTTCAGCTCGAAGAGGCTGCGCAGATGGCAAAGCTCCTTTCTTGCTGGTTTCCTGCCCTCGTCCCGCTTCCAGGCCCCTTCTTCCTGTCGATACCTCCCCCGATCCTCCCCCCCCCCCCCTCGCGGTCCTCCTTACTGCTCTATCCCAATCAAGTAGCCCTCGCACACTCATGGCACGACGACGGCGAGCGAACGCCAATTGCGCGATATCGGTGTCACATCTTCTAGATCCGGTCTCCCTTGCTGGTCCCCTCGTAATGAAACCCCTTGCTAGTCTTCCTTACTGCCCCCCCCCCCTTACTGGTAACTCACTACTGGTCCCTCCTTATTATCGTTCTTGGTACCACCTCTTTGCCTGCTTCATTGTTCCCCCTATCGACCCCGTCCCGATGCCTCCTCCAGGTTGCTTCTTCCTGGTCGCTGTCAAAGTCCCCCTTCTATTCTTACCCCTTTAGTGTTCTTCTTATGCTAATGGCACGAAATCGGCGGCACGGTTTTTGAATCTGGACGCTCAGAAACGCAGTAGGTGCTGTTATGTTAAGCTGTAATAGGCTGCGCTTCCCTTGCTGCGGCAACATCTCACGTTCAATAACAAATTTTGCCCGCGCTATAGATGATTAGGCGTATCTCACCTAGGTTAGATCACTCGACCGCTCTCGCTGTGGATGATGCGGCGTATCTCATTTGGGCTAGATCATTCGACTGCTCTCGCTGTGGATGATGCGGCGTATCTCACTTGGGTTAGATCATTCGACCGCTCTCACTGTGGGTGATGCGGCGTGTCTCACTTAGGCTAGATCACTCGACGGACAAACTCTTTTATATATAGGTGGTGATGGTGATTTTTTTCTTTCTCCTTCTAATCCCATTCACTTTCTCTGTCGGAATACGTCTGATTTCCATCGCAACCTAAGGTTAGGGACCCAAGTAGAGTCATTTGGTTAGCGCTTTATCCCAATTGCTGCATTTCTTTCAGTGGCGCGTTTCTTCATTTCAATAAGACAATCTAAACCTGATTGCAGATTCCTTGGTTAGATAATTACAAGAGGGTCTCAGAGGGCGGATGTAAGGTGGAGATAGGACTATTGTTGCGGAAGGAAGAGCGTTGGAAATGTTTGGAGCTTCTATGAAGTCATTAGTCTCCCTATCTACTTTTCTTAAAAGTTCCCCCACTATTCCATTTCCGATCTCTAACATCCCTCAATTTGAATTCGGTATATTCGATAACAAGAAATAGGAATCGAAGGTGATCGCAATCGCAGGGGTTGAAAAACAACATTCGTTCCATCTTCCAATGAAAGTGCAGAAGATTTAACAGCAGGCACGATGGTGTGGGAATCAAATGTACCTGAACAAGGTTATCGTGAATGTGGTGAGCATCCAGGGGTGTACTGGAAATCTGGCGTCAGTTCGCTACGAACACCGTAACTGTGTCGCAAGAGCGCGGCTACCGCGCTCCAAGCATTCACCGGTTACGGTGGCAGCAAATTTTGGTCTTACTATATATAATTCACTTAATCCGTGGGTCACCTTGTCAGTCACGGGGAGGGGTGACTGAATCCAAGAGATGTCCACGATATTGCGGCATATTCCAGCCGAGTTTTCTTTGAGCTTAACCATGGGCGATTGCTGGCGAACTTATAACCTTGGCGGCGGATCACCCAGGTTTACGATACATTCAGCGAGCAACACGTCAGAGTATGAATGGGGATTAAGTGCAGAACGTAGAGATTCAGAAAATGTGCCGAAGGCGTCGTCCAGCGTGCGCTAGGATTCAGTAGACGTGCCGCAGACGTCCAAATTGCGTTGTTATTCCGAATAATGAAGATCAGTAGGAGGGGCAGCAGTGAAGAGGGAATCAACAAAGGTGATCACTAGAGCGGGGAATGAGGGAGATCAGTATTTTTTCTCAATGTCGTCCAATGTGCATTGGGTTTCTGAAGACGGGTCGCAGAAGTCGTGATACGTGAGTCGGGACTCAGTGTGCTTGTTTGACTCTCACCCCGTTTCTTTGGCAGCACATAGGTAAGGAAGTATTAGCGAGGAGAGGCGTGGGTGAGAGGTAGTGAGAGTGACTATGGGATTCGGAGGAATATTGTTGCCGTCTGACAGTAAACGGTGTCGAATTGTCGACCAGTACTGATTAATTTTAATCATGTTTCTGCTGATTAAGCACTTCGGGTTGGGACTCTCACGATCTGTTCCTCGTCACGTAGAGAACGGACACTTCGGAGATTAAATCGCTTACATGCGATCGAGCGTGGATGGGCTTAATAGGAGCAGTGAAGATTCTGCCCTACCGTATCCCGCGACACTAATCTAGCATATAGCATATAGCAATCTAGTATATAGCAAAACCAGTTTTTTACTGTAATGAAAGCAAGAAGGCCTAAAGAAGAAAGGAGAAAGACTGAAGTTGTTCTATTCTCGGGGCTAGGGGAAGCTCCCAACGAGACGTTTGGCGGCCGCTAGGCCGCTGAACGTCTGGTTGACTTCTATAATTCGGTGTGAGAACGGACATGTTGAGCAGGGTGAAATTAGTGTTATGTGCTAGTCCCGGTCTGAACTCCGCTCGAGCATTGGTGCTACTTTTTGTTTTCCTATTTTCATCGGAGCGACAAAACTGAACGTTCACAAAATGATCATAGCTTGGTAAGTTTTCCGAACTTTTAAAATTCTGCTACCTTTTAAAAACTAGAAGAAAAGTGCTTTCTTACGATGTAAGAATCGGTTTCCAAATAGGTCTTCATGCGCGGCGGGAGGGGTTCGGTTTTCGGGCAAGTATTTTGGCGAAATCGATCAGAAATCGAATCCCTCCCGCCGCGCATGACCGTCCTTCAGAAAATGGTTCTCACATGTCTAGAAAGCGGTTTTCCTAGTTTTTGAAAAGCTAGCGGAATTCACAAAATCCGGAAAACTTACCGAGTTACGATCATGCGTCCATTTCGTGAACGTCCAATTTTGTCGCTCTGATGACGTCGATGCAAAGTCGACCAGAGGTCAATGCAACCTGTTCAATCCAGAAAAATCATGATCTTTTCGCTGTGAATTGATCAAGGGTTGGATGTTTTTGTGGCAGAATTTTAAACGCATAGGTGGTCTGCTTTGGTTAAGAAATTTTTTTCACGGAAAACGAGAATCTTGTATGCGATCTGCCCTAATCATGTCGAAGATCGTTGCAAGGAAGCTTAGTTTTGTTTACTGTGTAATAAGCATGATTTGTCGTGTCCATGACATCCTGGAAAATTCCGAAAGAAGGAAACCTCTCATTGCCATCAGTAAATCTTTATTTGTAATTGTAGAACAATCAGCATTCAAAACGTTTTTTAATATTCATTTCTATATTCGTAGTTTCAGTACATAGATTGAAAACACTGTCTGACTGTTACAATATTACTACTCTTGAAATTGGTTAGACTACAAAAATAACGAGACGGTTACGTGTGTGCGACGGCGGAGTCAGTGTGCCAGCAAAGCATTGTGTAAACAGGTGCTCTCCAGGTTTGGATGATTATTAAATTCTTGACCCTCAATTACATCGCTGCTAGTGATCGATGGCGTAAATTTCATCCACATGGAATGGAAAATGCATATAATGCTGCATTGTCAATGCTACATAGCTTGAGCTGTTATTTTGCTCTATCAGGACTACTTATTGAAGCATGAGACAAGGCCATTACTTCGAGGAGCACTTACAACTAGGAGTCGTCCCCTCCATATCAGTGAGTTTCTAGGCCGGTACAAACGGATTCTTCTTGCTGAAGTGTACATCCACCATGACTACTTTGTTTTCGTCCCACATAGGTGGCTCCTCCTATCCGAGAATGCTCCATACTATTCGTTTCTGTTTCATTTTCTTAGCGAATTTTAGCTAACTTATATCTTGATTACATCTTGGTTACATAGCCCATCTTACGCGTACTCTGTTTTTTCCCACCTGGCTGAGTATTGTTGTTGGCAAACACAATAAGCAATAAACTATTCAGTCATCCACACATCCTTTTCGGTGCCATAGTCGAATCCAGCACTAGTTCTGGTGACTGTAATGCAACTGCTAATGTCGAGAACGCAGGAAACTTCTTTCCTAAACGGTGTTGGCGGGCACTCCAGTGTTGGCCTTTACATGATTCAGTCTCTGCTTAAGGCTTTCCAAGTAATCAGTATGGAGAGGTTCTTCTTTTAAGCTTTGTTGCTGCCTCGTTTCCAAGTTGTTGTTCTAGTATAGGAATGATATGTCCAAAAGCGCAAAATAGATGACAAGCTGCTTTACTTACGTTTCGAAAAATGGTGTGCACATTGTTGGTCCAAAAGAGCGTCCACTAGTTTAGGCGTCTCAAAAGTAATCTCAAGCAGTTAACATAACTGCTCAAAAATATTGCCGCAACAAAAAAGTGAACGGAGAACCAATAGACGGGGCTAGATAGGGAAAAAGTAAAAAGATTGCACGCTGTTCTAGTAGGAAAGACTTTGGATTTGTTTTAGTTTGCTGCGCTAGCTCTAGCTTTGAGTACATATTATAAGCAGACGTTTGGCGGTCTAGCAGCCGCCAAACATCTGGTTGGAGGCTTTAATCCCGAGCCCGACAACAAAACACCTTGAACGTCTCCTTTTCTTCTTTAAACCATCTTGTTTTCGTTACAAAAAAGAGACTTTGCTTGCAATATATGGGGTGCCTCAAAAATGTAAGCACTGTTTGGGAGCTGGTAACTTTGCTGCCAATAGACGTTAAGGCCTCGTATGAAAGCGCATGAAAGTAGAAATTTTCTGACATATGAGCAGAAGAAATTGCTCCGCCCCTCGTCTCAATTCTTCCGTTTTACTCTCGAATGATGGTGTTTCGCCCGTATTCTTGCTATAATTTCTCCGTAAAGTGGCCATGCCCATTGATTTGAACTTCGTTTATAGTTTAGAACATAAAAACCATTACAGGTTGCTTTAAAATGCAGAGAATGCCAAAAAATGAGGTACTGCTTGAAAGGTACTAATATTGCTGCTAGTGAAGCTTTAGA
>OX375866.1:71588056-71640737 GCA_947359475.1 Heligmosomoides polygyrus bakeri
CACAGAATTTTCGTTATCCCGTATTTTCGCATGAGTCTCAAACATCTTCAAAAGCAACACTACCGGAAATGTTAGAACCTTTCAAACAGCACCTGCATTTTTTGAACTCCCTGCAACGTGCCGTAATCTCTAGTGTATTTTCATGTTTTAAACTTTAAAGGAAGCACAAGACAATCGACAAGGCCATTTTGTGGAGAAATTAAAGCAATTAAGCGAAACAAGCGAAAAACTACAATCGGGTGTAAAAGGGAAAAATTGAGACGAGTGTGTAGCGCAATCTCTTCTGCCGTATGTCAGAAAATTTCTATTTTCTTGCAGACTCATATGAGGTCTTAACTTCCTCATTCCTCGATTGGCAGCGGAGTTATCAACTTTCATACAGAGCTTACATTTTCTGGGGCACAATGTAGAACAGGATAGTGAGTATGGTGGGTACGGTTTACTGTCCAAGGGCAACGACGCTCGACCCATTCCTGTAGTAATTTTCCTTACACTCCCCTCCTCCATCCCGCCAATACCCATTTCCCTATGTGTCGACAGTTGAACGGAGCAACAGTCATACGAACGCACACAAGTTGTACGAAGTCTATTACACGTCTTCTGAATGTCTTCTGAATCCTGATGCACATTGGATGACGTCTGTGGCACGTATTCTGAATACCGATGCATGTCGCGACACTCGAAACGTCATGCGTGAACTAGATTGGGAAGACATGGGAGTGAAGATCGACGGCCGCCAACTGCACCACCTTCGGTTCGCTGAGTTATCGTGCTCATGACACCGAGCATTTGCCAGGCGGAGCGAATGCTGGCCGCCTCCGGTCGTGTTTGTGGGAACGTTTGACTGCAGCCGAATCTTACGAAGACGATGTTTATGAGGAACGGACAAGTATCTGATGCCCCAATCTCCCTCAAGAGAACGAACATCTCCGAATGCTCCAGCTATGTGTATCTGAGTCGCGAAGTCAATGTGGCCAACGTAAGCTGTTATAAGAAAAAGTTTAATGTTGTGCCCTATGTTACCCATTCGACATGATACTGCCTTCTAATGTTCGAAATTCGTCTTGCCGTTGTACTTAGTAAATGAGCACCTTCATCATGACCCTATAGACTAGCGCCAGAGCTGAGCAGTAGGGAACGAGCGGCTTGAGGACCTTCCAAGAGCGTCGAAGAAGTCGTGAAGAAGACGAAGAACGTCCGGCTCCGTGCTCACTGTTGTGTTCGACTCCACTGTTCTTCCTGCGCTAACATACGCCTCGGAGACCTGAATGCAGGATGAACACGCGATCAGCTTCGCGCGTCGTTTAATCGAGAGGGCGATGCTCGGAGTGACACTACTCACGCAAGCGCGAGAAGGTCTCCCGAGTTCTGAGCTTTGTCGACGTTAAAAAATCAGAGACGCTGTCGCTTGAGCAAAGTCGTCGAAAATTAGTGGGCCGGCCACATAGTGCTCTTCGCAGACACCCGCTGAACAAGAGTCGTCACCTACGGGATGCCTTGGGATGTCAAGAGAACAGGAGGACGCCCACCAACACGTTGGTCGGACTTCTTCGTGGAAGCCCTGAACGAACGATATGGCGCTCTTTGTGCCTCTCGAAGCAAGGTTGATCCATGGGAGTACTCTGGCACGCGACAGGAATGGCTGGAGGCGCTGCTGGCGCCCACTCGAGCAACGCGATGATGAGCGGGACGACAGATGATACAGATTATTTTCGAACCCGTGTTTCGTTATATCATGTTCCGAAGAGAATGTGCAAACAATCTGTGAAAGATTTTGCTGCTTGGAAAGTTTTTAAGAATGCATGCAAGAAAAGTGGCTTTTGACGCCGTTATAGAGGTATTTTAGAACAATCGGCAATGTGTCTGTGTTCCTTGTTTCGCATTCCGGTTTCCCACCACCTTTGAGCCCTTCCATTCCATTCGCCTTCAGCTTTTTGAAAAAAAAAAGAATCCGTACCGTAATTTCCGACATCAATTGCACTGGATTTCTGACCATGATCCACAGCGCTCTAGTCAGTTCTAGTTGCGATTCGAGATGGACATGATTGTTCCTCACTACATACATAGAACACTGCTCATGGACGACTCGAACACTTGAAGATGTCAAGAGTCGGTTCGCAGCGATGTTTGTGAATCATCGCTGTTCTAAAAGTGATCATTTGCAATTCAAGAGGATTAATCCGGCGGTTCATCCTCTGTTCTTTCGTGGTGTTGTGAATGAAAGGCTCGTCTCAGAGTGTCAATCCTGGAAAAGAGATTGCCTCTGGAATTCCACGACCGCATGAGAATTCCTGCGAAAGAAAAAGCACTGTAGAAACCCGGTTCAATCTCATACTAATGTTAGTGAAACCCAACCTACTTTTCCTAGAACATGACAGTACCCGAAATTAGAAGGCGATCCATCGGGTGTAGACCACGGAGAATGTAAGACTTCAGGTCGATTATTTTAAAGTTCTGTCGTCTGTCGTGCATTTCCGAACGCATTGAGAAAGAAAATGGCGAGAGCTTACTCTCCCGTAACTTCCTTCCACTAGCAGTAGCGCTCTAGTTTCGAAATTATCCATAATAGGTTTTTGTGCAAGTCAGACACTAACGGAAGAAGGATCGAAAGTGATCGTTTTGGAGCGTGCTGCACATCCAGGGGGCTATAATTGAACGATGAAGAGGGTACTGTCCCCCCCCCCCCCTTCTCTATAAGCATCGCAGCTCAGATTTAGAGCAAATGAGGGTATGGATGGCCTTGAAGCGCATTCGAACACAGGTCTATTTCGCGCGCGAACTGCGTCAGCTGCATATTGTGCCGCTTTAAGCTTTTGAAATTAACAGATCAAGGACAAAACGCCAAGAAAAAATGAACATGAAAGTTGTGAAGACACTGACGTGAGCTGCCATTAACGAACTAGGGATCAGGGTCGCCGTTGGTGCAATCATAGTTTTGTAGATGACCCACAATTCGGGTAGCTGCTTCTCATTCCTACTGTAGACACTATGCGCAACCTCCCCCTCCCCTATGAATTTTCTCGAGAGGCACCACGATGGAGTCGTTGCGCCTTTTGAGCAAATTCAGGATAGCCGTGGTGAAGCGAACACCATTTCGCCCCCGAACTAGGATTGCATCTCGGTGTAAACAATATCTGGAATGCGCCATTGCTATCACTCCATCATGGCATCGTAGGCGCAATCACATTTATGCGTATTTACACTCCCCGGACGATTGTTTCGGACATCACATGTTGAAGTAGGCCTACCGACTAAAGCGTCCTCGTTCCGGATTGTGTGGAGAAGCTTCAGTTCGCGCAAGGCTCCTGTGATGCTTTAAAACGGCATGGTCTTACCAGGGTGCATATCAACTTTAACCTTAATGAGTGGAACGACACGCTGTTTGCTGACTATCCGTTTCTGCTCTCTCTCTCTCTCTCATCATT
Organism: Heligmosomoides polygyrus bakeri; assembly: GCA_947359475.1. NCBI lineage: Eukaryota > Metazoa > Nematoda > Chromadorea > Rhabditida > Heligmosomidae > Heligmosomoides > Heligmosomoides polygyrus. Next base: position 71,591,482 of record OX375866.1, read on the forward strand.
CCCGCATCCCACTATGTACCAAGCGAGGTGTGATGTCCTCCCTCAATATACAGCTGTGCATTGCCATGAAGTGGTGGGCAGAGGGACAAAACAGAGGGCAGACGACCGGTCAACCCTTCCATATGTAGTGGATATGAAGCAGTCGACAACGCCGATAGCGGCAGGCTGGCGATAACGGGAGGTAGACTGGCGGCGGCAGTTACTCCCAGACCTCGAAATCTTGCCTGTGGGCCGTATCACCGGCATGCTCAGCTCCGGTTCTCTTTCGTGCTACATACTTCAGCGAAACACCTCTACGCTCGGGTGGTCGTTGGCTTTCAACGCGTAGCGGGCTCTACTCTAGATCACTGCTGTGCTCGTCCAACCATAACAATCGCTATTGCCTCAGTGCAGGTTATAGCTGCTACAACAAGGAGAAGAGGAGGTCTCGGACGTCAAGGTGTTTGTTTGAGAGACGTATGAGGAACTGCATTTCTACGACTGATGGTCTAGTGGTGTAAGCGGCGATGTTTTGAAAGGACGATGGAAGCGCCGTTCGCCATTGTATGTAGTTTTTCTGCAGATTCTCTGATGTTGTCGTAGCTACATTTAACTTAGAGGATATAAAGTACAATTATTTATGTATTCATGCTTATTATATAATGTTTCTGTGAGGGTGTGCTTCAACCTGCGAGTGATTTTGGTGCTTGAGAAGTTTTGCCCAGGAAAAAATGAAATAAAAGAGGTATTGCTGCCGTTTTGGAAACATTTTTGAACAATGGCGAATGCATGTTATTTTCCCTTCCGTGTTTCGCATTCCGGTTTCTGTAAATTTTTGAGCTCTCCCATTCTGTGTCTCGCCTTCTGCTTCCCATCAAAAATCTAATTTAAATAAATTAAATAAGTAATTAATTAAATAGTGATTAAATAATTAATTAAATAAGAAGGTAAATTCGCACGTCTCCGATCGTGAGGTATAGCACGTGTGGACGAGACGTCTACGCGACTTGACCAGATGGTTGCTCGCCAAAATCCGAATTCGGATTGCCACGCGGGATTGACCAGTTGAGCTAGACGCTCTCCACAGGTGGTCAAATACCTCAAAATTAGGTAATTAAACCTTTATTATTAATATACAAAAATATACGGCACGATAAATGAGTGAGTAAATGCAATTGGGTAAATATAAGCCATGTATACTGGTAAATGAGCGCAATACGTGAGTAAACACTTGCTATCGGTGGTGTGATTACATGAGAAGCGAATGATAAATGTGTAACGGTGGTTGGTTAAGTGATATGAGATTATACTGCCCATAAGCGAATAAGGCACTAACATTTTTACCCTCTACAAGGCGCAATAAATGGGTTTAAGCGAAGATAATATGCGGATAAGTGATTTTTCCCTGGGGTCTAGACCTTAAAGCCCTTATACGCGATGAGACCTTAGTGACACCCGGCTACGCGAGACTACAGCTAGGCATAAGGCGATAAGGCAAGAGCCCGAAGGCTAAGACAAGCGGCCATGAAGAGGACAACCACGCGAACTGTAGCTGAGGAGGAGGAGGAGCACTGGAGGCAGCGGCGCTGACTACCCTTTAAGTTCTCGCAGCGGCCATGTTGCCATTTCGGCTCGCGACCGCCGCCTACTATCAGCTGATGCCATCATAAACACGCTAAAAGCCTATTGATCAGACATATCCGAGATTATCCAGATGAGTCATCAAATACAAAAGGAGAATTTAATTACATAAACTGTAAATAACAAGTCTACATGTGGTCAAATAGGACGACGTTGTCGTCACTCCGCCTCGGGCAGATCCATCCTCCATGCGTCCGTCGTTGTCTTTAGTCCTCGTTGTCGTTCCTCATCTGTCGATTCCTGTTCCGGTCCCTGGTCATACGCGCTAATTCGCCAGTGAGTTCTCTTAACTCTTCCCTGGCCTGTTCCACCATCTCTCGAGCCATCCGTTTCCGGTCGGGTACACAACAGAGGGCAGTGTGATGCTCCTCTTCGGTCCATTTCAGGTGCTCGAATGGAGTGCCATTCAGACTTTCGCAATAGAAGCACACTTTGTCCTCGTGTGTGCATCTGAGTGCGGCCCAACACATCTTTAGGCATTTCAGGTGAACTCCCTCTTCCAACGCGATTTCCAGTCTCTCCTCGCTGCTTACCACGTTGGGACAGGAGTCGGAAAAATGCTCTCCTTTATGGAAGCAAAACGCGCATTGCAACTTCCTCGACACTCGAGGCGACCTTTCCTCTCTTTTGCGATAGGGGAACTTCATGAAAGCTCTATGCAGGGCATCGAATCGATCCTGCGCAACCTCTATACGCCTTCTCAACTGCTGTATCGCTTCGTCCTCCTCATTCATTGCTTCTACGCGCTGATCCACTTCCTCCGGAGGACGTACTTCCTGAGCTTGTTCGTCTACTTGGCGTCCTTCGTCTTCTACGCGATCTCGACGCTCATCAGGGGCCGGCGCCTGCCAAACCCACTCGACAACACGTTGCTCATGAACTGCTACTTCCATTGGTTCATCTACACGAATCTCATCGAGTCCTTCCTCCTGGTACTCGTCGATTGTACCAACCTCAGACTCGTCGAAGCTGCCTTCTCCATCGCCCTCGTCATCGTCCGAGGGCTCGTCAACCAATGGAGGGGGTTCTTCCGGCCCCATGACCTCCTCTACCATGTTGTGGAAGTAGTCGCTGTCGGATGGGGCCATCTCTGCTGCTTTGTCCTCACAGCTTGCTTTGCTTGTCAGCTGTTCCTTGAGCGTAGCTAACTCGTGAGCCTGCTCCTCAATCTTACTTTGGAGTTCTGCGAATCTCTTCTCCGACTTATCTTTGTCTGACCAAGTTAGTGTGTCGAAGGCCCTTCTAAACAACGCGTTGACCTGCTCGACATTTGTAGAGCAGGGTCCAGTGCGGAAATCGTTCTCCGCCTTCAGCAGATCCTTTTCCATACCACTTATAAGCGTGGTAAAAAGTGTCCTGTGCTCGTCCATGAGCCGTAGAACCTCTTCCACTCGCCTTCCCATTTCTTCTCGGGCGGTGTCTGGGACCATGTCCTTGTATAGCAGATTCGTGACGACGAATCTACTCCCGGCACGCGAAATGTGATCTCTCGTCACTCGAACAGCATCCAGACGTCTTACAATCAGCAGAATCCGTGCTGCAGGTGTTGCCAAAGCAACTTGGTCGTCTTTGCCTAGCTCAATCCATTGTCGTTGCAGCACTGTCGTTAGCCTTATCTGCTGCTGAAGGGCATCGTAGAAAAGTTGTAGATCTCTGTCCACAGGAGCCCATTCCTGATGCGGATTGTGCACCATACGCGATAGAAACGCTTTCTCGTCAACGTCGATGACCGACATCCTGAAATACGCGAATTTCTTGCATGAGAGTTGTTCCATTCTGACTATAGTAACAGAGTGTTGCCATGCTGATTTGACATATAACCGAACTAACATGCACTTGTAGATACCTTCTTGTTTAAAGTCTCTTTTCATGCATTTTCTGGAGTCGTACTGGCAACAGTGTTTTGACTTTGCAGCATACGCGACAGAACCACAGAGGTGCACGAAAGCACACCTTGATTACGCGACAAATCATGCGAAACATGCATCGTAGTAGCTGGAAACCGCAAGTGTAGATAAAGACATACGTAACCAGCAACGCGAACACCAGAGCACCCAGTGCTAGTATTAGGGTCTTATACCATTGCAAGAAGACGTCTGCGATATGGTAAATGTCCGGCCACTGGATTTCGTTAATGTCGTTCGCATGTCCGTCTAGCCATGACGTTATTAACGCCTGGACTGAATGGGTGAACTTAAGAATACCTCCTAGTTGAAAGGTAGTTACTACGCTCCCGCACGATACCGAACATGTAAGTCCTATACGCGCACGTGCGAAACTGAAGCGTAGAATGGAGGCGACCCCCTGACTGTCGCATCTTACAGTGAAACCGGTATCGTTGCAGGTAATCTCTGCTTGGACGTTCTTCGACGATGTGCAATTGATCCTTGCTTCCGCTCCTTTGGCGCAGTTGTAGCAGCCAGTTAATACTGCGTTGGATACCGTACATATGTCGTCGTCGATCAGAACGTTTGTCTCCAGTTCATCCTGAACCGAAAGGATGATTTCCGACGTCGTCATAGTTGGGATTGTAGCGCAAATCGAGCTCGTTGAACCTAGATCTCTTCTAAAGACCACTGCTGGTGTCACTACTGGGAGTCGATTTTGGACGTCATAGAACCACTTTCGGATGTCCACTTCTTTACATTTGCAATTTGCCCTTGTCTCAGCAGGATAACAATTGCAGTCTTCCTTAATTTGACAGTCCAAAGCTGCTGCTGCCTCTGAATTGTCGCATCTCAATGGTGGAATCATACGCGAGTTCCACAACGCCGTGTCGTTGCCGTCTGAGATAAATGGCGTGCTCAGCAACGGTGTAGGCGGTGTAGGTGGTACCGTGATCGTACTGAGTGTGAAGGTGAAAGCACCCCATTTTTTAGGTACGTTTGGGACCATATGAGCAATCAGTTTCCTTTCCTTGGTTCGTTTCCCGTCCCAATGCCAAAACTCGATTTTTGCCGCTTCTTTCCAGCGATTACAATGAAAGACTTCAAAGATCTGGGTGGAAGTCGGCTTCACGTAGATGCGATAGAATAAGCATCCCGAGCTCCAATAGAAACAGTCGCATCCAGGGCCACCGCAGGACTCTACGCAATAGGTAGTTCCCGGGTAGCTGTTTCCTTCTTCCAACTCAGGGAGCAAAGCCGAAGCGTTGATGTCGGCGCATTTGCGCCCTATGCATGAGCCAGTGTGAGGACATCGTTTACTGTCCACCACGTGATACTCTGTATCGCGAGTATAATACTCGGTTTCTGGCTCACAGGTAAGATCCAGTGACTTCCATTTGACGCGAATTTCATGCACCGTTGTAGAATTTTTCATCATACGAAAGCATGCTTCCCGTTTAAACGGGTTGATCTTCAGGACCTGAGACATTTGCACTTTGCAAAGTTGTCTACCTCCTGTCGTTGTACATGACGTACTTTGGTGCGAAAAAATGTTCACTTGTTGACAGGCATGTGCTTGCGATATGGCTAGGGATAAGCCAGACATTATTGCCAGGAGTTCTACCAAATCAGTAGCTCGCCGGCGCCGTCTAGATTTGCAACGGTTCCATACCATCTTCCCTAACGCGTGACCCATGCATCGGATTGCTGTCGCCACAATCCGTATGGGCTTCCCTATGACCACAGGTACATAGAGAAACACATAGCAGCCTGTTATGAAAAAATAGAGCAACACCGCTGTGACTGCTATTGCTCCTAATGGCCAACACTCCGGATTTAACACGAGTGCTGAGCAGAACGCGCAGTCGATGTGCTCACAAAAGGGTGCAGGGGGACAAACGATCTCGACCGTCGTAAGACTTGTGTTATCGAGTATTTTCCACTGCACTTCATGCTCATGTAGCACTACCTGTGCTGGAAAGTGTACTGTTTCTGAAATACGCGGGAGATCTACATGTTTGCAGTAATCATCCGCGCACACTTCATATGGTAGAGAGTCCGTGGCTTTGAGTACTACTCCTCCTTTCACACAACGAATGCTCTTTTCATGTCTGTTCCTGTCTTTTAATCCTGAGCACGTGCCACATAGCACACTTAGAACCGCGACGAACAGCATAGTCATGGCCGTCGTGCTGAACGCACTGAAGTCGACCTTCTTCCTTGGTCGTAGGTTGTACCTTGATGCCTGCCGATCCTGTAGCTCTTCTCTCGTTAGTCCCTCTTCACGCGAAGTGTCGTACTCGTGCTCTAGCGGCGATGGGAACTCGTCTTCTCCTTCATGAATCGGCTTGTCGTCGTCAAGTTCGAGCGGAACTAGAAGATTGAGGGGTCTCCTTATTTTGCGTTGAGAAGGAAGCGCTACCACCGCCTCTCTTACAACTCCTTCTTTGTTCTTCACCAGCTCTTCTATCCGTCCCATTTTCCACACATATCGCGGTTGCAGGGCATCACTGACTAGTACTATTTGCCCTTGCTTTGGGACCATACGCGAACCCCGTTTATTCACGACTTCCCTTTGGTGCTTTTCTCTTAGAGAAGTGAGGTACTGTGTTTGCCAAAGTTGCCAGAAGTGTTCTGTGAGTTTGTATGAGTTTTGAATCGCTTTCACTGCTTGCGATTTAGTCTGAAGCGATAAGCGTTCTGCTGGAGTAACGTACTCCGGATCTCCCACTAGATCGTCTTCTATCTCAAACGGAGGTGGGACTTCAAATTCGTTTTGAAGAAAGTCAATAGGTCGAAGGACGCGATTCGTTTCCACTTCTGACTCCACGTAAAGAAGAGGCCTCGTGTTTAGCATCCCTTCGATCTCGATGATCAACGTCGCAAGCTCTTCACGCGTCGGAATAGTCCTTCCTAAGAATTTATGCATCGCTAGCTTAACCGACTGGATCAGCCGTTCGTACACCCCTCCTTGCCATGGAGCATATGGAGTATTGTATATCCAGTCGATCTGACGATCGCTCATCTCTTTAGTGATCGCCGGGTCATCCTTAGCTCTTCGAAGTCCTTCTGAGAGGATAACTTCCCCTAACGCGAACGTTGGTGCGTTATCACTTGTAATCGACTTCGGAACGCCTCTCCTTGCAAAGAAGCGTCTCATCATATGTAAAAATGCTAGCGTCGATCCATCCGATACTAGATCTAGGTGTACGAGTCTAGTAACCAAGCAGGTAAGAATACTTCCGTAACATTTCTCGATGCCACCTTCGCTTTTCACGGACAGCGGGCCGAAATAGTCTAGTCCCACATGCTCAAATGGACGAGATCGAGTTACTCTACGCGTCGGCAAATGTCCTTGATCTGGATATTTATATGGGAGGTTATTCATCCTCTGACATGCTGCGCACCGCCGTATGATGCTGGTGACTTCTGCGCGCAGCTTCGGTATCCAATACGTTTCCCGAACGCGACTCATTGTATGACTGATACCTGCATGGAGTTCACCGTGACACTCCCTGATAATCATTTTGGACAGCCATGATTTTTGCAAGATGAGCATGGGAAATTTTGCCGCTTGGTCCAGGTCGCTTCGTCCTAATCGCCCTCGACAACGGAGAATTCCGTGCTCGTCCGTATAGAGACCAAGATGATGAAGCGATCTTAGAAGTGTGTTACTTACTCGAGAAAGTTGGTGTTGCTTTACTAATACCGTGCTTGCCTGGCAGATTTCTCTCCCGCTCAGGTAGGCCGTTTTCATTGCTGATTCTTCCTCAAGCAATGATGATACCTTAAGAGGTCGTGCTCTACGTCCGTTGACGAGTCTGATCAGTGTTCGTATGAAGCGGACGGCATATGCCACCACTCTCTTGACTATTCGCAAGTCTGCGAACTTGATCTCATGAAATATATCCTCACATGCGGCTTTGGACTGACTAGAGACGATAGCCACCTGAGGTTCTTCATCGTCCTCGTTGTCCTGAGATTTGTAACCGTTCTCTTGAGGCCTTTGCAGGACGATTGGTTTGAATGCGTTTTCCCATGTGTCCACGGCCTCGCTGATGAAGGAAGGTCCCTTCCACCAGAAGTGATTGCCCAGCTGCGACTTATCTAATCCTCTTGTCGCACAGTCTGCCGGGTTTTCATGGGACGGTATGTGTCCAAATTGTACCGAATATCCACTGTCCTCCAGGTGACCCACAATGTTGTGATTTCGAACACGCGATTCCGTATGAAGGGTCCTGCGTCATGTCGTGGCCCTGCTTTGATCCAGTTTAGGGCGATTTCCGAATCGGTGAGGATTAGTATATGCTCTATAGCGACTACTGAAGCTATCTGCGATGCCACCGAATTCGAGAGCCGCGTCGCTAAAGTCAGCGCATTAAGCTCCATTTTTGGTATAGTCATCTTGGCCTTTAAGCTAGGGAGTTTTCCTTTGGCCATGACCAACCCCACTGATGTCGATGAGCGAAGATATGTGCAGGCCGCACACGCGTCACTGCTCGCATCTGCGCAGGTTACCAACCGGGCCTTCGCTAACTTCTGAGTCAAGAAACGCGGTATGCTCTTCTGAAACCCCTGTATCTCCTGGAGAATGGCATTCCACTGTTCGCTGTGGTTTGGTGGGAGCGGCGTGTCCCACTCTAACCCTTCTTTCCATAGAGATTGCAGAAACAATTTCGCTTTATGAAGTAGTGGCACAATCCATCCCATTGGGTCGTATATTGACGCAATCGTACTCGCAACTGTTCGTTTAGTGATCTTTGCTTGTTTCGCCACATTACAGCTAATTTCCAAATGATCTTCCTTGGTTTTCCACCTGATCCCTAGTACCTTCGGAGCTTCCTCCGTAGACCTGTCCGCTTGCGAAGTGGTCTCCATGACCTCTCTATTATTTGAAGCGAACTCTCGGAGATTCATCTTCAGCTCCTTGAAGATTTCTTTGGTTTTCGAATACACGCGAAGTCCCTCCTCGGGAGTATCCAACGTTACCAAAAGATTATCGACGTAAAGGTTCTCCTTGATCTCCTTTACCAGCCCGACATCGTCGGGATACTGATCCAAGTGGTAATAAGTAGTGGCTGCTAGTAGGAATGGCGATGGTAATAGGCCAAAGGTAACGCGAGTGAACCGATAAACTCGGAGATTACTCGCTGTCGGTGGATTCTTGTGGTCCCTCAACCACAGGCAACGCGTTGCGTCTCTATCCACCGTATGCAGACGTACCTGTAGGAAGGCCTTTTCTACGTCTGAAATCAACGCGACACGTCCTATCCGAAACCTTAGTAGTAGGCCATACAGTTTCGGGAGAAGTACCGGTCCTCTGTGTAGAGCATCATTCAGGGACGGGCAGTTCTTGAAGTGAGCTGATGCGTCGAATACAATCCGGAGTTTGGTCGTATTCTTCTGGGGAGTTAGAACAGCTTGATGAGGAAGGTAGTGAACTCTGCCCTCTACAGCTGCGTTTTCGTCCTGGACTTCTTCAATTATGTTTAAGCGATATTGTTCCTTGAAGATATCATTGTACATTTCCAGCAGGTTAGGATCTTTTTGAAGAGAAGTCCACACGCTCATCAGTCTCTTCAACGCGATGGCTCGGTTATCTGGGAGAGCCATGGGAATTTCCTTCCACGGTAGGCGCACGTAGTAGCCGTCTTCCTTTCTCTCCACTGTGTCCAGAAATTCCTCCATTACCTTTTTATCGATCATTGCCTGAACTTCGTGCTCAGCCTGAACGAATTCTTCCGCTCCCTCTTGCTCCATCTTCCAGTATCTTTCCCAGAGCGACTGCTCTTCTGCGACAGAATGCTCCACGGAAACCGTGTTTACTGTCGCTTGCAGTAACCAGGACCTGTCCCACTCTTCATACGCGTCCTTTTCCTTTAGGATTTGCGTCATCTGAGCGGTCCCTTGGATTTGTCCTGTTAGCAAATGACCAAGGCGAGTCGGTAGAAGGTGTAGGCCCGATGGCAGTCGAACCTGTGTCTGGTCGTGTCGAATAAGCTGCCAAAGCTGGTCGCATCCTAATAGGATCAACGGCTTGGTAGCAGCGCGTTCCTGAATCAGATTGACCGGAAGATTGTTCGATCTGATGAACGCGATATCCTCTTCTAAAATCGGAGGAGCTTTCAGCGTACTTGTGAGAGATTTATGGGTCAGCAGTTCCAAGGAACATTGTTCGCCTTCTTCGTCCCATATCTCTAAAGGTACTTTGCGACTGTTGCACTCCTGCACACAGTCTGAGCCAAACGTCCTTACGCGTAACGTAGTGTTACCTAAGGTGGGTAGCCGTAGTTCATCCGCTAACTTCTGATCGATAAACGAACACTCGGCTCCCGAGTCTAGCAGTGCAGGTACTTTCCGTAATCTACGCGTGGTTGGATCCATTATGGTCAGCTCTCCAATTGGTAGAAAGGTCTCCGGGATCCTAGGATTAGTTTCGCTCGAATACAGTTGAGCTACTGGATTTGGTTGATCATTCTCACGCGTCGGAACAGGTACCTCATCGTGATTTACCTGGTGTGCTGCTGTCGAGATCGGCTTCTGGCTGGATCTCCCTTTATCCCGTGCTTTACTCACTGGTGTCGATTTCGGTTGTTGCGTGGTAGGGATCTTTGGAGATGTGGCCGTTTTGAAGCAGCAGGAGGTGTGGTGCTTGCCCTGACAAACGAAGCACACCCGCCGTTTGCACTCTGTCGTTGCGTGCTGAGGTGAGGCACAAATGAAGCATAACTTGTGCTCACGCAGGTAGTTTGCCCGCTCTTGAGGTGTCCTGTACTTTGTGCATGTTCCTGATTTGTGCTCCCCGCTACAGTACATGCACGAGTCGCTTCCCCTCGAAACCTGACGTCTGAACGGCTTCTCCTTCATCGGATATGTGGGGACTGACGCGACGTTCTTCGATGTGAAGAGCGCTATCTTCTCTTCGCTGGATATCAGCTGATCTAACGTCGAAAGGAGGTTCTCCATTAGAAAAGATCCCTCCATGGAATACTTCTTCTCTAATACTCTCCTTTGTAGTCGATCCGTGAACTTTGACAGGACCTGTTTTAATAACCACTGGCTATCTACCTGTTCACCTTTGTCTCGCAACTGAGACACAATCACCTGGAGCTGCTCGAGAAGCACGCGTTGGTCCTTGATTGACGGTGAACGCGGTGCCACAGTCTCCAGACGTGATATCAGGCGGTTTACTAGCTCTTCTTTGTTTCCGTACTTGGCCTGTAGGAATTCGATAGCCTTCGGATAATTCTCCTCTGTGACCTGGAACTTCTTGACTGCATGATGCGGTTCTCCCTTTAATGCGTTGAGCAGGTGGTTGAACTTGAACAGAGAGGGAATGGGCTGCGAGTGTACGTTTGCGTTGAAGAGGACCCAAAAGTTATCCCAGTCCCATATATTTCCTGTAAAGGTAGGAATCGGTAGGGTAGGTAACGCGATGGGTCTCGTCTCCACTGAATCCGCAGCAGGTGTTTCTCTTGCGCTGGCAGCCGTTGTTGCTTCTAGGCCGCCAACCGGTGACCGTACTCTCCTATTGGCTGCGCCTACAGTATGCGTGAAAGCCCGTACGCGTCCTTGTAGGATTACGGTATAGTCCAACGCTGCACTTAGCGCTCCCTCCGCTCGGGTGACATATGAGTCGAAATCTTCAAGTTCTGACTTTGATACGTTGTCGATAGTGTCCAACGCGTCCGCATATCCTTGCCAGAGCTGCTCTATCCGCGATGCGCAAGACTCGATCACCCCTAGTGCCTCCTGCAGCTTCTTGATGCAGTCCCGTTCGTATCCCGGGGCGCGTTCCTCGTCAGAGACCGTCAGCGTTTCGAGTTGGTCCCCTTTGAAACGCGCAAGCACTGTGTCGAGCTTGTTGCAGTGCTGTGTCAGCAAGCGCTTGTGTGAAGTCAAACGCGCCGACATGGTGTCTGCGTCGATTTTCCGTGAGACGAACCGTTCTCTGGGCAAAGAAGTGCTCGCGGGCGTGAATCAGCTGTCCTCTCTGGGAAACGGTCCCTAGCCTCGAATTCCAGCCGAGCTGCGCCGATTCAAATTCCCGACGAGGCTGTTGATTGACGCGAGTGAACCGTCAATGAGCAGAAAAAGTCGGTACGCACGCTGAGTCAACCGTCTGCCGCCGCGAAACAGCCAGCTGGCGCTCTTCCAACGACGACGCGAGAGACAAGAGTCACAGACGGACAAAGAAAGCTAGCATGCAAGACTAACACTTGCACCTGTAAAAAAGAGTTAATTACCGACCTGATGTAATGGAGCTATTAGCTGAGCTCCGACGATTCGACTGAATACCAATTCGGCCGATGCACCAAATGTGGACGAGACGTCTACGCGACTTGACCAGATGGTTGCTCGCCAAAATCCGAATTCGGATTGCCACGCGGGATTGACCAGTTGAGCTAGACGCTCTCCACAGGTGGTCAAATACCTCAAACTTGGGTAATTAAACCTTTATTATTAATATACAAAAATATACGGCACGATAAATGAGTGAGTAAATGCAATTGGGTAAATATAAGCCATGTATACTGGTAAATGAGCGCAATACGTGAGTAAACACTTGCTATCGGTGGTGTGATTACATGAGAAGCGAATGATAAATGTGTAACGGTGGTTGGTTAAGTGATATGAGATTATACTGCCCATAAGCGAATAAGGCACTAACATTTTTACCCTCTACAAGGCGCAATAAATGGGTTTAAGCGAAGATAATATGCGGATAAGTGATTTTTCCCTGGGGTCTAGACCTTAAAGCCCTTATACGCGATGAGACCTTAGTGACACCCGGCTACGCGAGACTACAGCTAGGCATAAGGCGATAAGGCAAGAGCCCGAAGGCTAAGACAAGCGGCCATGAAGAGGACAACCACGCGAACTGTAGCTGAGGAGGAGGAGGAGCACTGGAGGCAGCGGCGCTGACTGCCCTTTAAGTTCTCGCAGCGGCGATGTTGCCATTTCGGCTCGCGACCGCCGCCTACTATCAGCTGATGCCATCATAAACACGCTAAAAGCCTATTGATCAGACATATCCGAGATTATCCAGATGAGTCATCAAATACAAAAGGAGAATTTAATTACATAAACTGTAAATAACAAGTCTACATGTGGTCAAATAGGACGACGTTGTCGTCAGCACGAAAACAATTAAGCAATTGTAGAGAAAGCTGATAATTTCATAAGTCAGTAGGCCCCCAACTCCCTCGCATCACCATGCTCACAATTCATCTCCTTGCGTATCTACTGACAAGGCGAGTGTGCTTCAACTGCTTAACTGTGGTGGTAGATAGAGTTGTTCGTATTTATTCCAGGGACCAGATTCGCCAATGACTTGCAGTAATTTAATAGAGAAAATGCAGCCGAAATCCCTGATAACGAGGCTTATCAAGCTGTATGGTAAAACATTTCGTCGCACTATCTGGGATTTCGGCTGTATATTCTCTCTGTTAAATTGGTGTAAGTCGTTGATGAATCCGTCCAAGGTTTTGTTTCAATCGTTCGTGTTTATTCACCACACCCCTTTTCTATGTGTTTTGGGCAGCCGTTCTCGTAATTATCAGGACAACAGGACCCCCCCCCCCTCCACCTCCACCGATTAGACTTGCACCTGTTGTGATTAAGCTGCTATAACATATTTATTTTGTTCTGTATAGTTAGACGTGCTATACACTAGTGCAGACGTTGTTGTATCTATTCTTGTCGGAAGGGGCGTCGCTAGAAAAAAGAAACAAATGTGTGGCATCTCCTAGCTAGCAAATCGCAAAAAGGGTTTTGTCGTAGGTCAGGTCGCGGTATTGTCTTTGCAAACTAGTCTGGTATCAGTTTTGTCACCGTTGCCAAAGAGTCAGTCTGGAGTGCTCCCTCTCACTAGGTCTACGCTCTTTTGATTCAAAGCATGGATGCTTAGACTACACCGTGAAGCGCCGCTAGTGCGCACTTTCATTCTTGGAATTCACTTTTCGAGGTCCACGTGTGGGTGATAATCTTCACGGTGGATCATTAATCTTCGATTCCGTTGTCAATGCTGCCGCCTGTTTGTTCGTCTCCCACAGTGAGCATCAGAAACGACATCAAGAGACGGGTGAAGAAAGCACAGAGAGAGGCCATGCTTGATGTGGGTTCATAGCGTTGAATCTCAGTGTTTTTTTACTAACGATAAGTAAAGAGAATATGAGGTCACCAGAGAATTCTTGTTTGTATTATTTCTTCACTGTTGTGTCTGTGTTATACGCATAAACGTATTCATCAACTCAGCGCTCAAGAAAAGTATAGAAATAGATAGCACTTTTGAGACAGGACCAAACAATTTTTGACCCTGGGCCATTTCCCATCGATTCTTTCGTTATTGTTAACAGATCCTCTTTCGTACGATGAGTCGAACGAACGGGGCGCAAAGCGGCAAAATTCCATTTTTGGGCGATCAAAAAAGATCTCTCATATTGATACTTGAGACCCAATTTTGTTCCTCGACTTATCTCAAGGAGTGCCTACAAAATGCAATTTCTAAACTGATGGTCCCTCATTAAGAAGACCTCGGAGCATCAACACCAAGAAAGAGTGTTGTACTGCGAGGATGTCCATGCCACAATGCGGGCTTAGCATTGCGGACAATTAGTGGAATCCCTCTTCCTGGCTTACAATGCTTTCGATGCCAATTGTTACGTTGAGATCCTCAATGATGCTATACACATTACCGAACGCTACGAGAAAATTCACTTCATTTCGATTTTCCAACACGATGGAGACCTTAAGCACAGAAGGATGCCGGCCTTGGAATGAGTTGAGCAGAACAAAGCAAGAATAAAGGCACATCAAACTCGATCTCGTGGCCACAGTTCGATGTATCATTTTAGAAGCTGTCTCGTAATTCACACAGACAACTAAAAACGCAGAAATATTACAGATACTATTTCTGCGTTTTAGTTTTAAACAAGTGCTCCGACACGCCTAACGGCGTATCTCGCACTTGCGCGCTTTGCAGCATCACTGACCTATGGAAAGTAGTTTTTGTAAAACATAAAATTCACTAACATCTAGGACCTTGTGTATTTTATCGGCATCAAGCCGTTCACTACTTCGGTACCTTCATCATAGACTTTCTCTCCGGATCGTCCAGTAACGTCATTGTTTGTGCTGCGGAGTACTTTTGTTCCTCAGGTTGCTCCTCCATAACCGCTCTCATGCTCAACAGCTAGCGTTTCCAGATATCGTTGACATGTCTTCCGACGGCGGGTTCCCCCTCGCTCGTTTCTTCTTACTGGATCTAATTGCTGGTCCGCCTTTACTGGTCTTCCCTCCCCTCTTTAGTCCCCAACTTCCTGGTCCCAACTCCTGGCCCACTTCTTTGTTTCCACTATACACCCCTACTGGTCTCCTCTTGGTGGTTTCCCCATCCTCACTGCTCCTCCAGGTTGTTATCTTCCTTTCTGGTCGCTCTCCTGGTCCATCTTAGAGGTCCCCCTTACTGCCCTTCTCCACGGGAATTGCTAAATGGCCTAGAAGCAGATCGGAATAGACGCGTGACGTGAGAGCGCGCAATTGGTGTAGGGGAACAATTGTTCAACGCGAATGCACACGTGAGCTGTGTCAGCGACCACGTGGGCATCGATCGATGCGCAACGGTCACTTTTGTGCCCGCTGGTGACACAGCTGCCAGACGGATCGTGACGCAGTGGGTAGGAGGACGGGTTCAGGCGATGGAGGTCGGGGGTTCGGTTCCTATGCATGCTGGCGTTTTTGCATTTCATTCAACTGACTGGATGAGGTCCAGGGGTTTTAACGTATACACAATTTTCAGGCGTTTTCTGCCCATTTTTCCAGCTGTATGCTTCTGCAGAACCCGGCTTTCTCCTGAGAGACGGAAGCAGTTTCCACACGAACATCTTGGATCGCACCCACCCTGGAGTCCCTTCCCTAGCCTGATTCTGCGCTCGAAGAGCGCAGAATCCAGCTGCGGACTTCCCCTGAGCGACGAAAGCAGTTTCCACACGACCAGCTTGAATCGCACCCACCCTGGAGTCCCTTCCCTAGCCTGAATCTGCGCTCGAAGCCCACCCCCCCCAATCCGTATCGCACCTTGAATGAACAAATATGGTTCGATGTTAAGCATTTGATTTACCACCACGCTTAAATAGAGCGTACACATTGATACGACCGTACTCGAATGTCAACGTTACGCCCTAGCGCAAAAATGTATTGCGATCTGCTTTTAGGCCGCATAGATCCACTCCTTCTCCACCACCCCTTACCATTCGTTGGTGGTCCTCCCATGCTCAAGGTAGACGTCGGTGACACGATTCAGAATGAAGACGACTGTGTGGGAAGTAGGGGGCCCGTGGAAGTAGGGAGCAGCTCAAAAGACCTGTCTTCCGAATCCAGAAGCTCACGATCAGAAACGCGCGTAATCGCCGCTGTGTCGAGCATAAAAGAGCTATGCATATTGCAGATTCCTTGTTCCCCGTATGAATTTCCTTACGGCTCCCTTCTTGTTGGTTCCCCGTCCTGGTCCCGCCTCCACGCCCTTCTTCCAGGTAGATCCCTCCCCCTCGGGATCCTCTTTATTATTCTACCACAATTAAGTACCCCTCCCACGCTGACGACACGACGACGACGAGCGAACGCTCATTACGCGACATCGGTGTCACATCTTCTAAATCCGGTCTCCCTTACTGGTAATGGATCCCTTTGCTGATCCTCTTCACTCCACCCCCCCCCCCCCGTTTGTTGGCAACTCCCTACTGGTCCCTCCTTATTGCCTAAACCCCTTCTTGGTGCCACCTCCTGGCCTGCTTCATTGCTCTCCCTGTCGACCTCCCTCCCCCCCCCCCCTCATCCAGATGCCTCCTTCTGGTCGCTCCCTCCTGAGTAATGTTGTGTTAAGCAGTAAAGGACTACGCTTCCCCTGATGCAGTAACATACCACGTTCAATAGCTAATTTTCCCGCGTTGTAGATGATGAGGCGTATCTCACTTAGGTTAGATCACTCGACCGCCCCGTTGTGGATGATGCGACGTATCTCACTTAGGTTAGATCACTGGACGGACAAGCTCTTCTATATATAAGTAGTGATAGTGATAGTGATGATAGTGATAGTGATAGTTATAGGTGGTGATGTTATTCAGGTTAGACCATTCGACCGCCCCCACTGTGATAGATGCGGCGTGTCACACTTAAGTTAGATCAGTCGACCGCACTCGCTGTGGATTATGCGGCGTATCTCTCTTAGGTTAGATCACTCAACGAACAAACTCTTTTATATATAGGTGGTGATGGTGATACCTATCCGATGATAAATCTCCTCAAGACTTTGTGTACGGCGGCTCGATATAAAATGCCTGAATAGCCATCCCTTTGGCCTATGTCATACCATCGCTCACCCCGAACGAGACTCCCACATCGACTCGTCGCTTCGCGCGATCAATATGGGAGCTTATCATTAGCCTTCGCTCGGGGTGAGCGGTGGTATGACATATGCCTTTGACTCAACGCTTCGTCTGAGTTGGGAACAATCAACTTCCGGAAAGGTCTCGAACAGAAAAAGTACAGCCTTCTGCTCAAAGTTGTGAAAAGTTGTGCCAGATGCACACGCTTCGGCAAACATGGAGGGATGGCTACTGCGATCAAACGTAGTTGACTGAGCTTTTCTTTTCCAGCTCGTCTCATCGACAATCGACGTATTCCTTTCCAAACCGTGTGAAGAGCCACAGGTCCTCTCCATACGAGTACCGGACATTAGCATTACTGTAGCTGAATTGACACCAGAAGAATCTTCAAAAATGGTTCGAATTGAACATTCTAAAATGAGCAAGAGCAGGCAATAAACAAACTAATTCAATGTGCCGTGAAAACAATACTCTCTCTCCTCCCTTTTCTTCTCTTCACTAATTTTACTACTCGTTAGCAAAAAAGAGATGTAGAATTCAGACGCGGGGTTGACGCGCCACGGAGATTCTCATTTTTTCAGCGTAGCCAATTTGATTGAATGTGTTCTGGAAAATTTAATGCCTAGCGATATTCGAGATTGAGCCGGCAAATCAATACGTTGTATAGCAATATATCGTAGAAAGACGAATGTGACGAACGGCATTCCACGAGGGAATTGTGTACTGCTAACCTTTTTTCGAACACTCCAACAGATGGATAAGAACGATAAAGCAGTTCAAGACTCTTTGCCGTCAGCTGTTCTCATTCAAGCTACCCGAACACCTTCATTTGTCTGAAATATTTCGCGCCCTTCAGCCAACATTGCATGACATTTAGGGCCACCGCACACTTTTGCTGCAACGCTGCAGCCCTATCTTTAAGCATAGGGCAGAGAATCAGAGTTTCCGCTGATGTACCGGGCGGTAGGCGTCGCGCGGCTAAAGCGGCAGCGGTAATAATTATTCAAAGCATAATTGCCGTGCAGCCGCTTTGCTGCTGACAATTTCTGTCTTGGCTCTCCTGATCGTGGCGGGATCTGGAACGAAAACTGACAATGATAATGATAATGAAACGCATGGGCAATGGAGTGGGGCTGCAAAGCAGAGGATGAGTGCCGCCTAAGCGGCAGTTTTGCCTACTACGAGGCAGTTTTGCTGCCTGCCGTGTGCCGCGTTGTCGCAAAACTGTGTGGAGGCCTTTAGGGATCAGTTCAGAGCAGCATCGCGGAGTGACGTGACCAAATGATAAGTATCTACATCGATGCGAAGCTTATCACTACGTCGCGTCGCGCCGCTATGCAGCTCTGAACATCCCCTTACACGGGAGTTTTTGTTTGAGGCTTTAAATTTAAAGGAGAAAAAATGAAATTGTAGCTGATGAAGAAGATGGTTACCCCTTAGTATTATCCACTTATGGAGAAACTCATTTCGTCACGTTTCCTACTATGCTGCTCATGAAGCGAGATGGTGTAGTTGTCGTGTCACTGCTCATTCCACTAAAGACAGCGACTTTGAGAGGTCTGACAGGATTGATTTTCGGTCAACAATGTCCACTACGACAAAATGCTGGAGGCGGCCGAGAACAAGAAGCGAGTTCACGCGGCATGTGCGGCAGCAAGGCAGTTTCTCGTTGAGGTACTACTACTACTCCTTTTTCCAACCCCATGCCATGGGTGGCAGAAAAAATGATAGCAATGCGAGTACGATAAGCACTGCTTGCAGCCATGAACGTTTGAGGTGTCCTTGAGAACAAATAACGGGTTTCGGTGTCATAGCTTCATAGTGATCTCCTTCGTACACTATCACTTCGCTTCTTCTTCTTCTTCTTCTTCTTCAGCGTTTGTCCCGCTTAGTTGCGGGGTCCGCTTTCCTGGAATGTTGGCGCCATTTCTCCCGATCAAATGCCTGATCAGGGTGCAACCCAGCCATCTTCAAGTCCTGATGCAGCGTATCAAGCCACCGCTGTTTTGGTCGCCCTCGTAGCCGCCTACCGGGCACATCAAGGTTAAGACCAGTCTTTCGGACGGTGTCACCTTTTGCGCGAAGGACGTGTCCGTACCATCGCAGACGAGCTTCGCGCATCTTCTCAAATATCGGGGTGACACCGAACCTCTGCAGTATGGATTCGTTGCGTACTCGATCCAAACGCGTAACTCCGGCCGTCCACCGCAGCATCTTCGTTTCCATTGCGCTGAGGCGCCTTTCAATTTCTTTGGTAACGGGCCAGCACTCAGCTCCGTAAATAGCTACAGGTCGGACGACTGCTCTGTAGATCTTCGACTTGAGGCGCTCTGGTATCTTCTTGTCGCAGAGCACTCCCGTCAGAGAGCGCCATTTGGACCACGCTGCACTCACGCGTGTGTTGGCTTCAACGAGTAAACCACCATCGGACGCGATTGCTGATCCCAAGTACTTGAATACCGAAGTACGTGGCAGCTCAATGCCATTTACCTTAATGGAACTGGACTCGTCTTCATCAGTCGTCATATACTCGGTCTTCTTGATATTAAGTCTGAGTCCAAATCTCTCCAAGCGATCGCACCAAGCTTGTACCTGCCGCTGGAGTTCAATCTTATCTTCGCTAGCAAGCATTACATCATCAGCATAAAGCAACATCCAAGGGACTGGCTGCTGAAGATCACGCGATATGGCATCCATAACGACGACGAAGAGTAGTGGGGAGAGCGCAGACCCTTGATGTACTCCGACAGAGATGGGAAACTTTATCGACGTGCCTGCTGCAGCTTGCACTCGACTCTTTGGACAAGAGTACAGTATTCGTACACACTCTATGAGCTCTTCGGGGACTCCATGTTTCCGTAAGGCATACCATATCAGTTCACGCGGAACGCGATCAAAGGCCTTCTCCAAATCCAGGAAGGCAAGATGCACCGGCTTCTGTTTCTCGCGGTGTTTTTCTATCAGAAGACGAGCGGCGTGTATGGCATCGACTGTGCCACAACCAGCTACGAAGCCGCACTGGTTGGTAGAGAGCTGGACGGTATCACGAATTCGTTCGTCGACAATCCGCTCGAAGATCTTCATGCTATGCGAAAGCAATCGGATTGGACGGTAGTTTGTGCAGTCTGCTGGACTGCCCTTCTTTTTCCAAATCGGAATCGTCGTGCTTCTCTGCCAGATATCGGGCACTTCGCTATCACTTCGCTTACCATTAATAAACACTCTGTGAAGTTTGGTGTAAGGATAAAAAATCATACATAAGCATAGCTTTAGTAAAATAGTGCAGTAAAATCCGAACTACCACTCGCGAGGCACCAAGTGAATAAATATCTCTTTTACCCTTTCACTCGCTTCACCACATCGTTAAAAAAGAATTCAATAACCGATTACGGATAGCGTCAACTGATCTTGGCCAAATCATAGATGGAGCAGTGTTTGTTTGACAGTTTTACGTAAGTTTTCGCACGACGATGCCTTCGGAACGCCGAGTTTTGCTCCCCGTAGTTACCCATTTCGGCTCTATAATATTCTTCATGACGTTAATAACATGCACGTAGTAAGTTCAGTTTCTCGAAGCCGAAAATTTCCTTAATCTTGCTCTGGGCTTTGGAAATACCCGTGATTATCACTGAACCATTTATTGCAAAAATATACTCACGATTTCATAGCAATCGCTGGTGAAAAATCCGTTCCCGCCAGAGTCAAAAAAGACCTACGGTGTTGCGGCCGTCAAACATGACAGAATGAGCTTAAAAACAAGGAACAAGGAGGCTAATCTACATCACAGTCATGGTGGGTGTCTTTGGAATTTCTCAAAAAAGCGAAGAAAGTTCAGGTCCTACTTCTCCTTCCATTGTTAGTCTTGAGTCATTTGAAAAATGAAAGTCACCTGATCTGCCTTAGACAAGTCACAAGTGGGCAACTGACTATAAAGCATCTTAGTTCTGGTTCATCCACATGTGTAAAGCCCTACTAGATACAGCCGACAAACAGATAAAACGCGTTTCATAATTATAGATCCAGCCTAGAATTTTCAGTAACAAACTTTTCTTAAGCTTCTAAAATTTTGTTGGCGCCATCATGCTTGCTTTGAAGGAAGAGACCGGCTTACGTATCTTGAGGATATGTAATCTTTCAGTGTTCTTTGTGTGTAGTGTACTCTTGCGTAGCATAATTATAGGTCTCTTCATAGAAAACTGCCCCTACGACAATAGCAATAGCCAAAATACAGTAACGCTCACGCCGCACGGTCAAAAGTGGGCGAAAAATCGCAAAAATAGCGTCGCATGCTCATAACTCCTTCAGTTTTAGATTTTTGAAAAAAGGTTGGTACCATTCGACTCGTCTCTTCGAGATCTACACAAACGTTTATACAGCTTTAACGGAGCACCCATATTTTCGCCGTGGGTGGTTCAAAATTGACTGGAGCGACTGGTACTTGTGAAGCAAATGGCCCGTGGTGCCGTGGGGTTGAACATGTCAACGCGGGAAACCCAAGGCACCACGGGGCCGGTATCTATGAAGCAGCCGTCCTCGGGTGCCGTGGGTTGCCGCGTTTCCGTCGGCGTACCGCGTTAACATGTTTCCCGGCAGCCCCCTGCACCACGGCCCTCTGCTTCATAAGTACCGAGCGGCTTTTGCGATTAAAGCAGCTTATTTCTCAAGACATGCGTGCTTTCGGAGCATCTGAAGCATGGCGTACGTGCCCGGAATGCCCGAGAGTGCGCCGTGCACAATGCACACAGAATCGAACCTATCAATCGAGTGGGCTCGACCGCTCGCAGATTGCATCCGCGGGCTGTTCTGAGCGCAATAACTCTGTTAAGTTCGAATCTTTTCGGCTGTAGCTTGTGAATTTTGCAGGCAGTGGAATGTTCAAGAAGCGCGCTAAGGCCCCTGTTATACTCCCGCGGGAGCTTCCGCGGGACGTCCGCGGACGGACGGTGCACCGCGGACGGTCGTCGTCGTTCCGGGGCGGCTAGCGTCGCATCGGAGCGCGTTTCCCGCGCCGAACTCCGCGGGACAACAGCCTTCCGCGGTGCAGTGCGCCGTGGACGGCTGCCCTCCCGCGGGCGGGAAGTATAACACCCCTCTCGTCGTCTGTCGGCGGCGATCCGCGGATGACGGGCGTGGCGGGCCGCGACGAGTGGCCCGGCGCGGGTCCCGACGCGATTTCCGCCCATCCGCGGAAGCTCCCGCGGGAGTATAACAGGGCCTAAAACATATCGACGTAGCTTATGATTGCACAAACATACAGAGGTGCGAAGATGCAAGTTCGTCTTGTGTGACACGATTTTTTTTCCGAGTTCAGTCGACTACTGCGGGAAGACAAGGGGAGCTAACGGCTTGCGAATGTGTGAGCGAGCACGAGACTGGAAGCACTTTACGATGAGATGTTCGCAACTCCCCAGATGCCTAAACTGCTTTAACCCCATCTGCCATTTTAGAGCGGCGGAGGGCAGCGGCGAAGTCTCCTCCGTCCTTACTCGCCCAGTCTCGGCACTTTCAGTGGTACCATTCTGTTCAGCTCGAGAAGCTCTATGGAACGGTGTCAATCTCGACTAATTTAGAAAGTATTGATTTTTTGACAATCTCGCATCAAAGGTGAAGCGGCTGGAGGCAGCGGCAGACGGACGATGACGTCATCGAAAATCGATATTTTCGAACCGGGCCATATTTGATGATATTCGATAGGGCTTTTCGTGGTGAATTGAATGGTGTTACTGCGAGCAGCAAGAACTGTAATCTGCGCGAGTAAGAGCGCGGAGTACATCGACCGTTGTTGTGCTAAATTGGACGCATGGACGTGTTCTGAGCGCGATAACTCAGTCCAGTGTGATTCTTCGATGACGTCACCGTCCTTCTGCCGCTGCCTTGAGCCGCCTCGCCTTTAATGCGAAATTGCCAAAAAATCGATAATTCCAGAATTGATCGAGATTGACATCATTCGATAAAGCTTTTCGAACAAAATGGTACCATTGAGAGTGTCGAGGACTCAAATATGGGCGAGTAAGGGCGGAAGAAACATCACCGCTGCCCTCCGCCGCTTTAAAATGGCAGATGGGGCTAAAGCAGTTATGAAATCTGGAGGTTGAGAGCATGGCATCGTAAAGTGCTTCCAGCCTCGTGCTTGTCCACGCATCTTCATGCTGTTAGTTCGCCTCGTCTTCTCGCAGTAGTCGACTGAACTCGAAAAAAATAGTGTCAGACAAGGCTAACCTGCATTTTCTGACCGTTGTAACTTTGTCCATTCATAAGCTACTTCGCTGTGTTTCAGCGCACTCCTTGAACTTTCTTCTGCCTACAAAATCCATAAGTTGCAGCCGGAAAGATCCGGACTTTGCAGAGTTATTGCGCTCAGAACACGTTCGCGTTTGCAACTTGCGAACGGTCGCGCCCACTCGATTGATAGGTTCGATCCCATATAAATTGTGGGCGGAGTGGCGTTCTACCCCTCGCCCTTTAAACAGAGGCGCGGCAAATGTCCGTGTCTCAACTATCTTGTGAGACAGCCACTGGACTCTCGAGCAAGCTCAAGGAGTTGGGGTGGGCGGGCAAGGGAGACGAACGGGGGAGAACGCTCGTCTCCCTAAATTGCGCACGGCGCACTCCAAAATCTCGTCAACAATTCCTGGGTAGAGCGGCTGGGAATTTCTGATAAAACTCCCTAACGCTCACTCTATAAGCTGTCGCGCGCGCTGGATTGATGGGTTCGTTCCTATATGCATTGTGCACAGCGCACTCTCTGAGGATTCATGGTATGACAGAGCACTGGCGACGTATGCTATGCTCGAGATACTCCGAAAACATGCAAGTCCTGAAAAAAAAGCTGCTCCAATCGCAAAGAGCCCGCTCCAGCCCACTGCAAAAATGCAAAATGCAAAATCGCGGTTTTTGCGGCGTGTGTTCAAAAGACGCGTTCGGTACTGTACGTGCCCCTTCACCTGGGGGTTGGCGTCAAATCTTGCAGAAAAGTCGTATGTGAGAGCAGGTGATGGTGCACTTTTCTGGGGTACTGCAATCTTAATCCCGGAGAATTAATTCCCCACTTCAACACACACACGCCTTCATTCCAAATAGAAACGTAGCTACTTCAACATAGACTCTCTAACGTCAACTTGTTAGTGCCTAATATTTTTTTTGTGATTTACCTTGTCAAAAACTTTCGATCAATGCAGGTACAGCTTGCTAAGAATTAGGATTCTTGAAGTGATTCTTTAAAAGAACACCAGCGTCACCCCTAGGTAGGGCAATTTTGACTGCCTTTCCAGTTCGCAAGGTGTGAAATAAAAGAGTGTCTACTTCTTTACTTCTTATCTCTTCCAAAGCTGGATTCTTTTTTATAAGCAGAAAAACCTACTGAACTGGCGATCCAATTCTTAATGATGAGAATAGAGGGCGTACTGAAAACGTTATTTTCGGGCAATCGAGATGGAAGTACGTTTCGGATCGTTGTACTGAAGTTTTTGTTTTAAAGGGAACATGTGTTGCCGATTGATTACTTAATAAATGATAGAAACTAACTTGTATAATAAAACAGATTGTTTTACTTTCAAAGCCAATAGATTTCCATACTTTAATTCTGAAGTCTCTATCAAAATAGGACGTAATATCATTTACACGGAAACCCTAATAATGGCCAATGCTTGCTCAAAAGTTGAATATTTTTATGACAAAATAAAAGAGTTCCATAAAATTCCTGTAAATAACGGATTTAATAGAGAATTTATTGTCAACAATATTAACAGATGTATTCTTAGAAATAGACAGATATTATTTAAATATAGCGTGTTAGATAACAGAAGCGAATCTATGAATTTCGTAAAAATCTTGAACCGAATTTGACAACTGCTGAAATTTAATATTGCAAAAAAGACTGAATATGTTCATAAATGTGTGCATATACTACTCTACTATACTTTGGAATATATAACTGTAAACTTAAAAAAGTTAAGAGTTCTTTTTTAGTTAGTTTTTTTAGTTAGAATGTGCTTTATCGTAGAACAACATTGTTCATTAAATAGTTCAGTAAAATACTCGATATAAACGTATAAAAAGAATAATTATTAAAAAATTATAAGTAGTAATAATATGATACAAAAACCAATTGATAACCAAATTTGATAAAATATTTTAGATAATAAAAATAAATAAATAAAAAATAAAGCCGAAGGCACGATGAGCACATGAAATGGTGCCACCGTACAAAGAATATTGAAAGAAATTAAAAGACTTGCACTGTAGTATGATATACGCCATCTATTCTGATAGTATCACAGTGGAGTTATATTTGGAAAAACAAGAACAAGAATCAGCTGATCGATAGGCTAGATGTAAGTTCAATTTCCTTTATAGCTCTATAAAACGGTAGCTAAACTATATCATTGTAAAACCTTTATTTTATTATACTATATTATATAAAAGGTATTATGCTATTATGTGTAACGAATTAAATGGCACTGGCTCGCGCCATTTTTGGCGCGTCTTTACGCGTTTGATCAAGAACAAACCGTAACATGTGGCATACCATTTAGAAGCGCAAACTTTGCTCTACCGGTGTGTACCAAACTTTCTATGTAAAAGTGGGAAAACTTTAGAGTTTTATTGACTTTTTTGCAGATGGACAAAAGGGTAATCCGAGGCATTTACTTGTATGAATTCAAGCTGGGCACTACAGCTAGGGAGGCGAACGAGAAGATCAACGCCGCATTCGGTCAAGGATGTTCCACAATTCGGACGGCGTATCGTTGGTATCAGAAGTTCCGGAATGGAGATGAGAGCTTGGAAGAACATGAAGGTCGTGGGAGGCATAGTGATGTTGATGAGGACAAGCTGAGAGATGTGGTAGAGGAGGATCCACACAAAGGTACCAGGGAGATAGCGAAGGTTCTTGGCGACAGTCACAACACAACTGCCCGGCATCTGAAGGAAATTGGAAAGACCAAAAAGCCGGAAAGATGGGTGCCTCACGAGCTGTCTGAGGAGCAAAGAAACCGACGATCTGAGATCTCGTCCGCACTGCTTCTGCGGAACGAAACGGACCCATTCCTTGATCGCATCGTAACCTGTGACGAGAAATGGATAATGTACGACAACAGGCGACGATCGGCACAGTGGGTGGACAGCGATGAGAGCCCCAAGGGTTTTGCGAAGCCGGAATTGCACCAAAAGAAAGTAATGGTGACAGTATGGTGGTGTTCGCTGGAAATTATTCACCACAGCTTCCTCCCTCCCGGTGAATCCATCACGGCAGAGAAGTACTGCATTGAAATTGAAGAAATGATGAAAAAGTTGAAGGATATCCGGCCGGCCTTGGTAAACCGAAGGCGAGTTCTCCTTCTGCACGACAATGCTCGCCCGCATGTAGCACGAATGACGTTGCAGAAATTGAATGAGCTGAGCATTGAAACTCTACCACATCCTCCGTTTTCTTCCGACCTCTCCCCAACAGACTACCATTTCTTCAAGCATCTTGGCGACTTCTTGGTAGGGAAAATATTCAAATACCAACGGGATGCCGAAAGTGCCTTCGAAGATTTCGTCAATTCCAGAACTTCTGATTTTTATGCTACTGAGATAAAGAAGCTTGTGTCACGTTGGCAAAGATGTGTAGAATCAGAAGGTTTTTATTTCGATTAATAAACTTGCCTACAAGCCGAGATATTAACTGTTTAAATTTACAGTGGTTCAGTGCCATTTATTTCGTTACAACCTAATAATTTGGCCGATGAATGTGCCCTCCTGATTTCGTTAATTCTTGTGATCTCAGTTTTTATTGTAAATTATTAGAACCATTACCGTTGAATGTCGTTGGCAAAAATGTGTAGATTGTGGTGGTTTTTACATCGAATAAAGAAATTGTGCTAAGGCTGAGTTATAGCAGTTTGACGTAAGTGGTCCGTTTCGTCAATTAATTTTGCATGGTATTTCATCTGATCCTTCTGTTTAGCTGCCGAAAAGACGGTACTTAACCTCGAAGTTCTACATTTTAGAGGCCCACAGGGCTTAAAGCGAAGCAGTTGAATACTCTTCCGATTACATCCCTGCGGGGCAGACCTCTCCCCAACAGACTACCATTTCTTCAAGCATCTTGGCGACTTCTTGCTAGGGAAAATATTCAAATACCAACAGGATGCCGAAAGTGCCTTTGAAGATTTCGTCAATTCCAGGACTTCTGATTTTTATGCTACTGGGATAAAAAAGCTTGTGTCACGTTGGCAAAGATGTGTAGAATCAGAAGGTTTTTATTTCGATTAATAAACTTGCCTACAAGCCGAGATATTAACTGTTTAAATTTACAGTGGTTCAGTGCTATATAATTTCGTTACAACCTAATATTATAATAATAGAATATAATGTAATATTAAAGTTTTTAAAAAATTTTGCTAAATTAACTCTGACAGTTTCTACACATCTAAAAAAGTTATAACGCCTCCCTCTTCACTAAAGAGCCACCGGGGAGGTGTTATAACTAAAAAGGTTCGTCTGGAGATGGGTGGCGAAACGAGCCGCATTGATAGAAATAAAAAAAAATCGGGTTTAACACGTTGACGATACTGTCGCGCAATGGTGCGCGACAGCCAGTCTGTCCGTGGGACGATGTCGCGCAATGGTGCGCGACGGTTATTATTTTAACAAGAAGATATCCGGCCCATCCAAACTTCGTCTAAATACCTCACTCAGGATGCTGAACATGATGCCGATGTCCATTTCGACAATTACGGCCGATTTTCCTGTTAATCGGTAGTCGTGTCAGGACCACCACTTCCCCAAACTCTGTGTAGGAGTTATGTGAGAAGATTGAAACAAATCTTACCGCTGCTGTTTAGAAATGCGTTCAACTCCACTCTCGTATTAACCTCCTATTATTGCTTTTCTCCTTATCAGCCTCATTCGTTCCCTTTTTCCCCTTTGAGTTCTTCTTTGACTCTGGCTTTGACATCATTGTTGAATTACTCTGTTCGATTGTTCCTTCTTTCCTTGCTTTACAGTCGCAAATTTTTTACAAGCTTGTTGGTAATAAATGTGCAATGAATCACAAATTTCAATCTATAGCTGCGTTCCTCCACAAGGCAGAACGGTCGTCGCCAGGGTATGTGACGGTAGGTATGAGCTGGTGAGCGTTACCTATACCTGTCTCAACATACCTCCGCTAGTTGGCTGAAATTTTAAAAACGGACGTCCGATTTGTCATGAGCACCAAAATAACCTCCTAGACGAGGTTTTGTTTACATCGGATCCATTCCTTCCGTCTCTTTTATTTTTTTCCTGGTAAGATCACCCTAGTTAACGACGTGGGGGGGGGAGGGTAACCGGCTGTAACTGTTAAGTGCAACATTAGCATCGTGCTTGGCATCCCAAATTTATCCTTAGACGAAGTTTGGGTCACGATATGTTGTGTCACGTTTGTGCGGCGCGCTTCGTCCCACGGGCCAAACACGCGAAAATCGCTCTCGTCGTCAACGTGTTAATCATCAATTCACTTTATTACTAAATAGTAAAATCTTTTATGTAGACAATCTTTGCCTGATAGCCATAAGATGCCGTCCACCAATTAAATGAGCCGAAGTGTTGATTATGGTTGGAATAATTTGCCTTACTAAAATCTGGAAGAGGTAGTTCAGGTTGCTCTAGCGATAATACATGGATTTCAAATGAAACCATATTATCGTTGGGCAAAACAATCGGCGTAAGGACGGAGATATTGTCAAGCATGGATGCGGAATTTAGAGATAGTCCAGGGATTGTGTCACCTCTTCTAATAGGTTTCATTATTTATTTAATTATTTATCTATTGAAGGGGTGAATTATCTATAATAAACCAACATGAACAAGCGATATTAAGCAGAACACAATACAAAAAAGAAAACAAGCAAAGTTATCATACTTCGGGCAAGCAGATGTTTGAAGTGAGGCACAGACATACCAACAACATTTTAATGTTCATCGATAAACAGGTTGAACTCCCTAAGACGCCGGTAAGTGAGAAAGTGAGATCTGACCTGTGACCTTGCAACCTTAGCATATAATTGAAGTCTACCTCTTACGTTTCTGCTAAGTCCACCAAAAAATTCAATTGGATCAAGGAAGGTTTCCCTGTGAGGTTTTTAAATAACGTGATTGGGTCTGGCTTGTCTCTTCTGTTACGTAAACTAGATATTCCAAGTAGCTTAGCCCTCTAAGCGCTATTGGAAATATCTCCATATCCCACTTTATGGCCTCTCATGAACAACTTTCGCGTGTAGTTATTCTGAACGTCTTCGAGGAGGTCGATGTCTTTCTTGTGACATGGATTGAAAATTGAGGTACCGAACTCCATAATGGGTCTGGCGTAGCACTTGTGGGCACGCAAGAGAACTAGAGGATCGTTTGTTTTTAGTATTTTGAACAAGTTGTAGGTACGAAAGTTTGCTTTTTTTACAAGCGGTTTGTAATGGAGGTCAAAACTTAAATCACTCCTAATAAGGAAGCCTAAATCTCTAACATCCGTGACCTGTTTCAAGACCATGTCATTAAGTCTATGAATAGTTTCGCTGCTTTGATTGTATTACTAGACACTGTGATTTGGCAATAGCAGAAGAAAGTTTCCAGTCTTCCGACTTTGCAATAAAATCGATTGCGGCCTGAACTTCAGAAGAGCTCTCGGGTTTGTCAACTTCTTTGTAAATCTTCACGTCATCAGCATACATTTTGCCCGTAACATCGAACTCTGAAAGTCAGGAATATCAAAAGTGTATATTAGAAAAAGGAGTGCAGACAGAACCCCACTAGTTGTCAGATAAACCGAAGAGTACCTATCCCCTACTCGCACCTGATATTTCCTACCTACAAGGAAGTTTTTTATGTGCCTACTGACTAAAGCTGCAACGGTCGGAAAACTTAACATACTTATCTGAAGATTTATTACTGTTTTGCTTTTAAGGTTCATTTACACAAATAGCCGAAGTCATCCGTACTCAATAAAGATTAATCAATAAAGAGAAGGAGAACATCATTTTTCAGCCGTTTCGGTCCTCCATCCTGGTGGCCTACTGAGCTCTACTACTCCTAGCGCTACTTTGAAGGCCTCTCCACCCGCATCGGTAAGGCGATGTATTAGAACAATCTGAATACGATTTTGTGCTTGAGTGTTGCCGAGTTCAGGGACGACAGCAGGGGAAAGTTGTCAACACAAGGAAGGGCAAGAGCGATGAGAAGGGTCGCCGGTCATGAGAAAAAACATACCATTTGGCTGCACAGAGGAAAATTCGAAAATGGAAATGGCTAGAAATCGTCTCCTTAATAAATCCTTGGAGCATTAGAAGCCGTGTATGGTACAACTCCTCGAAGTATGCAGAGGCACTTTCTCTTATTGTTGTCCTTACATCGGTTCTCCAAACGCGTCAGCGTCTGACAACCTGTTTAGTTATGCTCACTTTACTTGTTATGAAAGTTAGTCATAGAATTAATTATATGGTGGGAAAGTGCTGTGTAGGTCAGAGATTGATTTCACTTCCATCGAAGAAAAAAAAGGTCAGCACTTCATAGTAGGCGTTCATGCTAACCGCAAGCTTCACAAATATGAAGTACTTACGGTCGCGGACGATACATCTTATATTAGGTTGAGTCATAAGTTTTGCAAAAAAAATTGCCTTGCAGCAAAAATATCATATCACAAAAGAAAAATGATTGACTTAAACGGAGAAATTGTCGTTATTCTCAATGAGTTTCTTCCGCTTTTCATGAACTGAGTGGATTACATCTCCGTAGAATTTGGTCGGCTTCGACATGAAGAAGTCCTGCACCACCGCCGTCACCTCATAGACTACGGCGAAGCGCCTATCGTAGACGAAGTGATCCATCGACCGAAGCAGATGGCAGTCAGACGGCGCAATGTCCGGGGTGTATGGTGCTGGCTTGATTTTGGTCCAGCCTAATTCCTAGCTTGTTGCCAGTGTTTGAAGTGCCGTAAGCGGTCGGCTGTTGTTCTGGTGGAGGAAACGTTGGCTGGTATCAACTTCTTTCTCCACTAATTTTTGGTGATCTAGTTAAGTTGTTGGCAAAAGCGAGCGTCGAGGATGGTTCGATTACGTATAGCAAATCCCGGTGCACTGGAACACTACATCCACCAAACGCACAGCAGGACCATCTTTCGGTGGAGCCCCGGTTTTGACATCAGAATCCCCAGCTCGTTGCGTTCCAGCTATTGCTTTCCGGCTTTACAGCTGTAGTGAAGCATCCCTTTTTCATTGCTGGTAAGGACTCGATTCAGGATCCCCTTCTTGAATCGATGCTGGAGCTCTCTGCAGCCGAAAGCACATCTGCTTACTTGGGTTTCCGTCAAAGCATGAGGCACTGATGAAGAAGATTTTCGCGACCTTCCACTCTTCTGCAGCCGACGAGCGGTGGTTCGGTGGGAGGTGTGGAGATCAGCGGCCGGTCCTAGTGTGGTTTGAGAAGAATGCGACTTTATGGACTGGCGCAGGCGCCCTTCGTTTAAATCAGTTGATCTTCTCGGAAGTGGCTTGGAACTGCTGATACCATCTCCAATAATTTATTCGGTTAGGAGCGAACCTGCCGGTGGCCTCCTGAATGTGCTTGATCCCTTCACTGGGCTGCTGTCGAGCTTGAACTAATCGAAGACAAAATCACACCCTTTCACTTTGAGTGGTCATCGTTCTAGTGATGAAACTTTTCAAAAACGCAAGGAAATTTAACGATTCATAACTCAAAATGATTGCCAGGAAACAAGCTTTCAAACAGAATATGATACTTCAGCGGGCTTACTTTGATTTCCAGAAAAAACAGAAAGGTTGCAAAATTTATGACTCAACCTAATTGTTGTGTCCGAATGGATATTGGAACATTCGAATTCGAAGGATTTAATTCGAAATCGAATACACGTATGCGGACGTTCGCAAAAACGCGATTTTCGAATTTTTGTATCCGAAGCGATTTTGTATCCGAATTTGAATATTCGGAAATCATCGCTATTCGAATATATTCGGTTATTCGAAATTCTTGGGAGAGCATAACTACATATAATACGTCTCTGAGAAGATCAAAGCATGTGGTTGCCTAAATTTTTTACGGCTCGAAATATTCGCTGGGTTCAAATTTGATGTCACTCTAATTACGACAAACATTCGGACGGACCATGGAAAGGGTCACGACTCCTGTGTTGTTCTCCGATTAGTGCAAAACTCCTGATCAGTTTCGATGTATTGGTAGTTGTAGGTGGTCAGATTGGTTAAGAGATGTAGCACTTCGTTATGCATAACGTCTGATCTGCTTATGTTGGCGCCGACTTACTTTTTAGATCCCTTTTTTTGAGAACTATAGTACTTCACTTTAGAATAAGATTCTGTCCACACCTGAATCGGGGACACATGTACAGTTATGGCCGTATCTTTTGATCAAATCCCGAAAAAGCCGCGTTTTCCCGGCTTTTGCGTCTTTTTGATATAACTCGCCTATATTCATTAATTTCAAAAACAGACGAGATATTTGAGCTCAGGAGCTCAAATAAGCTATGGAAATGGCCGAAATTGAAAACTTGCGCTCCATTGCGAAGGGCGGTCGTGGACGAGTTGTCGGTCGCATACCGTCGAAAACCGTTGCGTGCTCACAATTCCTCTAATTTGAGGTTTTTGGGAAACGGTGGGTATAGTTCGATTCGCCTCTTCGAGATCTACACAATCATTTGTACAACTTCGCCAGACCACCGCGTTTTCGCAGTGGGTGGTCAAAAATGACTGGGGCAGACCTTTTGGAGAAGCTTATTTTTCAGGACTTGCATGTTTTCGGAGTATCTCAAGCATGGCGTGAAGTGCTCTGACATGCCAGGAAGCATGGCGTGAAGTGCTTGCGCCGTGCACTATGCATATAGGATCAACCTACAATACCGCTCAAATTCTTTGCAAAAAAGACGCTTTGCGACGGATTAATCCGTCACAAAGCGTCGCCTTGCCATAACTTCCTTTAAATTTGCTCCTGTGGATTCCAGTTAACACCATTCGAATCCCCTCTTCACTGCGCATTTGATGCTTCCAAGTTGTGTTTAGTTCGTTAACCTCTGACCTAGTTATGGCGCATTTTCGTCTGGAAGGCTCTTCATTGATTTACGACCTCTCAAAACTGCCATTGGCGTCCACTTCGGAGACTCCTCCAGCCGATTTCAGCGAAATCCGGAATTCTCCATTTCTCTCAAAAGATCTGAATTCAGCTTGTTGTGACTATCATAGTGACACTAAACACTGCTTAGTTTGGTTGATTTTGATCTCAACGCATATTTAGTTCAATTGCTCGCAAGGTCCACTTTCAGGACGTCCTTTCTCACCAACCACCCCCTCCTTTGCAAGCATTTATCTACGTTAATTTAGCTGAGAAAAGCTCCTTTCACGTCTAGTAAAACAGCTCCAAGAGCTAAAAAGCGGCCGCTTTGATATGTCTTCAAAAACGCTGTTTTTCGTTCATTGTACAGGATTCTCTTATTTTGAATTCGTGGTAGTGCGTATAAAAAAACAGTGAAGGTGATCCAACTTCTTTCAGTGGGCGGTAGTATAGTCGGTATTCCAAAACTAGCAGCAAACAATACTGGCTTTTTCGGGGTGGTAATTTTGTGGCCTTTGCTGCATTTCAAATTTCGCATTTTATCTCGTTTTCTTCAGATTAACCTTCGGGTTGTTCTTGAATGAGAAAATGGTTTGGTTAACCGTTTTGCCCGCGTCATCAGCTCTCCGGCAATTCAATATGGCTCAAATAGGACATGGTTGAAATTTTTCCCTTTCTGCACGCAGTCAGTTCTGGGAGTGGGACTTGGACTCGGCCCGAGCCCTGTGCTCGGCGTCCGAGTCGCGGGTGACCTCTGTTCGGTTCGCACCTCGGTGCGATACCCATTGGCAGTGCACTACCCCATTAGAGCAATAAAACCGACACCGATCGCTCTTCTGAGATCTGTTTCATGTTAGCCGTAGTGTCCTCGGTTTTTAATGATTTAATTGTCCTCACTCATTCTAAAGTTTCTGAAACACTCGCATGTCGTTGTTGCTGGTTGAAATTCAAACATCTCCCAATAAATACCAGTTTTTCAGCCTAAGTAAAAAAACCTTGCATGCCTTTCCATCCCTGATGTCGACTTCGTGGTCGACCCAGTATTCAACTTATTAGAGTAAGAAATTAGAAAAACATGAGATTGAGTAGTAATCACTTTATGCGAAGTCTAAGGAGTGTGCTAGGTGCGAAAGTTCTCTCATGCCCTATTCAGGTAGTTTTTGGGTTCCGGAGAATCGATTTCCAAACAAACTCGAACATCACTGCAATACTGACCCTTTTCATACCACCATAACAAACTTTTCACTGATTTTGCAGCAGCCTCCAGGTATTCTACGGCTCGTGGGTTTCCCAAGCTGTCGCAATGCTTCATGCGACGAATAGACAAATAGGAAATTTTCAAAATTGGAGATCTGTTTTGCTCATCTTAGTCTTTCTATTTCACAGGATTTTGTTCAAAAATTTCCTACATATATTACAATTTATATTTAGAACCGACGCTGCAGCGCAGTCGGAGGGGGTGCCGGCTGTCGCGTACACCCGATACCAGGTTGTTGGTTCGGATTTCCCGCAAAATCCAACCAAGCCCTCCATCCCTCCGGGGCGATGACTTGGTACCAGACTTGCCTGGGAAGGATAGGCACTGACTTGTTCATCGGCTCGCCACCGCTCATTGGGACACTTTCCAAATCAAATTGGACAATCTTCTAAGCTGGCCTAAAAACTTTGAAATCAAATTGAACGCCTTCCAAATCAAGATGAGGTTCTTACAAGTTAAGCTAAAGATTCTCCGAAATGGTTGTAATAATTTTTTGCTCAAGGGAAACTTAGAATAACTTTTTGTGAATTTTTTTTCACTTCAGCTGCCGATTGAGTGAAATAATTTTATAAAATTTTTATATTTTGAGAAAAAATAATGAATTAAATTTTATGTCAAGGTGCAGCAATGTAGCAATCATGTCGTGCATTAAAAGACTGGATCGCGCCATGCACTTTAAAAGTTCAACGCATCGTTTGTTTGATGGAATGTGTAAATAGCGCTTACATGCAGTAAGAAAGTTAGGATGCGTGTGTTTTTTTACAATTGTTTGTGCTGCATCGCTTGCAGGTGTGAAACTGCATGCAAACAAAAGTTTTGCTATCAATCGAATAAAAATCACAAAGTTTCGGACGGAGGCATGGCGCGATCTCTTTTTGGCAGTATAGAATGGATGCCTTCCTGCTCTTCTAAACAAGTTTTGAATCATTGTTCTTCCTCAAAAAATAAATTTTTGATAAAATTTCAAACTATGTGTTCTCTTATTGGGAAGAAAATTAAAACTTCAAAGTAAGATATACTTAAATTTACCTTGAACAAAAATATTCCAACATTTTTGAAGAGTCCCTAGTTTAATATAGAAGAAGCCTATTTTGATTCGGAGAGTTCGCTCTGATTTGAAAAGTCTTAGTTAGCTTGGAAGAGTGTCCAATTCGACGTGAAAATAGTATATCGAGAACAGCAAGTTTGTCGATGAACACTCAATCCAATGCAAATTTTCAAAAACATGCTAAAAATTTTGCTAAATTTCTGAAAATTTCCGTTAATCCGTTAAACCAGGTTTTAGCGGAAGATGTCGTTAGTTTGTTAAAAATGTCAAATCATTAACCTTTCACTGTACACTCCTGGGACAGATCTCAAAAGAGCGATCGGTGTCGGTTTTATTGCTTTAATGGGGTAGTGCACTGCCAATGGGTATCGCACCGATGTGCGAACCGAACAGAGGTCACCCGCGACTCGGACGCCGAGCACAGGGCTCGGGCCGAGTCCAAGTCCCACTCCCAGAACTGACTGCGTGCAGAAAGGGAAAAATTTCAACCATGTCCTATTTGAGCCATATTGAATTGCCGGAGAGCTGATGACGCGGGCAAAACGGTTAACCAAACCATTTTCTCATTCAAGAACAACCCGAAGGTTAATCTGAAGAAAACGAGATAAAATGCGAAATTTGAAAATGCAGCAAAGGCCACAAAATTACCACCCCGAAAAAGCCAGTATTGTTTGCTGCTAGTTTTGGAATACCGACTATACTACCGCCCACTGAAAGAAGTTGGATCACCTTCACTGTTTTTTTATACGCACTACCACGAATTCAAAACAAGAGAATCCTGTACAATGAACGAAAAAACAGCGTTTTTGAAGACATATCAAAGGCGGCCGCTTTTTAGCTCTTGGAGCTGTTTTACTAGACGTGAAAGAAGCTTTTCTCAGCTAAATTAACGTAGATAAATGCTTGCAAAGGAGGGGGTGGTTGGTGAGAAAGGACGTCCTGAAAGTGGACCTTGCGAGCAATTGGACTAAATATGCGTTGAGATCAAAATCAACCAAACTAAGCAGTGTTTAGTGTCACTATGATAGTCACAACAAGCTGAATTCAGATCTTTTGAGAGAAATGGAGAATTCCGGATTTCGCTGAAATCGGCTGGAGGAGTCTCCGAAGTGGACGCCAATGGCAGTTTTGGAGAGGTCGTAAATCAATTAAGAGCCTTCCAGACGAAAATGCGCCATAACTAGGTCAGAGGTTAACGAACTAAACACAACTTGGAAGCATCAAATGCGCAGTGAAGAGGGGATTCGAATGGTGTTAACTGGAATCCACAGGAGCAAATTTAAAGGAAGTTATGGCAAGGCGACGCTTTGTGACGGATTAATCCGTCGCAAAGCGTCTTTTTTGCAAAGAATTAGAGCGGTATTGTATCAATCGAGGAGGGAGAGACAGCTTGTAGTGTGAGCGTTTAGGGAGTCTTACGAGAAATTCTCAGCCGCCCTACTCAGGAGTTGCTTTAAGGCTGTCCAGCTAGCCTTTGGAGTGCGCTGTGCACTATGCATATAGGATGGAACCTATCAATCGAGAAGGGCGGGAGAGCTTGTTGAGTGAGCGTTTGGGGAGGTTTATCGCAAATTTGCGGCCGACCTATTCAGGAATTGCTGTACTCTGTTCCGCCGAGACCTAGGAGTGCGGCGTGAACAATGTATATAGGATCGGACCTATCAATCGAGTGAACGCAACAGGGTGTAGAGTGGGCGATTTGGGAGTTTTATGAGAAATTCTCAGCCGCCCTAGTTAGGAATTGCTCTAAC
Source organism: Heligmosomoides polygyrus bakeri (assembly GCA_947359475.1). Taxonomy (NCBI): domain Eukaryota; kingdom Metazoa; phylum Nematoda; class Chromadorea; order Rhabditida; family Heligmosomidae; genus Heligmosomoides; species Heligmosomoides polygyrus. Next base: position 71,628,522 of record OX375866.1, read on the forward strand.
ACAGTCCAACTAGCCTTTGGAGTGCATCTGAACAGTGCATATAGAATAGAACATATCAATCGAGTGGGCGCGACAGCTCGCAAAATGCACGCGCGGGCGTGTTCGGAGCGCAATAACTCTGTAGAGATCGAATCGACGCGCCCACTCGATTGATAGGTTCTATTCTGTATGCACTGTTCACGATGCACTCCAAAGGCTAGTTGGACTGTGTTAGAGCAATTCCTAACTAGGGCGGCTGAGAATTTCTCATAAAACTCCCAAATCGCCCACTCTACACCCTGTTGCGTTCACTCGATTGATAGGTCCGATCCTATATACATTGTTCACGCCGCACTCCTAGGTCTCGCCGGAACAGAGTACAGCAATTCCTGGGTAGGCCGGCTAGAAATTTGTGATAAAACTCCCCAAATGCTCACTCTACAAGCTGTCCCCCCTCGATTGATAGGTTGATTCTATATGCATAGTGCACGGCGCACTCTCGATGGCATGTCAGAGCACTTAACGCCATGCTTCCTGGCATGTCAGAGGACTTCACGCCATGCTTGAGATACTCCGAGAACGTGCAAGTCTCCGAAAATAAGCTTCCCCAATCGCAAAGAGCCCGTTAAAATCATTTTTGCCCACCCACTGCGAAATTGTTCGGTGTTCTGATAAGTTCTATACATTGCTGTGTAGATCTTGAATAGACGATTCAAACGGTACCAACCGTTTCTCAAAAACCTAAAACTGAAGGAGTTATGAGCATGCAACGGTTTCCGACGACTTGCTACCGACAACACGTCCGCAGCCGCCCTTCGCAATGGAGCACCATTTTGAACGAAAAACTAACCTTTGAAAAAAATCGGTTGAACTTTGAAGTTTTGGCAATTTTTTAACGCTTTCTGATAGAGCTTGAACTGCTGAACTCAAAAATGTGCTTGCTTTCGGAATTGGTTAACTTTGAAGGAAGTTATTTCGAAAGGCCGAAAAAGCCGGGAAAATGCGGCTTTTTCGGCATTTTTGAAAAGGCTACGGTCACAACTGTAGAGACGAGAAAGTAGACATATTATTCAAAAAATTTTTTAGACATTGCCTAAATATGTGTCAGTGTAGTCAATAGCCAGGCTCCACTCTTGGCCTTCGCTCTTCTGTGATCACAATTTGTTCGGAGAACCAAGCAACGTAGTATTTATTCTATCGAGTCTACGTAACACACAAAATTATTACTATCACATCTGCCTCATTTTTTCAAAATTCGCTCTCAGTGACGTCATAGATTTAGGGATGTCCTCCAGGGATTCTAGCAATGTGGTGTCGAGAGCACAGTTGCCTTTGGTGGCCAGAAGAGCCTGTCCTCGTTCAGAAGACGTTCCAATCGGCTTGGGGTCGATGCTCGGGTCGACAATCTGGGATGACATCATTCAGCTACGGAGTAGTTCAAGAACGGAACCAGATACTGTTGACCATAATATCGGTACTCTTCTGTTAAAGAGCAAGTGCTGCGACACACCTAACGGTGTGTGCACTCACCAGTACACTTGCCTCTCTGCGGAGTGACAGTTTTGTGTACGGGTTACTCCTAAATAGGTCTTATAGGTATCACGCCTGAAAAATTTGCTCGCGGAACTACCCAAACAAGGATAACAACAGGAGTACGGTGACGCGTATGCTTCGTGTCCTCCTGCTAGGAGCCAAATATTGAATGGGGAGCAAGCTGAACGTACGAAAATGCGCGGCGGCTGTGGCAGGCGCGATGCCTGCATAGTATGTGCTGCTACATTCATACATTTACAGCTCCCTTGACTGCGTAGACCTCTTACGGTGTCTATTTGGAAGCCTTGTGGTTCATTGAATCAAAGAAAATGGTGGTTTTAAGGAGAATTGCGTGATCTAACAAACATACAATCGTCCTAATTGCGAGAGTCTAAAGGTTCCGAACAGCTTAGTTTCTAGAACAGCGTTGCCTCAAAGTTTCTTAGAGGTAAAATTTGGCATCACTTCCGACTGCGGAGCTTCAATATCGACTCGCCGCGCTTGCGGCAGTAGCCGTCGCGCGCGCTGCAACCTACAGCCTATTGAAATTAACCTTCTAGCGTACCCGAGAGCTCGCGACATATGGCTCGCAACAATGGTGGAAAATATAAGGCGCTTTGACAGCTTCATCAAAATACGGAGCAGGTAGAGTAGTAGAGTAGTCTGCTGCGCTGTTAGTTGAGAGATTATATGATGGTACATATGTAGTTTGTCTATGCCGCTGATCAGCATTTACAAGGTCCTGAGACTGTCCGAGGTTTACCTTTGGTTTATATCATACCATCGCTCACCCCGAGCGAAGCCTAATGATAGGCTCCCATATCGACTCATCGCTTCGCGCGATCGATATGGGAGTTCATCGATAGGCCTCGCTCGAGGTGGGCGATGGTATGGCATAGGCCTTTAACTGTTTGGTAGCGGTCTACATAGTTCCGCACTACCATCCTTACGTCGCTGCTCCCTAAAAAGCCAATGGCCAACCGAAACGTTTCGACTTGACTGGTCAGATCTACTCTTCATAAACCTCTGTTGTAAGCATTCAAGGGTAATTGTTGCTGTCATTGCTTTCTTGAAGGCGGCTTCAGCGGATTTGAGATGATTGTGAACCTCACAATGTAGTGCGTTATGTTAAAAGATAGTAAGTTAAATAGGTGAACGACAGCTACGAAATGGTGTAATTATTGTTAACTACCGGCAAACCCATCACATAGAAGTGGATAAATGAGGAGTAGGTGATTGGGTCTAGGAAAAAGCACAGTGAATTCAACTGAAAATTCTGCATTTATATAAACTGTCAAACTACTTTTGCTCATCATTCTGCCCTACCTCTTTGTAAACACGAACAATCTCGTAAAGACTGATCGGCTCCGGGTTGACAAGGTTTAGGGTTCCACCGAACCTCTTCTCCATTAAGGAGAGCAGGGCGCGGAAGCAGTCCGGAAGAATTGAAATGGAAACCGGCAGATCAAATATTTCTCTGAAAATGAACAGCTTCTTTAAAATAAAAAACATACTTGCACTACATTGTTTTTATCTTGTAGGATGGAAATTTGTTCCTATAGCAGAGGTCTACATAGCTCTACCAGATCACCATCGAATCCTATTTTTAATCTTACAACGATGTTTCTCTATGCAGCAGATGTTAAAATCTTTATCAGTTATTGTTGTGCTGACGTTGTGCTTTAGATAAAGGGGAGCGGCTTTTACCGTATTAGTAATTCAATGAAAAATATATGAGCTATTGAAAGAGCACCCACTTGTAAGTGATGATTTTGGAGAGGAGATTTCTCGGTTGATCGAGATCAAAGGTCAACGGGAGAGTTATCCTTGCGTTGATGTTCTCCCATCCTTTTTCGTTGAAATAAGTCATCTGGCGATCAGTGAAGCCTTTCACCACTGAATAGGAGGAACCAAAGAACGTCGGGGCATCTGAAAAAGTGGTAGGTCCAACAGAGAATTTACTCGTATTTAACAGAATTAAACCCTATAAAGATACTTGGCAGAGGAGGGTCTTACCGTTTTCTGTGAATCCCTTGCCACCAATGGGATGGCTGTCATCGTAGGCGAAGATGTATCCCGTTCCCACGTACGTGTAATGGATGCCCAATTTGCGACAGAAGTGAGCCAGCGCAGTGGCACTAAAACAGGATTGAGCAAATGTCAAAACTTGGCTGCGAGCAGTAAAAAGTAAAAAATGTCAAGAATGAAAATAACGGATAATGGATACCATTGATCAGTTCAAATTTGGGACGCGCCAAGCATTTTACTCCAACAGAATGTGGTGAAGGCATTCTGAATGCGTATCTGATCTATACAATAACCTTCGGTGGGCAGTCGAGATAATGTCAGTGCTTCTTACTCTTCGCAGACAAGGGCGATGTCAATTCATCAATCTCTGAGTGATGGAAGACTTGGTTGGCCTGGGCGGAACCCGAATGAAAAACCTCGTAATGCGTTCGACAGCGCTTCCTCCGACTGCGCTGCTAAGCACCCAAAAGTGATAGGAACTAGTAGGTTTGCACTTATAGGTGTCAAACTGATGGTCTTCTATGAACAACGAATAAATTAATAAATTTATCTGTTTAGCTTTTGAGAGCAGGGCGAATAAATTTGTAGCTTGGGTAGGTTACATCAGTAAACGCGAAAGACATGCAAGGCGTAATCATTCCATGCTGCGCGCTCCAGACTGCAAACACATATTTTGGCAATGGTAGATATTATGCAGAAATGTGAAAGTGTCCAGGAGGTAGGCAGGTAACGGCCTGGCCCGGACTGGGACTGCCCAGTCCGCACCTCCTACCTCGATTCAAAATTGTAAAAAGAATCTGCCCTTCGCGACCTCCAGTTTACCTGTACATATTGTCTCGAACATTCTCATTCACACGTGACGGACCTCCTTCGAGGTATTCAATTGTGTTTATTCCGTTACCGTGCGTTCTTCCAGTGACGCAAACCACGTGAGTCACGTTCAGCGTTGCGAGTTCGTCTTCAACCTGAACGGTATAGCGTGAGTCACTCAGTAGGCTGTTCGTAACTTAAAGTTAATATCGAAGAAAAGAAGCATCAGCTATGCTCTGGCATGCACCACTGTCTTGTGGTCTCTGTAGGCTGTGCGCCTCAAGAAAGCGTTTTTGAACCAATACTACGTGCTGATTCTCGTTGGCATTTAGCACCTCTACGCCACCCCAAAGGGTACAGCATATTATGAAGCTTCAGCGAAATGGCCTGGTAATTTCTAAGATAATTCTAGTATTTAATTACCGCCGAGCCTGATGTCTGGACCGTTCCCGAATATGATTCTCTTCCACCTTCGACAATGCAACTAAGGCGCTGTACTTTTGGATCACCCAAAAGAATATTCATCACCTCTTTATCAGTATTCACTCCAACCTTGGACTTCGCAAGAACAAATGGAATCTTCCTTTCCTCGAGTACCTGCAAAAAACGACCTTTCCCTCACTTACATATTGAGTAGGTGGGAGTGTAATGTTCAATGGAAAGTCCATGGGAAGCTGTAACGAACCTTCTGAAGCGCTTGTCCAACATATCCTTTTCCTCCGTAAAGAGCCACGTGCATCTTAACACTGTCCTTCGGTTTAAGGGCTGACGCTACTGTTTTCCTCATACCTGAACAATCCTTATCTTAGCCTTTAAACGAATAGAAAAAGGGCTGAGCTGTAGTCATTCATATGAGAAGTGCTAGACCGTGTGCAAGCAATTGTTATTCCTCAGTTACGGACAAGAATTCGTTGTAGAGGGCACCCAGCTGCAGTGAGCCAATCGTCGCCATGTAAACGACAACAGAAGTAAATGCGATCACAAACCTTCTTCGAAAGTGATCTTAGGCGTCCAGCCGAGGTCCTGCTCAGCCTTCGAAATATCGATGAGATATCGCATGTCATTGTATGGTCTGTCAGGAATCGAAACAAAGCGGGGCGGAATCTGCTCTCGTTCCAGCTGTCGATCTACCTCTGCTTGAATGACGTGCGCGAGGTCCTTTACTGAAAACGTCGCGGTCCAAATGGAGAATTTCAGCAGCTATGGCGGCAATCAGACGCGTCATAACGCAATCGTATGTAGGAATTGTTGGTTACGCGCACACTCCGGATCGAGATTTTGGTTCTGCACCCGCCCAAACCAGCCGAGCCTTCCCTCCCTCCGTGGCAAATGGGCTGGAAACTTGAGCGTTTGGGAAGGCTAAAGTACTAACTTCCTCACCGCAATTGTATTGCATAGACCACATACGAATTCAGACGGCTTCCCCGATATTCCGCAGAAGTGAAACGCGTGGCAGTTTCCGAACAGGGATTAAACAACTCCGCACTTTATTGCTTGTCGTAATTTATGCCGCAACTGCTATCGGGGAGTACTCAGTGTTTTCTATGCTTCTAGACTCGGCGAGTAATGAACCACAGGTGGACACGTGCAGATGACAAACAATAGGCGCTCGATCCTTATAGTAACCATCCGATTAACCGATCTGGGTTCAATCCTTTGCCAATGACCCTAATTCTATGTAGTCGACTTCGAAGTGTGTAACGTTCTATTGATCAGGACATAGAAGAGAACGCAATCTGTTCTGCGGTGAACTCGAGAGCTGTCTTCTTATTTGAAATATGAATCGGTATGAAGAAAAATGTTTCCACTCTACCGCTTGGAGGCTGAAACAAACTCACATTTCAATAATGAAAACGTACACATTTCTATGTTTAAGTAAAAATTGCACATGAAGTTTAAAAGAATCGTTTAAAAGTAGTGTCATCTTAATGAGCAGTGCGACCAGCGCCTTAAATGGAGGACTACTACTCCAGTTCCAGTGAGGGTAATGGGGAACATTATTCGTGATAGAATTGTTGCGTTGTTCAATAAAAACAATGTAATTCCACTTGAACAACACGGCTTTAGCTTCTACTGCTACTCAACTTGCGGATTGTACCTTCGACTGGAATCTTGCACTGAATAATGGAGAGTCTGTTGATGTGATTTATGTGAATTTGTCAAAAGCTTTTGATAAAGAAAAACATGGAAAACTTCTAAATAAATTTCATCAACTTGGCATAAGAGGGTTTATGTTGAGATGGATCCGTTGTTATTTAAATAGAAGACGTATGTGTGTTAAGGTCGGGAATTCGTTTTCTAAGAGTTATGACTGCATGGATCCGTTGTTGACTGCAGTATCGGTGTGCCCCAAGGAGGCATACTGTCACCGGTTCTTTTCCTTGCATGCACATGCGACCTTCCTGCAAGATTGGTCACCTACTCTTGGGTGAAGGTGCAAATGTGTGCTGATGATATAAAGATTTATGGAAGGAGGGTATGTAGTAAAGGCCACGTCTGTGAGGCTTTATCCCAGTCCATCAATATAATGGTGGAGTGGGCTCTCCATATTGGCGAGTCATCTAATGTGCAATACAGTCTCAACAGCTCTATGCTTACAGCCACGACGGTGGTTCGCGATCTTAAGTTTTCGTAGATTGTGAGCTTAATTATAGAAATCATATTGACATTATAGTGCGAAAAGCATTTTCTACTCTTTTCTCAGTTTGTGCCAACCTGAAGAGCAGCTCGATATTGATATGTTTGTATAAAACTTACGTTCTCTCAATATTAGAGTACTGGTCTTAGATATGGAGTCCGTTTGCTAAAAAGGGTCAAGAAAAAATTGAAAATGTTCAAAAGGCCTTAGCAAAAATTCTATTTTATAGATGTGTCCCTGTTACTGGTAATGCCAGAGTAGTTCTTCCATATAAAGAAATACTCAAATTGGTTAACCTTAGACGTCTTTCTTATAGGCGGGTATTCAATGGCTTAATTTTCGATTTTCAAGTCCTTAAATGTGAGTCTAGATTAAGAGCAAGTAAGTATTGGACTTTTTTGCCAGACACGTACTCCTTTACGAGTATGAATCTGGGCACTCGCTGAAGAAGTATATCGTAACTTGTGTCGTGTGTTTGGCTCCGAAGCTCCTTCTCTACGGTCTGCGTATAGCTGTTTCGAACGCTTCAGAAGCGGGAACAGCAGTCTCGAAGATGAGACTCGCACTGGTCGACCGACAACGATATCTTTGGATGAACTAAGGGATCTGGCGAAGCAGCATCCATGAAGTTGTGCGTTATTTCGCTGCTGCCCTTGGCTGTTCCCGATCCACCGTGAACAATGGACTGCGATCTCTTGGAATGGTTAAGCTCGGTCAGTGGCTTCCACACGAACTGACCGGCGACAACCGGCGAAGACGTCTGAACATATGTACTCAGCTGCTCTCGCGACGTCGCACCTTCAACTGGCTGGACACCATCGTCACAGAAGACCAAAAATGGGTTCTCTACTATACCTTTGTCCTTGGGAAAAATTTTGAATTTCGAATGATCGAATAATATTTGATTTTCAAAATTTCGAATATCGAATGACCGAATAATATTCGATTTCCAAAATTTCGAATTTCGAATGATCGAATATTATTTGATTCTCAAAATTTCGAATTTCGAATGATCGAATAATATTCGATTTTCAAAATTTCGAATTTCGAATGATCGAATAATATTCGAATCTCAAAATTTCGAATTTCGAATTGTCGAATATTCGAATAATCAAATGAACACCTTACTTATTGTGGTCACCCAGTGATTGACATTTACTTATTTTTCCGTTAAATCAGGGCTAATAGAGTGGAGTGTGGCGAGCCCAGTGAGTGATAAGCGCTACTGAGGCTGAAGGCTACGAGCGAGGCGAGGGCGAGCTGAGGACCGAACCGAGGCTGTGGAAGTCAGTGTCCAGACTCAGATGCCGTTGTTTAAGCGCCGCGAAGGCTGCTCCATCCATTTCCTTCAGGAGACCAAAAGACTGTGACAAAGGTATAATGACAATGAAGCACCCTTGCTTTCATAAGAATTCGTGCCCCGAGAAGAGAGAAACACCCTGGTTAAGCTGAGCTAGATTGTTATACATCTTGCTCCATAGGTTACTGTCTCTTTAGGTTATACCGAAGCTTCTGTGTGGTAAAAGAATGGTCAGCACAAGGGCGATCTGGTGCAGAAGAGACACATTGGAGGCTCATGAGTGGCATTCAATCTGCGTTCTGGCTCTGTTGAAGAGCTTCGCGTCACTTATAAGCAAACGGACCCGAAGTCCATGGTTGGAATCTAATCTGATAAAACACTACGACTTGGTCAGTGTTATAGCGAAAACGGGGATGGCTCGCCTTTATAGGAAACGGAATATGACTGGCTCTTGTACTCCATAGCCATTGCTCCTCCTCTCTTCTTTAAGGTCTTTGCTGGCAAAAAGCAGGAGCTTCCCAGGCTCCAAAAAGTGCTACCTCCCTACCGCAGCTCCTTCCGGCTTTAATCGTTTCGTCGTTGTACTTGGGGTAGAAATACAAAACGGAGATTCTCCCGTAGTATACCGAAGGAAAAAGCATCATCGAACAGCCATTCACTCCTTATTCATGTGACTGGCAGCAGGAGGCTCGATGGCGTTCAAAGGAAGCAGGGACGCAGCGGAAGGTTTGCCGGCGCTTACCTCGCGTGGACTAACAAAGGAAGTGTCTGAAGCGTATGATTGAACGGGAAGAGCGAGTCATATAGAGAGAATCCCCACCCCTCAGTTAGTATAAAAATGTGTTTATTTTTTCGCCAAGAAAAAACCCAAGGAGTACGGGGTCGTTGGAGTTACAAAGTAATGGGCGCCTCACGAGTTCTGCGATCTTGTATGTCCGCGATGCGTCTGCCGCAAGCGGGTCGCAGCGCAGTGGATAGAGACGTTGCTTCATGCGAGGGAGATCGAGGGTTCAATGCTACTGCGCTGCTGCACTTTTGCATTTCAACTAATTGTTGAGATTTGATGGATTCTGACGTCTATACCATTTCAGAGGTTTTCTGTTCATTTTTTCAGCGGCATGCTTTGGTATTCAACATAATGATGTATAAACATTCAACATCAGTGATAAACAGGCACAATGTGCATGAAGAAGAAGCAGTGGTCACAATACGGACGACGTATAAAGGCTACTGGCTCCTCACAGCTTGCTCCCCTAGATGGACCGATTGCCTCAGGAGAACCATCCTGCTCGTATTTTCAAAGACCAGGATGACGTCGCAAGTGGTTCCAACGAAGAAACGAGGTCTGTGAGTCCTGCAAACTGACGTTAACGGCCATCGATACACTCTTTCTCTCATCTTTGCCTGTCAACTGGAAATCAGAGGTCTGCTAAAGGTTTCCTAAAACCTAACACCAACAATGTGTCCGCCGATGCTGAGTGGTGATCCACCTACTTACGCTGAAGTATGGCCCACCTTTAGGCAAGGAGCCTTCGAGGGAAGAGAGCAAGCTGGCCGAACGGATAGCCAGCATACTCAAGGACTTCGAAGAACGTCAACTTGAAGTTGACGAAGACGAACAGCTGGAAGTGGTGGAAGAGGAAGATTGGGATCCGCAAAATGAACTGATAGACGTGAAGATGCAAGCAAGAATTGGACATATGATAACGTTTTCGGGCGGAACGATTTCACTCCCACGTCATTGTGCATGACCCTCCTTTAGACCTGCAAAAAAGGGAGAACATCCTGAAGGTAGATCGAAGCTGCGGGTAGGGATAGCTGAAGGAGAACGGATTTGTTACAATGACATTGAAGGTGATGTCGCTGGTATACCTGTGAGGAGCCTGTAGCTTTTAAATGCTGTCCGATTGTGACCACCGTTTCTACGCCAGAGGAATTCGAAGTTTTGTGGAAGGTTGGCGAAGAGAGTCGATGTTGATGGAAAATATTTGGTTGATTAATAAAATGTTGATAAAAAATTGTGTTGTTTTGAAAAAATTGTCGTATTTCTGCAGATACTAGACACCTTATTACTAAGCGGGTATCCGGAGCCCTTTTCCCTCATACGACTTGCAGTGTTGGCGGGCCACTGCTCCTCTTCAACAATTTTCCATCCTCATTAACTCAACTATTTTTATTGGCTATTTCTAATTCCTATTCTGTAAAAAAATAAATAAAAATAAAAATAATAAAAAATCACTTAGTTATTGTTCTTGTACATTTGTTTTACCAAAATAGTGCATCTATAAAAATAAGGCATAAAAGACAGCTTAAGGCATTTATCATTTATTTGGGACGAGCCATGTGCTCTTGCTCTATTGAGATTCGTAGAAGAACTTTGTAGCACATATGGCCTAGAAAAAAATTTAACCAAGCTAATTGATGTTCAAAGTTCCTTTTAGACATGTTGGACACCCATTTATTCCCATTTATTAAACCTTGAGATGGGGGATGTCTCTCATTTCGCGAGGCGAACCGAGAAATTCTTGGTCACAAGGAAGCGGCGCATCCAAACGAACATCTAACTCTAGCTGGAACGAGATCTGAAGCACCGTTAACTTACCGTTTTTTTTCGTAGTAAGTGCCAATGTTATAGACTTCTCCTATTTGTGCCCGCTCGCATAGCTTCTGAATCCCAATGCTGGCGTCATCAACGTAGAGCCATGACCTAAAATAAAAACTATCCGGCGTTTAATTAGTGCATTAATTTCATCTAAGTGCAAGACACCGTCCGTCCAGCAAATGAATTAGGGTTGGAAAAATTCTTATTCTAGAAGATATTAGTTTCTGAAAAAATTCTGAGAATGACAAGATATTTGTTGAGACAAGGCGTGCAGTTAGCCCTTTCTTACAATACCGCTCCTAATTCGTGAACAATCGACGCTTTGCGACAGGTTTTTACGTCGCAAACCGTCGCAGCTCCATAACTTTGTTGAAAGTTATTCCTACAAAACCTAAATTACACCAAACCATTTCCCTTTCTATGACGAATCCATAGATAACCTCTAATCCGACTCTTCTTGAAAACTAACCTAGTTACACAGCTATTTCCCCTGGAAGGCCGTTAATTGTTTTACGACCCCTCCAAAACTGCCAATGGCCTCTCCATAGCGCACTTCACTAGCGGTGTTCAAAAAACTTCGGAATTTTACTTTTTTCTTAGCACAGTTGGTTGCAACACATTAATAGGATCACACTGATATTAAACACCTTCAAATTTAGTCGAATGGAGTGCATATTATGGTTTGTTTGAAAACACGATTTAGTCGACTTAGCTCCCACCTTCTGCTAAACAAATTATGCTACTGGATGACTAACTAGGTACACGAAGCGGAATACACTCTTTAAATCAACATAAAACCTATTTTTACAACGCATCGAATTACCTAGAAATTTCAACCGCATAACACCACATGCACGAAATGTGACTGCAGCACTGCGGTTTTTTCTGCAGTTGATGGACGTGTAACTCTAAAATAAGAGACGTTAAAGAGCCGGAATTTTTTTATGTACTGTACGCTTAACTGGCTTTGACATATCACCAGTGGAAATTAAGGAATTCTCCCCAGAATAATTTTATGAACCCTTTAGTTTCTATAGAAACTCGCCGATTTGCTGGTTTTCTATCGTTTCTGCGGTCCGTTGCCCTCAAATTGAAAAATGACTTCGGCAGTGTTTTTAAGCTCGTCGAGAGCTTCCAGACGATATAAAATTGTCAGGATACAGACATGTCGATATTTTTTGACATTTCTGAGCGGAGCACCTCAGCCTGACCCATGTCCAACCGCCGTCGCTCGCTTCACCTACACGGTCGCCTCGCACTTGGGTGTGAGGCCCAGTGGTACTAGGGCATTTATGCAGCGCAGCAAGGCGGCTCTGGATTGCCTCC
>OX375866.1:71640937-71713467 GCA_947359475.1 Heligmosomoides polygyrus bakeri
CTAAGCATCTTGGAGAGTCAGGAATAAACTTGCTTCGATTTTTACAAGCAGTTCATAGCAATACTTATGCTGCAACATATTTTCTGCCTCTGGTAAAATATGCGTATATAAAATATATATGATGCCAATTCTTATACAACTTATTTAGTTGTCGAAGCGACTATCCGCCCATTAAAAAAATCACAATACCTGAAAATTCAGCTGGCTGAACTGAAAATTGGTTAGCTCAGAGGTCCACATGAAACTTAAAATAAACGAAGGGTAGCTAATCTACATCTGCTAAGAGAAGCATCAGAGACTACGAGATCTTGAATGGAGGCAATCCAGAGCCGCCTTGCTGCGCTGCATAAATGCCCTAGTACCACTGGGCCTCACACCCAAGTGCGAGGCGGCCGTGTAGGTGAAGCGAGCGACGGCGGTTGGACATGGGTCAGGCTGAGGTGCTCCGCTCTGAAATGTCAAAAAATATCGACATGTCTGTATCCTGACAATTTTATATCGTCTGGAAGCTCTCGACGAGCTTAAAAACACTGCCGAAGTCATTTTTCAATTTGAGGGCAACGGACCGCAGAAACGATGGAAAACCAGCAAATCGGCGAGTTTCTATAGAAACTAAAGGGTTCATAAAATTATTCTGGGGAGAATTCCTTAATTCCACTGGTGATATGTCAAAGCCAGTTAAGCGTACAGTACATAAAAAATTCCGGCTCTTTAACGTCTCTTATTATAGAGTTACACGTCCATCAACTGCAGAAAAAACCGCAGTGCTGCAGTCACATTTCGTGCATGTGGTGTTTTGCGGTTGAAATTTCTATGTATTTCGATGCGTTGTAAAAATAGGTTTTATGTTGTTTTAAAGAGTGTGTTCCGTTTCGTGTACCTTACTAGTTAGTCATCCAGTAGCATAATTTGTTTAGCAGAAGGTGGGAGCTAAGTCGACTAAATCGTGTTTTCAAACAAACCATAATATGCACTCCATTCGACTAAATTTGAAGGTGTTTAATATCAGTGTGATCCTATTAATGTGTTGCAACCAACTGTGCTAAGAAAAAAAAATAAAATTCCGAAGTTTTTTGAACATCGCTAGTGAAGTGCGCTGTGGAGAGGCCATTGGCAGTTTTGGAGGGATCGTAAAACAATTAACGGCCTTCCAGGGGAAATAGCTGTGTAACTAGGTCAGTTTTCAAAAAGAGTCGGATTAGAGGTTATCTATAGATTTGTCATAGAAAGGGAAATGGTTTGGTGTAATTTAGGTTTTGTAGGAATAACTTTCAACAAAGTTATGGAGCTGCGACGGTTTGCGACGGAAAAACCTGTCGCAAAGCGTCGATTGTTTACGAATTAGGAGCGGTATTGTATATTACGATTGGCCGAACCTTAGTTGTTCTCCAGATCCTTGGATTGTGTATTCGCCCCGCGCCTTTGCTATCTCGATGAACCTCGGCACAACCTGAATGTAAATTTATTGTATTAACTATGGATACAATTGAAAGAGTACACTACTACATACATATAACATCGCTTTTGCTGAACAGGGTTTGCTTGTAAGCCCATTTCCATCAGATTAAAGATAAATTTTTGACGGACGAATTATACATATTTATACCGCTTAAGTGATTTATTTAGTAAATCGATGCCACGATGATTTGTGAAACACAGACCACTGCATCTTTTTCTTAAATCGTAGAATGCGTAATTTACCTTGACGTCCCACTGATTTGGTCCGTAGATGTTGTTCATACGAGCGATAATGATCGGCACTCCATACTGGGCAATGAATGCTCTAGCATACGCTTCACCAGCAATCTGAATTGATGACCTCAGAATTTTCTGCCACTAAAATCCGGAATTCGAGATCAACTTTCCCGAGTGATGGCGAACCTACCGTTTCTCGCGGCACACTTCAAAGAGACCGGAATCTAGTGGCAAGTGATGGCAAGTAGAGCAGTAATGGTATTCGAACTCAATAACATCACCTACGCACCGCGTTCAATGACTGGCAGTGACATTTTAGTAGTCTTTATAATCACTTCCCCTTATTGACGCTTTCCTTATTGAAGAATGTGGTAACTATTGTGGAGGTGCCATCAGACAACCTAAGGCGGCAGCTAGTTCGGGATCATCCTTACGATCGCCTCTGTGTCATCCCTGGTTGCGGCGTCTGCCTGCATGGCAGGGAAGGGGATTGCACCGAATCAGCTGTGGTATACCTCATTACCTGATCCAGAGCTGCGGCGAGGAATATATCGGTGAGACGGCGCGACCCCTATATGTTAGAGTCAAGGAGTACCTTGACGGCAAGGCCAAGTTCAGGACATCCACTGCAATGGGCTATCATAGAGTCCACCGGCATACGGGTCAGGGTCAAGCTGCTGGCAGTCGAAGCCTAAACTGCCGCCCGCAAGGCTCTGGAGGCGTTTTGGATTCATGCCAAAAACCCCAAGCTAAACCGGAAGGAAGGGTGTCTCTATATAATACGGGAGCTCAAGTCCTAGATCAGGTTAGCTTTCTGATTGGGCGCCTTTGTCTACAACGGCCCTGCTACCGACCGATTGGCCCGTCTGGCTTCTTGTAAGGTGATGGCCTTGGTCTTTCTACTGACTACGTGATCAAAAGCTTGTCTTCAATTTCCAAGTTATAGGCGACGTGTGATGCGGTAGCCACATTTTGACTTGATCCTTCCTTTAAGGCTCTGAAGAAGGCGATACCGCCTAAACGTTAGCCATTAAAGATCTGTATAACTTCGCGTGGAGCTCAGTCAAACCAACGCAACATGCCTTCCTTTTTACTATTTTCTTATCCTTTGTTCCTTATTAACACTTAAAGGCAGTGTGTTTTAAAAATGCAGATGTTCCGGTGCCTCTAGAATCTCGGCTTTAAATGCCTACTTCTTGAGGCTGCCGGTTTTGTGAATTTGCTCATTGTCACATGATGTACGTGAGACTTGAGAAGCGTTTTATAGTAGAGCTTCCATGGAACATTTGTTAAACACTTGGTTTGCTATGTCTTAACAGGGAAGGGTCTCAGGCGTAGGTCTGAACGGGGAAAATGGATAGTACTGCGAGAATATCCACCCTTCATAGAGTAGAAAAACATGTTTCGTTTTTGCTGAGTCCTTGAATCAAAAGAGCTACGGACCCTCGAATGGGGGGAGGGGGGTACAGTAGCGCGCCGTCAGCACGTGCCCACATGCATACGTGCGCGCGCTGTTGTATGAGAAGCGGCGAAAGGCTGTGCGGCAAGTCAGTGGCTCAGCAGGGTGCGGGGCTACTTCGCAGGTGCTGGGTCAGGTGTTCGACTCCCGTGTTGTGCAAAATCTTTGCATTTTTCATGATTGCCGCCTTCTTTACCAATTTGCTTCCTACACATCTTTTACACATTTATTTCACTTAAATTGTCAAATAATGATCAGATTCGTACTCAACGCGAGGTTTGGGCAAAAACGGTGACCATGACCTTACCATAAATCACCTTTACCTACTGTAATTTAACATACTCCAGGGTAATACGAAAAACGGATGTCAGATTCGTGATTACCATCCCAAATGATCCGCCTGGGAGAACTTTGGGCGAAATCGGTGACTATGACTTCGACATCTCTGGTCACCCGTACCTGCTGTAACCCGTACCTGTTGCAAGGTCATTGTTTAGCATTCGCTGGAAAACCCAAAACATTGTATAGTTCAAAAACTGAGGAAAGTGAATGAAGCACAGCTCACAGAAAGCTTTGTTTGACAATGTGGAGTAAATAAATGTGTAGGAGATGTGTGTAGGAAGTGAGCTGATTTAGGCTGCCATAAGGCACGACTTTCATGACACTACTTTCACGACTCCAGAGGTCGAGGGGAGGTCGAAAAAAATTTTTCGCCCAAACCTCGTCCAGGGGGTTATTTGGGGTGCTGATCACGAATCTGGCATCCGTTTTTCAAATTTCGGCCAATTACGGGAGGTTATGGTTAGTACTGGTGACGGTGCAATACTGTACCACCAATTTCGAGGGCCCGTAGATCCTTGAATTCAAGAAGTCAGCAAAAACGAAACATGTCCTTCTACTCTATGAAGGGTGGAGATTCTCGCAGTGCTATCCATTTCCCATATTCAGACCTACGCCTGAGACCCTTTCCTGGTTAGTCCTGACAAGCTAGTTCTGGGGTTAGCCTGCTACCGATCTCGACTGGCAGAGACCCCTGGAATCTCGTTTTTCGAGAAACACAGCTCGAAAATCCTATAGCTGTATTGAATCACGCAAGCCCTTTGGATTATCTGGTGTAGCCCCGGTCCGATATTCGGCATCTTCTAGCCTTCAGCTGGAGCTCCAGCCTGATATTGTTTGGAAGCAGTATTTTGCGTAGTTTTCTACCAACACTTGAGAAGAGTAAGGCCTCCGGATTGCTCTTTCGGAAGCAACGCTTTGGACAGTTTCTTTGTAAGTATCTGATTATGTTCCTTATTACAACTGCCTCCTTCAAAACAACTTGGCGGTGGTTCTTCAACCGCTTTCCGCTAGGTAACGGTGAAAAGCACTTCCAAACTGATACCGCGATTCATCAATATGCGGGTGATGAATTTGTGGTCGAGCTTTGTGTATTGGTTACTATGTAGACAGGAGTGGTGAATCTGCGGTGAGGTGATACCGGCGGTGTCTTTGATGAAACTAGCTCCTGTTTGTGAGCCTGTTAACCCTCCTCAAAAATGGCTGATTAGAGCGAATGTATCCGATTATCAGTTGCGCGGCAGCACCTCATGGTTAGTCTACAAGACAGCACCAGTGACATGCACCGTAACTCATAAATAGGGCTTGATCGTCGCGGAAAGGCAAACTCACAGTTACCCTCTATGAGAGTGATATTATAGAACGTATCCGTTGTGAGTGATGGTGTTGCACAGGATTCGACCGCTTCCCTAGTGGTAATGATGAGGATAAATTATGTCTTCAGTGAGTTAGAAAGGGATTTCTTATCACCCACTCTTACTCAGCCGACGAAATGCAATACCGACCCTATATTTTGGCCTTTCGGCGAAAAAGCGGAAAAACGCCTTTTCCGCCATTTTTTGATAGTGCTCATCAAAAGGCGTACTTAAAAAAATAAAACCGATATTTGGGATTAGCGTCGAATGATCTATCCGATGAAGTGAGTAAATAGTATGTAAATATTTATAATGTTGATTCAGTGATCTACATTCAAAATGTTATGTATGGGTGTAATTAACTTTCGCAAGATAGGGGTCCGCCGCGCTGACTAGAATATATGAATCGAACCAACATTTTTAACATTTACTGGGCGTTTTTCTCTTCATCTTCATCGGATAGATCATTCGACTCTGATCCCAAATACTAGATTTATTTTTCGAAACACACAATTTGAAGAGGTCTATCAAATGCGACGGAAAAGGCACGTTTTTTGCGTTTCCTTCCGCCCAAAGGCTAAAAGATACTGCCTGTATTGTATCTCCAGAAGCGTCGTTATTCCAACTAATCTGTATAGGTCCTCATAATATTAATACAACCAGCGCCTTAAGCACGGGAAGCCTGAAGCAGAAAAGAATGAAATAATTCGAGTGATTTCAATTTCGTAGTACTACTGAAGAAGATGGGAAGAACGTCCAGTTCCGTACCTCCCCATACTTCCGACTCCACTACTCTCCGTGCTAATGAAAGGATACGAAATCCTTGCCCTTGGAAGAAGGATGAACATGCAAGCGATGGAAGGCTTGAAAGAGCAATGATCGGAGCATCACCATTAGCCCAGGAGAGGGGCATTTGGAGTTCCAAGCTTACTCGACGTTGGAGGATCAGAGATGCTGTCGCCTGGGTCTCGAAGACTACGGTGGCCTGTAGCCTAATGTGTTTTTACTAAAATCCTCCAGTCAGAAGTAACAGGGTGTGTATTCGCTGGCCCTCAAGAGAAGACTAGAATGCTGAGCAACGTGTTGGTCGACCTTCTTCGTGAAATCGCTGAGCGATAGACATATACGGTGCATCGTGTACTCCTGACATGGTCTACACTAGGCCTGCAGACGAGCCTACTGTCCGAAAATTCGACAGTGTGATTGTCTTCGTTTCCAACAGAAAGAAGCTCCTCCAACAAAGAATGAAGCAATTCAAATCAGTTTCTTTAAGCCTCAATTGGTGGTATCGAGGTTGTAAGCTGTCACAACGATGTTTTGTTGCGATCAAAACTTCTATGTTCGAGGGTTCGAGTCCCGCCTGGCGCTAGAAGTTTTGATCGCAACAAAACATAGTTGTGAGAGCTTACAAAGAATGAAGCGCTCTTTGCATTTAGCTCAAGAACGAGGGAACAGTCAACACAGAAACTGCCAGTGTTTTTTGGTACTTCTCATGAGAATAACTGATGCCTACTTTCGTTGCTGCGTAAGGATTTCCGGGCAATAATCGGCTTTCCTCACTCTTTCCCTTCTCGTCATCACCCAGGCCGGAGTCGCCATAGACCTAAAGTTTTACATTAGCTTCAAGGTGTCCAAGGTGAACAAATTTAAAACTGACAACAAAAAACCTTAAAGGTCAGAAATGATTGTCCCAGAGCAAAACGACAGCTGAAACGGCTCACCTCATCGGTGCTGATGTGCACGAATCGTTTGACCTTTCCGTAATCCTTCACCACTTCAAGAAGTTCGATGAAGGCTATCACGTTGTTCTCAATGGCCTCTATAGGTTCGTTGTAACAGCGTGTTGATGTGCAGTCGGCAGCAAAGTGAATGACGGTGTCGATCTAGATGAGCTGGATTAATGCACTTGATGGTGTGAGAAAATTCTTTCACGCCATTCTATACTGCTTATCTTATGTATAGAGTGTCTTGAAAAGAGGCGCTGCTTGAACGGGGATAACACTGCAAAGCTTTCGCAGTAGTATACAGCTTATACTAAAGCGCAGAAAACCTTAAATCGTATGACATGCGCAGCACTGTTAGGATTACGCCATTCTTTCGCCCAAAAGCTTAAATTTTAAACTCGATAAATTGTGCATGGGGTGGTTGCATCTTACTATCCTCCAGTCAACTATGTTTGTAGTTTGAAATTTTGACTGAGCGCACCGCGCAGAATGAAATCCTTGTACCTAACAATTTTCTGCGCTTTTTGATTTCTTTTACATCCAATTTCGAAGTTATGCTTCCTTTACTTCTGCCCGCATATTTGAAAGTATCTAATTGAGCTAAAATTTGAGCTGTGTTGCTGCTTTGTTCTTACCATAGGAAAGGTCAGTGCAGAGATATGGTACGTTTATGCACAAACAGTGAAGAACATTTACTCTATAGATAAAATGTAGTGTTGGATGAGCACACCGAGCCATTCTGTGTATTTACCCATCGTAGAATTTTTATTTATCTGTGAGTTAATACAGTTTTTAAACAGCTCAAATCGCTTTACCGCCAGCGGTGCTAATTCAAGCAGTGCTTACATTTTTAGACCCACGTTGAATAGATTTCTTTTAGATGATGGAATTTGGTATTCTTCTTGGAGCACAAGCAATATATTGCATCTTATAAAATCCTTTATCCAAAGGGATTCGAAGCTAGCTTTGGCCATCGCTCGTATTTAGTGCATTTATTAGATAGGTATTGGGTTGATCGAAAAGTCTTGCAACACTAGCACAACAATATTACAACACAATACAATAAAATGCAATATACAAAAACTCAATCCACGATATATTCCCCACCCAAGTCTAACGTCTTCCCCCATCTTTTAGGCAGCCTTTCAATTCCTTTCCGCCAGAATTCCGAGGGCTGTGAGGAAAAGAACCCAGAAACCTCCATTTCCAGTTGACGTAGATCGTCGAACTCTCTACCTTGAAGATGCTGTTTCGGAGATCTGAACAGGTAGTAGTCAGAAGGAACGAGGTCTGGAGAGTACGGTGGATGGGGCAGAACTTTCCAGCCTAATTCTTGGCTTTTCTCACTCACTTTTGCGACATGAGGACGCGCGTTGTCGTGCAGCAGGTAGACATTTTCAGGTTCTGGACGATTTCTGGCGCATGGCGGCGGGCAAGCTCTGGAGCTGGGTAGCGTAGACAGATGCTGTGACTGTGGTCTCACTATCCAGCAACTCCCAGTAATGCATGCCTTTTGAGTCCCACCTGCAACATAGAAGAGCCTTCTTTTCGTGGTGTCCATGTTTCGGTTGTCTTGGAGCCGATTCTCCGCATGAGAGCCATTGGCTCTTGCGGGTGTGGTTAACATAAACAAACCAGCTTTCATCACCAGTAACAGAAAGTCCTTTCTGTACGGGCGAAGAAGCAACGACTCAGCAACACTGATTCGGCATGCCCTGTCAGAGTCCAGCAGCGCAGGTGGTGCCAAAGACGACAAAACTTTGCGGTACCCAGGATCTCCAGCTGCCTCACGACGGTGCTTTGCGCGCATCCAAGTGTCGCCGCCAATTCGAGAGTGGTTGAATTTGGCTTCACCTTGAAGGCTTCGCGCAAGCTGTCTTCTTCCACAACAGAGGGGAACGAGGTGCGAGAGAGATGTCCCCAGCCTTGAAGCGCTGATACCAACGGGCCACTGTGGAATAGTGAATGTCTTCCTCCTTGAATGCAGCACAGATGTTGGAGGCTGCAGCACTTGCGGAATGGCTTTGCAGAAATTCGTAGTAGACGATAGGTCGTAGCATGCTGCTGCTTACTGTTGACATTGTTGCTGAATTCGTACTCGACGAGGCCTTATATAGTATGCTTGAGGAAGGTTCGAGAATGTACTGTGGCGTCACCACACAAGATCAATACTGCAAGAGCTTTAACAAATTCAACAGGCAGTAGCGTAACGTGTTGCAAGACTTTTCGATCAACCCAAAGAAACGAACAGCGAGGAAGAATAGGAAAAAAAGAAGAGAGGTATGTGCATTGCTGTGAACAATGAGGAATTATACCGAACAACAAAATTTCAATGTTTCTTTTTCAATTACCTTTCGATTCCACTCGAAAGACCATTGCATTTTGGATGAAGCGTTATTTTGAAATAAAACAATAGAAAATAGATAGGAGCAGTGAGCTTACCTTGTTGTCCTCAAGAATGGATCGCATAGCTTTGCGATTCTTAATGTCAGCTAAGGCCAGAGTGTAGCGGGGAGAATTCCGTACCTTAAGCAAAGCCACGATGACGATTAAGAGTGCAAATCTGACTTCCGCTGATGACAAGTGTTTTGACATACTTCGCGTAGAAGTTACTCACGAATCCAGTCATGAACGTCGATTACAAGATAGAGGCAACAGAATTGACTACGGCGCCTTGTCATGTTGATGAAGACAATCGTTTGGATTTACCAAATGCCCTTTGAGAACATAATGGGTCCTTTGCTTCGCGTACCTTCCGCGGCACTGAACCAAACGAAACACACACATTCTAGCTTCGAAATACCCTCCATACGAAACTTGCTGCACCGCTTAACTCTCTTGCGCAGGTTGACTGTTCATCTTTTCTTATCATGTACGGGGAGAAGTGTTCTCCAATTAAAAAACACTATCCTGTAGGATCTCGTAAGACTATTGAGCCAAGACTGGATATTCTTTATTTGGCTTACGTTTCGACGTAGCGTCTTTCTTTAGAGTCTGGAAAAGACAGAAGAAGTTGGGGAAATTACTCGCCCGAGGGTCATTTCAAGCTTCGGCAGTTTTAAAGGTAAGTGATCGAAAAGGGGTAAGCAAATCAAGTAGCAAAGCAAGACCACAGAGGTTGGCGAGGGGCCAGCCGCTCCTCTTTCCCAGTGATCGCAAGGTTCTTGAACGCAATCCACAACGCTTCCAGGCCAGGGTCTTCCGCACAGTGATATCGGACTCGCGCGCTAAGATCATCACCTCCACCCCAACCACTGTGCCATTATGGTTTCGCAGACTGTGTTCTCCCAAGGGAGAAGAGACCTTGCACTTAGTCAAATTATCCGCATGTTCATTCACCCTAATCCAAAGAGCTGAAGAAGGCGGTTCTGACTCTAATATAAACAGCAGAAAAATGCGGTTACGCCGAAACATAAGCCAAATAAAGAAATATACCAATCTTTACTTATCAGCTCTACGAGATCCTACAGCATAGATAAAGGACGGGCCAAGATTCAAAGATAGTCGAACATGGAACGAAGACACGCTGTTTGCCGAAGAACACTACACCTTATTTTGAAAATTTACTATGACGCAATGTCTTGCATGTTTGCTGAAGCACGGAGCGGCTTTTGTAGAAGTTACACACTGCTAGATAAAACTCTTGTGCCAGGCGGGACTCAAGCCCGCATTCCCTTTTTTGAGCAGCATACTAGTGCAATACGCCACCAGCAATGCGTGACCGAACTCAAAATTCACAGCATCCTACCATGATATGGGGATGACAATTCACGAGACGCCAGACATTTCAATCAGCAGGAACTCAAGTAACGCTTTTGTTCACATGTGAGGCTCCAGCAAAGTCATCCGCAACCTGACAGGAGTCAAGACTACTGTAAAAGGCAATAGCCTCCCATTACCAGCTCAACAATCTAACATGTTCTGACATGTGGGATCTGTTGTGCCCGCTCTACATTTACCGACGTTGTCAGCACACATTCGAGTGCTGACTGGCGAAGGGTTCGAAACGTCATTTATGATTGGAAGCTGCTCAAAAATTCATTTGTTAATCCGGCAGCTTTGCTGGGAAAGATGAGGGGCCGTACCTGTTCACTGACGTGCTGCGTGTCACTGTTCAAAATGAGTTTGTCGACGTTCACGAAGCGGCAGTTTGGCCATGCCTCGTGGATATGGTTGACGAAGCTTGAACCAATGAACCCACATCCTCCTGTTATCACGACGTTGTGTGGCTCGTACGTCATAAGCTGAAATTCTCTAGTCTCTCATGCGCACGGATCTACTCGTTATGTGCAGCAATAACTGTGCATAGTATGCAGAGCATTTTGCACTCGACAAATAAACCTGCTTAAGCGGTATGCGTTTCCTAAGAAAACGCAGTAAAATAGTGACATGGTCATATTAAACAAACTCTAGTTCCTCAAAACTAAAACTCGAAAGAAAACGCTGCCGCCATGTAGTGAAATTTTTCTAGCTTCAATTGCTAGCGTGGGTTAAAAGAGGAAATGCTTTGGAACAGCTAATAAACCAAGAATGCGCCAAAACATTCCACGCTCTAGAACTTTTCTACATGGATCTTCTTTCTGAAAGAAAAAAAAACAGAAGATAGGGACATCAATTGTTTGGGAAATCCTCCGATCGCGAGCCGTTTTGCCTATTACTACACATGTATCTATCAGTTACGGGACGATTCATAACTTAATGCCGGTTCTTCACTATTACGGAATTTATGCGTACTGCAGTAATCGTCACATGGAATGTTACGTCTTTAAAATTCCTGTTCTAATTATCATTAATTCGAAGAGGAAAGTGTACATGGTGCCCATCAAAGCAATGCATTTTTATTCACAACACTTTACAGCAAGCAAGTAATTTAGGCCTTTTAGGAATGCAGCAGACATATTAATGTTCAACATAAGCTTTGTTCAAATCTAGCGATGACATGACTTAGACAAAATTGTATCTAAAACGCGCAGGTTAATTTGATAAAAAGTGCGATGAAATCAATACCGAAACTGGCCGATGGAACCAATCGAAAGTACAACAAAAGACTCCAAACTTCTTCTTCGTCGATATTTCCAGGCCGCCCTTGAGCAGTTGAATTTGTATGTACTTATAAATTAGAAGATTAACACAGCGTCTTTAATGCTGGAGCGCTACTTTAAACAACTAGTATTTTTAACACAATCAGGGGCATCAACTGTCAAATGTGAGCGATGTAAAACGTAATGCGGTTTAGAATGCTTAAATTGTAGAGCCGAGGAAATTGTAGAGAGGTGTCTACAGATGGCAAGTGTTTCTATGAGGCCCTCCTGTATTTGGAAATGTTCCTCTAGAGTTCGCATGCAAAATATCCAGCGTATAGTTCGCTCGTATGTAGAAACGATGAATTTCATTCTGTTACTGGTTGTGCTCGAAAGAGTAAAAATGAGAAGTGAAAAGATATAGAAACAACCAAGTGGCTGACATCGCCTGGGTCAATCGGGTTGGTGAGTCGAGGTCAAGGCCTCCATGGGCGTCGTGGCGATTTGTGCGCCAGATAATAGCAC
Organism: Heligmosomoides polygyrus bakeri; assembly: GCA_947359475.1. Lineage (NCBI taxonomy): Eukaryota > Metazoa > Nematoda > Chromadorea > Rhabditida > Heligmosomidae > Heligmosomoides > Heligmosomoides polygyrus. The sequence continues at coordinate 71,653,056 of OX375866.1, forward strand.
GAACTTTGCTGTTAGACCTCTAAAAATCACGCTGTTCAATTTCATGAAGAAAGACACAAGCAGAATAAGCGCAGAAATTAATAGGGTCACGTGAAAAGGCTCTCCGCGAGGAGGAGAAACGATTACTAATTTGGGACAGAGAAAAATAAAAACTTCCAACCATAGTAGAAAATAAGTGGACCGCTTCATTAGTTGGAAGTGCACTTTATGAAGGGTCTGGAAACGATATGAACACACAACCAGTAGCCTTTCTTAGACCTTTATCAGTGGCAGAGAGTACTTTTTTCAGGTTTGGAAGGTGCGTTTCTTTTGGTGAAGGAGCACACTGCCGAGGCTTCATATGGTGAAATGTGCGTTCATTTTAATCAACATTTCAATCGTGCTATGCTATCCTTACCTTCCGGCGAACGTGACTTAGATCTATAGATGGAGGATGGACAAAACTCACCGTCATTGAACAACTTTCTGAGGAGCCATTCTTTATCGTGGGAGTGTTTTTTCACTCCTTAAGGCGTTTCTTGTATTTCCGCTAGCAAGATTCCCTACTGAGCAACACCGAAGTAGGGCCACTTCTCTCTGCAGGCAGATATGTAGAAGATCGCGCTCATAGGGGTTCTTTATTAGCAAAAGAATAATTTGTAAACAAAAAGTGTTTTGTTATGATATTGCCGAACTACCGACAAACAGAACCATATATGGCTGTGCGATTATCTCCAATGGCAACCATTGATATTGAGAACAGACCTTCTCTGAGCGGTGTTGGAGGCAGTTGAATTGTCCAAGAAATCGTTCTTCTAGATTCACCGACTTTTCTGGAACCTCGTGCAAGTCCTCCGCTAATTCTCGATTTCTGCGATGGCTCACGTATCACGAATTTTCCTCAAAGGGAAACTGTTGTCGAGCGTCCAGCTCCCGCAATGTGGTACTACGGCACGGGTTACATTTCTGCCTTGCAGCTTTCTTCCCGTAGATGGTTGGCTGGAGATCAAGTTCAAAAAGCTAACTCCTTTAGATAAGTTTTTAAATCTTTCAAGAAAGGATTTGCAAAAGGCAATCACTGTGAAACCGAATGGCAAACTCGCTTTTCTGGGCGGTGGTACCTAATTCTAGGAATTGTGCCGCGTTCTTTTTGAACTGTATCAACAAAACCACAAAAGTGCGCTTCATGATGGGGTATGTGATTTCCTATTTCACTGCGAAACATAATGTCTTTCGCTGACCCACCTTGCACACCATGCCCACTCGACGATTTTTCATTACAAACATGTAAAACTTGAGCTTGCCGAAAACAGGGCAGCATTCCTTCTCTATGGTTCTTCAGCATTGGACAAATTCTTAAGGCAGCCTCACAATAAGCGGTCGAATGTCCCGACGTGGTCATAGTATTCCGCGAGAAAGGCATAGTGCGACGTATAGAAAACCATTCGCCTTCATTAATCGCCTCATGCAGCTTAGCAGACACGATTTCTTAGAGGTAGAGAGGAAGACAAGAACTTACGTGGACTCGCATAACTCACTGTCTGGTCCACCGAAAGTGCCGATCACACACTGATTTATAAGGACCTAGTTCTGTCATCTGTGCAAGAACAGTTGGCCTAGCTAACCACGACGCAAGCAAACTGGAAACCCTTTAGGCAGTAACCCCTAACGATGAACAACAACCATGACTTTACGATCTTCCAGAACTTTCGAATAATCGATGACTGTGTAAATCAGCTTGAGAGACCTCATCAATGAGTAATGCTTCCATTGCCTTTTGGAGCAGATTGACTTCTCCTTCCCAACAGTTGCTCTAACAACAAAGGTTTAGAAAATCCCAGCCACTTTCCGGCTCCCAGCGCCACTCCAACCGAGGTGTGCGGGGCATCGCCCGAATTCTGCATAGCTGATGCACTAAGTGATCGATAATGCACTTCCATGCAACGCTTCGGAGCCTCCGCTTCGGAAGGCGATAATCCGTAGTCGAGCTGTCAGCGAGATCACTCCCTCTCGTGGCCAGCGCACATCGCCTTTCGCTGCGTCGGCGCTGCTTCCTGCTCAAATTTCCCTCGCTTTCTGTCCACATGTTCAAATCCAATTTGCCCGACATCCCCCCCCCCATTTTTCGCTCCCTACGGCGACATCACTCCTTCTATGCAGGTCGTCACGCATTGATTTCCCTCTCAATCTAAACAACCTTTTAAGGAATTCGATGACTTGTGAGGCGGGAAGGCAGCGGGTGTCCCTCCCATCCACCAGGCGTTTCATTCAAATGTATTCAAGAAGTATATGCCATTCTCACGTCGAATTGGACACTTTTCACGTCAAAAGAGACACTTTACAAATCAAGTTGGACGATTCCTCTAAGCTAGCCAAAGACTTTTGAAATCAAACTGAACATCTATCAAATCAAAGTGAGCCCCTTCCAGACTAAATTAGATTTTCCGTGAACGTTAGAGTAATTTTTTGTTCAAGGAAAATTTTAGCATAGCTTTCTTTTGAAGTTTTAAGTCGTCTGCAAAAAAAGTAAATGGATTGCCCGAAATTTTATAAAACTTCTATTTTTCGAGCAAAAATAATGTTTTACAGGGTGCGTAAAAAGTACTGACGCACTAAACGTAAACATTAGAAATAACAACACATTATAAAATTTAACAAGTTTATACACAAAATGTCAACAAAGATCTAGCGAACAGAATAGCATCACTTGTATTTTCTATGAGCTTCTTTGCTGCGAATGCAGAGCGAAGACGACGAGGAAAGGCATCGACGGTGCGCCGCAAGCAGTCCACGTCGATTTTGTTCTATGCTTTGGCCTTCAGTGACTTGATACTTTTCTGCATTCGACCTGTAAAAGTGTTACACACTGTTCAAGGACCTCCAAAGTGCTAGTTCTGGCTGAAGGCTCGCCGCAAGTGAGGCGCATTCGGCCAGTATCATGGTTGTGCAATCATCACAAGCGCCTCTCGTTTTCATGGATACAGGATTGAAGATAAATCAGTAGAACTATATGTATTGATGTCCTAAAGAGGCATCTGGTTTCTCGGCTTGAATCCCACCTTGAGATTAAGCCGCATGTCTTCCAGCAGGATTAGATTCCTGCGCAGAGTCGAGGATTGTTCATGGCTGGTGCCGCACCAACTTGGAGGACTTCATTCCGGAAGAGGAATGACCTCTGTATAGACCGGATTTAAATCCGCTGAATTACTCTGTATGGAAAGTTTTATAGAACAAAGCTTGCGCTACTTCCCAAAAAAGAATGAAGTCAGTGAAGGATGATCTGGTCAAAGCATCGAACGAAATCGACGTGCACTACCTGCGGCGCACCATCGATGCCTTTTCTCGGCGTCTTCGCCCTGCATTCGCAGCAAAGAAGCCCATAGAAAATACAAGTGATGCGATTCTGTTCGCTAGATCATTGTCGACATTTTGTACATGAATTGTTAAATTTTATAATGTGTTGTCATTTCTAACGTTTACGTTTAGTGCAATTTTTACGCACCCTGGAAAGCTTATTTTATAGAGCAGGAAGGCGGTCATTTTTTAGCGCTAAAAATGAGTCTGCGCGATGTTCTCTTTCAAGACGTCGCGATTTTTATTCAATGATAGCAGAATTTCTGTTTGCATGGAGTTTGACACTTGCTGAGCAAGTGCGTTGTAGAGCAACAAAAAACACTGTAAAGAACAAATACATTCTCCCTTTGAAAGTTCGTGTAAGTGCACTTACACTACCAATGAAATAAAAGTTTCGGCAAACTTTCTGAGTGCATAGCTCGATCTGATATTTTAATACGCCTTATGCTTTCACTTTACTTTGCTTCAAGGCAAATTTTAGAATATTATTTTTTATCTAAAAGTCAAATTTTTTATAAAATTACTACGTTTATTGGGCATTTAATTAAAAAATTTCAAAGAAAGTCATATCAATTTTTTTACAAAAAAGCCACTATAGAATGAGACCGCTAAATTTACGTCACAGATATATGGTTTAGAGTATTCTCACACATGTTTGCCGTTCCCAGGTTTTTCCACCTTACGACTAAGTTCTTTTCTAATGGGGAACTCTTTAAAACATAACACCTTCATTTTGTGCTACTCTTTTGAATTCAAAGAACTTACATGTTTTCCAGGATTTTTCTGGTTAAATGACGACTTTGAAAATAAGCATGAGCTCGTCCTAGATTCCTTCAGACGTATTTCCGTCATCTCTTCATATACATTTTAGGTGCCGATTACGAGTTGAGATCTAATACTTGTGGTTAGAATAATCGGAATCATCGGACGGACTCTTTCTCTGAAGCTACATTCACCATATTTTTTATCGTTTTCCGTTTTGTGTTTCTTCCTACAAATTTAAACGGCATCTGCACCAGCAGTGCAATGGGCGATTCGGTGAATAGGACGAGTGTGTTGCGGAATTTCTTCATGCATGTAATATCAGCCTATTCTTTGTTTTCCATTAATTTAGGAAAGAGCTAAAAACATGGTTTAAACCAAGGTTATAAGAATTGTGTGTACTTTCAAACAGTGTAATTATTTTTTTCAAGACGTTCCGCGAAGGCGAAGTTTTAGAAGTTTCTTTAAAAAATAATTTTGACTTTATCAGACTATGTCTGTTTATCTAAATTTCTATTTACCTAGATGCGCCCAATTTGGTTTGCAGAATATTTTTTATATTTTTAAAGTAGGTGTTTCAGAATCAAAAGGCGGTTATTTTAAGGCGAAAAGTATCCCATTTAAATAGGAAGTAGTATTCAACATGAGTTCATCGCAAAGCTGTATTTCTATGGTGAAGTTGTGAGGCATTTAAAAGATTGAGGTCAGAGTTTATAACGCAAAGGGCACACGTAAGCAAATCCGATAGTAGGTAAGTTGATAACAATTTAAACAGGAAATGGTGTTCAACATACAGCAACAAGAACAAGAGAAAAATGTTTCACGAAGAAAAAATTGAAGGATGAAGTCTAGATTCCTGCTTTCGTCGAGTCTTGCATCACCTGTCGTGTCAGTGGTGTCGAGTTAATCAAACGGATGCTACTAACGTCTTCGTCCGTCCTGCCGCGCATCAGGACTCTGTGGATGCTCCCCACTATGTGCTGGGTTCGTCTAACCTCCTTTCGGGGCGCCACGCAGTACTCCCACTAATGCATTGACGATCATCTTGGTCTCGTTTACACTTCATGGAGTTCATTTGATCACTTATACTCCACCAGATATCCACAGAATGATTCATCTGACCTCCCCTAGCCAACCACCGCCCACTTAGTGCATCTCTATGTCTCTAACGTCGGCGGATTTCAGAGCCTCTGATACTCCATTGTTTTTGGTTGTCTCGTATCCCTTCTTTCAAAAATTTCTCGATTCCTTGTGGTGAGACGCTGGTACAATTTGGGTGTTGCCTACGCAGTACAATGGAGGTGCATATTAGGGCAAGAGGAAGCAACATTTCCTCAACCAATACATTTAACTGTCGACGGTGCCACGATGAAAACCATTGCCGATAAAAATTCATATAGTTGACTTCGCCAATGGGATTGCTTGATGAACCATGAAACTGTGGCACTGCTGATGCGGTATCCTCCTTAGCTACCACAGAACAATATTAATATTACAAAAGACCTTCCGGAGGAATCTCAACGATTTTCGGAACGTTTGCATCTTGGAGCTAGTTTCGTCGAGGAGCTTCACATGTTGAGCTTAATGCAGTATCCTTCCTATTCTGTGGAAGCCATCCTCAGGGTAATGGACCTTATCTACGAAACAGAAACCAGGTTAGTTTTATGATAGAGTGTTAAACGTTGTTTGTATGAAGCGCCGACGGAGTTTTCTCGTTTTTCTATCAACTAATTATAAGCGCAAGGCACTTCAGATGACGGTGCAGCTTACTGTAGAAGTCACAATCTGCCCTTTATCAATACTGTGGAAGATTTAAGGCCTCCGCACACTTCTGTGGCAACGCAGCAGCTCGATCTTCAAGCATAGGGCAGAGTCGCAGAGATCGCCGCTGTCGGCAACGCTTGCTCTGCTGCCTGGGCGGCAGGTGTGGTGCCGCCAATGCGGCGGCAGCAATACTGATTCCAGGCATTATTACCGCTGCAGCCGCTTATTATGGAAGAGTTAAGGCCTCTGAGCACTGTTGCCGACTGACGCTTGTCGTTTGCCGCCCACGCAGCAGTTTTGCCGCCTGCCACGTGACGCGTCGCCGCGAAAGTGTGCCTTTAGTTCGCGGCGGTTAAGAAGCTAGAAATATAGACTCCCTTGTTGGTGAATTTGTGGATTTAGGGAATGAAGTGTTGATAAGGAGTTTTCGCTCATGGTGAAAATCTATGGCAACCTTCACGCACGCTCGTTATGTAGTTGGTTCGTTGCGCAGCAGTTAGCGGTGCTGGTCAACGAGGCCGACTCTGGAATTATCCCCTGAGCATTTGCATTAATCGGTCCATAAACTCGACAAATGGCTTCGAGAGATGCTAACGGGCTTCTAGCCATTTATCGTGCCAGGCACGCTTTCAACGGACGACTCCTAGCGCAGAGCTCAGCCGCAGCGCTCCCATTTGGTCTTCCTTCTGCTCCTCTTCTCTCCTATGTGGCCACTTGTATCCTTCCCGAGTATCTCGGTTCATCACTCAGCAGCGATAAGCTATACACGCGGACACTGCAGTGCAATGCCAGCCCCTTGAACTACTTTGAATATAGCACACAAGGTGTGCCCTTCCTCATTTTACTCCTCTCAACATTCCTGTTGAAAACAAGTCCTCAATAAAGAAAAGTGAAGCGATCGAATCTTTTCATGGCAGCCTTATCTTGTAGCAGTATACAGGGTGACCGAAAAATCTGTAAGCACTGTTTAAACTGACACAACGCTGCTGCCAATCAAGCTGTTGGAGGAGTTTAAAGCATATATGAAAGCGCAGAAAATTGAACATTCCAAGGCATACGGGTGGCACGAACACGCGATCACTGATTCGAGACGTTCGGAATGATGCAGCTCATGCCATTGAGAGAAGTTATCCGGAGTGCTAAGTTCCGTCGACGTTCGAAAATCGATGACGCCATCGTATGGGTCATGTTAATTGTTTACGAAGACATGTATTAAATGTTTGCTAAAATGTAGTCGTGCATTGGTCAGACCGCTGCCCTGTGCTTTTGTTGAAGTCCAGAACAAGGGAACACTCTATGTATTGCAGCGTGCGTCGGAGTAGGTACACCAAAACATGCAAGCACTGATCGAGAGACCACAATTTTGCTTCAGAAAAGGTCACCAGCTGAAGCTAAGAAGGGGTGGCAGTGAAAAACTGAAAAGCGTACAGGATAAGGAATGTCAAGTTGCTCCATGCACTCGTTCAAAATCGAAAATTATAGACGTTTGGTTATGCAGTGTCGGCATGCACGCCTCAGTTTCGTACAACTGATCAAACAATTGCTTCGTTTGATAAACTCATCGTCAGCCAAAAAGACAAATATTAAGGCTTTTTGCACCAAAGCGGAGCCGACTGGACTAGCTCCCAGGGACGACCTCTGTTCCTTTCAATTTGAGTTTTAGGATTCCATGTATTCGCTACTTTTGCTGTAGCTGCTGCTATAGACTTATGTTCCCTGGCAATAACGTTGGAGTTTAGCGCATGGAAGTGACTGCGATGCGATCAGTTCACTACAAAATTAAAACGTGCATGCTTCCGGTGTGTATGTATGTAAATAGATGCATAAATATTAATATAAATCCATAAATGTTAATATAAATGAATAAATATATATACATATAGGGTATCTCAAGAAATGTATACACTGTTTGATAGGTGATCACTTTGCTCACACTAAAGGTACTGAAGAATTCAAGGGCTCATATGAAAGCTTAGGAAAATAGAAATTTTTTGACATATGAGCAGCAAGGAATGCGCCATGCGCTCGCCTGAAATTTTGCATTTTACAGTCGATTAATTGTGTTTCGCTTGAATATTTGTTATAATCTCTTCACAAAGTAGGCGTGTTAATTGATTTGTGCTTCTTTTAAGGTTTGCAACTTAAAAACACACTACGGCTTACGAAAGTTGCAGGGTACCCTAAAATGGTACTATTTGAAAGGTTCTAAGACTGCTGCTGGTGAATCTTTTGAAGATGTTTAGGATTCATATGAAAGAAAAGGTGACGAAATTTTTGTGGCATGCAAATAGCCAAGATTGCTCCATGCTCCCGCCTGAAACCTCGCATTTCAGTCTCGATTGATTGTGCATGGACTGAATGCTTGTTGCAGCAGCATTGTTACATAGTACAGAACCAGATTAACCTGTGATGTGCTTTTTTAAACATTTTCTGTCGCATAGTAATTGCAATCATGCTGATTAACCTCTCCATTCTGCTTGAATTTTACTTCATGAGTCCACAGCATCCATCTTGGAGAATGGGGCTCCTGCTCTCATTTAAATTGTGCAATCAACAAACTCGCATGGCACGTGTCTTTCACGTGATTTTCAAGTTCAAAACGTTAAAACAAACACAACACAGGTTAATCAGGCCAAGTATTAGCAAAATTGTAACAAGCATTCAGCCCTTACACAATCACTGGAATCGGAAATGTAAGGTTTAGGGCAGATGCATGGCGCAATCTTAAAAACCTTTCAAACAGTATTTGCATTTTTTAGAATATCCCGCATTTTCACAAGTATTAGTGTGATTTTAAGTTTTAAACCTTAAAAGAAGGGCTAATCAATTAAGATGGCTACTCTGTGAAGAAATTACAAATGCAATCAATCGAGTGTAAAATGCAACATTTCACACGAGTGCATGCCGCTCATATGTCAGAAAATTTCTATTTCCTAAGGCTTTCATATGAGCTCCTAACTCTATCAGTAACCTTCAACACCAACAAAGCTATAGTCCTAACATTGCCTGCAAATTTGAGTGCACACATTCTGCTCCAACTTGTAAAGCGCTGCAGCCTTATTTTCGTCACTGAAACAGGCACATGGCAGTGGTGAGCTCAATCTACGACGAAATTGTTAGAAAATTGACTCATAAACAGTCGATCAAGTCTAAAAGAGTGGCATAGACGATGGCGAAGTTAGCTAGTCTTAAGGTTAGTATAGAGAATGAAGTATAGACGACAGCATGGCACAATCGTGGCCGTACACGCTATCACAGTCCCAAACGTTGAATACGGTTGCTTTGAAGTGTCGTCTGAAAAAATATGTTTGCCTTTTCGCCTGTCTTCCAAGTCTCCTAAGAGCTTCCGGCGTGCATCTTCCGGCAGATTTTGTCGACTCTAGTGTTGACAGAACTTGTTCATCAGTACACCATTACACCTTCTCAGCTCATCAAGCGGTCCTTTACGGTTGGCCGAACGGTCATAATTCTACAGTTTTTGAATTTAGCACACTGTTTTATCATATCACCTCTATATTTGTTGGGCTGACGCTTCGTAGCGCAGTCGGATTCGCTGTTGCAGCTCTTGCGTCCACACCGAGTTGAATTTCATGAATCGAATCCCGATCGTGGAAACAGAGGCCTCCTCTTTCAGGGTCGATAATGCAAATACAAGTGCTGGTGCAAGTCTTGTTATGGAAGGACAAAACACTGCGACCTTCACGTTCATCGATTGCGACCGGAACTTAATGAATACGCCAAATAAGGATTCCAATAGCATCAACGATTTCCTGTAGAAACATATAGAATGTAGGAAGTATCCCAACTTGCAAATGGTAGAAGTTCTATCTGCTCATCTCGTTTGAGGAAATCTTCCGTGTAGCTCTCACAATCATACAACTTAGTTACACCCACAAGCCAGTGCGAGCGCCATGAAGCAAATTGTTCCTTGTGTGACACACATCACGGGTAATGCGAAGCAGGAGCCAGGTCTTGATAGCTGAATCGCGAAGCCCTCGAAGCCCCGACTACTACAGTGAGGTGACGCAATACTGGAAGTGAATCGATAAATGAGTGGTTAAGACGACCCACACTCGGTCTCAACTGATTACGAGAGAAATGGCCCGAACCGCGCCGCGTCTGTTTTGGTGCGAGAAAATGCCCGCAACCAGGGGAGAAAATGCCCGCGACCAGGGGAGAAAATGCCCGCAACTAGGGGAGAAAATGCCCGCGACCAGGGGAGAAAATGCCCACAGCCAGGGGAGAAAATATCAGCGGCCACTAAACGGTTTTCGACAGGGTCCACTGCAACAACCACTATAACAAAACACATGGTAATCACATGGACAGGGATAAGGTATTTTTCTCATGCCGTCGAGTAAAGGGCATGAGAAATTGTGAGCGTGGCAGCTGAAACCCTGGCACCATCATTTGGATTCCCTAGCAGACTTGATGGCCTTAAGGCCGCCACAGACTTCTGCGGCGCCGCCGGTGCCGCCAAGCGGCGCCGCTCAGCGGCTTGACTCATCATCAGTGGGAGCGGTGACGGCGAGGTACTGTACTGTTTCTAGTGGGGACCGACTGGTGCTTAACAATAACGCGCCCCGATGACGATCGCGCGCCCGCATCGACCGTCTCCGCTCTGGATCCCGCCGCGAAAGGGCAGAGCGAAGAGCGCAGACAGACAGACGCTGGAGCGGCGCCGCCGGGTGGAATGATTCAAGTCATTTCCGCCAGCGACGCCGCCGGTGCCGCCGGCCGGCCAGCGACGCCGCTCAGCGGCGCCGCTGGAGGCGAGCTCTGCGTCTCTGCCCTATGGTTAAGCATAGGGCAGCGGCGCCGCCGAGCGGCGCCGCAGAAGTCTGTGGCGGCCTTTACCGTGATAGAGAAGCTTTGGAGAATATGAGGAAAGATTCTCGTTACAACAGGCATGCTCAACGGTTAAATTAGTACCAACGGTGTTTTTTGTAAAAAAAAACACTTGAAAACACTGAAAGGAGCGAAAGAAGCGTTTTCGCCCAGATCTCAATTTCTAGAACGTAAAACTAGAAAACAAGCACATCAACGGAACCTGGTAACATAGAATAACTTTTCGAAGCATTGAGCTGTGAACTGTAGGCCACCTCAACTTTTGAGTTTGTTTTTGAGCCACATGAACGCCACATGGAGTGAACAGTAAGCTGCATGCACTTCAAAGTCATGAGAAGTGGAAAATGAAAAAATTGCAGAATTTGTTTGGGAATTTATTTACAAATTGGTTTTTAGGTTTTACTGAGGTTTTACTGAGTCTTTCTGATGAATTCTTCATTTTTGACCAATCATTTCCTTCTTTACTAAAACAGGATTTGAACATAGATATTTCAACATTCACTGCTTTCCAAGTGATTCTCATCTGATACACCGTTGGCATCGTAAATACCTGTTGTGCTCTTTTGTATTGAAGTTTTTCTCAGTATAGGACTTCTATTTTGATTCGCTTTGTTGCTGTTTTTCAGAAATTTCCACATATCTGAATAAAGGATTTAAATATCTGAATGGTTAGTTGCAACATAGGTTTTACTAAAAACCCTATTAAAATGATCAGAACCTACGGTGTAGCACCTGCCAAAAATCTTTCAAGGCCTTCTCGAAATATAGAGTGTTTTTCGAACCTGAAATTTTGCGATCAAATTCTTATTAGAGCTTTGATTCGAATGAAACGTTGCGGAAAAAGACTGCTGGTCGCGGGCGTTTTCTCACTTGGTTGCGGGCATTTTCTCCCCTGGTCGCAGGCATTTTCTCCCTTGGTTGCGGGCATTTTCTCCCTGGTTGCGGGCATTTTCTCCCCTGGTCGCGGGCATTTTCTCCCCTGCTTGCGGGCATTTTCTCTCTATTTCGGGCATTTTCTCCGCACGCAACGCGCGCCGTGAGATTCGGGCATTTTCTCCGTAGACCCAGCGAGAGAAGCAGGATTCTCTCTTCCGATCTTGCACTACCAGTACAAAGAATTCGTTGTAATTCGGGCAATTATAGAGCGGAATGAAGTCGAGGTTACTCGGAAAACACGTTTCTAGTCAATGCCGTTCCCTGTGACTGTTGGCCACGCTCTGCCCGCGCCACCCATCGCGCATTCACTTTTTCTCGCTACCATGGCGATCACTCCTTTATCTTGGAAGCTCAGGGTGTGTTTCGTGAACTATTCTTCTTCCTCCTCTTCTTCTTCTTCGTTCCATGAACTATTCGCTGGGCGATCCACCTTTTGGCAGAGCTCATACGTCAGATCTTGCACGGGCAGTTCCTTCAGACCTGCGCTCGACTTGTTTAGGATAGTTTTATTCCTAAACTCATGCTGCTAAATTTCAACTAAGGTTCGAATAGCGTGAAGAGGTTCTGTACCGCAGCAAACAATTTTGGGTGCTCTGATACCTCGGTGGGGGCGTGGTAGCGCAGTCGGAGAAGGCGCCGGCTGTCGCGTGCACTCCGATTCAAGGCTCTTGGCTCGGATTTCCCACCTTGGCCAACCAAGCCTTCCATCCCTGCGGGCCGACGAATTGGTGCCAGAGTTATCAATGAAGGATGAAACACTGACAATTACCAATACCATATCATTTAGCCACAGCTATTTCGGCGATATCTTGTGAGAGTATAACGTGTAACACATCCTGAAAAGGGACTATATACGAGATCAAAATTGAAGTCATTTTTCGACCATTCTCCGACACCTGAACAGTGAAATAGTGGTAGGATATTACATTGTAAGTGCTGTTTCTTGACTTTTAAATTCAGTTGTTCGTAACTTTATACGTAGTTGACCATCTTCGAAAGGACAGTTTCCTTTGGTTTGTCTCTGTCTAGAGAGACCACTGGGAAGAGTTCTCTAATTGTAGGCAGTCGGGATATTAGAGCATATGAACCAATGGGAAGGATAAAAGGACAAGGATAACGAACGGCGCCACTCAATCCCTCCTGGGATGAGCCACGCATTCTACATACTTCTGCGGGATGTCGTGAAGCCCTTTTTAATAAGTGGTTGGCCTACACAATGACTTGCGGTCGCCAGTCAATTATCAAGTCAGTGTTTGATCCTTCCCAGACAACTATAGTGCTAATTCGCCGACCCCAAAGAGATGAAAGGCTTGATTGCCCAGGTGCGAACCTCAAACCAAGGACCGAGTAAACGCGACAGTCGCCACCTCCTCCGGCTGCGCTCCACGCGCCCAACCCTTGAAAGCATGTTTAATTCCTCTGACACGCGTTGCATTTGGGGTGCAACGCGTACCACATAACTTTTCTTGGAACGCGGTAGAAGGCCTTCGTCAAGTCCAGGAAGGCAAGACACCCCCGTTTCTGTTTCTCGCGGTGCTTCTCTAGCAGAAGACGAACGGAGTGAATGGCATCAACGGTGCCACAGCCAGAGACGAAACCACACTGATTCGTGGAAAGCTGGACGACATCCCGGATACGTCGATCGACAATTCGCGCAAAGATTTTCATGGTGTGCGAAAGAAGGCGAATTGGACGGTAACTAGAGCAGTTCGCAGGTCTGCCGTTCTTCTTCCAAATCGGGATGGTCGTGCTTTGCTGCCAGCTCTCAGGGACTTTCTTCTCAGCAACAACCTGATTGAAAAAGTCTCTCAGCCAGTCAGCAGGGCACCAACCGTTCGACTTCCACAGGTCGGCCGACAGGTCATCGAGACCAGTGGCTTTGCTTCACTTCATCTTCCTCAGGGCTGCTTCGGTTTCGCTCACTGTGATTTTTTGAATGGGACCGTATACAGGAGATGTAAAAGGAATAGCAAGATGTTCAAATTCAACATTCTAGATCTTCTCGAAGTAGTCCTGCCACCGCTTCATAGCCCTCCTACGATCCATTAGAAGATGACCGTTCTCGTCGTTAATGCCAAAGAGCTTCTCGATGTCTTCTGCTTGGCGACAGCTAGCTTTAGCGATCCGGTAAAGATAACGCTCATCATCGCGCGTTTCCAGTTTTTCGCTGACTTCAGCGTAGTATGCGGCTTTAGCAGCGGCCACTGCCTTCTTTGCCGCTTTCTTCGCTTCTCGATAATTCCGCCAATTATCGACTGTTTTATCACCGATAAATACGTGATAGAGCCGTTTCTTTTTTCGGACTTTCTCTCTGACATCAGCAGTCCACAGCCATGCCTGCTTGTCGACCCAGCGTCATCCAGACTTGTTGTGCCGAGTTCGAAGCGCGAACCCGAGTTATCGCATCGGTAGCATCCTTCCAGGTTTCGTCGGCAGTTGTCACCGTCGGCAACCGAATGCGAGATATAACTGCCGCTTCCTTCTCTTTCAGTCGCCACCATTTGATTCTGGCCGACCCGCATCGCTCGACATGTTCACACCTCGGAAGTATGATCTTCATTGAGCAAATCAGTGGACGGTGTTGCGTGGCAACCGTCTCATACGGCACGGTCTTACAGTCTGTGACAAAGGCTTGAACGCGACGCCTAACAAAGACATAGTCAATCTGCGTTTTAGCGTTCCCGCTATAAAACGAGATAAGGTGGGAGTCATGCTTTCTAAATTTCGTATTCACGATGGTGAGGTCGGGTGAGTCTGCATACTCAAGTATACGCTCACCGTCGGCGTTGCGCGACCCATATGCAAAACCAGAATGACAGCTGTAGCCGTCTTTCGTCGCGCCGACGTGACCATTAAGGTCACCTGCAACAACAACCATATCCTGTGACGGGGTACTTCCGCTGTCTTCTCATCAAGCAGCGACCAGAACTCGTCCTTGGTTTGCTCGGAGCAACCTGTCTGAGGAGCATACGCAGAAAAGAAATGGCATCGTCGCTCTTCTACGGCGACGACAATCTTCATGAAGCGGTCATCGAAACGTTCTACGCTTGCAATCGCGTCACGGAAACGTCCGGAGACGATCATGCCGACAGCACTGGTAGTCCTGGGACTTCCACATAGAGCGGCCTTAAAGTCTCGTGCTATGTCCCTTGACTTGCAGGATGACCTCCTCGTCTCCTGCACCGCACATGGATAACTCTCCTACGCTCCAGTGCTTCAACCAACTCGCACGAGCGGCCCGTCAACGTACCCACATTCAGCGTTGCCACGCGGTTCCTACTTACGTTACGGGACATTCGGACCAGCTCAATTGCCCCCCGATGCCGCCCTCGCACCAGGGACCCTCGCATACTTCTCACACTCGCCGGGCTTTGCGAGTGCACGTCGGCTCCCGTGGACGCCGTAGCACTATCTCGGAAAACATGAACTGACATACACCCATACGATGTGACATGGGTCTTCGTAGGCCGGCCTGTCACAAGGGCCTGTCGCCTGCTATCGGGTGTCCGTGTTTGGCTTAGCTCGCAGAGCGAACATTTTCCAATAGCACCACGTGGAGGAACGGACACCGCCACCCACTAAAAGGAGAACAATGTTCGGAATTAATTAATCGTTCTCGAGATTCAGTACGCATTCTAGTTCATTACCATAGAAGCGCTTTGAGTTGGGCTGAGTCTGTGCAAAGCAGTGCATAGACCAAGTCAGCTATACAGACGTTTATCCTTTTTCACCCCTCTTAGACTGTTCGGGCGCATTTTCACCGACCACGAAGAAAAGGAATACATGGTTGCCCTGGGTGCGAAACGAACTTGTGATGGATTCGCTATGTCGACCAAGCTTTGGCTTCCGACGTACTACATCACTCGTATACTAATTTTCCTTGCGAGGGCTGCTTCGAGCTTTTTTACCAATGTGGTTTCTGTCACTCACTATTAGAAATATTGTTTGAAAACACCTGCAATACTCAAGCAGTCTGCTATTATGCTATCGGTATCGTTCGCCACTCGGAAGGAAATTTGCATACGAAAAAAAGAGCAACAGTCTGCCGTGCATTGCCTGACTTTTGTGCGTTGAAATTGTGCATTTCTCGCATGTTCAGCATTGATTTTGGGCATCTAATTGAATACACGGGCAGCGGAAGTGCGGAGCTGTGCGAGGGCCTGGCGCTTCACAGCGCCCGAATCCGAACCCCATCGACTGCGCCTGCCCCCTTCCGACGGCTTCCGCTTGTCGGATGAAGCGTCTGTTGTCTCTTTGCCACTCCGTCCGCAGCAGCTCGGGCGGAACAACAAACAATCAGCGAGCGTGCCCGTTCCGTGCACCATCAACGGTGATACCTCACTCAGTCATCCGCCGGTTAACCCAGTTTCAGCGTGCTGTTCGAGTTTGAAAAACCAGAGTCGCTCCCTCTCTCGCCTTTCGTGGTTTCAGACTTTATTTCCCGTAAACTCGAATTTCTTCCATCAGCCGATGCGGTTTCATCTTATCCTTAGACATCTCCTGAGAACAGGACACGCTTCCTTTTTCGGGCCGCCGCTTTCACCACATTACAAAGTGTGGAAGTTTAGATAGGGTCAACCCGTGCTATATATGAGACGGTCCGCTAAAGTAACTAGCAGCAGCTACTTTACATGGAAACGTCATGGCATCTTACGCCCATAATTTGCATGATGCTCTTTTAGTGATGACTTTAGTGTGGAACAATTCATCTCATACGCCGCCGTCTTTGTTATGCATTTAACATACTGCCACTCATCAAACGAGTGGTATCGTATGAAGTGAAATGCTTCTACTTTCCATAGCTCTTGGTATGACGTTGTTCAACTTCCGAGGGTTCTTCCTAAGCTGCTGAACATGACTGCCAACCATGACGGATTTAATCCAGCCGACTTTTCGGGAATTTTGATTTTTTCGGAGTGTGAAAGAGTCGGGGTCGCTCACAGCGCTCTTCGCTCAAAGATCTCTTCATCCCACAGTGTACTTTTCTTATAAAAAAGCCAGGTTTGACGGTGGAATTTGGAGAAGGAAGACCAACCTTGCAGCTAGTGTTGTCGTTGAGGACCATCTATTATATTAGGTTGTCCAATAAGTCCCTGCCGTTTTATCCGACGATTCATTGCGGCTTTCGTCGGCGGTCTCTTGCAAAGCGCTATACAGCTTTCGAAAGAGAATGATTTGCTCTATCAGAATGTGTATTGCATTTCTTTTCTTATTTCGAATTTTGTCTATTTTTAGGTCGTTAAAATAAAAAGTGTAAAAGTGGTCATCTGCGCAGTCGCTTCTCTGCGCTTAGGTTTGGAATTTTTGCGCAGTTTTTCATAGCATTTGGAAGACAATGTTCTGTACTACAAGAATTTGTGTTGGCGCTATTTGCTCATTTGTCCTTTACTGATTTTTAGGTCATCAATTTGGGACGTCCGACTTTTCCGTCCGAATTTTTAACGAGAGCTTCTGCTCTAGGGTGGACCTTTTTGTTAGGTGGTATATGTCGTTCGGGATATGATGTCTTGCTCAATAAGAATTTGTGTCGCGCGTATTGGCCCATGTTGATTTCTGCCGAATATCGACAACTGAACAAGGAGAAGAAGTTGTTGGTAAAGACGATTTTTCTCTTTTTGGAATTTTGTTGATATTCCATAGAAATCAGCATTGGCCGATAAAAACAAGACACAAATTCTTGTAGAGCAAGACATCCACTTCCGAAAAGCGTATAACACCATGCAAAAAAGTCCTACCACAGAGCAGGAGCTGTCGGCAAAAATAACCAACCTCCTTCGGGCGTCCCAATTTGATGACCTAAAAATCAATAAAGGACAAATGTAGCACTAACACATATTCTTGTAGCACAGAGCATTGTCTTCAAAGTGCTATAAAAAACTGCGCAAAAATTCCAAACCTAAGCGGAGAGAAGCGACTGTGCAGATGGCCACTTTTTCACTTTTTCACTTTTCACTTTAACGACCTAAATATTGACAAAATTCAGGATGAAGTAAGAAATGCAATACATGCTCTGATAATGCAAATCATTCTCTTTCGAAAACTGTATATGCAAGAGACCGCCGGCGGAATCGCAATGAATCGTTGAAAAAAAACGGAGGGGACTTATGGGACAACCTAATATTTGCCTTACTGTGTATGAAGAAATGATGTATGGGCGAGTAGCGATCTGAATGTTTCCGACTTTTGCACTCTGCGAAAAAATCAAGGCTGCCGAAATAAAGACTTTGACTGCCTTGGTCAACCGCCTAGTAAGAAGACCACAGCAAATAAACCCTTCCTGTAAGGTATTCAGTTATTTTTGGCAGTTGCTGGTATTAAACCATGCCGACGTGGCTGAATTGATTATTTCTTAAAATTCTTCACTGACAAGTGTAGTTCCGACGATATATGACGCAGTCGGCAGAAGAATTGGTCGCATTTGGCAGAGTGAGTTGATGCTCACACACAAGCCAACCAAGTCTGTATCCTTCCGAGGTGGCTGAGTTGGATGCAGACTTACCTCGTCAGGTTAATCGGCGACTTGTCCATAGGCTGCTTACAGCAATCGTTCCGTAGACGAAGTGCGCATTCTACCGCCACTACAGTATCCGAATAAACGATAGACATGGCGCATCCTAGTCAGAATCTTAGCTGTTGCCTTGAAGTGGGCTGACGAGAGTACCTGAGTAAGACGAGTATTTTTAGAGGTGTGCCTTCAGGTAGAGAATAGCCTGTTTTTCTAAGGAAACACATCCCCAAAGCATATATTTGCTTCCTTCTCACTGCTTCCACAAGAATATTTCTGATTTGACCTTTTCTAGAAACTGCTCATGTTAGGCGGAAATCATAACAGTTCGCCCTAAGTGACAAAATTCCAGTTGCTTTTCAAAAATGCCGAAGTTAACTTCATGTGACTCACTACATGAGCAGTACAGCCCTTTTGTGTAGCTTTTCCATGTAATTTGATGCTCAAATAGTTTCTGGACGAATAACCCCATTTCCGGTCATAACTTGGACTTATAAAATTGTTATACACAAGACCGCAGAAGGCTGCGGCACCGCTGATATGCATGGTGATTCATGTCGTTTTTCTTTCTTAATTTTAGACAGTTGTTACAACAAGAAGGGCTTCTGATGTGTCATCGCAATTCCAATCGCTTTTTCACTCATTGAGAGTGCGTTCTAATTAGTCAGTCTTCCCATGCATGCCTTTTCAGACAGATAAATTTCAACAGCTATTCATAGTATCACCACGCACTGATATGTACATCATTGCGACGTTCTGCTAGTGGTGCCTTTTTTCTACTGAATTCACACTACTACTGCTTCTCCATCTGCTCTACGAGTCTGCCAAGAACTTCTTTGAATGCAATATTTATTCTCGTCATTCACATGACGCTTCCATCTGCGGCGCAGTCGAATATCGCTAAATTTTCCACTGGGCGACTCTCACTAGGAGTGACGCATTCACTCAAAATCTTGAAAAATTGTACTTGTACCCTGGCGTTTGCTATACAGTGAAACAAGGTCAGCTTGTCTCACGAGTAGTCGCCATTCATTTCATTGTGAGTCCTTCACGGGCGAAGAACTTTTGCTTTCAAGTCATTCGGCAGCGTTCACTCATTGCAGCCTTCATGCGTTCCCTTCTGTTCTGAACCTCTGGCCAAGCTAGCCTTCTGCACAATTTTCTTTAGTGCACATTAAGTGCCCATGCCCATACCGCTCATTACTATCACACTTGCCTCCGGAATCATTGACAGTAGAAGAAATGGAAATCTGGGTGCTCTAACGGACTCATCTCGTAAAGCGGAGTTCTATCAACAACCTCTTATCGTGGTTCATATTTGACCTTGATACGTGGGTTTCCGAATTGTGGCGACGACTGGAAATAGCTGAGAACAAAGATGGAATTACTCAGTCCGCTTTGGGATGCGCCACGCATTCCACTAGGTTGTTGCAAAAGTAGTTGCCATTTCGGGGTATACTAAAATAGAGAGTTATTCTTTTGAGCAATTACCAGGGGTGTGCGTAAATGAATGGCGAAATTTCGTAAATCCTAATTACGACAAAAACGTCGTAAAGGCACGAAGCTAACGAACAATGCCAATCTTCAGCGTTCTAAACAGCAGTGAGCTTCGACGAGTTTTTGAAATAAGCTGTTAGGACAGTTGCACTACGGTCTATTTTTTGTAGAAATACAGAGTGTTCCAGAAAATGTTCGCCTTGCCCTATAGTCCTTAGAAATCAGAAAGCCGGAATTCTTCCGACAACTGCCTATAAGACGTGACCCACATGAAGGTCTAGGGACGAAGTAAAAGTCTGCTAGATACACTCAAGAGTGCACTCAACTTTTCGATCGAAACAGTTGCTTCTTGTCTCATCACGTTAGAACTTTAACAGGGGTAGAAAATTATGAACCATGCCACCATCTAATAACTATCCTTGCACTCTGACTTAAATCTTACTTGGGGGATTTTCGCATTTTCACACATTCGTCACAAGGCAGCGATCGCCGCTTCGAGAGGCACCATGCAACTCTCACTTTGTTTCGTTTCACATTATTGACGTCCACATGCCATTTTGGTTTTTTTGCGTAATTAATTTTTTCGCGTCATTCGAAGACGTATCAGTCTTTTATCCGCTGCAAACAAACCTGTTAATAGACCTAGAGACGGATAAAGGAGACCGCCATTGGGCTACCCAAGGGATCGGTCTCCACCTGGTTCAAGCAAATATTCTCGAAAAGGTTAATAAAAGTGCAGAGTCCAAACGCTTGCGGTGTCCATAGTCAAAAATGGGGGGAAACTATACTCAAACTAGAACGTGCTAGATGTGAATCTCTGGTGATCAGATTGCATTTACAAAACTTCACGAATGTCGTAATTCCTAAATCGTAGAAAAAATTCAAAAAATCACCGTAAATCGTAAAATCGTAAATCGTAACTACGCACACCCTGGTAAACAAGCTTTCAAGTCAACTTCTGCACACCACTTTATAGGTTTTTCTCCCCTTCCAAATTGTGTTTTGCATTTTTGCCATTCATTTCATGTTTGCCTACCTTCGGAGAACTGTTTCGACGACCTGTATGTTGTACCTAGCAGCTCCCTGAATCATCGCTAGAGATCATTACGCCCAGTGGGCCCGAATGCATCCTTCACGTGCGTTTGCATTTGCGCTCATATTTATTTATTTATTTTATTTATTTAATGATGGGCGCGTGTAGCGCAGTCGGAGGAGGCGCTACTGTCGCATGCACCCGATACCAGGTTCATGGTTCGGATTTCCCGCCCAGGCCAACCAAGCCTTCCATCTCTCCGGGGTCGGTGAATTGGTTCCAGACTTGTCTGGGAAGGATAAAGCGCTGACTTGTTCATCGGCTGGCCACCGCAAGCCATTATATGGCCAAATACGCATTCCTGTCGCCTCCACGTCATCCCTAGAAGTAGAATGCGCTGGCGCATCCCAGGAGGGATTGAGTAACGCCGTCCTTTATCCTTTTCCTTATTTATTTAATGCATGACTATGCTCGTGTGCTAAAATTATAATACAACTAATACAACACAATTTATACACACAAAAAATACAACAATATCAAAAATGTCCAATGAAGAGTTCGCAACATCTGAAGTAACTTACTCTAGGAACATATATGCTCACTGAGAAATTTTTTGAAGGCGTTATAGTTTGATGGCAAAAAAGTGCTTTTTGCGAAGCTTCTCATATAACGAGAGAGTCCTATGTGTGAAGAAGAAACGTCGACAGTTGTGTTTGGCAGTATTAGTGTCATTACTTTCTTATTTATTTTTCTTATTTATATTGAGCTGGTGGGCGCGTGTAGCGCAGTCGGAGGAGGCGCGACTGTCGCGTGCACCCGAGATACCAGGTTCCTGGTTCGGATTTCCCGCCCAGGCCAACCAAGCCTTCCATCCCTCCGGGGTCGGTGAATTGGTACCAGACTTGTCTGGGAAGGATAAAGCGCTGACTTGTTCATCGGCTGGCCACCGCAAGTCATTGTATGGCCAAATACGCATTCATGTCGCCTCCACGACATCCCGTAGAAGTAGAATGCGCTGGCGCATCCCAGAAGGGATTGAGTAACGCCGTCCTTTATCCTTTATCCTTATCCTTTATTGAGCTGGTTGGAGGCGTGCTTGTGGGAAATCAATTTTTAGGATAATGAGAATGTTTAAGCTGGTAGTTTTACTCCTTGAACCCTTCTCAAAAATAATGACGGTCTCTCCTATCACTAAAGGCGACAGCTGACTCAAAAAACCTCACTGCTCACAAATGATCGAATTATGCTGGCGAATGAGTAACTGAAAGCCGTTTCCGAAGCGCAAAGTGGCTCTCCAAGCTCTCAGTTTTAATGAGCAGCTTTGGGACAAGTTTTGTCGTTTTTCCGAACGATTTTCTCTGAAGGGAGTGGCCACAGACCTTGACTGTCATGTCGATTACACATGACGCACGAATTTCTGCCGCAGATTTTCTCAGACGTTAACGGGGCGGATGTGAGGAATTTGCCACTGAGTTAATCGAAACTCAGGCCGAAGCTCATGTAAGTCTTGTCTTCAGTTTATCCAACCTCGCACTCCTCGCCGTCGAAGCCGTCGGAGTTTCCGGCAGTTACCTATGTACTCCTCTCTTCTGACCTCCCAGACAACCCACTTCTTTCTCAAAGCGTTTATCTACTGACAACGACGATTCGTGGATGTCATTTTTGTGGCGTTTCCATGCATATCCATCGTGGCGTGATAGCGGTTGCGAGGACTGCCTGATGGTTAGAACGGTACTCTCATCGTGAGCCTAGGCTGGATAGTCAATCGTTGGGTCCTCTTTTTTGCCGAATATTTTTTGATACGGCCCTTATTGTCTCCAGCGCAGTTTTTCTATCTGCTTCGATTTCATTGGTTTAATGTGGCTTTTGTACCCCACAAAGTAAGTTGTTCTGAGCTTCGATATTATCGAGATTCGCGCAGTTTTGTTCCGCTAAGAAAATATGTTATTGCCATAGAATTGAATGCTGATGTTTTACAGTTTGGAAATAAATATTTCTGAGGTAGTATGAGTCAGAATCAGTTCAATTTTCTGCTGATTCTACCAGAACGTCATCGACGCATGTCTCCTACCAGAAGGAGCGACGTCTTCATCTTTATGCACTCCATAAGATTATGATACTGATTGCTTTCATTGATTCAAGGACATGTACAATTACTCGAGCGGATTTACAAGACTTTTATTTATTTATTTATTTATTTATTTAAATGCGTTTCAAGAACGCGCACTATATGTGAGAATAACAAAAAAATTAGGCCATGCAACTAAAAAAAGAAAAAGAAAATAAACCAGGCAACAATGTTAGACTAAAACGGCAGCGTTAGACATTAAAGAAGGAACTTCAGAAGCCAACCATTTGGGTTGCAAGAGTCTGTATAACGATAGCCTGTTCAAAAAGTAAGGAGGGCAAGTTAGATGCTAAAACGAATCCTTTAGGGTAGCGTAGTAACCATTGCTTACTTCCACTGGTTTCCAGTGAATTATGTTGATCAAGTGAACGATCAAGGCAGAATGCCTTATAATCTATTATAGTAAGCATTTAAGTTGGCTGCAGCCGACAATGCCTGCCTGTCCGGTCAGCCAGCTATGACGCCCTAAGTAGATACAAGACTTTTACAGTGTTCAGAGATTTTTGTGGTGCTCTTCGAATTGATCAAAGAGTCATAACTAGAGGCTGTGTTGTCACCTTATTAAATGTTTACCAATTTAAAGGGGACGACTTTGGAATGCGAAATTGAAGCCTATAAAATTCGTCCTTCAGCAAAAATCGAAGAGAAATCGACTCCCTCCCCCGGGCTCATATTCATTCTGCTGCTTTTGTAAGCTGTTTTTTGGGTGAACGAACCGCTTGTTCATATATTTTTAATGCGCCATTATTTTTCAAAAACACCGAAAACTCCCGCAAAATTGTTAACAGGCAACTGCACTTAGATGTCACAACGTGGAGTTCTCCAATTTCATTGGTCGCCTGCGAACTCTGTGTTCTCACGAAAATAATTTTCTTTTTACCTGAAGAGTACACAGTGCGAAAGTGAAATTGTACCCTGTAAAAATTCAAACGCTGTTTATTGTGCAGTAAAAGCCAAACCTTAAGCAAGCTACAGTAATCTTTTAGGTGACCATTGTGATTCAATTTTTATGTCGTTTCGTTGGGAAAAGGGGGGGGGGGAATTGAACCACCAGGTTGTATCGAAGAGGATTGTTACAGAAAAACTTGATATTTTACTGTATATTGAAAAGAGAGTAGAATTTCATTAGGCTTCTATCTCTATATGTCATCTCTTTCAGATGGAAAAGGCTTATTTTCCGCGAACAAAGACAATTTTGAATATGACCCTCTATTCATTTCTAACGATAAGATCACGGCATAAGGATTTGATCTTTGATGCCTAATAACCATGACCTGTTATTTTACGGGAGGCAATTCCACGTCCTAAACTTACGAGAAGGTTTTGAACTAGAGTATAATGATAATAATTGAGCGCCAAAACAAACATTTCTATTACGCAGAAGTTCTGGCGTGTGTTTACTCTTGAATACATGGAGAGAGTTGCTTCAGACCGCTTTTACCGCTTTCGTAGCATTATTTGCTCATCCTCCTCTCATATTCACTCCTTGTCTACGCTAAGTGTTGTTTACCACATAGGATTTTTTTCTTTTGGGCGCGCACTAGCGCAGTCGGAAGGGACGTCGGGTGTTGCGTACACTCCGATTCAAGGTTCAAGGATCGGGTTATGTCTAAACCAACCAAACTTTCCGTTCCTCTACGTTGGCGAGTTGGAGCAGACTTGTCTGGGAAGGATGCAGCAATGACTTCTCACTCGGCTACGACCGCTAATCGGGTAAAGTCAAATACGTATTCAACGGACCACCACGATAACAAGTACATACAAGTGGACTGCATGGCGCATCCTGCAAAGGGATTGACTAACACCGTCCCTTGTGCTCATCCATTTATTTCTCGTGATACCTTCTCCTGACCTTTAACCTCAACGGCCTTTCAGCACCTACCCTTCTGAGCAATATCCGCTCCCCAGTGAGATCGTCTTGTGCTGGTAACTTAAAATAGCAGAAAATCGTACTACCTCCAAAAAAAGTAAACAGAAGAAAAAGAAGCGAGGGGATTATTCATCACTCACAATGACATACATATCATTTTCACGTCAAATTGGACACTTCTAAACAAGCCTAACCCTTTTGAAATCAATCTGAAATTCTCCAAACTAAAACAAGCTCTTTCCTATTGAGCTAGACTTTCCAAAAAGGTTAAAACAACTTCTGTTCAAGGAAAATTTTAGTATAACTATGGTTGAAGTTTTAATTTACTTATCCAATAAGTGAGCACGTTGTTTGAAATTTTTTTAAATGTTATTTTTTGAGAAAAAATAATAGCTTAAATATATAATAATATAATATAATAAAGCTTGTTTTAAACAGCAGAACGGCTGCCATATTGTAATGTCAAAGGAAGAGATGCGTCATTCCCCCATGCAAGGCTTCATGATTTTTTTCAACTGATAGCAAAACTTCTGTTTGCATGGAGTCATACCTGTAAACACTGCAAATCACACCTATAAACAAACAACAAAAATGTAATTAAGCTATCTTCTTATTTATTTAATTATTTATTGAACTTCAAAGGAACAAAAGCGTGTTCAACATACCGT
Source organism: Heligmosomoides polygyrus bakeri (assembly GCA_947359475.1). Classification (NCBI taxonomy): domain Eukaryota; kingdom Metazoa; phylum Nematoda; class Chromadorea; order Rhabditida; family Heligmosomidae; genus Heligmosomoides; species Heligmosomoides polygyrus. The sequence goes on from OX375866.1 coordinate 71,678,400, forward strand.
AGATTAACGCTACAAAAAAGCCAGTAATGTATTAGGTTGTCCCATAAGTCCCCGCCGTTTTTTTCAACGATTCACTGCAGATTTCGCCAGCGGTCTCTTGCATAGCGCTGCATAGCATTCGAAAGAAAATGATTTGCTCTATCAGAGCATGTATTGCGTTTCTTTTTCATCATGAATTTTCTCAATTTTTAGGTCGTTGAAGTGAAAAGTGAAAAAGTGAAAAAGTAGCCATTTGCGCACTTGTTCTCTCCCTGCTTATGTTTGCAATTTTTTTGCGAGGTTTTTCATAGCGTTTGAAAGACAATGCTTTATACTACAAGAATCTGTGTTGGTCCTATTTTCTCAACTGCCCTTTATTGATTTTTAGTCTATCAAATTGGGAATTCCGACTTTTCCGTCCGAATTTTTACCAAAACTCCGGTTCTGTGGTTGAACTTTTTTGCTTGGTGTTATATGTCGTTTGGAAGAGGATGTCTTGCTCAGTAAGAATTTGTGTCGCGTTTATTGGCTCACGCTGGTTTCTGTCGAATATCAACAGCTGAAGAATGAGAAGGAGTTGTTGCTGAAGACGATTTTTTTCTTTTTGGCATTTTGTTGACATTCAAAAGAAATCAATAAACGCTACACATATTCTTATAGAGCAAGACATTTTCTTTCGAATGACATATAACGCCAACCAAAAAAGCTCAACCACCGAACAGGAGCTGTCGGCAAAAATAACCATCCTCCTTCGTACGTGTCAATTTGATGACCTAAAAATCAATAAAGGACAAATGAGCAAATAGCACTAACACATATTCTTGTAGTACAGAACATTGTCTTGCAAATACTCAAAAAAACTGCGCAAAAATTACAAACCTAAGCGGAGATAACACGTGCGCAAATGGCTACTCTTTCACTTTTTCACTTTTCACTTCAACGACCTAAAAATTGACAAAATTCATGATGAAAAAAGAAATGCAATACATGGTGTGATAGAGCAAATCATTTTCTTTCGAAAACTGTGCAGCGCTATGCAAGAGACCGTCGGCGAATTCTGCAGTGAATCGTTGAAAAAAACGGCGAAGACTTATGGGACAACCTAATAATAAACAGCTAAAAAAGCCGTTATAGCTATGCTTGACCATGTTATTCCAGCTGTAGGTATAATACTTTCAAAATGCTATGGAAATGTAAATCAAGTCGTAAAACACGCAAAAAATTAGAGAATTCTATTATTAAAATACAACTTAAGTACCACCCTACCTGAGCAACAAAAAATTCCCGCTTCTCTTCGTTTTTCATTCTCCCTCGCAGAAGGTACTTCGCGCATAAGGCGCTGACCGTGTATATCTCGGTATGGGGTTAATTCAGCCTAAATCCTTGCTGAAGTTTCAATAAGCACAGATCTTCTTACAGATGAAGCAGCGACTGATTCTTGTGCAGCTCTAGGCGATGCCTGGAACCTGCCCAAATTAGATGACGCGTACTTCGAAGTGGTGCCGCCGCGAAATTTATGTCTCGGCATTTCGGCCAGCGCCTTGACTCAGAATTGTCTTCTCGTCGGCACCGTTCGTAAGAGGAATGCTTGGCACATCCATAGCAGGGATTGATTAACGCCGTCGGTTATACACTATTCTAGTCTTCAATACGTACGTTACTTGTATGCTCTCGACAACACTCGATCAGGCGGCAGTCAGGAAAACAAACTATGGTTGACGGAGGTCACCTACTCAGATTTCTGAGGGAGCCGCCGGCGTAAGCGGATAAACGAATAGCGATATTGGAGTTTGTGATTGTCGTTTCCATAGAGTCAAAGAAGCAAAAAGCGCTCCAATTCACTCCTGCTCGACCTACGATTCTAAAACTGCGGTAAACCCGTGAAGCGAAAATTCTGTGAGATTAAAAGTCCCATAGAAATTCACAAGATGCTCTTTTTCGAAGCTCTACTCTGCCGCACTATAAATTGTGTTGCAATTCTATGTTACTCTCAGTCGGGAACTCTGACCAGACCTGAAACTGTTAGCAGGTCATTTACTTAGGGCTAGCTTTATCCTAGGCTGTCACACATCGTATCGTTCTAATTCACCTGCAGTCTTCTCTGGCAAAGGAGCGTTTGCTCTTATTTTAGTGCCTTTCAGACGTGAAAGGAAAATTAGCCTCTAATAATGAGCTGTCTCAACGCTTCAGAAATACTTCAACCTTGGGAAAGAGCGCAGTGGGAAAAGGCGCCGGCTGTTGCGTGCAGCCCGATCCAAGGTCCTTTCATTCGGATACCGCCCAACCCCTCCAAGCCTTCCATCCCTGCGGGGCAGGGGTGTGCGTTTACCGGTTAACAATTTACCGGTTTAACGGATTTACCAGCATTTTCGTGATAAATTCTTTTAACGAAAATTTCCGGTAAAGTCCCAAATTTACCGGAAAATTTAAGGACTTTTTTCATATAAAATCATGCTCGTATCTATCGAATGGAGGAGAGCACGTACTACCGATCTCAGTTTAGAAGTGATTGCTGCTATCTTCTCTGATAACTTGCTATTAGCGTTCGTGGTCTCAACCTCACTAAAACATCCATGCCCATATCAGGAGGCGGAGATGGCGCGCTCCAGCGTTAAAGCGGGCTCCACTGGAACACGTACCTCGCGCCGAGATTCCCCACACACGCGAGACAATTTGGACAGATATTGAAGCTCTCAGAATAGGCGATCGCCAGAGGAATAACGAGAAGATATGCTCATGTCTTGCTCCCGTAATTGTGTCCAAGATGTATGTAAGGCATCGGAATGAACTCCGCTAGTCTACCTGATCTCCTGCTGAACTCTTAAGCTGTTTTCCCGTATAGAAGAGAAAGAAATTCGTTATCATATCACTTTTCGTTGTTTTTCTGAAGTGTCCGGCTTTGCTCCAGAGTACGGCTTAATAGTTCAAAAAAGTGGTAGTGTAAGGTGAAAATCATTCTTTCATCGAATGAAATGATGATAATTATGATAATTTCAAAAAGTAGTTAGACTTCTAATCCAAAAGAAATATAGCAATATTTGATTGAAGGTTAGATTTTTCAAAAATGTTTTTGTAGAGTTTTGATCTAGCTTTTATCTTTTGTAAACCACTCACAATATAGATCATTACACTTATGCATTGTTAGGCCTCCGCTTGCTTTGTTTGCTTTAGGATGACATATGCATGATAAAATGAAGATTATATGGTTTTTCTGAGCGTTATGATGTTTCGGTGAGAAGCTTTACGCTTTTTTTTACATTACCTCCGCTTAAAATCATTGTTTTTGAAGTCATATTAAATTTTAAAAAATTAGCGGATTTACCGAATTTACCGGAATTTACCGGCGAATTTCCGCGCTAAAAATATGCGGTAAAAAATTTACCGGCGGCACGTCAGCGCACACCCCTGCTGCGGGGTTAGTGTATTACTACCAAACTTGGAGGAATGACACACTCAGCTCCATCCACTGGCCACACAGGTCAGTGTAAAGGCCAGTTATTGTGTTTGTTCTCAAATTATATCAATCGATTAACGCCGACCTTTACCCTCTTGTATCATTTACTTGAATTTTTTCCACCACTTTTGCAAAAAATTGCGAAAGAGCAGCAATCCTCCTACGCTTTCTCCACTTCTGAAAGCGTATAGTTCACTGTACAAAGTACGCCAGAGGGTAAAGGTGAGCGTCGATGAACTTTTGGGCGACACGTGCCGTTTGCACGGACAGACATTCTCGTCGTCAAAACAGAAGAGATCCGCACGCAGCTACATCTTCTGCCGATTTGCAAGCTTCTCTGTGCGCGTAGGAACTCAGGGCTCTGACTGTGTTTTCGTGTCCCTTTCGCCTTTTTCGGCTTCTAACTTCAAATGATCATAACCTCGGTCGTGGTGTACCAGTTTAAATAAAGCATTAGGTACTTGTTTTACTTTTTACTATTTTTTAATTGTGTATAACTGACTGAGGTGAATCGTCGAAATAGTTTGTTAAGTTTCTCTTATTCAATGTTGGATTTCTCCCTTTCAGCCTTTCTAAGAAACACGAAGAATAATACAGAGTATGTAGGCGATATATCTAAGGGGATACGAAGATATGAGAAGAACTTTAATTTCCAATTTCTGCACATTTTGAACGGATGAATTTGTTGATGTGTAATTCGGAGTTACCGCTCGGATGGGTAGGACCTTTACCGTAAACCGTACCGTTACCGTGCCTTTTTCTTTTCCCCAGATTCTCACGAGCTTCTTCTATTCTAATATGTGTCTTGTTTTCTGACTTCTGTTATTAAATACGAGGAACAAATTGCCGATTACCAGAAACGATCCTTTGGGAGTGATTTAAGAGTGCTATGGGTGGGCCAATAAGGCTAGCTGTTGTCCCAATTATTCGCAAAATCCTTTATATTGTTGCGGTTTTCTTTTTTAAATGTGTAACTACCCTTTTGAATAAATTTCTGCTATTTTTCAGTAAAGAAAGGGACAAACGATTTCGTTCCATCTGTCAAATTGTCTTTCCGCATAATCTGTGTAGTAAAGATTAAATATCCTCCTTCTTGTTGTGCACTGGGTTGGTTCAACAGGGTAATTTTCGATACCTCAGACAATTTAAATAGGAATCGTTAAAAAATTCTGTTATCTTTTCCTCTACTCTACATGTCATGGCTTCACTGCAGAATTTTTAAGCTTTTGCTTCCTAAAGTAGCTTTCAAATTATGATTTCCTTCTGATGAAATATTTTCCAGATTCAATCTATAGGGCTCCATGGCACAAAAAAGGGGCTGTCATGAAAAGTTGATCAAATTCCTCATCCAATTTTTCATCAAATTTCAAACAGCATTTCACATGTTCTACATGAATGCACCAAATTCGAAATGCCCAAATGTTTTTTGCATAATGTTACGAAGACCGCTTTCACACATGTGGGGTAAAGAACCTTGACTGAAAACTTTGACAGATAATAACTTTGCTTGGAAGCAGTTTTATTAATCGAAATAAGCACCATTACAGTTTTTTATCCTTCGATCTAAACGCTATAGCGATCTAAACACTTGAAAAAATGACAGTCGGCAGGAGACAGATCTGGTGGATATACGGAATATGGCAGAGTTTCGTACCACAATTCAATTCTGGACAATTTTTGAAACGTGCGGACGCGTGTTGTCATGCAGTAGGATTGGGCCTCTTCGACTGACTAAAGCCGGCTGTTTCTCAATCAACTTCTGCTGCATCACTTCAACTTCGGCACAGTACTTCTCCGCTGTGATAGTCCTCCAGTCTTCTAGAGCTTGCAATGGACACCACCAGCCATTGTCCACCATAAGGTTACCATGATCTTCCTTGGATGGAGGCTTGGTTCGAGCATCTCCTTGGGACTCTCATTCTTGTCTATGGGACTCTCATTCTTGACTCATTCTTGTGCAGAGCGTCGACGTTTGTCATAAAGGGTCCGATTTTCGTCGCATGTCACGACACTGTCCAGAAAAGGCTCCCTTAGGTTGTGCAACTATAACGAAGCACAGGTGGCGTGGCGCTTCAGCAACTGCCCGCCGGTCAGTTCGTGCAGGATCCACTCATCCAATTTCTTTACTTTTCCGATCGCACTTAACAGGCGACTGGTAATGCCGCCGTCAACGCCGAAATACTGGCTCTCACACAGTTTCACGGATCCGCCTCCACCATGGCTTCAAGTTGGTCGTCGTTAAGGAGTGATGGTGGCCTACCTCGCTCTTCACCTTCGAACCTTTCATCTCCAATCGAAACTTTTCCAACTACTGGCGAATTGTGCGTTCCTTGGCGAAATCCTCCCCAAATGCAGCGTTGGTGTTACAAGCTGTGGCCGCGGAGTTGTGTCCACTTTTAAGTAGAGCACCCGAACACATACCACGCCGACCCGACGCAACTACGTCACAAAGGCTATAAATGATAAGAAACCGGGGATTTTGCGCTCTCAGAAACTATATACAATGTCTGAAACGGGAACATTCGCAGTAACGAAAAACCAGGAATCGACCAGAAATTGAGGTATCAAAATCGGCCATTTCATATGCAATGACCTAATTACAGTAGCACGAGCACGAGCTTTATGCTGGACTGCAAAATTTGGAAGTTCAAGGTGTAAAAATTCCTTCCAAAAGGCCCTGTTTTATTTTAAAGAAATCGAAGTCGTTTTAGCAGCTCCTGGAAAGTAAGCGCGCATGTCTTCCTTCTTCTTGCCACTCAGTTTTCCTTTCTATGTTTCGCGTTTTATTTTTCTTCAAGGACAAGGAGGAGCGTATCGTATACAAGATAAGTCCACTTAGCCAGACTTTAAGGTCTTCGAGAAAAGGGCTGAAGCCGGCCAGCCCAGAATATTCCATAGTTCAAATATCTGCTTTTGGAACAGTCAACACACGCACATTCGAAGTGCTGCTTGCTCTAGAATCTACAGGTCCTTCCAAGAGGACCTTCTTAGAGGGACATTGGCGATAACACACGCATCTGCATTATCGCCATCATTATGCCAAGTCACAAAGACATCTCGTATACACGACTCGCACACCTAGGCAGACTCTATAGTCTTCAGGAAGAAGCCTCCAAACGGGCGCGCAACAGTCTAGAAAACCAACCCTAAGCTCCTCAGAAGCCGCTCAATGAAAGCTTCTTCATGTGTAATGAAGTTCGCCAACAATCTTCTTACAATTAGAGTAGTACAAGCTTTATAAGACGGATCGCGACAGTCCTCAAAGGCGAAGCTACCCTTGTCTCAGTGTTAACGGAAGCATTCTACGGATTAGAGAGCAGCGGCATCTCCGGTTCGGTCGTCATTAGCTTGTCTGTCCCCGTAATCTCCGAAGTGTTTTTGTCTGCTGCAGTTCGCGGTTACCTCTATATGTGTGCCGTCGCCTCCCTCTATTTCTGCGGCTTCCTCTGCTATGCCGGAATGTTCCGTGTGCTCCTCAAGATGAAATCTCCGTCCAGTACGCCGCTTTCTTTCATTCAGTGCGTAGTCCTCGATGCAGATTCCTATGTAGTAGCCTTTCTCATTGTAGATTATTACTTCACCCCTCACACAGCCAGGTACTATGCCATCTTTTTGTATAATCGTAAGCTCGTTTCCTCGTGCTCCCTCACTCTGGAACGTCGGCGACTTCTGCAACAAAATCCTTGAATCGCCTACCGCCGATCCCTTAAACATTTTGCGCCCTCGACGACGTTTTCTATGTTGGAATAGCCTCTGTTTGGAGCCGACGTTCAAATTTAACTTTTCTTAACCTGGCGTTGAGTGACAGCAATCGAAGGCAAAAATGTGTTAGAAGTTGGAACAGCGGAAGGTCAAGTTTTTGTGAAGAGGTCTGTACATATCAGACTTGTATCTGGAAGGTAGTGGCACCGACTGATTAGGTGTCACATTGGCTTGAATCCACAACTAATACGAAACTTGCTTGGGTGTGCACAGGTAGGAGTAGAGTTAAAATAGCCGGAACTAAAACACAGATGGAGCAGAGCACGAGCTTCCCACTCATTCAGACGCCATCATTCCTCACTTTGGCGCTGTCACATACCATACATCTTGCAAAGCTCAACTCTCTCATAGTGTGTTACACTTCATCTCTAGACATTGCTTTGCTTTGCCGAAAACGACATATTGAAGGAAATGGAGAATAGCTGGCTTTTGAAAACGAGAAATTAGTTAAAGTCTTCCCAAATGTTTCCAACCTTTGTCCGCCTTTTCATATTCATGTTCGTAAAACTCTTAACCTCACTCCATGTCACATCCTAGCTGCAATACATGTTGCGAAGTTACTTTTGGAACGATCTACGTCCTCTCGTTGCGCCCACCCGTGGTGTATTTCGTGCTCCACGGTTAATGTGCACTCCACCCAGAATTTTTATCTTTTTACATTATTCCTCGTTCTTTTTTTTAATTAGCTGTCTTGTTATTTTTCAGCACCTGTCTTGAGCTGTTCTGAGTGGTAGCCTTCATTTTGCCTTCTGCAAGGGTTGTTTTTCTCTTTCTGTTGGTCCCTGGAGTTGCACACTCAGATCCCACCACGTCCTTATAATCACAGTGAAGTGAAAGCGAGTCACAGTTATGCCTGCTGTCCGATTGTTACGCCGGCAACTTATTCTCTATTTCAGTTTTTAATTTGACCGCAGTTTTAGGCTGATTATGAGTTCCCTTGTACTGCGTCAGTCCATCTAACTTTTTTATCTCTGCGTCATCCAAATTTCATACCACTGCACGGCAATCGGCACTAATCAATCCTTACGAGGTGTGGACCACGCGTTTTACCTCTACGGAGTATAGAGGCGAGTTGAATGCGCATCTGACTTATACAATGACTAGAGGTAGCCAGCCGTTGAACAAGTCCGCAATGACTCTTCCTGGGTAACTCCGGCAGCGCACCTACACCGGAAGGATGCAGTGTTTGGCTGGGCCATGCACAATAACCGAACCCAAAAGCCAGTCGCAAGCGGAGCAAGGGAGGATGGCTCCTGCCGACTGCGCCACACTCCTCTGAGGTGTCCACTCATTACGCGGGGAGGAGCAGATCGTTCACTGCATTATAGTCATGCTGACTTGCTTCTAGACATCCGAGATACCGTTCTCAGACAAGTAGCTATAGAACGGGGACACTGGTGACGGGTTCTGCTTCATCTATGCATTCGGACGGGTTCGGTCTTCCACCACCAGTGCGTGCCGTCCGACTTTCGTCGCTATGGCTTCGAAATCAGCTGCTCGATAGGCTGTTTACCTGCGGAATGTCAATGCGGCCCCAAATCACTGCATTTGCCAGGCTTATGCTGTCACTAGCTGACGGTGTTTTTCAGTTGTGCGCGTCTCCTGCTAATCATCGCGACGTGGATACAAAACACTGCAGTGCGGCTAATTTATTTGTCTTATCCAGACCCTTACAAGCATCGATTCACCCACCATCAGTAGTGCTATCGTAGAACGTTGGTCAGATCTTCCTTCAATAATTTACAACCTATCCCTAATAACTTCTGCGTTGTTTGTTCATGTCTGTTCATGCTGCATCTTTATACAAAACTGGAAGTCTGTCATGCAGTTCTTAGCGTTTTATCGTACAAGGATTGCAGTTTGTTTGCGTTGCTCCATCCTTATGGGTAAGGATGGAACAACGCAAACATACTGGACAACAAAACAATCGCCAGAGCGATGCAAACAGCGCATCGTGCATTGGAGAGATGTCTTCTGAGGACAAGCCTTCGTCAGCAATGGCAGCAAGGCCTGCGAAGCTCGGAGCTAAGGGAGAAGTCGCAATTAGCAGATCCGCTTCAGTACATGAAGAAGTCCAGATATCGCAGGGCCAGACACCTGCTTCGACGAAGGGACGATAGATGGAGTCTCCACGTCACAGAATGGCTCCCAAGAGGCCATAGGAGACCACTGGGACGACCGCCAACGCGATGTGCAGACTCACTCTCAAGATCGTTCAGAGAGCGGAGTCTGCCTCACTGGATGCAAGCTGCCAGAGATCGAGCGGTCTGGAAGAGTTGGGGTCCCCTCTGAGAATACCTCCAGCCGACAAAATGACCATCAAAGTAAAGTAAGTAGGTTTGCACAATACCTGAAGGATTCAGTTTTTAATTTTTAATCGATCGGTCTGCTGAAAGACCCATGTTTTTGTATGTGATGTCTTTGAAGCACTTTGGGGTCCACTGTATAAATTAGTAAATTAGTGTTTTAACTCACACAGACAAGCCTTGTAGTGCGCTGAGTAGCGGAATTGTCCGAGCGGTCGCTAGCAACCTCTCTCTCCTCGCTTTCGTCGCTCTCTGCGTCCCTGTCGTGTACCAGGATGCTGCAATGGAGCGCCTCGCTTGTAGGACACGAATAGCACCAAAACTTCCCTTAAGGGCCTTTACGAAGGGATCCGACCAACGCGTTGGCGCTCTTCTGTCAACCGGCTTGACCAACTGATGGTGAGTTATGACCTCTGTGCAGCGGGGGCCTGTGATCCCATTGTGAGGCCGGTCTACCTAATTTTCGACGACTTAGTGTAAACTGCAGATGACCTGCAACGTCGACGAACATAAATCGTAGAACCGAACATACCACCGATTATTGCGGGCGCTGTGCTCTAATCTGCAGGAGATGAAAGGGAAATGCTCTGTGAAGATGTTTGTTGGCGTGCTGTGCAGTGCCTACGGTTTCCGTGATTGGAATTAATGGTAATAGTAATACCTCCTTCTTTTTTCCGGAATCTTGTACTCTGACTGTTATTATTCATGGGTGTTTAGTTAGGATACGTTGACAAGTTTAGAAAAAATGTATCTGGCTAATTTGTTATAGCAACGCGATCAAAACGTGTGAGAGCTTCTTTACGAAAACTCTGTGAAAGTCAGGTTTATAGTTGTGCTAGAGGAGGCTTTGTGTGTGCACCTTGGAGCTCTATCTTTCAGAGCATCGTTCCCTCTGCTGCGTTTCAACTACAATGGTGTTTGCTGTGGCATCGCCTTTTGCGTTCGAATGGAGGGTGCAACTTTTCCTTTTGAACCATTCGCATGACTGTGGAATGCACACCGTTTAGTAGCTGGGTTACACCGCATCCGCGTCTCGGAAACTGCTGGAGAAAATTCGTTGAAGTGTAATGTCGCGTCGAGCTCACCATGTGTTCAAGTGATAATTGATAGAGTGATTGCTCTCATAAAATACTCATCTGGAGAAGTTGGCAGACTGCACATATGACCTCAGATCGGTGGCACGGTTGGTTCCGTAGACGGACTCACTTTCCTCAAAACTGATTAGATTGCTGCAGGCAGCAAACTATTTGTGAGCTTCAATGTGTAGGGAATACTTCGCTGCGTGGTGCATGTGGAATGGCTTGGTACTTCCTTTTTCCGTATTGTCGTCTTCCACCAACACTCCCAGCTTAATACTGTTTGAGCCGTGTTGACAGACGTGTGTGGTCGCACGCAAAGCTGTTCTCAAGTGCGGATGTTAAGAGCCGGATGATCGGTACGTTCTCCGGTTTTGCCAGCCCATGTGAGCGTTCGCTTCAGCCTTTGAACCGGTTCACTTAATGCTGTTATTTATTTCCATGACTTGGTCAGTTTATGCGCTTGCTGTCTGCTTAAAAGATAACGGTGGCTGGTTATTACGACGTCCTTCTACCGTACCTTATTTGGAGAAAGAGGGATGTTCTCGAGAATTGACCATTTTTCGACGTATCAGCTGTTTGAACTTCATCGTATTTCATGACAGTTGTGAAACTCCTGGAGTACAAACGTTTCTGTTGAGATCGAATGCACGTCTTCTAACGCTCGGTCCTGAGCTCATCTCTGTAGAAGATCCTCTTTACGCAGCTGCAGCTTGTTTATTCAGTTCCCTCTTCTAAACGCTGTGCTATTGATTACGTAGAACTCGTGTGATATCCTTTTCGCTCGTATTTTACCCTTCAAATTGTGTATTCAAGGAAATGACAGCCATGGACTTGGAGAGTTATCCGCTGCACAAGGCGGCATTTTTCAATGACGTGCAGTCCATATCACACCTCATTAAAGCGGGTGAGTTATACCCTGACTTTGCTTTCGTTCTCTGAATGAGGCGGCCTGCTATATGTTATGAAAAGGTTCCCTACATTTCTGTGATATTGCTAGCTTGAGGGTATGTCAACAGGACCACATGACCCTGACTGTATGCGTACGGGAACAGGGCAAGGTTCGCGGGAAGTAGAGCTCCAGAGGATTCTGTGGTGGATGCAGTGAATTGACAAATTTTGTTATGGATCTCTTTCATCGCTTCGAGGTTGGATAGTTGGCAGAAGACTTTCATGCCCTAGCAGGGCACGGCTGAACTGGTCGGTAACAGGAAATCTTTGTAGGCAAAACACGCCTCAGAGATTTCTCCGCGACATCTAAAAAAGGACTAGAGTGCGAGACGTGTCTTAAAATGCGTTGGTTAACAATGACTTTCTTGCAACCTTTGCTGATGCTAAGGTTGGTAACTGAAAAGCCGAAATTGAAAAATGTGTAACTCTAAAGAGGGCCGGATTCAACTTGAGCTCGACCTATTGTTCGTACGAGTTTGCTGTTCTCATTTCTCAGTTTCAGGTCGTAGTTTGTACGAGCAAGATATGCATGGAAACACGGCATTACACATATCAACAATGCTGGGTCATCGAGGTATGTCACTTCAGCCGTCAACGCCTATATTTTCTGCATATTCTTTCTCATTGTTTTACTGTGTTATACATTCTACGCGAAGGTAAAAGGCCTCGTGTGCCCCTGGAAGACGAAGGTTGGAGATATCCTTATTATTTGGAAAATCCTGATATCTCCGTGCGTCACTTACTTCCACTGTAGTTGTTTATGCAGTAATGAGGGGTGTTCAGAAGAGATTTGTATAAACGTTCTCTTGGTGCGTATTTGGTTAATTTTTCTTTATAAACTAATTGTTGTGTGGAGCGAAAAAGGAAAAGTGAGAAAATGTGGGCACTGTTGCGGCTTTTAAGAGGCACCCAACGTACACTGCAATGAGGTAAAAAACGTTGTGCGAAGGGTAATAAATTATTCGACAATGGTCAGGCAAAAGGATGAAAAGCACTTATGGGATCCTATGTTGTTGCTTTCGTAATGGCACAGGATGATGGAGGAAAGTGCGACACAGTGCAAAAGCCCATTTAGGGGAAGATTTTCTGAATTCCAAGAGTTCCCCGTGTCAGTTGAAATTTGATTGAAAATTTTGGTAAAACGTGAAGAGTACATTGGCAGAAACCTAACGAGTACAATAGTTTAGTGCTTTGAAAAGCACGTCAGGCATAGAATTTCTTCTGAAGCAATACGTTTCTGCTCACCTTCTTTGCTAGATTAGTTCACGTTTTTCCTGAGCACCAAACATATCGTGTTGAAGGGGTATTCTCTTCCCCAGTCGCTCCAATTGGTTGAGCTCGGGGTAACAAAGTCGAAGGTGGGGCAGGCTGTCAGCTCGCCTAAATCGGTTATTGATTCTAGATCTACTTATGCCAGCAAAGCCTTCCATCTCTCAGGAATCAGTGAATTGTTACCAAACGTATATTGGAAGGATAGAACACTTACCTGTCCCCTGAATGCACACCACAAGACGCTGTAGGGGCCCATCTAAGTATTGAATTTGCCTCAGTTTACGATATCTCGTAATTGGACGTCGAATCCATTTTGTTTCATTTTACGATATCTCGTAGAACACTAGTCAATTCCTTTTTGGATACGCCACGCATTCTACCTCTTCGGCATGTCGTGGAGGCAGTTTGAATGCGTATCGGCATATACATACAATCGCCTGTGGTAGCTGAACAAGTGAACGTTTTATTCTCCTCAAGCATTCACCGAACCCGGAGGGATGGAAGTCTTGGTTGGTCTGGGGCGCAGAGATTCCGTCAAGTATGGGGTCTAGCACTCGCGCCCATGCTTGTTTCCCAGGGATTGAGTGGCTCCATCTTTTATCTCCGGATGTTTGGTTTCGATTCCCGCAAGAGTATGCGGCCTGGATAACTCTTTTCTTTCGATCTGACACCGAGCTTTAGTGCTCTCGTCGTTGATTCTTCAACTTTAATTTGAACAGCCATTTGTGCAGCTTGCAACTCGTAGCCTGTTCGCTGGGTTTTTCAGAGGCGACGGCCCTACTGCTTGCACACAACGCACCAGTGAAAGTGAAGAACTGCGATGGATGGAATCCACTCATGGAAGCCGTAAGTTACGGTGATCGGCAAATAAGTGAGTTACTACATACAGTTATCTATGTTAAATAGGCCGCAATCGGCTGTGCGCAGCAGATTGTATGTACTGAGAAGTTGGGGCAAATCTACTCCCTTTGTGAAAATAATTTGAGCGGCATTGCATCCTTGTACGCTAGACTGTTGATATTGCTGGTGATGGTTCACGGTCTAGCCAGCTTAACTGAGCGTATGGGTGCTAGCGTTTGAGAATAGTTGTCCTTTTCTGTTGAAGATGGTTGTGACTTTCAGTAACTGAGATGCTGCGAAAACTGAAGGCTCAATCGCGAATGGGAATCTCGTCACGAAAGGCACATCTCATAAAAATGTTGGAGGATATCGGAGATTTTTATCTCGAGCTGAAATGGGATTTTCAGAGCTGGAGTAAGTCACGAGGCAATGCATTAGTTTTTCGTTATTGCGCAGTGTGTTCATGAGTATTCGCCAGGCCGTTTTGCAACTTCATATATAGTTTTCCCGATAGAAAGTCTTTGGGTTGAAGCGAAGTAGTGACGAGGGGATGCTGAGAGTGAGACTGTATATGCGTACTTATCGCTGCTTTTCAATGTAAATAATAGGAGGGGAGTTTCAGAACGATTTGAGTAACTGTTATCCGATCTTTTCTGGTTGACTTTCCTGCACGTCTATTCTCACTCACTAATTGTTGAAGCACATTGGGCACACTGATAAAGCGGTATGGCTGAAGGTGAAGTTTAGGCCTGAGTTATACTCCCGCATGAGCGTCCGCGGAAGGGCGGAAATCGCGTCGAGATCCCTCACCTGGCCAATTGCCGCGCCCCGCCACGCCCGCCTTCCGCGGTGCACCACTAGTCCGCGGAAGTTCCGCGAATGCTCCGCGGGAGTATAACACTGGCCTTAGACAAACTTGAGAAGCATACGGTTCCATTGATAATTGACCCTGTGTTCTTGCCTAGGTGAAATAGACATTCAAACTGTCTTCGATGTATCAGATAGTAGTGGGATGTATGAGCATTCCCAAGGGATTGGTTGGTGTCCCCGGTTTTTGGATTCCAAAGTCAGTACATTCCAAGTAACATGCACCATTTTGACTAAAATTAAACACTTCTGTTTGTAGCCGGACACATTTGAGAGTAAAATGGACACTTTACAAATCGAACTACACCTGTATAAAGTTTCAATAAACACGGCCCAATAACGTCAAAACCAAGTCAAAATTACCCTTCCTTAAATGAAGTCATACCATGTATAATCGAGCTAATCCAGGTATGTTAAGGCCCGTGCACATTGCTGCGACGGCGGCACAGCAACACGTGTCGTGTTCGCCGAGGTGGCCGTCGCCCCACTTGCCGCATGCCGCTGTCGCAGCAGTGTGAATGGGCCTCCACACGTTTACCCGTCCGGATGAGCACTATATATCTGGTTTCTCGGATGCTGCAGTGCGACTTCGCGCAACGTCGCAGTCGCCGCATCGCGACACACAGTATCCTGCGTTGGAGCGCGAGCTCTTTCCGGTCAAAATGGACGAAAATAGCAATACAAGGCTGGGACGTAAACGTTGTAACGACGAAGGCTCCCGAAGTCGTATAGTGTAGAACTTCATCTTTTATGTTCCAAAATAAGGTTGGGAACTTTTTGGAGCTATACTTTAACATTTTAGATTTTCATATTTCAAGCAGTGTATAGATTTTTCTGCCTTATAGGCAGGGTCAGCTCCTCTTTTGTGTTGGCAACACCCATGGTTAGCATTACAACTAGGAAAAACACAACAGCGATTCTTTCCGCGTCGAATCCAAATGAGCAAGCGCCGTGATTATTAATTGATGAAGAGCGGCGCTTTCCGCTCTTGTCTCCAGCCCCAGAAAAGCGTAAGATGAAGGATGGGTTGTGGAAAACCATCGGGGCAGCTCGTTAGATAGGATACTCCAGAATGGGAACTGCATGAATGCTGTGGAGGGTGTTCACGCCTCACATGAACAGTGTTGAGGATCCTGCACCATCCTTCGCAGTATCAATATGCGAGCCCCGTTTGTTGTACTGTTATGAGGGTGAGAAGGTTAGAAGAACAGAAGAACCATTGTCACGGCCTTCCATTTTAGGATCGCGCATCCCGCAACCTAGCTTTTGGAGGCCGGAAAGCAGATAATTTGTTGGTGTGTTGCGTGGGAAGATTGCCTCTTACATTCGCCCTGTATGTGCCGTTGCCTACTGGGATAGCCGTGTAAATGCTATTTAGATCTAGAGGCATCTATTTACAATCTAGAAGCAACAAAAGCAACCACAAACAGAATGAGCACGGCAGCGTCTACAATTGCGACTACCGTTGAATCTCGAAATATATGTGTGTGTGTTTTGTAATTGGCTGAGTCACGCGAGATTGGTAACCTTTTATTGGCGAAGGTTTCGACAAAATTGCCTTCCCCAAAGACCTAAATAAGCAAAAACCTTCGCAGAGTTGGCCAAACAAATACCCTTGTGAAAATTAACAGGAGAGTGTCAGAACGCTGTTTAGGGAACGCGATAAAACTATCGCAACAACCAAAAGCCAACCTTAGGAAGTAACTACTGCCTAGATAGTGGTTGTTTCCGTATTCCACTTTTGTCGATCTTCCCTTCGGTTAGTTTTTGGCTGTTGCGATCGTTTTATTCGCTTTTTTTTCTTTGTACGCAGTCCTATACAGTTTTATTTAACATAAATTTTCTTAAAACGAAAGCTTGCTTTGCGTTCGTTCAAAATATCTGTTTTGACTTAAGATATGTCTACTTTGTGTTGAAAGACGTCCATTTTAATGTAAAAATCGTATATCTTTCGCAGACTGATTTTTTTTTTGTTTTGGTGGTACCATATTCCGTTTCGCTTACAGTTCCTCTTCTATCGCGAATGCTGCCGTCTGATGTGTGTCAAATCTACAAGAAAGGCACCCAGCTGCGTATGGATACAACACTTGCTGATTTCAAGTAAGTTTTTCGCGCGAAGCGCGTTCCTTCCATCAGCTTCCGTTTTCTTCATTAGCTTTCCCTAGTTCATATTATAACTGATGGGATCGTTTTAATTATTATCTTCAGCGAACGTCGATGGGAGCGAGGAGACATATCGTTTGTTTTCAACGCGAAAGCTAAACACGAATCTGACGAGTTAATAATTATGGACAACAATGCTAAAGTGAGTCGCCTCCAGCTTTCTGTACCTGTGTCACCTGTCGTTCGGTTGATCATAGAGTTGCTCGAGCGAGCGAACCGAACAACCGAACCGAGCGTTTCCATCCGTGCATTTTACGTTCCAGAAATGGGGCTCTTTCGGGGTCAGGGGAACGAGGCCCTTTAGAGTTGCGGTGTTTGACTGAAGTACTCACGGGTAACTAGTCAGGCTGTCGTGCGCATGCTTTTGGCCGAGCCCACAACTCCGCAACCACGCACTCTGTGCAAGAAAATGCCAACGCCCACACACAAGGGACGAGTATACTCGACCAGCAGGCGGAAGGAGTCCATCGCCTGCATCCCTCGTGCGGCTCTAGGTAGTACACGGTTTCATGATTCCTCACCCTGTCAGGGGACGGGCCGCGAAAAGCGGTCCGAGATCCCTCTTAGCAAGAGTTCGAAGGCCCTTTAATGGGGAGACCCGTGGGTGCAAGTCTACAGGGTGCGCCATAAATATGGTCACTCAATAAAAAGCGAATTACTCACGGGAAATTTGTCAGGGAATAGCGAAACTTCCTCAACAATTGATTAACAATCTACTTAACACGCAAAATGGATATCATCCAATATGATCTTCCTTGGCACGAATGACAACCTTCAGATGCTTAGGGTAGGACTCAATGGCGGCACGCAAGGTTGCTTGCGGAATTTCCTTCCATGCTTTTTCCCATGAAGATTTCAATCCTCGAGTCGTAGTGCGTCTTTTAGCGCAGGCTTCACCCTCTAGAATGAACCAACGCAGTAATCCATAACACTCAAACCTTACGAGTTTGTCGGCCATTCAGAAACAGGGATGAAGTTGGGGAGATTCCTTGCGCACCACTCCTGAGTCTTCTTGGACTTATGAGCGGGTGCGCCGTTCTGGTGAAAGGTCCATGTTGTATTTCCAGAGTGTTCTTGAGCCTAGGGAAGCAACTCCTTCATCACAATGTCGTTCACGTAGACATTGGTGTTGACCTTTGCTCCTTTTTCAACGAAAACCAATCGTGTCCATCTTGTGGCGCAAACTCCGGCCCAAACCATAAGGGAAGCTGCATGAGAGTTTCTGTTAACGGTGTCTGCATCCTCACCACTTTCAGCCAATAACCGCGAGTTTCGGCGGTCAAAATGCTGCTCAATTGAGAAAAGTTTCTTATCAGTGAAGAGCGTCGTGCAGTGGTCGTGCCGCTCGAGGAGTCTTGGACATTTTTTTCTTCTTCCTTCCATCTGTGCAGGCGTTTGTCCGTGCAGTTGACGGAACCTGTAGGGGTATAGTCCAAGTTCATTCTTAGCAACTCGCTTCATCGTCGTAGCCGATACGTTGAGCTCGGATGCCATCTTTCTCATGCCGTGTCCTGGATTCCACTTGAATTGTTCTTTCACGATTTTTCAAAGACTGCTCGTAGCTACGGATACCGAGCAGCCAGGTCGGGAACGATCAACGAGAGAGTTACGTTCCACACAGCGATAGACTCATCTTGTGCAGCTTCAGCAGACGAGCGATGTTGGGAACAGAAAGTCCTGCCGTTCTCGGATCCAAGATTGCGCCTCTTTGACAACAAGGCTTTACCATTTCTGATAGAAGCAGTGTGGAGATGCAAAAAACACTATATACGGTTAAGATGACACGTAGAATCCGAAGAAACAATGGAAACATAAAAACGTTCGCAAACAAATACAAAAAATGACGCGCGAAAAAGTGACCATATTTATGGCGCACCCTGTATAGACTCGTTTTACACTGTATCCCGTTTACTGGTCACTTTACCTTATCGGCAACAAACCTCGAAGGTCTCCCTACAATTAACCGTCTTCGCTCCTCAAATGGATTTTTGATTAGCAAGTAGTTTTTTCAAGCGAATGAAGACGTTATGAAATTCGGTAACTTCAAGATAAAATCAGAATTCGTTTGTTCTGGCTGCACAAGCCTGCCTAGTGAATTTGATGTTTTTGGAGCCTTTCCTTTGTGATATTTTGTAGTGATTAGTCGTGAATTTCTCTTTTCTCAGAACGATGAATGGACAGTTCACTTGTTCAGGTGTTTCAACGGGTACGTCATGAGGAGTCTGAGGCTGAAGTTGATGAAGAAGTGGATGTCCTCATGTCCTCTGACATTGTATCAGCTCAGGTATGTCTAGTAATGCGTAACAGTCCTCTCCACTAAATACCTTCATGTAGCTCCGTATTTGTTGCCTTTTTATCCGTCTGTCTATGCTGTCCTTGTTACGCGGTGGTGGAACTGGGCCATATAATGAAAATTAAAGTCAAGTACGCTTATGTCTTTGAAGTTACACCCCGGTTATCGTTGCAAAAGATTGGCAAAATATGTTTTTGTCGCTGAATGAGCTTTTTCACTGCGAAGATATAGCACCAGGGGATGCAAAGACTGGATACGGCTTTGAAAGCCACCGAGGCAACCTCAAACTGCTTTTTAAGACGCTATATGAGTGCGAGTGCCAGAGGAGGCGCTGGATGTTACATGCGTCCCGAGGTTCTTGGTTCGGGTTCACCTATCTCACCTGAGCAATCACTCCTTCAAAAGAATGAAACTCTGACTTCTATACTGATTGGGCCCTTAGGTCATTATATAGGCCAGATTGCCTCCTCTTTATCCTATAGAATAAAATCCGTAGCGTATCCCCAACCGGAGTTGGTTAGCAGCGTCCTTTACCCTTTGTTCTTACCTTGTTATCGGTCGTGTTTTGGCTGACATCAAGTTATCTTTCATGGTAATTTTTAAGATATGAATGCACATGCTTAGCGCACTTGGTATTTAAATATATAAACTCGCACAAGTTTACCCAGTAACCTGGCTGGACACCGCAAAATATGGTGTTGACCATGCACATACTCAAATGGCCTATGACATCTCGTATAAGTGGAATGTGTTGCGCATCTCGATCTGGGATTACTTGACGCCTTCGTTTATCCCTTATTCTTTACGTGAGCGGTCACAATCAGCTTCAAAGATGGCATAATGAGCAGCTGATCATGGCTGTTGCTATCAGTTTTGTTTGGCTTGTGTACCTTTTGGCGCCAAAGAAGCAGAAATGTGTAACACGGGTAGTGCACGTGAGCTGAAACTGCTACTTTCAGATGTCGACAAAGACAATCACCTTCCGGCAAGCTTTCTCTGGATGGGTTTTCAAGCATGCTAGAGAGGTACTGTAGGGTTTCCGGTTTTATTTTTTCTCATGTTGTAATAACTTTCAAGGACATTGTTACTTCGTTTTATTCCGCGTTCGTATGACTGACCTCCATAGAGCCTTTTCGCTCAGTTAATTCTCCTCTTTTTATCCCCTGGAGTAGCTATCCGTTAGGGAAGGTTGAGGCACAGTTATGTAGAGGTTTTTGAAGCGAAGGTATTTTCTAACACAGCGTTGCGAAGAAAGAATGCTTTGTTAATAGTCCAATGAATGGATCAGCCTTTCGTTTTGCTAGGAGTCGCGCCAGAACTGGGGAGAAATTGTTGTATGGCACATAGCTGCGGCGGAGAGGTTACATACTTTAGCACTAGTCTTCTACTTTCTGATAGCTGTTTCAATACTGTATGGTGCTGCTTTATCTGTAAACTGCGAGTTTTAGGAGCAAATAGGAGACTACAATGTGAACTTTTACCTCGTCGAAGGAATGAAGCTGGTATCACGCAAGCGACGGGAGCACCTGACCGCTGACGATATAAAGAAGAACAAGTCCTTCATGCAATCACTAGCAAGCGGATCAGCTGTAGGTGATGAAGATTTTAAGGTGAGACGACAGAGTCTTCCGCTATTTTGATAATTTTCCATTGAGCGACGAGGGGTGTGTCTCGACTTAGTGATGATGCTCCAATCACGGATAGCGTAGTGGTGGAGGTGGCGAACTTAAAACTGCCCGGGAAAGGCCAGGATCCTTGTTTTGCATAAGCAGCTGCATTTCTCCAATGTTAACCTGGGTAGGCATCCTATGTTTACTTTCAGTTGCGGGGATAGTTCAACCTTGCAATGATGCAACTGCCACTCTACATTCCTATGAGCGCATTTTTATTGTTTATCACTTTTCGAGCCTCTCTATGGTCCGTAAATGGCTATGTAAACATCTATCCAAGAGATTTGGAGTTTTTTGTTGTTGTTGAATGAGTGTGATAAGCAAACATGGTCATCTCATCGAGCAACTGCAGTCGCGCTGGTTCTTCCCAACCGATTTCAAGGTAGACAACTGTAAGGTAATGGTGGTCGTGTTACAAATGTTAGTGTAAAAAGATCAGAAGTAAAAGTGTGTCTCATTTTTGTCACTAAAGGCACGCACTACGTTATTGCTTTTGTGTCATCGAAATTCCGTTCGGGATCTGAATACTCATTGACCTCCCACTAGCCATCTGATTCTGCCTTGTACTTTGACCGCGCACACTCGTGCAGGCGCAGAAGATTCGTGTAGGAAATGGGGATTTTTCAACTACTAGAACTCCACTATAAGTAGGGATGCAACTTTTGCAAGAGCAACGACCACTGCGGACTGGTGAAGAAAAACTTCTCCAAACTACCCCAACAGGTTGACACGGTAATGGATTGGTGATGTAATTATTCTGTTACTTCCTTTATTTGTTCTCATATGTGGATGTCACATGTAATAAATATCAATATTAATATCACGTAATCCGCAGGGTCGTTGACTGCAGTTGAAATTGGTCAGAAGGTTTGTTTCTCATGTTTGCCCAGGTTTTTCCAGAACCATTGAAAATGTTTATATTGCCAGTTTTCGTGTCAAAACTTGGAAGACATAAACTTCACTTCTATCACAGAAGTTACTGGTATCATTTCAGGGTAGAACTATAAAACTAAAATCACTGCCAGGAGTACACTGCAGAAATGCAGCAACTAACTCATAGCATGGCAGTGAACCATCCACCATTCAGATCCAAGTCTGCCACCTTCATCATTGACCCTCTGTGGTTGTAGCTGCAACAGCTGTAAGTAAACAACGTGATCTTTGAAAACCTGTTGCACCTGTCTACCTTGCTTGTGCCAGCTATAACATGCACACAGTTTATACTATTCAAATTCCTTTCGATTGGCATGGATCTCGTTTCAAAGTGCTGGGTTAAGTTGGAACAGTCTTTGTGAGCTCTTTGAACATTTACAGTCCCCGCCCATTGTCCCTCCAGCGTCTCCGGATTCTGATTCTGATCTGACGTAGCTTTTTTTCGGGAGACGGCCAACTCATCTCTAGGATAGGGATAAAGGACACTGTAAGTCAACTCCGCCAGATGCGCAAAACATTCTACTTGTGGGATATCATGAAAGCGATTTGAGCACGTACTTGACCTAGCAATGACTAACAGTGGGCGGCCATTGGACAAGTCAGTGTTGTGGCCTTCACAGACAAGTGTGTACCAATCCACCAACGCCAACCAACCAAGATGAATAGTTGGTCGGCCTGGACGGGATCCGAACTAGGAAGGTTAGTAGGAGTGCACGCGAGAGCCGGTGCCTGTTCCGACTCCGCTAACAGACGTCATTTTCCCTTTGCACCAATATAAACCAACTCCAGATAAGACGCGTTGGTCATAGAGCTACTCTCGGTATAGCATAATCCGGAGAAGAGGTATACAGAGTCCCGGTATAACGCGGCCAGGGCTGAATTCCGGTCCTACGAGGAAACTGAAGGGGAACGAGGGCCTGTTTGTGGACCCGCCGCCAGCGAAGGGAGCGGCTGAGTCGCCCGTGCAAAACATACCAAGCGATTAATACAGAGCGATAATTTGGTAAGAACCGATGCATCCTCTTCCTGGCGACCAGGGTCGGACCATGAACAGCTCCCAAGATGCTAAGTGTTTTCTAATCAGAGCTATCTTTTTGTGGTTTCGTTCGTAGTCGTAGTTGGGATAGTATGTTGGGCTGCGCGCATCACTCATAAAGGTATTGGTAGCTAGGTACTTGTGAAGCAAAGGGCCCGTGGTGCCGTGGGGTTGCCGGGAAACATGTTAACGCGGCAAACCCACGGCACCACGGAGCCGGTACTTATGAAGCACCTGTCCTCGGGTGCCGTGGGTTGCCGCGTTTCCGCCGCGTTAACAAGTTTCCCGGCAGCCCCACGGCACCGCGGGCCCTTTCCTTCATAAGTACCGGTAGCTACAATGACGAGCGTGGTTGCGGTGCGCGTTGAGCACATTGGAGCAAACTAGGTATTCGTTATCAGCTGCCGCAAAGTAGACGATTTCGACTGTCAGGAAAGATAGAAGAAGGTATTGTGAACTAGTGCTGAGATGATTCAGTTCTTTGGCTGACGTTGTCTAACATAGGTTTGGGACGGGTAACATCCCATGTGTTTTATCGTTCAATGCCTATTACCGAAAATATCACTGAAGGCAGAAGCATCATTGATTTTCTGTTACTATTATGTGGCTTCGGGTTCTTTTTGTGGTTACGTACTACACTGTCACTTAGCAGTAATCAGTGGCTTTGGATAAAACGACAATTGTTCACAAAGAGGCGTTGAAAGGGCAAACTCCGGATAGGACGCGAGTCCAACTATAACAAGCATTTTCTTCGATCTTTTCAAGCGCTTTATAACGAGAGTGGACTCTATGTTGCCTGTAGGAACGTATGAGCGTTTATTAGTTTGGGTAATTGTAAACCAGTGGATGAGATTCAAAGATTAGCGCATGGTTCGGAGTTGCAGATCGGTCGAATTTTTCTGGAAGGAATTTCGAGTATGTATTGCAACGAAGTCAGACCGCGGTTTGGAATTTTTAAAAAATCGTTCTGTGCTGTCGGCTACATCGACTACATTATTAGAAGCCGGCGAATGGAGCTGTTTGCGTACGGTATCAAAAGATTGTTGGAACTTTGAGGGGTTTTCATTGATGTAGGTGACATCAGATGATTGTTTTCCGTCGAGTCCTCCTCGTTACGATTTGAAGGCAAAGAAACTTGACAGTTCCAATACGTCTGTCCCAACTCGATTTCCAGAGTCTGCAACATCGTAAGTCTCTGGCACCGCCGGGTCGTATGCCAACAACCTGGGAGGAGTACATGGGTGCAGCTCCAGGAGCGGCACCGCCTCTTGGACGGGCACAGATCTTGAAACAAAACGAGAAGCAGTTCACAGCTTTGATCGGAATGGTGAGTTCTGCGCTCCACGCCTTTCCACAGTTTCTCCTTAGCTGGTTGTAATGCAAGTGTGAAATTACCCCAGTCGTCTTGTACATAGGGAGGTGAGGTGAAAGAATTCGTAACCTATGCCTGGAGCCTATTTCTAAGATAACTAATTCTAAATCAGCGGGTATCTTATTGCCAAATTAGTATAATCTCCGGGTATTTTATTGCCAAATTGATAAATAACTTGATGTGAGCTGCTTACACAAAGCTGCTCGCGCTGGCAAGTTAGATTACAGATGCGCACACTGTGTTGTCTTTGACATGTAACTGACATTGAATGCAGCTTCACTTTCTTGGAAATGGGAAAGCCAACTAGTTTTGTTTTCCCGCCTGCAAACATAGTGCACTGCTTTTTCGCTTATTTTCTTCTCCTGTAACTAATTGCTACTCTGTGATAGGCACTGCTTTGATACCATTCCCTGTTTTTGGCGTTTCTTTTAAGTTAGTGGTCATTGTCAAAATCATATAGGAGTAGATTTAGTGTTTGTTGTTCTATTTCTAGAGTGAGGACTTTCCTATGGGTGTTGACGTGCTTCTCGATATTCTGGAAATCGTCGCACCTTTCAAACACCTCGACAAGCTTCGGCGTTTCTGCGAAGCGAGGCTTCCACCTGGATTTCCAGTGCGCGTTGGTATGTTTTCATTTTAAACTCCTAATGAGCGGAAAAGTCAGAGGTCATCGTTGTAAGGTCATAATGTTCTACTTGTATGTGTTCTTGTGGAGGTATTTAGAAGGCATGGACGCGTGGCAGCACCAGCTGT
The DNA here is from genome assembly GCA_947359475.1 of Heligmosomoides polygyrus bakeri. Classification (NCBI taxonomy): domain Eukaryota; kingdom Metazoa; phylum Nematoda; class Chromadorea; order Rhabditida; family Heligmosomidae; genus Heligmosomoides; species Heligmosomoides polygyrus. The sequence goes on from OX375866.1 coordinate 71,703,127, forward strand.
CGCGTTTTCCATCCAGACCAACCATGATTCCGTTGCTCAGGGGTCGGTAAATTGGTACCCGACTTCTCTGAGAAGGATAAAGTGCTGACTTGTTTATCGGCGGCCATCGTAAGTCATTGTATAGGCGGCATACGCATGCAAATCACCTCGGAAAGTAGAATGCGTGGTGCATTCCAAGTGGAATTGGTCAAAGCTGTCCTTTATCCTTTTATCCCTTATATTTATCCCTAGGGCAGATTTTAATCTTACCATAAGTATAAATGGGTGTCATTCTGTGACAAAACCTCGGTGACAATGTGACTATATCGTGGATCTTGCGTTGGGTCAAATATCCTTGATCACGATGCACTGCGAGGCAACCCAGCGCATAGCGCAAGAGTTTCGGATCTAAATTCAAAGGCGAAAGATTTTGATCATGACCTGACATCTTAAAGATGCTTTATAAGAGGCTGACTAAGCTTGATGTGCTTCTTTGGCTATGGCGGATCTGAAGATCATTTCGCATTTCTCTTGAGAGTATCGCGAACCGAGGGACCAGGTCCACCACCCTCATATGCGCTGTTGTCGCTGTCAGGCGTTGTAAACCTTAATGCTTACCGACCAGTTTATCGGCTGATTACTGCAGATACTAACAAGGGAGATCAATGAACGTCCCGTGGCAATTTTCGAAGTGACCTATAGAGGGTTGTAGGGGATTGTCTGAGAAGCACGGTAGTGGTTTTCAAATTTCCTGGGAACATCCGGGTAGGTCAAAAATTGCAAAAAACCGTGTCACTTCAGTGCAGGTCGATTAAGCAAAACAGACGTCTGGAACTACCATGTCGTGATTAGAATCTATCGAGCAGAAGGTTTAGGGCTGCAACAGTAGCGGAACTACAGCGAACTCACAATTTGATTGTTAGCGATACAGTAACCAAAGCGGAACATTGAAGTGCGCCGCTTACGAGCAAAACTGCAGTGGTTGGTTGACCGAGTGGTTGTGGGGGCGGACTTGTGGGAAGAGGGTCATGAGTTCGGATCCGACTGTTGGGATTGTGCATTGCTGGGCTTGCCCCTACTCTTTTGCCGACGTAAAGTGTATCTTGAACACCGTAGTGTACCGTGCTGACGTTATAACCTCATTTCAACCCGTATGATACAACGACGCTGCCTGTTTTCATCCACCACTCTCAATTTTTTTTCGACCTCTCCTCGACTTTTGGAGTCGAGTCACGATAGTGCAAAACTGCCAGTTATTCTGTATCCATCCCTTTACTTGCACATACTCATCGTCAGCAATTGTACCGTAACGTCAAAAGCGTTCGCCAGATTCGTGAACACCACCCCAATCAACCATCAAGACAAAGTTTGACGGAATTTCATTCTCTACCTACGAAGTCATGAGGCTTACTAAGTACCTACATTTGCAATGTCTCTCCCCCAGTACCTATAAGTTTGAAGAGTGGTCGAAAAAAATGGGCTCCAATAAATCCAATCTGCAGGATCAAAAGTGATACATTTTGAAAGAAATGGTGGAATTAGTAAAATTTACAAGAAAAGCGTTTTCTATAGAAACCCTGAAGACTGATCGGCACATCCAGGAGATGGAATGAAGCAACACGTTTCGATCATGTTTGTGAATGAGGTTAAAATGAGAAACATCTTCAAAACAAGCAGAGAACATTACAAAAGAATCATGACGTTGTAGCGACTAAGAAAAGCTTCGCCCAGCGAGACAAGCATGGTTTTTTGAGAACACGACGTAGCTCTATGCAGTAGAAACCTGACTTTTTCGTATCCGACAAGAAATCGAAAAAAGTTAGAAAATGAAAACGGTGTCTGGCCGAGGCCAAAACGCAATCTGCATTTACAAAACGGAAGGCAGTCCGCAAACCCTCTCCCGGATTCGAACCCTATACCTTTCTCCTGTAAGTCCGCAGTCCGCTATTCACGTGCCCTCCCAGTCGCTGCCCAGCCTGCAGTGAATGATTCACTTGGATGTACCCTCTAACCTCCTTGAAGAAACCTAACAAATTGTCAGGTTTCTAACATCTAACTATAGTTAAAGCTCCACAGCTTTTGTAGGTTAACGTCTGAGCATTAAAGTCATTCTGATTGCACATACTATCGCGGCTCCCAAAAGTCGAGGAGAGGTGGATTTTTTTTCGCCGAAACATCGTCCGGTACTGTTATTTTGGATGCTGAGCACGAATACGGTATCCATTTTTGAAAATTCGGCCTACCACGGTGGGTGTCGTGAGTAAGAATGGCGGGGTCATGATCACTGATTTCGCATTCCTCGCGTATGGAAACTATTTAAGCTGCTGACCACGAGTATGACATTCCTTTTTATAAACTATCTATTTTTTGTGCGCTACTTTCCATCTCAAAGTAGGAGAATGGAAAAGAAGTTTGATCACATAACTGAAGAAAGAGATTCTATGTACTGACATTGATAACCTTGATCACTCATGAAAATGCGGGATCACGCGACCACGTGAAAACGTTTATCAGATATGTGATCACCGCCCCAATTAGCCTACAAGACGAAGTACGCGAAAATTGCCTTCAATCTCCAGAGTCGTGGGAGTACAAGTCCCTAAACCTTCGATTACCAGAGAGTGGTGGGTGAAAACAGGCAGCATTGCATATCATACGGGTAAGAATAAGGTTATAATGTCAGTATGGTACACTAGGGTGTTCATCGGCAAAAGAGCAGGGAGCAATCCCAGCAATGCAGAATCTTAACCCTCGGATCCGAACCCAAGAGCTTCTTCCCGCAAGTCCGCCCCTACACCCATTCGGCCATCCACTCGCTGCCACTTGGGTCGTGAGCGGCGCACCTCAATGTTCCGCTTTGGTTACTGTATCGCTAACAAGCAAATTGTGAGTTCGCTGTGATTAGAATCTAGCCACCAAAAGGTTAAGGGCTACTGTTGCAGCCCTAAACCTTTTGGTGGATAGATTCTAATCACGACATGGCAGCTCCAGACGTCTGTTTTGCTTTATCGGCCCGCACTGAAGCGATACGATTTTTTTGCAATTTTTGACCTACCCAGATGTCGCAGGAAATTTGAAAACCACTACGGTGCTCCTCAGAAAACCCCTACAATAGGTCACTTTGAAAATTGCCACGGGACGTTCATTGACGTTAGTACCTGCAGTAATCAGCCAATAAACTGGTCGGTAAGCATTAAGGTTTTCAACGCCTGACAGCGACAACAGCGCATATGAGTGTGGTTGACCGGTCCCTCGGTTCGCGATACTCTCAAGAGAAGTGCGAAATGATCTTCAGATCCGCCATAGCCAAAGAAGTACATTAAGCTTTAGTCAGTCTCTTATAAAGCATCTTTGAATTGCCAAAAAATTGCCACGGGACGTCCATTGACCTCCCTTTAAGTGTGCATTCAAATTGCTCCTTGATTGTTCTTTGATGTAGGATGCGTGGCGCAGCCCACATAGGTATTGATTAATGCTATTCTTTATCGCTTATTGGTGTTGTAGCTCCATTAGAGATGCCCAATTCATTAGTTATAGGTTGAAGTCTTTTGTTTCCCAGGAAGCATGGAACATAACCGAACCCAAAGTTTGACCAGGGTATCTTTGTGGTTTTCACAACTGGTTAGATATTCGGACATCGAAAGTGGGAAACTGACGTTGAATAATGATAGCTCTGTAGGGTTCAGTTTCCTCTTAGCTTTTTTTCAAAGAAATCTAAGATGCGATGAGCAGCAAGGAGAAGCGAACATCTGTTTTTCCTAGTGTACTGAACCATGCTTCAGGTGGTGCACGGGCCCTCGCTGTTACTCGTAATGAAAGGATTGGTTGTAAAAAGGAAATCACTCGTAAAATAGGGTTTATTTGGTGCGGCGATTGTGAATGCCTTGTGATTTCTCGTTGAAAGAGCTAAACTCCGAAGGCGTTTTCAAAGCCAGTGCGACTTCTTGACTTATAGGATAGGAGTGCATTATGAATGCACTTGATGCCGCCGGGAAAGAGCAACTGTTATTCAATTTTACTAATAAATTTCAGAGATTCCTCTGCTTCCGACGATATCAGCGAAGGTCACCTTCCAAAAGCTGCAGTTCCTCAACAATCTTTCGGAGAAGATCTTCTACATACCGGCGTCCTATCGCGAGGATCCTACGAGATTTCCCGACTTGTGATGACGACCTTAGACGCTTGAGAGCATTGACCACCCGCCGTGGTATCGTGACGTCTTTCATCGTCAGAGATCATCACTATTGCCGGATCCAACGTCGAAACATACGGAGTGAGATCTCAATATCTCTCTTACTTGGGCCTCTGCACTTGGCTCAGCTGTGTTCACATACATTGTAGAGATTCTGTCACTTGAAATTCCAACCAGTTTGGAAGTTCTGCTTTCAACTGAGCTCTTTTTCGGCCGAAGAGGTGTTACATTTTAACGATCCATGTTATTTGTATTCTAATGGCTGCTCTCCTATTTTGTTAATTAGCGCAATCCCTGGTACTACCGGGGTACCCTCCGGATTCGATTGGATCACATCCTCGAGTTGCAGCTGCAGCGAACGCATTCGAAGTGTATAGGTAGGTGGTGCAGTCAGTACATTGGCTAACGCACCCTTACCTCACGCCAAAACCCAGTAAGCACCGAGTCCCTTTCAAGGGTATAGAGGATTAGACGGTCAGTGATCCAAGCTGAGCTGTAGTGGATAAACGTTGCTTACAAGGCTCTCCTGGAGTAGAAAGCGGTGGGGAAGAATCGGACGATATGGTTTTCTTCAAAGGGCGAGTAGAAATTCGTCCAAACTTCACCGCTGATGCTCCGATGTTTGACTTGATAGGCCGAACAGCAGGTTGATCATCGTCTTTAATATAACCGTTCCTTGTAAGCGATTAGTAGTGATTGGGCCTTCATCAGCTGCTCTTTGTTTTCTTCAACTGCTTAGCTTTTTTATTTTGCACTCACGTATGGAGAACGTGCATTCGAGCAATTGTTGTCCATTCGAACTATTAGACAGACACCACCGCAGCGCATTCACCGGTCCCAGAAAGACAAGGTTTCATCGTTTTTGTTTGGAAACATCAAATCATGCAGCCATCATTGCCTATCGAATGTGGTTGAAAAAGTTAGCGGTGGGAGGGTGGAAACCTGCGGAGACTGTATAGAGATATTTTACGTCAAGTCGAATTCGAAGTGCATGCCTGATTCTGGGGTCATTCATTAAGGTCTTTCAAAGTGGCCTGGCTGGTTTCTTCGGTAGCCTAAAGGATTGGAGCAAAATATGGGTGCTTGAGCTGACCCTACCCCCCTCCCCTCCCCTCCCCGTCTCTATCTATAATCAGCATTGAATTGGCCCCTGTCTTCCGGTTACTAACATCTTTGATTCGAGGAAGTCTTTGAAGTTCGGGGAAGAGCTGTTTCTTCGAAGATGAGCCTGGAGAATCTTCTAAACATCGTGGGAAGCACAAGCATCTCTACTGCGGCACTGAGCTGTGCAGGTAGCGTGAGCTCCTCACTGTCACTGCATATCGAACAATCGAAGAGACCTCAATTTTATTAGGAATTCAAGGATCCCTAGGCTTGCCTTGCACAAGGAACGAGTCGCTGCGAGGTGATAAGCGATTATTTCGTCTGGAGCTTCGGTCGCGCGGGTTTGGGTAGGTACAGAGTGCAGTGCCAATACTGCGCATGTTCAATGCCGTTGTTCTAACTCTGTAGTTCTCGTGAGAGCCTTCCGGAAGACCTGATTTGTTCAGTTTGTTTGCTGCAGTCTCTAGATCGGATTTGTTGTAGATTTTGCCAGGTTCACTTTACTCAAGCAGTTTGCTTATCGTGGACCTGGGCGCAGCGTTGTTTATCCTAACCCCTTTTTCCTAATAAGGTCTTGCTGTTATACAGAATAGTGCTTTACCTTCCGTTTCCAGCCGTCTGACTCATTCACACATACTTAAGAAGAAGTTTCACATGATCTCGGGTGCTACACGTGCTGCATCTCTCCGTTGTATTTCCTGAATGCGTATTTCTGCTCGTGTACTAATCGTGTGCTACTAACTGCGACGATGCGTGCTTGAGACCCCTACGGGTCCACTGATCGGATGCTGTGTTTATCGTTCGATTCATAATGTTGTCGCTCCGTTTCTTCCCCGTTACGCGTATCATCCGTGGTATTACTGTAGTGCGAAGTGTTCATGACCGAACTATTCACATAAGGTCCCATCCCATGCAGGATGGTGCTCTCCTGGTGAATGGCGGTGATTTTCTCGACTCGGTTGTAACCAGTACTAGTCATTTCTTAGCTCAGGCTTCCAGTGCTTAACGACTGTGACCATATGAAGATGTTCGATGCATTTGAATAGTCTATTAAATTACTTCTCGATGTGCTGTGATTTTGACGAAGAAGTTGCCAAGCGATAGCGACGACCAGATAACGACTGTGATGCATGGAGATACTCCACCTTTGGTGTTCTTGTGAATTCCTTCGGTAGTTGGTAAGGCGATGGAGAGGTGGAATGGCTCTTCTTGGAGGTCGTAAGGCTGCTAAAAACATCCGCCGATTTCGTATGGCGTTTCTATAGTTTCCACTCGATGAATCGAGTACATGATTAAGGCACTGTCGTAATGAATGCAGGCGTGGTTTCAAATGCCGGCAAAATGCTGATGCATGATGTTTCCTCAAAGCCATAGGTTTTCAGCCGTTTCTCATGGCAAAGGAGGTATTTTCCCGATTGTTTGTGCCTTGCGACAAATACTCGACGAGTACACGAAGTCTGTATTAAAGTTGTTTTATCCCCATTATTATGCTGTTTTATTATGTTTATATATATATATATATATATATATATATATATATATATATAAGAACATATTATATATGGAATATTGTATAGAGTATAGTTGTATGTATGTAGAATATATAGTATAGCAGTATGTAGTAGTAAGCGAAAATGAAGACGCAGTAGTGTTGTATAGGATAGAGGCAGGACCGAATAAACCATTGAAGTGCTGTTAAATAATTCCTTAACAGTAAGTAAAAATATGAAAGCGAAAGTACTCAATCCAGGAAAAAGTCTTCAGAGTCATCATAGTTGTGCAAAAGATAATGACATAAGGTTTCCTGCTGTCATATCCGGAGGAAATATGTAGTAAGCCTCTGAAACGATACAAAAATTAATGTCCTTGTTTCAAAGCAGACCACAGAGCAGATTTAGCCACGAAGGAATCCGGTGAAAAGATCCAACTTTGATCTAAAGGACGTCTAGATCTCGTATTTCTAAAACACAAGTTAGGTTTGATTTTTTCAGTCTTGCTTTAAAAACAGAACTATTTGGCGATTCTAGAACGTAAGACGGCAACATCTGTATCCACCTAGCAGAACGAAAGAAAAAATTGTACATTTTGGAGTACGAGTTAGTATTTATTCTGGTGTTATGCAATATTAGTGAACTGGTCCGTCCCCTGCATGGTCTGAAAATCCAGTACTTACTTGGTCTTAGTTTCGTTTTTTTTTTGTTTATCGTTTTTTTTCGGTAAAATAGTGTGTTAAGCTTTATGTGGGCTGGAATGGAATGACCTTTGACAGCAGGAATGCTACAGTACCGGACGCGTCTTTTGAATAGACGCCGAAAAAACCGCACTTTTGCGGTTTTTGCGTCTTTTTGCTATAACTCGCCTAAAATTCATCCTTTTGAAAAACAAGGAGTATATTTGAGCTCAGGAGATCGAGTTCTATCGTTTGGTATATACATTTCATGCGAAAGATCAAAAATGGCCAAAATTGAAAACCTGCGCTCCATTGAGAAGGCCGGTCGCGGACGAGTTGTCGGCCGCAAGGCGCCAAAATCCGTTGCATGCTCATAATTCCTCTAATTTGAGGTGTTTTGAGAAACGGATGGTACCGTTCGATTCGTTTCGTCGAGATCTACACAACCATGTATACAATATCGCCAGACTACCGCATTTTCGCAGTGGGTGGTCAAAGATGACTAGAGCAGACTTTTTGCCACTGGGGAAGCTTATATTCCAGGACTTGCATGTTGTCGGAGCATCTCAAGCATGGCGTAAAGTGTTTTGTCATGCCGGGAATCCTCTAGGAGTACGCCGTGCACAATGCATATAGGATCGAACCTATCAATCGAGGGGGGAACAGTTTGTAGAGTGAGCATTTAGGAAGATTTATGAGAAGTTCTCAGCCGCCCTATTCAGGAATTGCTGTACTCTGATTCGGCGAGACTTTGGAGTGCGCCGTGCACAACGTATATGGGATCGAACCCATCAATCGAGTGGGCCCGATCGCTCGCAAATTGCACCCACGGGCGTATTCTGAGCGCAATGACTCTGTCAACTTCCAATCTTTCTGGCTGGAACGTGTGGATTCCGCAGGCATTAATATGCTTTAGTAAAGCGCCAAAGCACAGCAAATTATCTTACGAACTGGTAAGGTTACGGCGGTGCGAAAATGCAGGTTGGGCATGTGTGACACGATTTTTTCAGATTTCGGTCTACCGCTGGGGTACATGAGGCGAGTTAACGGCATGTAAACTCGCGGGCGAGCAAAGCACCTGAGGCATTTTACGATGATCTGCTCGAGCTCTCCAACTGCCTAAACTGCTTTAGCCCTATCTGCCATTTTAGAGCGGCGGAGAGAAGCGGTGTAGATCTTTTTGCCCTTACTCGCCCATGTTCGAGTTTTTGAGCCCCAGCCAGGGTACCATTTTGTTCAGCTCGAAAAGTCCTATCGAACATTATCAATTTCGACCAATTTTGAAAACATCGCTTTTTGTCAGTTTCTCATCGAAGACGGCCTGGCCTCTAGGCCGCGCAAGACGGACGATGACGTCATCGAAGACTATGTTTCCGAAATTGGTCGAGTTTGACACCGTTTCATAGAGCTTTTCGTGCTGAATTGAATGGTGTTACTATGAGTGGCGAGAACTGTTATCTGGGCGAGTAAGAGCACGGAGAACATAGACCGTTGTTGTGCTAAATTGCACGCGCGGGCGTGTTCGGAGCGCGATAACTCTGTCAGCTTCCAATCTTTCTGGCTGGAACGTGTCAATCCCGTAGGCAGTGATATGCTCTAGTAAAGTGCCAAAGCACATCAAATTATCTTACGAATTGGCAAGGTTACGGCGGTGCAAAAATGCAGGTTGGGCATGTGTGACACGATTTTTTCAGATTTCGGTCGACCGCTGCGGGTACACGAGGCGAGCTAACAGCATGCAAACTCGCGGACGAGTAAAGCACCGAAGGAGTTTTACGATGACGTGCTCGCAGCTCTCCAGATGCCTAAACTGCTTTATCACAATCCGCCATTTTGGAGCCTCGGAGGGCGACGGCGAAGTTCCTTCCGCCCTTACTCGCCAACATGCGAGTTCTCAACGCTCTCAATGGTACCACTCTGTTCAGCTCGAGAAGCTCTATCGAATGGTTTTAATCTCGACCAATTCTGAGAATATCGACTTTTTGACAATTTCGCATCAAAGGCAGCGCAAGGCCGCGGCAGAAGGACAATGAAGTCATCGAAAATCGATACTTTGAGCCGGGCCAAGTCTGATACCGTTCGATAGAGCTTTTGGTGGTGAATTGAATGGTGTTAGTGCGAGCAGCAAGAACTGTAATCTGGACGATTAAGAGCGCGGAGAACATCGACCATTGTTTGCTAAATTGCACGCGCGGGCGTGTTCGGAGCGCGATAACTCTGTCACTTTTGAATCTTTCGGGCAGCAACTTGTGGATTTTGTAAGCAGTAGAAAGCTCAATAGGTGCGCTGAAACGCAGCAATGTAGCTTATGAATGGAAAGTTACGGCGGTGCGAATATGCTGGTACACCTTGTGTGACACGATTTTTTCCGATTTCAGTCGACCACTGTAGGAACCCACGATCAGCTAGCGGCCTACGAATGCGTAGGCTGGCAAATCAGCTAAGGTACTTTACGATGAGGTGCCCATAACTCTCGAGCTGCCTAACCTGCCTTAGCCCTAGCTCCCATTTTAGAGCTGCGGAGGGCAGCGGTGAAGATTCTTCCGCCCTTACTCGCCCACTTTGAGTTTTTGACACAAGAGATAGCACCGTTCTGTTCAGCTCGGAAACCTCCATCGAACGGCACCAATCTCGTCCAATTCCGGGAAAATTGATTTTTTGACAAGTTCCCCCGTGGACAAGGGCGCTCGCTCTTCGCCGAGCCTGCTCGGAAGATGACGTCATCGAAAGTCGACGATTTCGGAAATTGCCAAATGTTCTTGTCCAAACTTCGTTCAAAATCATCTAGGGGGTTATTTGGTGCGCTGATTACGAATCCAATGTCTGTTTTTGAAAATTCCGCCGATTTTTGGCCATTTTCCGCCAAATGGCGGAAAATGGCCAGATGATTTTGAAC
>OX375866.1:71713667-72027096 GCA_947359475.1 Heligmosomoides polygyrus bakeri
CCGCATCTGCATCTTCGCATCTCTGTAGCATTGCCTCTTCTTAAGCTGCGCCACTTCTACTTTGGCGTACTACTAGAACATTTTACTGCCTATAAGACCCACGAGTTGCAGCCGAAACGACTCGAACCTGACCGAGCTACTGCGCTATGAACATGCCCGCAAGTGCAATTTCGAAAAATAACGGTCGATGTTCTCCCTGCTTGTACTCGCCCAGATTACGGTATTCGCTACTCGTAGCTCACTGTTCACTTCAGCACGAAAAGCTCTAAAGAATCTTAACCAACTTGGCCCGGTTCGGAAATATCGGTTTTCGATGACGTCATCACCCACTGCCGCGACCTAGAGCGGCGCCCTCTTCTTCGACGCGAATGTCAAAAAGTCGATAGCTCCAAAATTGGTCGAGATTGAGACCGTTCGATAGAGCTCATCGAGCTGAACAGAACAGTGTCATTGCAAGTGCCGAAAACTCAAAAATGGAAGGAATAAGGGCAGAAGAATCTTTACTGTTGCCGTCCGCCGCTCTAAAGCGGCAGCTGGTACTAAGGCAATTTAATAAGCTAGGGAGTTGTAAGCACGTTTTCGTAAAGAACATTAAGCGTTCTGCTCGCCTGCACATTTGTAAGATGCTAGGTCTCCGCGTCTTTTCGCAGGGGTCGACTGAATTTGGAAAAAATCGTGTCACACAAGCCTGACCTGCATCTTTGCACCAACGTAACTTTGTCAGTTCTTTGGCTACATCGCTGTGCTTCGGCGAGCTGCTAGTGCTTTTTACTGACTACAAAATCCACAAGCTGTAGTTGGAAGGGTTTACACATGACAGAGTTATCGCGCTCCAAACACGCCCACGCGTGCAATTTGCGTGCGGTCGGCCCACTCGATTGATAGGTTCGATTCTACATGCATTGTTCACGGCGCATTCCAGATGCAAGCTGGACAGTCCTAGAGCAGCTCCTGAGAGGGCGGCTAGGGATTTCTAATAAAACTCCTCAAACTCTCACTCTACAAGCTTCCGCGCCCACTCGATTGATAGGTTCGATTCTATATGCATTGTTCACGGCGCACTCCAGATGCAAGCTGGACAGTCCTAGAGCAGCTCCTGAGTAGGAAGGCTAGGAATTTTCGTTAAAACTTCCCATGCGCTCACTGTTCAAGCTGTCGCTCGCTCTACAGGTTGTCGCCCCCACTCGATTGATTCTGCCGGCCTACATGCATTGTTCAGAGCGCGCGCTATGCCGGAAGTTAGTTCCAAACAGTAGGCCATGCTCATCCGAACGCATGGATAAGCTCCTTCATTCAGTCTAACGTCCAGAAGTCGAGGACGCCGCGCACTAACGCGACTTGCCTCAGACGCGGCGCGTGGCGAGCGGAAAACGGCGCTCTCCGGCGCCCTTTTGCGCCGCTTCTCATATTTTGCGCCGCTTGTGCTTGTTGGACGCAGCGGCATGTCCGGTACTGTACACGTCGTAACCCATGCAAACGAGCGGTCAAACTTCATTGAAAACGCGAAATGGCCCTAGCGAAAATTCCAGAAAGGTTGTTCTAGAATTGAGAGATTTCTTTACCAGCGGATTCGCCTACCGGTTCTGAGTCGAATACTGTTGAAATCTATTGTTTATCACTACTTTAGCGAATTTCTCAATTTCTGAGCTAGCCGCTTGACTGTGGGATGTGGCTTGGCCATGACTAGGGCGAGCACAGCTCCACACCAGGATCGTGACCTCACGCTACCCCTCGATGTCTAACGCCGCCCAGGAGGCATCTTCACACTATGAAGGCCCATCATGCAACCCTATCCCCAATCGATCGTCTCCAAACTTTAGCGTGATTGACTTTCAATTGTGAAAATATTCTCTCAACACTAGCAAGCCTTTGAACACCCTTGAATAGGCCGTGGCATAGTGTCTTATTTGATTTTGATTCTACAATTACCTTGCCTTTTCCAAAGTTGACCATATTTCTTTCTTAATTCCTTGCATAAAAAATCAATTAGTGCGTTTCAGTATGCTGCTGCTTAGAGAAATGAATAGGCCGGACCGGAAGCTTCCACCGTCTTCAGCCACAATCAGACTTTTTAACTAATGTATAAACAGTAAAAATTTTCGAATAAAACGGATAAAATGACAAGGCACGGCGCTATTCAATCCACACTACGATGCGCCACGCATCCTTCTACCGGATGTCGTGACTGTTTGAATGCACATATGGCCAGATTCTTAAAATTCTTGTATAGAAGGGCAAAAAATCAAATTGCGCATCTTCATAGCTTGCTTCTTAAAGAGGTGCATTCCCTCATCAAAAAACTTCAAGTTCTGCAAAAATCTAAAGCTCGTCCGCTTCTACATAGAAATCCAGACAGAGTGTGACCCTAAAGAGGAACATCTCAGTGTATGAATGTGCGTCAGGAAAGTATTAAAAATTGACTTGTTCATTGCCTCGCTGCGGTAAATCATTGCGTACTTCTAATTCGTGCAGTGACTGCTTCCATATCCAGTAGAAGTAGAATATATGGCACATTTCCTAAAGAGATTGGCTACCACTAACTTTCCTCCTTACTCTTCTATTACGTCGAAGGGTTTCCGTTGTTTTAGTGCTTCTAATGAAGTGAAATGAGATACAGGTTCTTAAAATGGCGAAGGACCGCGTTCGCAATTGAGGATCGTCCAGAGAAGTAAGCAGAAGTCAATTCTCTAGAATTTAACACAAGCTTTGAAGTATTGAGTATTCGGGCGAGTATTGGCCTCAGGCGCTTACTTGTACAAGAAAAAATGTTCACTTAGCCTGAAAACACCGTTAGGAGTGTCAACGGCACCCAATTACATCTCTTTTTTAGATATTTTCATTAGTAGAAGTATGCAGTATGAACAACTAGTGAAAATGGCATTTTTATGAACAGTATTGATGAATATAAAGTAAAACGGTTTGCAAGAAAAATTCGAAATGAATCACCCTTCAAAAGCTACTGCGATGCCTCTTGGTCAGTCTAAAAGGATCATTTTTAGAGCATAATGGTTTATTGCTGGTATGGTTTAAAGGCTGGTTAGGCTATTAGATTAATGCCGAATACACAGATGAGATTCTAACCACGATACTATCTCAACGGTACTCTGACGCCACGGGACTTGTTGGGCCGTCGATGGGGCGTTCTTATCTCCGGGACACGGCCCAACAATTGCAAAAGTGGGCGTAACCACCTGCCGAGCTATCAGCGCTGGGCAGGACATTGCGGGAGCTGGGCAGCACATTGCGGGAGCTGGGCAGGACATTGCGGGAGCTGGGCAGGACATTCTGCAGATTTCGGCAGCACACTCTGCAGATTTCAGCAGGACATCCTGGCGGAGCTGGGGAGCACATCCTGCTCACTTTGGAGGGATACCCTTCCATGCACCCCGCAGCACGTGCTGCGCAAATACGCGAACCGAACCTGCGCGCACCCTTTAGTACTTGAGCACTACCCTCACTCGTACTAGTACCTCCACCATTGGTAGTACTCCCACTACTACTCGTGCTCCTAACAGTACTCTCAGCACCAACTCCCACTACTTCTAGTTTTTCCACTATTTTCTACTACTTTAACTTCTCCTCCACCGACCACTCGAACTTATAACTTATATCGAGTTATAAGTTCGAGAAGTGGTCGGTGGAGCAGAAGTTAAAGTAGTAGAAAATAGTGGAAAAACTAGAAGTAGTGGGAGTTGGTGCTGAGAGCACTGTTAGGAGCACGAGTAGTAGTGGGAGTACTACCAATGGTGGAGGTACTAGTACGAGTGAGGGTAGTGCTCAAGTACTGAAGGGTGCGCGCAAATTCGGTTTAGCGTTACATTGCTGAAAATGCTTCTGTGGTAAGAACATGGCGGAGTTATACAAATTTATTTTACATCAACTTTACTACATTCGTACAGTAAAACAAATACTACAACGGTTTCAACAAAACTACAGATCTTCATAAGTAGCAGTCATGCAAAAAGTGAGTATCAAGAGCTTCTGTTAGTGTTTGTTGCGGTCGCTACTGCGGCATAGGATCGTCTTCGCCCTCCGTACTGCTCGCACTCGTCGTAGGGAGTTCTATGGCGTAGTAGTTACAGTGTTTCTGTAAGTAGTTCAATTAGGAAAATCAGGGCAGCTGTTTAGCAGGTAGTGTGATACTTACTGGGCGTGGAGTTAGAACGCCATCTTTGACAACGTATTGACGTATGTCGGCCCTTAAACATATACTGCTTAAGTTCATTCAACTGTTTGAGCAATCTGATTTCAACTGCCCCAACTTACATGGCCCGCGATAGTGCGTTCCGACAGTAGGGTCCCCAGCGTGAACGTGGAAGCTTTCGAATCTCGAAAGCTTTTTTCCTTGACTCATCGCTGTTTCCCAATTTTTCCCAGAAGCTAAATTACTATAATAAAGTTTGTATAAATAACTGCTGAGTAAATTAATAATTTTCCTCTAGCTGATTCTACTGAAAAGTCTGCAATACCTTGTGGGGGATCGAATGATATCCTCAACATTGAGATCTAGCTCCTTTGCTCCGAGTCCCATACCATCCAAGCAACAGCCTGAGGAAAGATGAAATCGGCGGGTTTCGGATAAGGGTGGTCAGGCTTATAAGTCGAAGTGATGTGATACTCAAAAACACACCTATGAGGGCCTCGATCACATATTGCGGAAGGTTTGTGAGTTCATTATTTCTTCTGTAGCGGCCCGTAGTTCTATAAGTGTAGTGCTGGATTACAGACGGTGGTTCGCAAGCCTAAAGTTTTCGGTCATATATTCATTTATTTTTCGTTTGGAGTCATTTTCATGGTAACCTACTTGGACGAGATACAGCCTTAAGAAGTCGGCACACATGGAGTTGTGGTCGTTTTTGACGACACTTCGACCTAGCGCTTTCCATCCCATCAGGAGTTCATTCAAATTTGTGGCATGAAAGTAGAAACAGATATGAGCGAAGTCAGAATTTTTCTTCTATGTTTTTTACCTTAAAGGGCGCATTGGCCTCGATTCTCCACGAATGAGTCAAGTTAGAGGCGTGAAGTCGGAGTCCCTCAGGAAGGGTTGGATAATTGGCTTTCGTGACCTGCCCCTCTATCTTTAAGAGTTTCCGACGGGTGTCTCGTGCGTGCTCAAACACGGAATCCAACTAGAAATAGAAATACTATTGTAGCCCTACAACTTGTCAAGAATTGACGGGTTTTAGTTTAGAAGAAATGCTGACCGCTGCCGACATTCCGAGTATGGCTTTTGCCTGTTGCTGCACTACCGCAGTAAGGGAACGGACGATTGAATCCGACGACTCTTTCACATTGGAAGACTGCTTTTGAAGAACTTTGGCCTTAGTCATGTTCATCTTGCAGTCCCTCATTGTGCCGGTTATGAAGTTCTGAATTGTGGAACAATAAAAGAAATGGGTGTGATGGAGAGGTGAATGGTGGAAAATCGACGAACATCGTATGAGACGCCAAGATCGAAGTTTGCAACCGCTTCACCAAGCTGCTCTAGTGAGATCGCGCCGTCGTCTATCGTCTCTTTCAAGGCCTCTGTAAAATCAAGCAACAAGAAGAGAATCCATACCGAGAAGCTCAATGCCGAGGATGAACAATTTCAATATTCCACTAATCCCTAACCTTTCAAACCCGCGTCTTCTGACTGTCGAACCCTGGTGTTAGATCTTGCTCGAGCTCTTTTTGCACGCTCTGTCGTTTGCGACGAAGAAATTGAGGAAGAGTCACGTCCCAACGTTTCTGAGTTCATAGGACTACATTGCACAGGTCCCTCCTCTCGCGTGTCTTGGATTTCAGAGCTTGTATCCATTGCCGAGTCCATAGATCCTGAGTACATCCTCATTATATCATTTTTGTCGAGAAACGGAGCATGTGAGTGACATGCTCCGCTTTCTGATAAAAAGTATATAGTGAGGTAGGGTGGGACATACCAGCGCTGGACATGCGGGCATGCATTTTGGGTGCGTCTTGGTGTGCAGTGACGGAATCCTCCTTTT
The DNA here is from genome assembly GCA_947359475.1 of Heligmosomoides polygyrus bakeri. Lineage (NCBI taxonomy): Eukaryota > Metazoa > Nematoda > Chromadorea > Rhabditida > Heligmosomidae > Heligmosomoides > Heligmosomoides polygyrus. Next base: position 71,719,658 of record OX375866.1, read on the forward strand.
CATAGTCGTCTTTCTCATTGTTCCCGGCTAAAGTATACCCGCTCGTCTTCGAGGGAGAATAGTCCAGGTTTGGATCCCCTCCATTAACACCGCTCATTTCGCTCTGCGAAAATTTCCTAGAAAATTTCCTAGATCTTAGTTTCTCTTCAAAATTGCATTCAAAACCTTATATAAAGGAAAACTATTTGAAAGTGAATACATACATAGGTAAATTTGTAGGCGAGAACCGCCACTAACACACACCAGACAGTTCACAAGATACTTCACTTTACTCCAGTTCACAAAATTTTCTTCCTCATAACAACATGCAAAAGTTCATCGACGAAGTTTCACTTCAGCAAAAGGGTTAAGGACACGAGGTGAGCGTTAAACCAGAGTGACGATGAGGTTATGCTTTTATCGTGACGTTTAGGGTGAAGGAAATAGATTTCAAATGCGCGAGACAAAGCAAAAGTCAGAGTCACGGATAAGTATTGCAGGAGATCTAATCTGGTAAGCGTTACAGACAACAAGTTTTCGCCCGAGCACCGATTTGAAATAGCGGTTATTGTCCACGACCTTGTATAGGGCTGAACGAGCTCTATTTTTTACTTCGTGATCGGAATTTCTGAGAGCTTCCGATAGGTCGCTGAATGGGTTTCCGATTGTGAGCTCTTCTAATAGCACACAGCATTCAGAGGTCCAGCTGTCGAATCCGAACGCCACGATGAATCCGTATCGAGGCTCTCCATCGTCGTTTTCCATGTAGACACAATGTTGAATAGTGTCCATTTGCTTCTTCCAGTAGTAGGCGGACGAGTAGATGCGGTCACCATGGCAAAGACGTGAACTGAAACCGACACGGGACTCATGCCGAACACAACGCAGGGAATGGCAATCGCAACCACTACCACCGCAACCACTAAGTGTGCAAAAAGCGTCCCTCTTGTACTTGGGAAAAGACGAAGTCTCACTCAAAACTGGATTGTCCTCAGACTGGTCCTGGCAAAATTAGCAATTAGTATCGCTGCGGGAAGTGGAATCCATCGTAGAAGCCAGCAATTGACTAAGCGCACCGGATTGTGTATGGAACCATGCAGTTCAATGAGAAGTGGCAGGACCCTTTGCAGGATTGATGTGAGCTGAGGCTCAATTCGAACTGTGAAAATCGAAGTTCGTTTGGAGGCCTTCGAACACGTTGGCGCGACTCTACAAACAACAATATCCACTCGAAACTCTTTGCCTCGCTATTTGGTGGGAGAACCCTTACCCTTGTAGCTCACAACCCTCCGTACAGCAGAGTGCTTTGGAGTTGGAAAGGCGTTTGTCACACGAAAGGCAGTAGAAGTGCTTCTGCAGGCCGAACCTCTCTTGAGCGTCACGCGTCAGTTTCCCCATCCCTTGGGTCATCTCAAATGAGAGCAGCATAAAAAATTTTTCTTCATTTTTCATTATTGTTATGTGTTGTGGTGTTCGTTTTGATGCAATAGTTTTTGTTAAATGTGTTGTGTTATTTTTGTTAACGTGTGCGAGAGCACACACAAAGCAACAAATGACACAAGGAAAAACGAAAAAGAAAAATGGCAAATCCACGTACACAATAATAATAGTAAATAGTTAGAAAATCAACTCGAACATTAGTGTTCGATGATATTTACTATTCAGCAATGAGTAGTTCAGTCACTACTCATTGGCGAATAGTAATAAATGCACACAACAACAAGAAGAAAAAACCATCAACAAGGAAACAACGGACCGAATCTATCGCAGCGTGCGGTGCCATAACTCGACAGAGATCCTCCAAAGAATCAAGCATTTCATCGCTTACTCCGAAGTACAGCTTGAAACTGGTGGCGAACAGCATCCTCTGACGGTGATCTAAATGACAGCCTACTTATTTTCGCCACTGTCCATGCACTCCATTTGTAGCACCGTCGCCCACCTAGTACATCGCAATGAACTCTTGCATTTCTGGACCATTCCCCTGCGGGTATTACCGCGCCACCTTCATCTTCATGGCCGTCTTCACCACCTTCACGCGCAGCGTTGTCTTGCGACTCCATAGGCTCCACATTGCTTCCAGGCAGCTCAGCAGAGGTGGGGTCGGATTCCACGTCCTTCTCCAGCAGCATGTCGCCCATCACTAACTCGTCTAAAACTGCCCTCGTAGTTGGAGTTAATGGATTGCGCATAGATTCCATTCGCACTTACGGGCCATATTTCGGAGCGATCGGCTTCTCCTTAAGATCTTCGCAGGTGGCTCAACTGCCGAATCCGGTTGAAGGCTTCGACGACCGAGACCCATGCGCTTACCTACCACACTTCTGCCTCCTGTATCACTGTCACTGTCAACATCACTGTCACCCACGAAAAAATGACTATTGTGAATGTAGTTCTTGTGGATGCAACCACAGACCACCTCAAAGTCGAGGAACAAGTAAGTTATCGTTTCATCAAAACACAATTCATTGCGGTACTCATGATACAGGTCACTATCCCTTCACTATTTTTTTACGTTCAGCACGGCTGAACACATCGCGAAATTCTTGTTCCAAACCCTCTATCGCTTCTTCGCTCGACTCGCCTACGAGCTCTTCCTCGTGTTCCAACCCCTCTTCTTCGTTGCCGTCAACGTCATCGTCATCGCAACCTCTGTTATAGAGAGGGCCGCAGTTAAATCCTGCAGCAGCGGGACAAAGGTTTCGAATAGCACCTCCACCACTGTCGTTGTCACTGCAATAAACCTCTTTTCTACTTCCTTTCCTCCATTTTTCCTCCCAACAGCTACTGTGGAAACTACTGTCTGAACAAACACACTTTGTCGAGGGCGTTAGGAGTCCTAGAATCCTTTCATCTATGAGCACTTCCTTCACACTCGGTAACGTTGGTCGCTCCTCGCCGTTGCTCATGAGGCGGATTGTCGGTAAGGCTACTAGTCTGAATAAAAGGTTCTGAGGCATGTCAGGGCCTTTTACTACACTCCACTCCCACATAATGCGCCAAAAAGTAAACTTAGTAGAATAATGAACCTGTTTCCCCGGCAGTCTAAAACGTCGAGGACCTCAAACATTTGTGACAACGTCTTCCACGGTCTGCACAAGTTATTGTCTCGAAGACAGAGATATTTCACTGTTCGATTTACTTGTCGATTTCTTTGATGAACGTCGGCGATGTCTTCATCGGTTAAAGCGCACCCTTGAAGATGCAAAGTCTGGAACATTAAGTATCCCCCTGTTCCAAAGCATTTACTTTTCTAAGGAAATTTATGTATTACCTCTAAATTACGGTAGCCCTCCAAACTGCTCAGTGCCTCAAGAGCTCGAGCCCTATCACCTACGACCTTAACATCGACGACGACTTTGTCCGATATAGATGACATCTTCTGCTGTGCGCTCACACTCAAAAACACATAATTAAGATTGGGGTAATTAATTAGATAGATACAAGATTTCCGGTCACATTGCTTGCCTGCAGCTAATGGAGCTGCATCACATTTTTTTCGCCCTATTGCGCGTAATGTATTGGTGGAAAACAAACATTTCACACCTCTGTGGTGTGTTCTACCACAGAGGTGAAGGGTAGTGAAACATTTCAGGTGTTGTAAGGAATTAACGTGGGTTCCTACAAAGCCGCGTGACCATTAAATTTAAAGTGACCCCCCCCCCCCGACCCATTTGTACCCATTTATCGCTTATTGCTAGCTGTAGCATAGCCGAAAGTCAACTACCTGTAACTAAGCTACAGCTAGTTCGCTTATTGCTAGCTGTAAAGTCAGCTACCTGTAGCTTAGTTACAGGTAGTTGACTTTCGGCTATGCTACAGCTAGCAATAAGCAATAAGCAGGAGAACATTCATCACAAATAATGGCATCAATCATTAAATACAAAGAAAAAACTCAAAGCGGCTCTGGGGGTCACTTTAGACTAAATGCTTAGCTTATGCGCCTTTGCAGGAACGGACGTTACTTCCTAACAACACATGAAATGTCCCACTACACTCCACCTCCGTGGTAGAACACACCACAGAGGTGTGAAATGTTTATTTTCCACCAATACTTTACGCGCTATAGGGCGAAAAAAATGTGATCCCCCGGGGCCGCTTAGCGCCCACAAATGCATGTACTGCAACCAAAAATGTGTGGGACTTACGTGTATCTAAGCAGCAGCGAAACTGCTGCTTACATACACGTAAGCCCCACACATTTTTTTAAAAAATACATTCCACACTAATAAAGCATATTCTATTAACTCACCCGAATTCGATGGCTGTCCACCAACTCCGACGATCCAAACTTGGATGGTTGTTCTCTCGTTACGACGTCCGATAACCAGCTCCAGCTGACTTTGGACTGCAATGTCTCGATCACCTGAAAAATAAAGGTTAAACGAGATCGAATAAGGAAGCAAACAAAACCCAAGTCCACTCCTGTGGACAACTTTCAATTGTGTGCAGTGCAGAACAGAAAACACGGTTCAAATTCAAACTAACCCCCACCCCCCCCCCCTCCAGCCCCTTCCCCCAGCCCCTTAGCGCCCATAAGCCCATACACTGCAAGCAAAAATGCATTTAGCGTTGTGTAAGCAGCCCTCTGGCTGCTGCTTACACAACCCTAAATGCATTTGTAAAACCACATTTCAAAACACTACCACTTAATCCACTAACTCACCAATCTTGGATGACTGTCCTCCGACGTTGATGACCACGTCGCTCTGGAACGACTCGCCCACCTGAAAAAGAAAGGTTAAACAACTCGGTTAACAGACGATAACCGTACGGCACAGCAAAGAACATCGACACAAAATGCGAAGGACGCGAATCGTCGAGAAGCAAGATGAAACCCAAAGAGGATTGCACAATCCCCGCGAAAGTACACTGGATTGCGCAATCCCCCGCGAAAGTGCACTGACTCACCAACTTGGACGGCTGCCCTCCGACCTCCGCTGACCAGCTGGCTGCGGTGACTCGATCACCTGAAAAATAAAGGTTAAACGAGATCGAATAATGAAGCAAACAAAAACCCAAGTCCACTCCTGTGGACAACTTTCAATTGTGTGCAGTGCAGAACAGAAAACACGATTCACAAATTCAAACAATCTTCCCCCCCCCCCCAGCCACTTCCCCCAGCCCCTTAGCGCCCATAAGCCCATACACTGCAAGCAAAAATGCATTTAGGGTTGTGTAAGCAGCCCTCTGGCTGCTGCTTACACAACCCTAAATGCATTTGTAAAACCACATTTCAAAACACTACCACTTAATCCACTAACTCACCGCTCTCCGAAAGCTTGCGTCCGACACCGATGACCGCCTCGCTCTGCAACGACTCGTTCACCTAAAAAAAAGGTTAAACGAGTTAAAGCTTTCGAACAGAAGCGAACAGCAACGCGATCGACGCCAATCATCGAGAGATACCGAAGAAAACCGACGCAAATCATCAACAAACAAAAAGCGAACTCAAACGAAGCGGAGCAACCCCTCGCGCCAGTCGGAACGACCGCTCACACCATCACGAGACCCATTGCGTCACCTCAGGTTACTGTGCTTACACATGAGGAAATCGCGGCGGGATCCATGTGCGCGGCAGTTCTTGGGCCGTACCTGGGGCAGTACTTGGGCAGCTGGTTTCCGAAACCGGCAGTACTTTGGCAGCACCTCCCTGGCAGTTGTTGGGCTGTAGGGCGTGTCCAGCCAATGGCTGGCGCCGATGGGAGGAGCGAGCACTAGTGCAGTACTTGCGCCGTACCTCCGGAGTACCTCGGCTGTACCTGTCGGTTCGGCCAGTCATTTCGCGACAGTGCCGTAACTCGGCAGGACGTCCTGCAATTCCTGCTCCGCCACGCCTCCGCCCCACTGACCAATCGCGATCGAGGGGCGGTCCGGCAGCATATCCTGCCGAGCGACGGCACTTTCGGAAGGGGGCGGAACCTACTGCCCAACAAGTCCCGTGGCGTCAGAGTAGGTCGGAACGGCGCAAGTGTTGTGTATGGGCAGAACTGCCTCTCCCTGGGAAGTAATAAACTGCAGGGATCTCGACCCCAATACAACTCTGCGCAGAGTTAGGGGCGACGGAAGTCGCGGGTTGGCGCCCTGTTGATTCACGTGCTCCACAGACGAGGGCGCGCGCGGGATGAGGGCTCGTATCGCGGATCTGCGCAGTGCACAGGTGGCGGAGTAGGGAAGCGCTCGGGCTCGTGTGGGAGGGGTCGGGGCTTGGATCCCGCAAACTGCGTTTGCTTTGCAGTTTTGCAAAATCCATGTTTATCATATAGGTAATCCACGTAGCGGTATTTTAGTGTGTTATAGAGCATGTTTACATATAACATATGCTTCAAACTACAGATTAGCTAAAATGTTCACTTCTCCTTTCGTGGTCCTGGCCATCCGTATCTCTGTCTAACAAGGCACAAGGTGCATTCTTCTGCAAGAACAAATTTCCCTAGGACACTTCATAGATGGAAAAAGAATTCATGCAAGCCCATACAAAGTACAGTCGATATCCAATATTCCTCCCCAACTCACGCTAAGGCACGGCGTATATTCTTCGAGACGGTGTCTTTCTATCGAATGTTTTGTCTCGGCTTCTCCAAAGTTACGGGGTGCTTATCCAGTTTAACATCCACAAAAGCGAAATGGTCGGGGAGAAGCAACATGCAGAAGCATTTTAGAACGTTAAGGCGGGTGATCGGTAGTGCGCCAATTCTAGCTCAAACCTTATGTCGAAATGGCAGAAAGTGCGGACAAACCCTTCGTGATTTTCATTTTCTGACGCCTATTCAAAAAGCCTACGAGCAGTAGTTTCCAGTAGTTTCCCAACAAGCAACATACGAAATGCTCTATCCTATATAATTTGTTTCGAAGAGATTAAGCGAAGCTGAGGAATGCTACCAGTCACGGTCTAGAAAGCACTATACTTATGCTCTCGCAAAAATTTCAAATATTCGAATGGTTTCAAGTACCGAAAATTTTCTAGCATTCGAATTCGAATACCTTCGAAAAACGCGATTTTTCGAATATTCGAATTCGAATACATTCGAAAGACGCGATTTTTCGAACAATCGAATTCGAATACATTCGAAAAACGCTATTTTTCGAATACTCGAGTTCGAACGAAAAGTATCAGGATGTCTGATAGATATGATAGACGACAGCCCAGGAAAAATGGAAACAATACATAACGGAACCCTTCCGAGGTTTTTGTCGACAGGCCTCTCATAAACCGCTTGTACCTTGTAAAAACGAAGTATAGAATTTACACATAGTGGGATCAAAGGGCTCACGGAAGGGTCTAACTCCGTTGTTAACTTTAGGATTTTTTTCTAAAGAAGTACTTGTGTGTTGTAAAATGCTGCTCACGAGGAGCAAACAAAAGGTTTGCAAGACATTTGAAGGGGAACAATCTGCTTGAGCCACTGCAAGCTTCTAGGTCACTTCAAAGCGACCATTTTTGGAGTTAGTGTCTGATGACTGCTAAGAACATTTATGAAACAATGCTCCTGCATAACAGCAGCTAGTGATGGACTGACGACGTTCGAAGTATTACATGTAAATTTGTTGCAAATCTCTACTGGTCATCGAAAAACGTGAAATATCACACTGAATTTTGCGGTCACAAAATGAATTATAGCTAGGAGTAGGCTAGCCATGAGGGCCGGTTTCATTTCTTTCTGGTGATTTATCCAAGTAAGCAGTAGAAACAGATATTTCTTATTTGCCAAGAACTTGTGAATGTAACTAATCTCTAACCAACATATTGATTATTGATTGAACGCTAAACTTAACAAAAATCGATCGATAAATAACAGCCTACACTGCCTTCCTTTTGTGTAGTCTGCCTTATGGCCGACATATAGTCTATTATTAAGTAAAAATTCAAATTGCATTGCGCATGAATGCGTCTTTCTGTAACAATTTTTCGCTTTATCTGAATAAATAATTTATGTTTCAAGGTTGTCTTATATTTCTGTTCCTGAAGGACTTACTGAAGCATGTTGAAAGAGGAATTCCGAACGGTATTTTGCTTCCACTTCGAGCTGGGATAAGCTGCATCTGAGACAGCTCGACAAATCAGTCAAGTATGGCGGGCTAATAGTGTTGGAGAAAGCACTGTGCACCAGTGGCTCAGTAAATTCCGAACCGGAGATTTCAACCTCGAAGGTGACCCTCGTAGCGGTCGACGTAGAGCAATCCTGGACGACGATTGGAGGAACTGGTGGAAGCCGAACCATCCAGAACAGTTCGCGGGATCGCGGAGGAGCTAGACGTCAGTTAAACTGCTGCTGCGGATGCCCTTATACACCTTGGGAAAGTGAAAAAGCATGAAAAGTGGGTGCCTCACGAGGACTGCTGTAAGGAAATCGACGAAATGCACCGAAAATGCTTCAACTTCAGCCAGCATTGGTCAACAGAAGAGCCCCGATTTTTTTTGCACGATAAGACCCGCTCTCACGTTTGACAAGTCACTGTTCGGAAATTGAACGAATTAAGGGTTGACGTTTTGCTTCACCTGCCATATTCTCCAGATTATTCTCCAACCGACTACCACCATTTCAAACTCTTTCGGAACTTTTTCGCTGATAAAACCTTCACCAATCCGGACCAAGCCAGAGCTTTCGTGGATTTTGTCGAATCTCGACCGCCTAATTTTTTGCTGATGGAATAGGTCTACCGGACGGACCCGTTGGCAAAAGTGTGCAGATTCGAACCAGGCTCAAGCGTGGGAGGCGATTTCTGCCAAAAATTTTCGACCCCCCTCACCAGAAGGGTCCTGGTACGACCTCCCTGCTTTGAAAGAATCGATGGATTTTAATGTTAAGTTGTCTCTTATGTTGCAAACAATTTTAGAAAATGTGAAAAAAAGAAAAATATTTATTAATTTATTATATATTTTTATTATATTTATTATTTATTATTTATCACCGCTTCTTCTACGGAAACAAGAGATCATTTGGATTTGAATGTATCTAATAAACATTTAAATAGTTGTTGTATATGGAAAAAACCGAAAGTTAAGCTTTAATTTGTAGCAGGAAAAAATCATGCCTCTCCTATGCAATCTTTCATCCGACCAGGTGAAGTGATTTTCCAAGAATTTTTCTTGGAATTTTTCAAAAGCAAAATGTTTCCTGAACAAGGCTACCACTGGAACTGAAACTAGAGTTTACAACAGCACAGATTTTATTTAGCACTTGTTCAAAAAAATCAAGTCTTACATATGCAGTATTCCTTGCGATCAGGTGAGGTCATGCTCAAATTTTTTCTCCAAAAATAAAGATTTTCCTGAACGAACGATCTCTAGAGCTGAAATGTAGCTTCACAAAAGCTCAATCTTTGACTGATACATAACAAAAACGCAGCTATTCTCGATGTGATCAAGAAGGATGGATCACTGGTCGATCGCTCGTCGATGTGCTTTGTTCAACCGATCGTAACTCGCTCAACTTTGTTCAACCGAAAAAGAAGAAATTCTCTTTCCAATGATCACAAAAGCGCCTTTCAAAAAAAGCATCTTCATGCGCGGCCGGGGGATGCGGTTTTGGCTCGAAAAAATTGGAGTGATTTTACAAAACGGACATAACTCGATCACAGCTCAGCAAAAGCAGGCAGCATTCAGAAAACTAGAAGAAATTCTCTATCTTAAGGATGCAGAATCAAATTTTGAAAAAACGATCTTCATGCGCGGCCGGGGGGTACAATTTCTTGTCGATTTTTGCGGAAATACTTGCCGAAAATCACAGCCTCTCGGCCGCACATTAACCTTCTTGACAGACGATTTTGTGATAGTCAAAAAGAGCATCTTCTCTAGTTTTCATTTTTTTCAAAATTTGATTTTGCATCCGTAAGATAGAGAATTCCTTCTAGTTTTCTGAATCCCGCCCGCTTTTGCAAAGCTCTTAGAAGTAAGCGAGTTATGTCCGGTTTTGTAATATCACTCCTTTTTTCGAGCAAAAATCGCCGGCCGCGCATGAAGATGCTTTTTTTTTTTGAAAGGCGGTTTCGGAAAAAGAGTTTCTTCTAGTTTTCTGAATGCTACCCGCGTTTGCATAGCTCTCAAAATTGAGCGAGTTACGATCGGTTGAACAATGTACATGTACAGCACATCGACGAGCAATTGAACAGTGATCGATCCTTCTTGATCACATCGAAAATAGCTCCAGATAAACTGCATTTTTTATTGTGCATCAGTCAAAGATTGAGCTTTTGTGAAGCTACATTTTAGCTCTAGAGATCGTTCCAATCCGGTAGAAAAATCTTTATTTTGAAAAAATTTGAACATGACCTCACCTGATCGCAAAGAAAATCGCCTACAAAAGGGTCGATTCTAGAATATATATGAAATAAAAATTATCATTTTCTTAAGTTACATGTGAGCTCTAGAGATTGTTCCTTTAGGTAGAAAAATCTTTATTTCTGAAAAAAAATTGAGCATGACCTCACCTGATCGCAAGGAATACCGCATAGGTAAGACTTGATTTTTTGATCAAGATCTAAACAAAACCTGTGCTGTTGTGAACTCTAGTTTCAGCTCCAGTGGTAACCTTGTTCAGAAAACATTTTAAAGGATAAAAAGATAAAGGACGGCGTTACTCAATCCCTTCTGGGATGCGCCAGCGCATTCTACTTCTACGGGATGTCGTAGAGGCGACATGAAGGCGTATTTGGCCATACAATGACTTGCGGTGGCTTGCCGACGAACAGATCAGCGCTTTATCCTTCCCAGACGAGTCTGGCACCAATTCACCGACCTCGGAGGGATGGAAGGCTTGGTTGGCCTGGGCGGGAAAGCCGAACCAGGAATCGGGTGCACGCGAGAGTCGCGCCTCCTCCAACTGCGCTACACGCGCCCCATTGCTCCATAGCTACCATAATCATATTATATTTACTGCGGCCCATGTTTCGACAAAATCGTCAATCAGAGGTCGTAAAGAACTTTGAGCTTTCCGAGTTGTGGAGCTCTTTGGGTGAGGAGCATTATACCAGCATATACCTTGTTCGCTAGCAAACCAGTACCAAGAGACACGCAGAGAACTGGCGTCTCCGCCAGTGCTGAAGAAGCGGCCTCCTCCGACTGCGCCACACGCGCCCTCTCAGGAAACATTTTGCTTTTAAAAATTCTAATAAAAATTCCAGGAAAATCACTCCACCTGATCGGATGAAAGATTGCTTAGGAGAGGCCTGATTTTTTCCTGCTACGAATTGAAGGTTAACTTTCGGTAAGATCCATATGCAACAACTATTTAAATTTTTATTAGATACATTCAAATCCAAATGATGTCCTCATTCCGTAGAAGAAGCGGTGCTCAGGGTGTTGCCATGTCGTTGCCATGCCAAAAATTTTTCATTTAATCGGTTTATTTAAAACTTTATTAATTGAATATTAATAATTATTTTATTATTATTTACAGACCCCTGCTTACAATACTTGCGAAAGAACCATCCCAAAGAGAAATTTCTTCTGTCTGTCGAAGATCGACCCCCTTCCCACCTTGAGCCAAAGTACGAGCCCCCTGCTTTTCTCGCACCCCACGCTTGAGCCTGATTCGAACGGTGCTCATTTCGACTAGATCCGACAAAACCTGAAAAAGTTATAGTAATTCAAAATGGAGCGCTCAAAATGGTGAGAACTTTCCGTACAACCTAATAATATAGCTTTTGCGGAAATGTAGTTGTAGAAACGAAAACCAGAAGAAGAGCATCAGTGACCACGAAGGAGCAAAAGAGTAAAACGAGTAGTGCGATGAACTTCACAAGGCTGACTCCATAAGGCACTGCTCTGCACATGGAGACACGGGACGTGGCATAAGACCGAAGCGCCCTGTTGACCATCACTCCCATCCTACAAAAATCTCATGACTAGACTTGTAACTGCAGCGTGAAGCATAAGTAGCATCTGTTTGAAACACCGTTTCAATCATCGTTTTCAAGTTGCTGTTTTTTGCAGTTAAGAATTCCTACTCTTCATCGGCTTCTTTGCCCAGGCACAGTAATGACCAGAATCGACGAGGCTCTATTGTAACAGAGATTTGACTCGCAGAAAGAACCGTTTTGGAGACCCTAATTACCCGAGAAAACCTAACAAGCCTTTTAAGAATACGCCGTTACAAATTCTCGTTGGGTATTCGAATGACACTTTTCGAATACTCGAATAATTTTGGCTTCCTGGGAAATCTTGAATATTTGAACGGTTTCGAATACCGAAAATTTTCGAGCATTCGAAACCGAATATATTCGAAAAATGCAATTTTTCTGAATATTCGAATTCGAATGTATTCGAAAAACCGGATTTTTCGAATATTCGAATTCGAGTATTCATATTCGAATGAAAATCATTCGAACACCTACTTGAATAGGTGATTCGAGCATAAGTATAGAAAGCACTAGCTGTTCGGTGTTTCTATACGTTCATCTATAGTACGGACACGGTAGTTAAAACATTTCACCAGCCTTTGATGACACTACTCAGGCGTACCATCGTTTCAGCTCGCTCGGTACGTAGGTTCGTTGAACTTCAGCGTTATAATTTGGAAATCCAATACGTTAAAGGGAAGGCAAGCGGAGTAGCAGACGCCTTAAGTAGGGAAACCGTTAAAAGTAATCAGGAAGGTTAATTATAAGTCCTAGGTGATGCAGTTGTAAGTTACTGTAAAGGAAAATACGAATTGGATGCGCGAATAAGAGAAGGCACTCCAGTTTGCCTGAATAATTGAATTGTTTCAGAAGGGCGATGGTTGATTAAATTGGCAGGAGTAAAGCACCCTTTCCGCCTTGCAGATTTTTCTATTAAGGAACAACAATTAAAGATGTATAACGTGGACGGTGACTGTGTTTAGGCAGTATCAGAAAGCGAGCGTTACCAAGTTTCCCACGAGGCTCATTCGGAGATTTTCGCGGGCCGCTTCAGTGCCCACACACTTGCCAACCGTTTGAGAAAACAAATCTTCTGGACAGGCATGGTGTAAAATATTCATAATTGGACGAATCAGAATTAAAAGTGCTTCGTTCACAGCCTGAAGCAGAAGTTGGTACCGCCGCCAAACCCGATTGTTACGTCTGAACCTTTCGAGATCATCGGCATTGATATAGAGGAGTTGAAATCACCTCCAAAGTAACAGACACGCAATTACGGTGATCGACCATTTCACGAAGTTTTCCGTCACATATCCAGTTCCGGACAAGTACGATGAAACAGTAGCTAAAACCTTGTTTGTTCGCCGGATAGCATGTAGGTGGTCCAAGACCATTTTGTCTGATAGAGGCGGAGAATTTGATCACAAGCTTATGAAAAAAGAGATCACCAGGTCTCAAAAATCGAAGTTTTCACCAAAGGACTGAACATCCGGGAGTATGGTATTACAGAGCGCTTAAATACACCACGGCGGCACCACGTGGGGAGGGGGACGTTCTGCCTGAAAGCGGCGCGGGCAAAGGCGCGGGACAGTGCCTGCGGAGACAGTTAGCGTCGACTCGCGCAGTGACACCCGCCGCTTCGCGCTCGACCAGAGAGCCCTCGCCGCGGATGCGATGCTGACCCTGCCAACTACGGGAGCCGGTAGGTCGACCAGATTTGGTGTGATTACAGTCGATAGAGGGATAGGAGGCTCAGGCGCTTTGCATTGGCAGTCCAGAATATGGCACTGATCTGAACCCTACCATTTTCTATATCAGAATTTCAAGCTCTATCGAATGAGCCAGGAAAGAATCTTGTCTCAATAACCCTTACAGCAATTTTTTTTCAGGTGCAGCTAATTTTAGGTAAATATCAGTTTTTATTTATATCAGAATTAACTACGAGGCATGCTTCCAGGCTACTACTGATGTGAACTCTACCATCTTCTTTACTAGAATTTCGATCTCTATCAAATGAGCTATAAATTATCCTGTCTAAAAATCCCTTAAGGCGGCTTTTAGGCGTTGTTTATTTTCGTTAAATATCAGTTTTTATTTATATCAGAATTAATTGCGAGGCATGCTTGCAAGCTGAAATTGTGCGAGAAATATATAGTTAGATAGACGAGAGACCTCCTAAGAGCACCCCAAGTGCTCAACCTTTTTGAAAACGACATTATGATCCTTCAGTGCGTAGAACATGTTCACAGTCTGAAATTGCCCAACGAGTTCAATTTGATAGTCGGTGAATTTCCTAAGAACACCAAAGCACCCCAGTTTTTTCAAAGGAATTCATCAGTGTTCCCTAACTCGTTAATTGGTGGAGGAGACATTGGCTATGCAGGCACATTGCCTGTGGAACGCGAGGTCAAAAAACTGACAGAAGCCACAAACGACTGGACGAGCAATTTGAAGCATTGTGTGATGAAATTTATTCTCGGTGAACATTAAATTTCATGAACCACCTATCCAGTCTTGCTCTCGATATGGTGTCTGCATTATAAAGTTCCAGAGAGAAATCAGTTATGAAATGCTAAAGAGATGTAATATTTGCTTTAAACTTCTGTTAAAAGATCTCTCGTCTATCTAATTGGAATCCTCGTGCAATTTTAGCTTGGAAGCAAGTCTCGCATTTATCCTGATACATGTGAATAAAAACCAATATTTAGCGAAAAATAAACAACGCCTGAAAAAATCGCTTTAAGGGTTGTTAAGGCAGTGTTCTTTTCTGGATCATTCGATAGAGCTCGAAATTCTGATATAGGAGATGGTGTGGTTTACATCAGTAGTATGGAAGCACGCCTCGCAATTAATCCTGGTACAAATAAAAACTGCTATTGAACGAAAATAAACAACACCTAAAAAGTCGCCTCAAGGGTTATTTAGACAGGATGTAATGCAGGAGATGGTAGAGTTCACATCAGTAGCCTGAAAGCATGCCTCGTAGTTAATTCTGATATAAATAGAAACTGATATCTAACGAAAGTTAAACAGCGCCTTAAAGAAATTGTTTAAGGGATATTGAGGCAATATTCTTTTCTTGCTCATTCGATAGAGCTCAAAATTCTAATCTAGGAGATGATAGGGTTCAGATCAATCCCAATTTTCGGACTGTCAATTCAAGCCGTCTGGGCCTCCTATCTCTCTATCGATTGTAATCAGACCAAATCTGGTCGACATACAGGCTCCCGTGCTCGGCCGGGCCAGCATCGCCTCCGAGGGCTGTCTGGCTGAGTGCGAAGCGGCGGGTGTCACGGCGCGGGTCGACGCTAATTGTCTCCGTAGGTACTGTCCCTCGCCTTTGCACGTGCCGCATTCAGGCAGAACGTCCCTCACCCCACCACGTGTTGCAGTGTCGCTGGTGGTGAGCGGTTGGTTATTCGGTGTCTCCTGCATAACTCACTGCGCGCCTATTTTCTAGGCTCCTTCTGCGAGTTCTCCAATCTTTCTCCACTACAGCGAGAGGACGTGGCCAGCACCGTGGTGGCAAGTTGTGAACGACTTCGAAGAAAGGCGCCATATAAGGCTATTAAGGCTATTTACCATTGTTATTCGTCTGTTCGCCTGATTGATGGTTCGCCGATAATCAATTTGAGGTTGCTGACTCCACAGATGACCTTAGCCCACCAAGCTGTCCTTGTGGCTGGGAATTGAAACGATCAACCTTATATCCACCTTAAACGGTCTATTTTAGCTTCTGCTCCTGTGTCGAATATTTTGGAAACTCTTTATTTCTGTCCAGGAAACGCCGCATAAACTACATTTCGATTTCGACGGTTTTCCTGAGGCGACTATTAATATTGATCGCGATGTTAATCTACTTCTTAACGATAATAGTCTTCCTCAACACCTACGCTTGATTATAGCACTACTTATGAGGTTAGAATGAACCTGATTGAGGTGTTGGACAGTGATACTAGAATTTTCTAAGAAAGTTGTTGTAAGTGTAATACGTATAATCTGCCTTAAATAATGCCGAAAACGAGACGTTAAAAAGTAAAGTAAAGTTGCTCTGCCTCAATCTACCACCTCAAATCCTACTTTTAGCTCTTTTAACTTCTCCTCCTTTATCCGCCTCTACGCGTCAGCTTTGAAGATGTTGAACGTTCACCTGTGTTGCTGTAGTAGGGCTCACATGAAGCTCCGCAGCTGCTCCTTCTCCTCGTTCCCTCCATGACCTTACTTACATTCGTCAAATAATGAACTTCTTGGGAATTGAATGTTACCCTGTTGGGCAGGTTAAAGCCTCATATCCAAGGTTGTTGAGAATCGTTCTTATAAGCTTTTCTTTCGTGCAATTAATACAGAAACGTTTTAAGCATTCTATGCTTCATGGAATCTATCTTCGTCCCTCCCTTTCAAAACATGAGGGGACCTACGTTGATCAGAGCGGTTAGCACGTCTTGCTGCTCCCTCACTTGGTTTCAGCTCTAAAGCAGTACACCATCCTAGCGTTAATTCTGAATGAGATGCCCTTCATATCGTAATGGCAATTTGGAAATTGCATATGTTTTTATTGGAAGGGTTCAGGGCTCCCCAAGTGCTGTTTAAGGAACATTCGGTCCGTTATAAAATATTCGTACCGTTGATATATATTCCCTTGTCGAGAGAGTACGAATTAGTCATCCTCACCGAAACATGGCTTAAACCTCCAACTGATATAGCCTTTCTTGCATAATCACAGCTTGATTTTGAATCTAATATCCAATGGTGTGACAGGAAGAGTAGAAAAGGTGGCGGAGTCTTTTTTCTTGTGAAGCCCTTTCTTTACGAGATTTTATGCCGCGTTATTATGTTGGCCTTTCCCAACTCGCGTATAATCGGAGTTGACATGACGGAGCACTCCGTCATGTTCGGAGAACAATAATTAGCTGTTGGTTAAATCCATCAGAGACCTATTTCAGACAAAATATTGTGTATACTTGTAGGAGACTTCAACTGCCCCGATATTTCATGAAAGAACTGGTAAAACCTGCTCATCTACGATTTTCTTAGAGGTTTGTTGCTTTAGTGTGTTTGTCCAGTTAGTACGCCGACCCAGTAGACCCAATTACAATGCAATAGCTGCTTATCTTCAGAACATAGGTTGGATTGCACTTTCTGTTTTGAACTCGGTGAACGACATGTATACACGTTCATTTCAGTAATGTCGCGTAGGTGAGCAGCATTGGTAGGTGGGAGCGCACCAGCCAACAATAACCAATCAGAGCGCAGGGCGAACACATGCCAGCCCATCAGAGTGCCAATTGTACATGCCCTCTGAATGGCATGCCCATTCCATGCGGTCTCATTGGTTTGGGCGTTCCCACCTACCAATGCTGCTCACCTACGCGACATATACCTTCATTTCTATTCTGTGTCATTGTATTGATATTAAAGTGCTGGGAAGGATAATGGTGTACATCTCTGGCCTAAGTATTTTACATCCATGGTAATGCATCGAGAAGGAGCCTGGAGAAAGTAGTTCTATTTCCAACCTCCTCAAATTAAAGTCGCCTCAAAATGTTAATTGATGACTTTTCCAAAAGATTGAAGAAGCTTTCCGCTCATTCGAAATGAACGTTGTAGGTTTTTTCAATCCTCTTGCGTTTTTTTAAAGAGTAGGAATGCAAAGCTCAAGACGAAATCTGGCGGCGGCTTCCTAACTGATAAACGAGGCAACAAATTAGCAACCGTTTACACTGCTATCCGTTGCTTAGGTGCGGACCAACTTCTCCATATATCTTGCGGCCTCAGGATATGTAAAAATAGCCAAGCGCTTTCCTTCATCTTCAACTCTCTAATCGTTTAAGAGGGCCTTGAACAAATTGGCGGCACATGGGTGATTTTTGCCGATGGATATCTACGTGGATCAGGAAGATGTAGAGGCTGTCGCACTGGCAGCACAACAGCATCTAGACGCCGGAGAAATAAAAACGGCGTGACATCATCAGTTTCGATATGGAGCAGGGCAACATGGATCACGATGAATAAACTATGGAAAACCCTGGATGAGAAGTTGTTTGGATCTGCTGGAGCAAAACAGATTTCAGTCACAGCAAGCTGTCGGAACAAGCAGAACAGGATGTTTATGGCGAAAGGAACTCCTGAAAGCGCAGCACAGTATTATCAGACACACCTGATTGATCTCCCGCAGTTCCAAGTAGCGCAGTCGCCGAGGACGACGACTATTCGGACGGGGAACATGTGAAATAGGGAAGGAAAAGGTGAGGGCAAAGCGCGGAATTCATAAGGTGCCGTGGGCGGTCTATAGGTCAATAGCTTATCGTGGGTGACGTAAGAGAGAGTTATTCGACAGGCGGTACTGAGCGCGCGCGAAAATAAAGCTATAAAAATCAGAGATGTTTGTTTATGGTAGAATCTGGCTCGTCGAGGATTTTCTCCTGGCGGCCTCTTCGCCAACCCTCCCTCCGTCCAGCTTCGCCTGCTCCTCCACCGACCATCCACCGCTGAAGCTCCCCCGTTGCACTATTTTATTTGCTTTATTTGTAGATAATAACTTCTTAAAGATTTGTGTTTCTCACAGCTAGGTCGTCAAAACGGTAAAAATACTGCAGTTCAGACTTGTCTCTGGTTACAAATTATGCTTTGGCGTTTGGTGTTGTGAATATTTCCGGATTTGCTGGCTCTGATGACGCAAATTTGCCGAAGTGTGAGCCGAAATAAAGCAAGTAAAAGTGTTTTGCTTATCAAGGTCATATCATACAATACCGCTCCTGTGTTTTGGTTTTTGGGCGGAATAGACGCAAAAAACGCCGTTTCGGCCGGTTTCCCGTAACTCTCTTCAATGTATCTCTTTTCAGAAATGAATACAACCATTCGAAGAAAGAAATGAATACAACCATCCCCCTAATGAAGATGGTCTTGAAGGTATATGTAGAAGGGTAAACAACATTTAAAAAGCCAAATTCAGTCATAATTTCCGATCCTGAATTTAGATTGGGAGAGCATCGAACTCTCGGATAGAGCGTAAGCAGGCGAAGGAAACAGGAACATGCATCAACACTGCGATCGCTCGCTGATGTTTTACTGCCCTCTGTGAATGGATTGGCGCCGCTGGATCTTTCGCCTAGGTGCGACGGAGGTTGGGGCGATTCGAGTGGCGAGCGCTGAGCTCAGGTCAGCTCTGGAACTCGACGCGCCGAAAAGGAGGAAATGCCGAATAATTTCAATATGGACAACACTGGGTCATTGGAATGCCGATTCTGTGGCGAAAATCACTGTGCAAGTTCTCCGACAAACAGATGCTGTCTAGAAAAGTTATCGACGATAACTGAATTGGTCTTAATTTTTCGTGCAAATTACACGATCGGAGGACACCTACTGAACGGAGCAAATACACTCCACTGCGCGTTAGCCAAAATCGGCCAGGTGTGTTGCACTAGGGAGTAACCTCCTTTGCGTCATCATCGTAGTATCGCAAGAGCTCCTTCAGGTCGATGAGCGCGGCGCATCACGCTCGAACTGAAGAAGGCATTCGACTCCATCGAAACAGAAACGGGAACTGAAACGGAAGTCCTGTTCATTTAGGGAGTTCCCGCTCAGACTTTAAATACCTTTACAGGGGATTAACGACCAAGATTTCACAATTCTACAACGACGTTGTAATCAACGTGAAGAAATTGATTCGGCGAGGGGATATCATGTCCCCGAAGCTCTTCAGCGCGTCTCTCGAAAGCGTCATGCCGCGAACTAGAATGGGAAGACATGGGAGTGAAGGTCGACGGCCGGCAGCTGCACGATCTGCGTTTTCTGACGATATCGTGCTCATAACACCGAGCATCAGCCAGGCAGAGCGAATGCTAGCCGACTTCGATCGTGTATGTGGGAACGTTGGACTGCAGCTGAATCCTACGAAGACGGTGTTCATGAGGAACGGACAAGTTTCTGATGCCCCAATCTCCCTCAAGAGAAGGAACATCTCCGAATGCTCCAGCTATGTGTATCTGAGTCGCGATGTCAATGTGGCCAACGACCTAGCGCCAGAGCTGAGCAGGAGAAGTCGCGAAGAAGACGAAGAACGTCCGACTCCGTGCCCACCTACTCGACTCCACTGTTCTTCCTGACCTAATATGCGCCTCAGAGACCTGGGTTATACGAAAGCAGGATGAACACGCGATCAGCGTCGCGCAGCGTGGAATCGAGAGGACGATGCTCGGAGTGACACGACTCACGCAAGTGAGAGAAGGCCTTCGGAGTTCCGAGCTTCGCCGACGTTCGAAGATCAGAGACGCTGTCGCGTGGGTCAAGTTATCGAAAATTAGGTGGGCCGGCCACGTAATGCGCTTCGCAGACACCAACTGGACGAGAGCCATCACCGACTGGATTCCCCGGGATATCAAGGGAACACCAGAACGCCCACCAACGCGTTGGTCGGACTTCTTCGTGAAAGCCCTGAACGACCGATATGACGCTCTTCGTGTCCCTCGAGCGAGGAAGATCCATTGGAGCACCTTTTCCAGTTCTCTACCCAACGCCACTGGCATCCGCTTCGATCTATCCTTCTGTGTATTTGTTCACTAATAAAGTGATTTTACCGAGCACGTGTCCCACCGTTCAGTACGTGCATGGGATCTACATACAGTGAGCTTTACAACACCCGGCTCGTAGATGTTCATAATTTAATATCGGTGCAAAAGACAGAACAGCGGTACAGAGAGGACAGGTAACCCTCATGAAGGCTACATAACAGCAGGCTCCAAGTAGGCAGTAGCTATCAATGTTCATATTCACTTCATTCCTAACAGGACCCCACTTTATTTAAAGTTCTTCTTGTTCAAGCGTCTTTTTGGGGCCGGAGAGTTTGGGCATTCCAGGTGCTGATCCTTTAAGCCAGCACTAACAGCACTTCACAACCTCATCTCTAAAAAATATTATCAATGTTGGGATGTCTGAGCGTGCTGGGTTAAACTGACGGTGGGATCAACTGCACGACTCAATCAGAAGGTTGCACAAGCTACTAAAAATTTATTTATTTATTTATTTATATTTATATTTATTTTAGCCAATAACTACAACAAAAACAAAGTTAGGAACGAGAGTAGTCTTGAAGTTGATCATGCTATAGCTCTACTAAAGCGCTACTTGCTGGGTGTTGAACGATAAAATGCAAGTGACAAGCCTCGGCTTTTGAGGACGCAGTAGTTGTATGTACCACCAACAAAACATCCAACTGACAGTTTCACTCTGGGACGGGCCGAGTACAAAGTGTGTATTGAAGGAGAGGAAGAAAGGTGATATCTAATAGAATGATGTGCAATCATGGACTGAACTCTCAGAAGCACTGCATATGTTCAAACCTTTCGCGGAAAGGGTTTTTATAATGTTTTAGGAGAAAAAGTGATGCAATGAAGTGGAGTGCTTTCATGAAGCGAAAAAATATCAGCAAAATAGGAGAAACTGATTCGTAGTGGAACCAACCTATAAGAACGTGTCTTTGAAGATAGAGGGATCATGGCTCGGTTGGGTGGATCGTTTGAGCAAGGCTCGAAACGCTTCTGAAATATTCATAGCTGAGTTGAAAAATTGAAGGCGAAAGTGGCCCATTGTGGTAATAATGGTAGAAAATGCAAAGTTTCAGTTATGAAGAGTCTTTAAAATATTTCGGACCACTTTTTGAAACTGTAGAGGATAGTAACTGCAGGAAACGAAGCGATGTAGCTCCCCTGTCTTGGAATAACGTGCGGTAACTTGCTTGCAGTATGCAGTGATTCTCTTACGCCTCACCAACAGGTAGTTCCACCTGGATGGTTTTCTTCAATCTCCAGAAGAGAGTAAGCCTCGAGGACATGTTGACATTCTGTCGACTCGATAAACAGGCATCTTGTTTAGGTCGGCCTCGCAGCGTAAGCCACCGTCCAGTGAGCGCATCCTTTTCGGGCAGGCTGCCCTTGATGACAGGATTATAACCTGGCAAGGTGGCCCGCCGCAACTGGAGCTCCTTCGAAATCCGGTTTGCCTATCTGAACCCGGTGGGCCACCGCTGAGTGTTTCTCTCCTGCGCTGCACTCCTCTGTAAATCACAGGTCCACATCTCCCTATCCGTTCCCTCATCTTAAGCGTTGATTCTATTTATGATATACTGATCACTTAGGTGCAGGAAATGTTTTGGTCGTCGCCGGCGTTGTTTTCTTGTGTCTCTTGCATTTTCTGTGGTAATATTAGCGTTTTACACAAAGTCTGCCCCTTTTATAAAAGTAGGAGTGAAATGGGAGTTGAACGTGGAAATAAATGTCTCTCAACCTTCTCATAGAATATTAAATTGTTTCGTAAGCACTTGCTGCAGTAAGGGTGGCGCTTCTTGCTAGACCAAAGTAATGTTCTTTAGCTGGGTGACCGCTTTATAAGGACGTGAACGATCTTTCCATCGTTCACGTCCTTATAAAGCGTTTTATCG
Source organism: Heligmosomoides polygyrus bakeri (assembly GCA_947359475.1). Classification (NCBI taxonomy): domain Eukaryota; kingdom Metazoa; phylum Nematoda; class Chromadorea; order Rhabditida; family Heligmosomidae; genus Heligmosomoides; species Heligmosomoides polygyrus. The sequence continues at coordinate 71,741,913 of OX375866.1, forward strand.
TCAGCTAATAAAACGCAATGATTTAATTTTTACCAATTTTTTGAGAGACAGTTAGATTTCTCGAATCATCGTAAGTCCTGGAAGTCACCCAGGGAAATTATCTGGCTGTGTCCAAGGAGGCATGAGAAACACTTCTACAATTTGTATAATCTATCCTTGGATATCTATCTCTTGAAACTATTCCTGGGAAGTGAAGCTTTTGCTCCTATTAGAGAAAACCATATTAAAAAAACACCTTTTTAATCAACCCAAAAACAAATTATGTGCTCCTCTTTTCCTTCGATGTGAGAAGTATTAAGAGGTATTCTCTTAACAATCTGACGAATTATGGCGTAATGCCATTTTGTTTCACAGATGTTGTTTTCCCAGTGAAGGCATCCAGATGTTCATGAAAAAGCGATTTGTTAGATATAGGATCGGATATCTGATCGTTCAAATGCTTATTCACTGTTGACTACCTTTGAAAGATGTGCAGACGGGTAGCTATGCAATAAAAATCCAGTCACTGTCACTCATAGGCTTCAGACTTCGGTTTAGCATAAGTTTTTCATCATGTCGTTTAGGATTAACTGATAGTGGTTAGATGGCCGTTATCATCATTGATGCCGAAAAACTTCTCAATATCTTCGGTCTACCGATAGCGATACTTTGCAAGTCGGTACAGATACCGCTCACCATCGCGTGACTCGAGCGTCTTGTTGACATCTCCATAATGAGTGGCCTTTGCAACAGCATGGCCTTCTTTGCAGCTTCCTTCACTTCTTGGTACTTCTGCCGGTTATCCGAGGAACATGTGATAAAGCGCCTTCTTCTCTCGCATTTTGCTCTCACGTCGTCTGTCCACAGCATTGTCTGCTTGTCAACCTTCCGTCGCCCAGGCTTCGTGATGCCAAGTTCTGACTGTGCAGCTTGACAAAGCTTCTAAAGTGTCCTTATTCTGCATAAAACAAATTAAAGTGGGAGTACTTCTGCAGGCTCGCTCTCAGAGATGGACCTCTATCGTTCGCGGATGCCGACTACACCTAGGCGAAGCATTGTGTCACCCAGCTGATGCGCATTTTGTTCAGGTTCAGGTTTCTTAAAGTGGTCAACAATAGCAGCATGGTGGCGATGTCCGTTCCTCCACGTGGTGCCACTGGAAACTGCTCCCTCTGGGAGTTAAGCTAATTGCGGACATTCGATTGCAGGCGACAGGCCCTTGTGACAGGCCGGCCTACGAACACCCATGTCACATCACATGGTTGATGACGCTTAAGAGATTTCGAGATCTACGGCGTCCGCGGGAGCCGACGCGCACTCGCAAAGCCCGGCGAGTGTGCAAAGTATGCGAGGGTCCCTGATGCGAGGAAGGCATCGGGGGCAACTGAGCTAGTCCGAAAGTCCCGTAACGTAGGCAAGACCCGCGTAGCAACGTTGAATGTGGGTACGTTGACGGGCCGCTCGTGCGAGTTGGTAGAAGCACTGGACCGAAGAAGAGTTGATTTCTGTGCGGAGCAGGAGACGAGGTGGTCCTGCTGCAAGTCAAGGGATATAGGACGAGGCTTTAGGCCGTTCTATGTGGAAGTCCCCGGACCACCAGTGGTGTTGGTATGATCGTCTCCGAACGTTTCCGTGACGCGATTGCAAGCGTAGAACGTTTCGATGAAGATTGCTGTCGTCGTAGAACAGCGACGATGTCATTTCTTTTCTGCATATGCTCCGCAGTCTGGCTGTTCCGACAAAAACCGAGGACGAGTTCTGGTCCCTGCTTGATGAGAAGACAGCGGAAGTGCCGTCAGAAGGTGTATGATTGTTGTGGCAGGTGACCTTAATGGTCACGTCGGAGCGACGAAAGACGGCTACAGCTGTCATGGTGGTTTTGGCTTTGGATCGCGCAACGCCGATGGTGAGCGTATACTCGAGTATGCGGACTAACACGACCTCACCATCGTGAACACCAAATTTAGAAAGCGTGAGTCCCACCTCATCACGTTTTATAGAGGGAACGCCAAAACGCAGATCGACTATGTCCTTGTTAGGCGTCGAGACCAAAGCCTTGTCACAGACGCGAAGACCGTGCCGTATGAGACGGCTGCCACGCAACACCGCCCACTGATCTGCTCGCTGAAGATCACACCCCCGAGGTGTAAACAGCGATGCGGGTAGGCTAGAATTAAATGGTGGCGATTGAAAGAGAAGGAAGCAACAGTTATTTCTCGCATTCGGTTGCCGACGGTGACAACTGTCGACGAAACCTAGAAGGATGCTACCGATGCGGTAACTCGGACTGCACGCTTCGAACTTGGCACAACGAAGCCTGGACGGCGTTGGGTCGACAAGCAGGCATGGCTGTGGACTGACGATGTCAAAGAAAAAGTCCGAGAAAAGTTGTCGGTGATAAAACAGTTGTCGGTGATAAAACAGTTCACGATTGGCGGAATTATCGAGAAGCGAAAAAAGCGGCAAAGAAGGCAGTGGCTGCTGCTAAAGCCGCATACTACGCTGTAGTCAGCGAAAAACTGGAAACGCGCGATGGTGAGCGTTATCTTTACCGACTCGCCAAAGCTCGCTGTCACCAAGCAGAAGACATCGAAAAGTTCTTTGGCATTAACGATGAGAACGACCATCTTCTGATGGATCGTAAGAGGGCTGTGAAGCGATGGCACGACTACTTCGAGGAGATTTCAAATGTTGAATTTGCCCATCCTGCTATTCCTTTTGCATCTCCTGTATACGGTCCCGTTCAGAAGATCACAGTTTGCGAAACCGAAGCAGCCCTGAAGAAAATGAAGTCAGGCAAAGCCACTGGTCCCGATGACCTGCCAGCCGACCTGTGGAAGTAGAAGGGCTGGTGCCCGGTTGATGCCATACACGCCGTTTGTCTTCTGCTAGAGAAGCACCGCGAGAAACAGAAACCGGTTCATTTTGCCTTCCTGGACTTGGAGAAGGCCTTCGACCGCGTCCCGCAAGAAGTTATATTTGCCGCGTTGCGGCAACACGGTAACCCTGAAGAGCTTATTGAGTGGGTGCGCATTCTGTACTCTTGCCCAAGGAGTCGAGTGCGAGCGCCAGCGGGCACCTTGATGGAATTTCCCATCTCTGTAGGGGTGCACAGGGATCTGGCTATCCTCACTGCTCTTCGTGGTCGTGATGGATGCGATCTCACGAGATCTCCCGATGGCGGAACCTTAGACGCTGCTCTGTGCTGACGACATCATGCTTGCATGTGAAGATAAAACCGAACTCGAGCGACAGGCACAGGCGTGGTGCGATCGCTTGGCATTGTTCGGACTCAAGCTAAACGTCAAAAAGACGGAGTACGTGACGACGGATGTGGATGAGCACGGATCTATTAAGATAATGGTACTGAGCTCTTACGAGTTACATCTTTCAAGTATCTCGGATCAGCGATCACGTCCGATGGTGGCCTAAAGTTGGAGTTGAACGCACTTGTGAGTGCAGCCTGGTCCAAATGGCGCTCATTGACTGGGGTTCCTCGCGACAGGACAATACCTGAGCACCTCAAGTCGAAGGTTAATAGAACAGTCGTTCGCCCAGTAGCGACATACGGTGCTGAGTGCTGGCCCGTGACGAAGGAAATTGAAAGCCGCCTCAGTGTGATGAAGACGAAGATGTTAAGGTGGACGGCCGGAGTAACGCGATTGGACAGCGTTCGCAATGACACCATACGACAGAGGTTCGGTGTCGTCCAGATAGCCGACAAGTTGTGCGAAGCTCGTCTACGATGGTGCGGCCACGTCCTTCGCGCTAATGACGACACCGTCCGGAAGATAGACCTGAACCTTGAGGTCCCTGGCAAGCGGCCCAGGGGACGCCCGAAGCAACGTTGGCTAGATACGTTGCATTTGGACTTAAAGATGGGTGGTGTGCACCCTGATCAAGCCATTTGATCGGGAGAAATGGCGTCACCACACCAGAAGAGCGGACCCCGCCACTAAGCGGGACAGACGCTAATGAGAATTATGTCAACAACAGCAGCATGTTCAAGGTCTGCTTGGGCCTTTTAAATGAGCTACTTTTGTTCGTCGTTCTCGTCTGCTTTTTCTCTTCTCTAATAATGCAAGTCTGTCAGGCCCCCATTTGTTTTCTGACCTCATTAATTCTCCAAGAGTCGCTGGAATTAGTAGCTAGAAGTTTTTCTCAGCGATCCGTCCTCATTCCGCTAACACAGTCTCATTAACTTGCCTTGACTATCGACTAAACTATAGCTCAAAAGCTTAGCTGTGCAAAACTTAGCTTGTATGTTTCAACAGAGATGCAGTAAGCTCTAAGTTCTCTTTTCGTAAAACTTCGGAATTTTCCAAATGTGTCATTATTACTGTGGCAAAGGAGGTTGTAAGGTGCACCAGTTTATTTAACGGCTTAACGCTTCGACCTGTTCGCCGTCTTCAGTGGGCCTCTATTTGGAAGGAGCAAGTATTCTACTTTCTAAGGAGTACAAAACATCGAGTGGATAACTATGGATTAGAAGTACGTAATACACCATCATCATTTTCAGTAGCGTTTGTCCCGCTTGGTGGCGGGGTCCGCTCTTCTGGTGTGGTGACGCCATTTCTCCCGATCAAATGCTTGATCGGGATGCACACCAGCTATCTTTAAGTCCAAGTGCAACGTGTCTAGCCAACGTTGCTTCGGCGTCCTCTGGGCCGTTTTCCCGGGACTTCAAGATTCAGGCCAATCTTAAAGACGGTGTCGTCATTAGCGCGAAGGACGTGGCCATACCATCGTAGACGAGCTTCGCGCAACGTGTCGACTATCGGGACGACACCGAACCTTTGTCGTATGGTGTCATTGCGAACGCGGTCCAATTGCGTTATTCCGGCCGTCCACCTTAACATCATCGTCTCCATTACACTGAGGCGGCTTTCAATTTCCTTCGTCACGGGCCAGCACTCAGCCCCGTACGTCGCTACTGGGCGGACGACTGTTCTATAAACCTTCGACATCAGGTACTCGGGTATTGTCTTATCGCAGAGAACCCCAGTCAACGACCGCCATTTGGACCAGGCTGCACTTACGCGCGCATTCACCTCCAACTTTAGGCTGCCATCGGGCGTAACGGTTGATCCGAAATACTTGAAAGATGTGACTCGTGAGAGCTCAGTACCATTGATCTTGATAGATCCGAGCTCATTCATATCCGTCGTCAAGTACTCCGTCTTTTTGACGTTTAGTTTGAGTCCGAACAATGCCAAGCGATCGCACCATTCCTGTGCCTGTCGCTCGAGCTCTGCTTTGTCTTCGCATGCAAGCATGACGTCATCGGCATACAGCAGCGTCCAAGGAGCTACCCTTTGGAGATCGCGTGTAATTGCATCCATGACGATCACGAAGAGCAGTGGGGATAGCGCAGACCCCTGGTGCACTCCGACAGAAATCGGAAACTCCATCGAGGTACCCGCTGGTGTTCGCACTCGGCTTATTGGGCACGAGTAGAGAATGCGTACCCGCTCAATAAGCTCTTCAGGGATACCACTTCGTCGCAACGCGTACCGTATAACTTTTCGCGGGACGGTCAAAGACCTTCTCCAAGTCCAAGAAGGCAAAATGCACCGGTTTCTGTTTCTCGCGGTGCTTCTCTAGTAGAAGACGAACGGCGTGTATGGCATCAACCGCCCCACAGCCGGCAACGAAACCACACTGATTATTGGAAAGCTGGACGACATCCCGGATACGTCTATCGACAATTCGCTCAAAGACTTCATGGTGTGCGAAAATAGGCGAATCGGACGGTAGCTAGCGCAGTACGCAGGGCTGCCTTTCTTCTTCCAAATCGGGATAGTCGTGCTTTGCTGCCAACTCTCAGGCACTTTCTTCTCAGCAACAACCTGATTGAAAAACTCTGTCATCCAGTCGGCAGGGCACCAACCCTTCGACTTCCACAGGTCGGCCGGCAGGTCATCTGGACCAGTGGCTTTGCCTGACTTCATCTTCCTCAGGGCTGCTTCAGTTTCGCTCACTGTGATCTTCTGAACGGGACCGTATACAGATGAGCAAAAGGAACGGCAGGATGTTCAAATTCTACATTCGAGATTTCCTCGAAGTAGTCGCGCCATCGCTTCACAGCCCTTTTATGATCCATCAGAAGATGGCCGTTCTCATCGTTAATGCCAAAGAACTTTTCGATGTCTTCTGCTTGGCGACAGCGAGCCTTGGCGAGTCGGTAAAGATAGCGCTCACCATCGCGCGTTTCCAGTTTTTCGCCGACTTCAGCGTAGTATGCGGCTTTAGCAGCAGCCACTGCCTTCTTTGCCGCTTTCCTCGCTTCTCGATAATTCCGCCAATTACAGACTGTTTTGTCACCGATAAATACGTGATACAGCCATTTCTTTTCCTTGAACTTCTCTCTGACATCGTCAGTCCAGAGCCAAGCCTGCTTGTCGACCCAACGCCGTCCAGGCTTCGTTGTGCCGAGTTCGAGACGTGCAGCCCGGGTTATCGCATCGGTAGCCTCTTTCCAGGTTTCGTCGACAGTTGTTACCGTCGGCAATCGAATGCGAGAGATAACAGCTGCTTCATTCTCCTTCAATCGCCACCATTTAATTCTAGCCGACCCGCATCGCTGTTTACACCTCGGGGGTGTGATCTTCAGCGAGCAGATCAGTGGACGGTGTTGCGTGGCAACCGTCTCATACGGCACGGTCTTCGCGTCTGTGACAAGCCTTGGTCGCGACGCCTAACAAGGACATAGTCAATCTGCGTTTTGGCGTTCCCGCTATAAAACGAGATGAGGTGGGAGTCACGCTTTCGAAATTTGGTATTCACGATGTTGAGGTCGTGTGAGTCTGCATACTGAAGTATACGCTCACCATCGGCGTTGCGTGACCCATAGCCAAAACCACCAAGACAGCTATAACCGTCTTTCGCTGCTCCGACGTGACCATTAAGGTCACCTGCCACAACAACCATATCTTCTAACGGCACTTCCGCTGTCTTCTCATCAAGCAGGGACCAGAACTCGTCCTTGTCCTTGGTTTGCTCGGAGCAACCTGTCTGCGGAGCATACGCGGAAAAGAAATGACATCGTCGCTCTTCTACGCGACCACAATCTTCATCAAGCGGTCATCGAAACGTCCTACGCTTGCAATAGCACCACGGAAACGCTCGGAGATGATCATACCGACACCACTGGTGGTTCTGGGACTGCCGCACAGAACGGCCTTGAAGCCGCGGCAATGTCCCTCGACTTGCAGCAGGACCACCTCGTCTCCTGCACCGCACAGAAATCAACTCTTCTTCGCTCCAGTGCTTCTACCAACTCGCACGAGCGGCCCGTCAACGTACCCACATTCAACGTTGCTACGCGGGTCTTGCCTACATTACGGGACTTTCGGACTAGCTCAGTTGCCCCCCGATGCCGTCCTCGCATCAGGGACCCTCGCATACTTCTCACACTCGCCGGGCTTTGCGAGTGCGCGTCGGGTCCCGCGGACGCCGTAGCATTATCTCGAGAATTCTGTAACGTCGTCAGCCATATGATGTGACACAGAATGTTCGTAGGCCCGCCTCTCACTAGGGCCTGTCGCCTGCATTCGATTGTCCGTGATTGGCTCGGCTTGCAAAAGCAAGCAGTTTCCAGTGGCACCACGTGGAGGAACGGACATCGCCACTAAGTACGAAGTACGTAATATACCATGAGCGAGCGAAAAGTGTCAGAACATTCCTCACAGCTTAATAGTCAATATTGTTGGTAGACACGCGTCAAATGTAAACACTCGTGTCTTTAATTTTACGAATGACACTACACTCATTAACGAGGCTAGAAGTTCAACAATAGAGAACGGAAGAAGCACCCACTCCAGTCTGATGCATTTCACACATCACAGTAACCGTGTGTTTAGTTGATGCAGCCGTCAGCACGGCGTAGTGCTGTTGGTGAGGCTTGTCGCGCATGCATCGTCGAGGTTCTAGGTCTCCGCTTAGGCCAGCGAAGCCCTCTTGGACCGCTGAATTGGTACACGATCTTTCATAGTAGGAAAAAACAAGCGAGTCATTGTATTTATAGGCCAAAAGAGAACACAAATTGCCTTCACGTTATCTCGAAGATGTAGAACGCACGATGAATTCCACCAAGGCCTGAAGGTCAGAGTTATTCTGCTCTGCTTTACAATGCTATGTAGTAATCGCAGAGAAGCGCATCTCAGAATGATACTCGAGATCTTAGTATAAATGGTAACTTTTGATCCAGTGGTTTTATTTCAGTTAAGATCTTGTCTACGAGAGGCGAGCTTACGCTAGACGCTCTGTTATCAAACATCGAAGAAATTTTCCACATGGAGTACTTAGGAGTTTAATAATTTGTTTAACGACATTAGCCACTTGACGCTTCTATTCACATAAGGCTGCTGTTGTCTCCTGTCTCGATATAAGCCGCTGAGAAACTGCACTGTCTTCTTTTGTTCTCGTTTGTTGTGCTCGGGTTTTGATTTGGTCCACGTTTATTTCTTTTTGCCGACGTGTGACATCTTACACGTCAGCTGATGCATGAGTTTTGCCAATGCAGCACCACGCTCACCTGCTAACCTGAGAATCAATAGAATTCAAGCATGTCCTCGAATGATGCCTCCGAATCAGTCTCGTGCTTTTCGCAGCTTAATGGACAGTAAACACGCTGCACTTCTTTGCTCGTTAGCTAATTTTTGAAGAAAATTGCAGTTGTCTCTACGTTAAGCGAGCGCAGTGTTTACGGAGTATTAGCTAGCAGGAGCAAATGCTGACCCACTTCGATCTTTGGTGGAAACGTTGGACAGCAGCTGAATCTTACGAAGATCATGTTCATGAAGAACGGACAAGCTTCTGATGCTCCATCTTCGCTCAACGGAACGAATCAACATAATGATAATAATAATAATAATAATAATAATAATAATAATAATAATAATAATAATAATTATTATTATTATTACTATTATTATTTATTACATGGGATATCCATGTGAAAACGCTTAATAACAATACATTTCACCCAACACAACACAACATGCATAACGATATATGCTCGAGTTCAAGAACAGAAATTTTAAAGGTTGTAAGAAAGATATACCAATGATGTGAACATCTTCATGACAAATCTAGCCGGTCAAGATTATTTCGAAACCACCGATTTGGCTCAAACTTCGCCTAGGAGGGTTTTTGGGGTGCTGAACGCAAGTCAGACGCCCGTATCACCGAATACGGCGCTCTGCGATTGGTATAGGTAAGTGAGAGTGATCAGTCGTCTTGTTCTCGAAATAACAGGTATTAAATAAAGCACACTCACACCAAATTTCTGATTTTTATAATGGCGTTCAGCACAAATTTTATGGGTGGTAATACCTGTTCAACAATACAAAAATAGTGGATCGATTGTTACTGGTTAATTTTGAGGCGCGATGTCGTATCTCCTTTCTTGTGCGCTATGGGTGATTTTCACATGCAGGACACGCATGTTATCAATGATAAACGAACTGAAGACAGTCTTCTTACTTACAATCAACACCCTAAGCAGCCAACTAGGCGAGGTTTGAGCCAAGACGGTGATTTTGACACGACCACCTTAGTTGTCGATGTGAGCAGCCTTCGGCTGTAATCGGTGAAACGAACCTCGGATTCATGTTCAGCATCCCAAATAACTATTACGGCGACGTTTGCGTCACGGGATGTCGTGCCGTGAGGGCTTGGTCCCACACGACAGATATGCGAAAATCGCTCTGGTCATTAACGTTTTGAAGAAAATGTTAGAATTAAATCCATAATCTCCGTATAGAACCTTATAGACTGTGATTAGGTGAAACTTTATCGTCCCATGTGATAGGGAGGCAAGCCTAGCGCCATGTTTCTCACTGTGCTGCAGGGAATATTGTGATACGAAAATCCCATAAACCTAAAGGACATCTTACGAGTAAAACTTTTCTGTACTTTTTTAGCTCAGTTATTGATTTTACCTTATAAGGATTGAACATAACTGTGCCATATCCCAGTAAAGGTCAGATAAATGTTTTATACGCTTCGACAACTGCAGTAGCACTCGTTGTATATAGTGTTCGCAACAGATTTAGTACCGCTTTGGCCGCTTTAGCGGCTATAAGTTGACAATGAGTATCGAAACTGAGATCGTGCTTTATCGAGAACACTAGATCTATTGTTTCCCGTGCCCCCTGTAACTTTACTCCTTCCATAGTATACTAAATACAATGACGACATCGCGCGATTCGCAGTGGGTTATGCTGTGTGCTGTATCCGACAGTGTCCTGCAGAATCGCTCTTTTTTCTTCCTCACCTTGAAGAAAAATCGAGTTTAAAGTACCGAATCAAAAGTGATGGTCGTCCCACGCGACTGCTTTCTTACGCAGCATAAATGCTGCGTATTGTCGTTAATATATTAAAATCAATATGCTTCTTACCTAGTCTTTTGTTTTTTCTTTAGAAAGAGGCAGTTTCTCTGGCCTCATTAGCCTACTCTACGACGCTGTTGGGAGCATTTTGTAGAAATACCGAGTCATCTAGAGAGGCAGCGGGGTAATAAAAAAAAGGATAAAGGACGGCGTTATTCAATCCCTTCTGGGATGCGCCAGCGCATTCTACTTCTACGGGATGTCGTGGAGGCGACATGAATGCGTATTTGGCCATACAATGACTTGCGGTGGCCAGCCGATGAACAAGTCAGCGCTCTATCCTTCCCAGACGAGTCTGGTACCAATTCACCGACCCCAGAGGGATGGAAGGCTTGGTTGGCCTGGGCGGGAAATCCGAACCAGTAACCTGGTATCGGGTGCACGCGACAGTCGCGCCTCCTCCGACTGCGCCACACGCGCCCCAGCGGGGTAATACAATTTAAAATCGTCGGCGAACGCTAAGCACATGACTCTGTTCGAAGAAATGATTGAGGGAAGTTCATATTTAAAAATGTTGAAGAGTACAGGAGAGAGTACACCGCCCTGTAAAACTCCACTGCACAGTTGTCTGAGAGTAGAAAAAATAGATTTAATACGTACTACAAATGTTCTTCCAGACAGAAAATTCTTAATCCACGCAACGCGCACAAGTCCAAATAAATTACGTCAACGCTTGCACCTTTATCAAATAAAGCAGTCCAGTCATTCATCCACTGCAGCACTGCAGTTTCGGTAGACCTATTTAGTTGAAATCCGTGCTGAAAATCAGAGATAACAGCATTATCTTTCAGATGTTTCAGAATTTTTTCCTTCACTATTTATTCAAAGAGTCTGGCAAAAATAGACGTAGTACTGATTGGTCTATAGTTTCTTGGATCTGTGAATGACTGTTTTTTTATAAACTGGAGTTATAAATGAAAAATGCCATCTACTGGGAACTTTCACCAGCATAAAGCTCAAGTTATATATAGAAGCTGGAAGACCTGAAATGATGTGAGATATTTTTTTAGTAAAGCATAATGGAATATGATCAGGCGTATCGGAAAACAAAGTCGGCCATTATTTAAGATATTTGTGAATCTCCTCAGCATGAAACCATACCGTATCCGTCATCATGGGAAAGTTTGGCACGACTACTGGGAACAACACCTTCGTTTTTTTTGGAAAACCCTTTCGAGTACATCGGCAAAAATTTTAGCTTTCTCATCATCATTATTGGCCTTCTCGAGCTGATCGGTGTAGATGGAGGCGGTGACCGTCCTGCCTTGCGCGAGCAGCTCGAAGTAAAGCATGCCCTTGGCGCCCAACCAGCAGCAGAGCATGATCTTCAGCGGGTGTTCCCTGTCCTCGAGGCTCGTGTCGCCGCTCTCGAAACGATTGAACCAGCGCCTGACTGTGCGTTGGGACACTGCATCCTCCTTGCACGCTCTGCAGATGTTGGCGACCGCGGTGCCCGTGTGGTTGCCCAGCAGCCACTTGTAGTACACGAACGTACGAATTCGACATTGGTCCATTTTAGCTTGTACTGGTAGCCAGACGCGGCGACTGCGCCTTATATACCCCTAGAGTGGAACTCTGGAGAACCTTCTAGAAGGTTTTGCTTGCCTGATATTATAAAACTTGCCTGATATTATAAAACTTCTAAGGAAAATTATAGAATTTTGAAAATTTTTGGACAGGAACTATTGGACAGCCTGGTACGTAGGAGCGTGACCCCAGAGGAACGCAGAAAGGAATTCGAGCTTCGGCAGGAAGCTCAAAACCGTAATAACGAAGCGAAGTGTAAAGAATGGGTTGTACATCGAGGTGTCTTAACAAATGTGAAGAACCTGAGATCCAGCCCTTATCAGGGAAACGGATATTCTGTCATGGCGCCGCAACAGGTTTAAAATATTTTTTATTTAATCCTAGAAGTATCGTAAAGAAGCTTCATCATCTCCACCATTTTCTTGTGACCAATGATCCGGACCTTGTCTTTATAACTGAAACATGGCTTTCCAACAGTGTTAGCGATAATGAAACTCTCGCTGGGCTTCCTTTCGTTATCTTCAGACATGACCGAAAATCTGGCAAAGGAGGTGGCGTTTGCTGTTTGTGTAAGGAAACGCTTTGCATGAGACAAACATTTTTCGGTTCTGAATTAAGCTCCGATTTTCTGTGCTTGGATCTTCTAAGTCCTGATGTTACTTGCACAACGAGATACATCGTGATATACAGACGCCAAGCTCGCGATTTCAATTTGAATTGTGATTGGGATAGAAAGCGGCCTAGAAACTCCACATCTTTAAAATTTCTCAGATTTTTTAATGATTGCAATCTGGTCCAAAATGTATCTGAGCCTACTCGCGGAGATGCCATCTAGATTTGATTTTGACATCACAACAGTTGATTACGTATGTGCACTATCTACCTCCGTTTCATACATCAGACCACAGGATACTTGAATTTTATTGTGATTCTAAAGCAGAGCGTCCCCTATTTTTACCTTTGCCTAACTTTTTTAGGGCGAACTATGCGGCTATAAACCAATACCTTGCTAGCATTAACTGGTGGTTGGTTTTTCAAAACTTTCAATCAGCGGATGACATGTACATGAAATTCTGCTCAGTGATGTGTAATGGCTTTAGTAGCTTTGTTCCTCTTAGCTTTCGAAAAGTTACAACAGTAAAGTACCCGGTTCATATACAAAACCTTTTGAAGCAGAGGGCTAGACTTTCTTTTTCCCCATCTAGTCCTATCTATAAGAAGGTTTGCTCTGATATCAATCTACATCTCAAAAAGTTTCTTGCGAACTACGAAAGAAAGGTGGGTAAAGCTTCTGCAGACAGTTGTTTGATTACATCCGTTGTAAAATCAAGGGTAGCGTGAGTCTTCCCACTTTAGAGGATGATTGCGGTAATACCTGTAGGCCTCACTATAGAAGTAGCATTGCGGCGAGCCTTCCTTTCAGCACTAATCCGCACACGCTCCTGTTTGGGAAGCAAGGGCCTAACGAATATTCCTTTTTTAGCAGAGCTAGGAAATGAGTGGCTTTTGGAAGGTCACTCGGTGCAATAGTGAAATCGGTCTGTAGGGGCATAGGACTCTGAACACTAAAAGAAAGAGTGTACTTATGAATTTGATAGGTAGCGTATGAGTACGAAGGACTGTCTCCAAGCCAGGGAATATCCTTTTCCGCGGTACAAATTAACGGGAGACTGAGGTGGGGAGGTGATGATGCCCACATTCTCTTAATAAATTCTGGAGGCAGAAGACCAAGCGCAGACGATAGGAATGAGGTTTATTCCTTAGAAATTCAGGCATACGTTGGCTATCCATGTGTTTCCAATCTTAATAAAAAGTTTTTTTTAGGAACAAGTTAGCGGTGAGCTTTTCAAATTACAAGAAAGATTTCGAGGAGCTTTCCACCGAAAATTTGGATTCTTTCATCCTGAAGATTGCATAAGAAGGTGTCATGTCGTCCCAACATTCGACCACTTTAGCGTTAACGGATGACAGCTTCATTCTCTCAGTGCAATGACAAGATCAACTTTTTGACTAGGCTAGTGAAGTGTGATAGAACTCGAATCCTGGACGGCACCTGAAAAAGTCTCTTCGGATCGTATGATCTGGGTTTTACACCTACAAAGCCGTGGCTAGTGTCCGATGTCCTGTTGTTGTAATGATGAAGCCGTTCAACAAGATCGTTTGCTAACGGAGCTACGGAGTCTTACCGTAAAGAAATGAACGTCTTGAACGATGACGGTAAAGAAAAATGTATGTGCTAACGGACGGTAAGATAAGATGATTCGCCACAATACCGCGAACAGTACGCCTCGATGTCAAAAGATAGGAGGAATTATGTTTCGTGCCAGGAATAGTACTCTGCATTGACATATCACCAGTATGCCGCCCATTACACGAGAGAAATTCCTTGATCGCCAACAGTGATGTCGAAAACCCTTTTTCTCAGTCCATGAAGCACAAGGTTAAGAATTTCTATCTGGCATTTCCGGGCGACAAACAGCGAGAAAAAACAAGCGGCATTGATGCATAAGAATAGCGGGCACAAATCACCGTGTGTGGTACCAATTGCCTATTCAACGTTTATTTGATGGCTAAATGTTGATTAGCCTGCATTTAACGGTTTCTTCAGATCACACTTCCTCTCATACAAGGGAAACCAGAGTTCCCCGAACCACTTTTTGAGCGGCTACTGCAAGCGCGTCAGAGAGACGCAGCCGTTCTTGAAGGCTTTTCACGGTCCATTTGAGTGCTGCTGAGTACCAGCAGAGGCGGGCGATAATGACAAAACTAATGAGGGGCCGAGACGTCGTTGAAGGGCTACGGCTTCAGCAAAGTTACTTACAAATCTCTATCGATGGATCTCCTGAAACAGATTGGAAATCAGCTAGAATTTGTCTACATAGTGTATGATGGCTGATCATTTTGAGAGGACATATCTTCTTGACTAATGTCCTTTCCTTTAGTCAAACCATCAAGAAAGGAAACCTTGAAAAAAAAAACAATGGAATTTGGATGTATCCTACTGGGATTCCCATTTCACTCCATTTGTTGGGCAATCGTGGCGAAATTGTGAGAAAACTATTATAGAAAACAGATTATCCGGCTTATTGAAGAACAGTGCTGTGCAAATTCCTTTGCAGAAAACTGTGTGGGAGTGTTTGCGTTCTCCTGTGCTCGCTTTTCCAGTGGCGTCACAACCTGCCACGTTAGATCCAAATTTGCTTTCTGGATCTGAATTTCGTTTTCCTAAGCAGCCTCACCGGAGCACATATTTTGCAGCGTTCGTTGAAAGAGAAGAGGACATTTTGAAGTGCGGTTATGCAATTTGTTCTGATCAAGATCGATCGTATCAGTGGCACCAGTGAAGTATTATGGAGCGAAACAGCCCTCATTGCCCAGCGCTCCCTTGAATTTTTGATGCTTTAGAAAAAAGAAATTTATTAGCTGACACGTAATCACTAAAAATGAACGTCAACGGGTGCCGGTACTTCTCGTACATAGTGGGCGATGTAGGGTTGGTAAAATCTTCAGGTTTGATGGCAAGGGGAGGACTAATTTTGACAGTGGTGGTGTAGTGAGTGCTACACATCCATAGAAACCGTCACTGTTGTTATAGTTCACATGCAGCTGAGTGCTTACAGTTCTGCTCGCTGGTAGGAGTTGTGAGTCCGAAAACTACTTCTTCAAAAACAGTCAGTCGAAGAGGTCACTAAGGTTGGTCCGCATGTTGTTGCGGCCACCAGATTCTCATTTCCAGCAATACTCTTTAAAATTGGCAGACATAACGAAATAAAACCTGTTAGACACGGCATAGCTTATACCAAATCATTTTCTGATATCTCTGTCATAGTCGCATTTCTGAAACTAGCAGCAACTTTTACTGAGTTCCAGAAAAAGGAGAGTAAGCGATCTGCCCGATCCTTAAAACGAGCGGTGTTTAATTATTTAGAAGAGGACAGTAGAGTTACAGCACATAATTGTACATTTGGCTTTTCGGGATGTAACTGGGTATTCAGTGAAACAATAATATTTGTGCAACAATTCTTTTTTGAAGACCACGGTAAACAAAATGCACAGCAGCAAAAATGGTGCTTCTTGAGTTAAGGCCACTAGGTAGCTCCAGAAGGGCCAAAATTGTTCCTATTTTCAGCATTTTTTGTTTTCACGCAAGACTTGCTTGTGTTCTTAAGACATATGGATAGTAAGAAGGCAATGTAAGACAATATAAAAAATGGATAGTCTTCTGGAAAAAAGTAAGCAGCATGCCTTTGCCGGTACCGTTGTGTAACGAAAAGTTCCCTGTTACTTGACGTCCCCCAAACCATCGCATCTTTTCGAAACGAAATAATGTGGGGTTTGCATTTAGTAATTGGCACTTAGCCTATTTTTTCATACCGTTCGTTCTATATTGGCGCCAATATTGAGCACTCAGGCTCAACTCGCAAAACTCGAAATTCAAAGCGTTTCTCGCAAAATGAGCACACAGCATAAATGGCTTATCATTTTTATCATATTATTGTTTAGTAGCAGTTGAAGTTGCTATACTGTTAGGTAGCCGAAGAAACGTTTTATCCAAGGAAACATTACCACGAAGGACTTTCACCATCTGCGAATGACTACGTAGCTTTTCTTGAAACAACTATACCACGATACTCGATAGCACATTCGTTCATGGATTAGAACTTTGGAGAAAGGTAGTAAAGGCAGCTATAAAATGTAATTTTAAGGCAAACAGAATTCAGCGTTAAAATAAGTTTTTGAGGGTCTTGATTCAGACGTTGAGAGACGGAAGAAACGGTCAAAAATTCCGATTCCCCTACTACTCCAAAAAGTAGCGTCCTTCGGCATAGGTGGATGTATCCTTCGCACGTTCCGTTCTATCGGACAGAGCTCAATCAGCTATAATTAACGATGTCCGTTCGCGAACGTATAAAACACCTAGTGGAGTTCCGCAGAGTTCCTTCTTTCGACCTCTGCTGTTCTTAATATATGTTAACGATCTTCCCAACGCATTACCCCATGGAGTCATTTGTTCAATGTACGCCGACGATTCAAGAATTTTAACAGTAAGTGATTGCACCTTATTAAAGCAAGGCCTCGATGCTTCAGCAATCTGGTCTGAAACGAGGAGCCTCGAAATCTCAAAAGAAAAGACGTTCGTTATGTGCTTTTTGAGAAACCACCCTATAATAGAGTTTTCTCCTTCATAACCACACCCTCGTGAACGTCAACAAAATACGTGACCTGGGTATCAGTTACAGAGCTAATTTTTATTTCGAGGATTATCTAGAAGGAATTACGGCCAAGGCTAGGTGTAGAGCCAATTACATTTCGTGGGCTTTCATGTCGAGAAACCCGAAACTACTCTTCAAGCTTTTTACTGTGTATGTGAGACCGCTACTGGAATATTGTATTCCCTTGTGGTCTCCACAGAAGAAACGCCTGATAGAAATCATTGAGCAAGTTCAGAAGAGTTTCACCTACAGTTGTTTTAGAAGAAAAGGGATGTCTAGACTTTCTTACAAAAAACGTATCGAGATACTTGGAGCGCATTGATTGGAATTTCGAAGGATGATATCTGATTACGTTTACATGTACAAACTCACTATTGAGTAAGGTGATTTGGAATTGTTCGACATCTTTGAAAAGCAAGAAAAGAAGGCAAGACATTAGCAAAAACATTCCGAAAACTTTTATCACTCTATCGATCGTTGCAGTTTTTATGGTCAACCAGTCTGAAGTTATAGAAGCAACAAAGGCTGCCACTGAAAGATGCACTGCCTCGCCTAAGTTCGAAAGGCTATATCCTTACGCTTAGGTGTGACCTGCACAAATGTTCTTCGAGAGTGGTACGAAACTACCATTTTCATGCAAACCGCGCTATAACTTGGCTGTTTTTTTTTACAAAATCGTTCCATTCTGTCCAGTTTTTCTCAACGTATAGCTCTTATTTTCCCTCCAACACTACGTTCGCAGGCAGTCAAATTGGAGTAGCCTAAGAATGAGGAAGAAACATAACATTCTCATAACTTTCTATGGAAATGACTTCTACGAAATCAATGGCCATTGATGAGGAACAAATTTAAATCATGGGCCTTTCTCAGCTAACTCAGAAGATTTGTTTTTGATATAACATTGCTTGTTATATAGCCAATCATAAATTGTTACGTGTTTCGCTTGTCGACTTCGATTTTTGTGTGTTGCCTTGAATAAATAAATAAATAAATAAATAAAAGACTAGAGCTGCTGCTAGTATGGCTTGTAAGCAGTTGGAAGCTATTCGATTACGGAGTACCTAAGGATGAGATATGTAGTACAAATTGCAAAAATCCGCGGTATATACGTCTTATCAGTATTAACAAGGAAGTTCTTATACATTCGAATGACAGCTCCGAATAACTCCGAGTAAAATTTTATTGTAAAAAACTGAAACATCTAGCGACAAACGTCGACACATGCCTTTCATACCCTTCACGCAGAACCTTTAGGAATATAGGCGAGTGCAAGAGGACTTAAAGCATGTCTTTCTGTGGCATGTTTGCTATGGGTTGGCTATGAATAAAGTCACTTGAGAATCGAAGCATTCGGCTTAGCCTAATGACAATAAAGCAAGCACATCCTCTAAAAACATTTAGTACTAGTACTAACTAGTACTATAGAAGGCCAGGTCGTTTGAAAAATCAACGGCAATCCTGACCTGACCCAGTGAGCTACCGCAGAAAACCGTACTCAGGTTCGGGTTTCTTTCGTACGGCTTGTATTGAAAATGGGAAGCGCCTGCTTTTTATCGTAATAGAACCTGAATGGCGACCAAGTCGCTCGTTCTCCGCAGATGACACCTGGATGCAAAAATCCTGCGCGCATTTATGTGTCGCAGGAACTGATTAGCTTTAATTAAGGCCAAGATATGAATTCTAACAGTAAAATTAACTTCTGAGATGGCTGAAACTTGACATGACTATTGGAGGGAATTTCTGTTGCCCCTAACCTTCTATACATTACTTATTATTGGCATAAGTACATTGCTACGGGAGTTACCAAATCATCAGTGTATGTAGCCAGATGGTAATTATTTACTATAGTAATGGTTCCAATTTTAATGTAATTGATCATCCATTCT
Organism: Heligmosomoides polygyrus bakeri; assembly: GCA_947359475.1. NCBI lineage: Eukaryota > Metazoa > Nematoda > Chromadorea > Rhabditida > Heligmosomidae > Heligmosomoides > Heligmosomoides polygyrus. Next base: position 71,760,912 of record OX375866.1, read on the forward strand.
ACTGCTGCTTTTAGCGGTTATTCTGTTTATTTGTTGACTTCGTTGGCGTTGTAGTGCACCCTAGAGTGCAATTATTTAAATAAATAAATAAATAAATTTCTCTTACTGTCTTTGTCTTTGCCTTTTCCACGCACTGAAGAAGGCGGTTACGCCAAAACGTAAGCCGTTCGATATCAATGTTGGCACGACAGCTTCACGACTACCTGCCATACTGTTCTAACAGCAATTTGTGGTTTTTACGAAACGTCCTTGAAGGAAATGAACCGCAGCATTTGCTGAAGCACATCAAGCTGTTCCGTAGCTGAGATGAATGAATAGAGGCGAAGATCGTTAAGCGTATGTATACGGGACATCGAATGGACATTTGAGGGTGCATTTCGGTCTATACAATGATGGACAAGCGATCCGCGTTTCGTTGTTCCTTCATTATCTGTCAATTCTGGCACCAACTCACACACATGTCATACACTTCACGTGTGGGTGGAGGTAAAAAAAGAAGTTACAAAAAGAGAGGTAACGACTACAGTGTTTGCAAAAAATCTATCTAATAAGGAACATAAAATATCTATGGAAATACAGTAGATTCCGTAAATACCGAGAGCCTGAGGTCTCGCTGTGAGCATAGATTTTTCTGGTCTACGTTTTCTGCCGCTTTGGTTCCTCTATGATGTCTCCCGTAAAGCTTGGTCAAATTTTCTAAATACCTTTTTGTTACACAATATTGTTTTGTCTTGCTGTGTACAAGCGATTAGTTAGGTATGACCATTGCTACCCAGCGTTTTCGATCTTCATTCTACGCAACTATGACAGGTCACCGAGATCATTTATGTGAGCCGTACGCGGTTATAGTACAGGCTGTTTCAAAATAACGTGATGAAGGCTTTTTAATTATAAGTAGGCAACAACTGAAAGCTTCACAAAACAAAATATAGATAACAACGACATAGACCCTAGGCAACACTATATTAGCCTGGATTCGAAATCGCCTCCCTTGGCGCGAATACAGAAGTCAAAACGCTGGTGATGTTTTTGGCGATGGCTCGCAGGTTATCTGGAGACAGACGTTCCCAGCAGAGATGTCTTCTGGGCCTCCAGGTTGTGGTCGCGCTTGTCACGGACCCTGCCCTTCAAAATGGACCACACGCTGTAGTTCGTCGGACTCAGATCCGGGAAGTGCGGTAGTAATTCTTCAGAAATGACGACGTCCTGAAAGTTGGCCTTGCACCATGCTTGCGTGCTTTTCGCCCTGTGTTCAGAGATTGAGTCTTCCTGAAATGTTCACTCGTTGAAGTGCTGCTGCGACCAGAAGAGAACCACAGCCTCGAAGATGTCCCGTCGGTGCACATCTTGATTTATTTTTTACTCCTTCGTCCACAAAAGGACGGAGCCTTTCCGTAGGTGTAGGCTCCACCCCAAACCATGAGCGCCTGCGGATTTTGACAATGTTCGGCGATGGCAAAAGTGGCTGGAGCCTCTGCAGATCAGATCCTGCCGTGTTAGAGGTTGTGAGCCTACTCTACGGTGAGTAGCTGAACAGTGTCCGTTCCGCAACGTGCGCGATGCCCGAAGCTTGAGCTGACATAATTGATACAGCCGCTCGCGCTTATTCTTGCCTATCAGGAGCTGCACTTTATGGAACTTGTAGGGTTCGAGTCCACGTTTCTTTCTGGCTACTCGTTGCACTGATGTGCGACTGTGCGACAGACATCATTGGGCGATTTTTTCAGGAGATCCTCAAATTTGGGATTTTCGTTTTTCGACGATTTTCTGGATCTATGGCGTATTGACAGTGCGATTTTTTCCTTGTCTTGGACAGCCACCTTCATGACGAAGCTCATCATAAAGGTGGCTGTCCAAGACAACATGGACGAGTTTCTGTGGAGACAGTCGACCGAGCAGGTTAACGATGTCGCATTGGCGCTTCCCTCGACGATTAAGCTACAAAATCGCAGTGGTGTGGTCTGACATCTCGAGAAAAGCCGTAGCGGGATGAAGATCGAACTTTGAAAATTATAACACGGACAGAAAGATAAAGGATAAAAAGGATAAAGGACGGCGTTACTCAATCCCTTCTGGGATGCTCCAGCGCATTCTACTTCTACGGGATATCGTGGAGGCGACATGAATGCGTATTTGGCCATACAATGACTTGCGGTGGCCAGCCGATGAACAAGTCAGCGCTTTATCCTTCCCAGACAAGTCTGGTACCAATTCACCGACCCCGGAGGGATCGAAGGTTTGGTTGGCCTGGGTGGGAAATCCGAACCAGGAACCTGGAATCGGGTGCACGCGACAGTCGCGCCTCCTCCGACTGCGCTACACGCGCCCACGCCCGGACAGAAAGATAGGCACGAAAAATGGCGCTATTTCCGCCATGCCACACATCGATGCGATCGCTTGGGAGAACGTCAAAACTTCATCACGTTATTTTGGAACACCCTGTATAAATAGCAATGCATCAAACCACATAGCTAAGCAAAACCTTCTTTTTCGTTAGACTTCTCACTGTTTATAGTTGCAGACTAGGCGAAAGAAGTTAAAGTATTTCCTCACAGATATTACCTTGTTCCCAATGGCTAAAAACATACGATTGAAATGTACAGGTAAACCCGTCCATTAGAGCCCAGAGTACTCACTAGAAACAGGCAGGATATGTGGCGAAAAGTTCGAAAAGTCTTCCACAACAAGTGCACGGAATTCGTGTAATTGAAAAGAAGCATTGTCGGCGGGTCAGCATAGCTTTAGGCTAATCATGATCAATGGTTGTAGAGAAACAACGTCGAGGCGTCACCAGATCAATCCTCGCGAGCAGCTTTGGGAAGTCTTGTTGTTATTGCTAGCTTTTCTTCAGTCGAATACAGTAGCGTCGCCTTTGAAGGAGTATGAGTTAAATTTGGTTTGGGGAAATCGATTTTCCTGAAATAGAGTTAAGCGTGTTGAGTTTGTTCAGTTGCAGCATTTTTTATTTGCTGTATCCCAAACACAAAACACCCGAACGATATGACGCTGTTTTTAACTGTCGCCACAATCTTTTTCACCTTCCGAGTAGTCGCTCTAGGTTTTGCAAATGATCGTAGGGCCAAATTCCAGAGGAGTTTAGTTTCGGAGAATACCCTCTATAAATCGTAGATGGAAACAGTATCCAGATCAGTACCTTACCATTGCGTAAGCTTAGCGCTTGCAGAAGGGTTTTCTGCAAAGCAATCACAATATTATCGAAAAGCCTGATTTCAATATTTGTAGTTTTCCAACCAAGACTGTCGCCTTCATCTGCCGATTTGGTGAACGAGAACTGGACGTGAGTTATAACAATTGATTCAGGCTAAACTACCCAGACTACTGAAATGAGTCTGATCGGAAAGCTCTACTGAACGCTTTTTCCTTTTCTACGTTCACAGTTTCGCTAACAACTTTGCAATGAAAGACCTGCTTCCATAGCTGCGATTTTTTGTGTCGTGCCGGCTACATGCATCAATTTCCCTAGTCTAGTGCTTGGAAGTGCACATGGACTCTGATGGGTCGAGGTGGCCATTAAGTTGAAGTCAGTATTTTCATTAGAGAGATCGCCGAAGTCGATTCAAATCCGGTAATCGGATTAGGGGCGACAATGAGAATGACAGCGGCGTTCGACCCTATATTTCATTGTACTCCAACTCGCCGCCCCGTCTCCTTTCGCCGGCCGGCGACGGCGAGTTGAAACCCGTTGCGCGTCGGGTTTTCACAGTCGCCAGGAGGGGTTCTCTCGGTGTTCCTGTCCTACATCCGACGGGGCAGCTCATCTTCTCGCTTTCACTCTCGCCTCGTCCTCGTGTGCTTGCTGCTAGCCTGCTTGGAGGCCCTCGGGCGTGTCACGCACCTCACCCTCGCATTACATTCACAGCTAATGCTTAACGTTTAGCGCCTTTCTCTAAGAGACAGATTTGCATTTCAATCCTAGAAACGGTAATGGACAAATATGAAGCCCGCTATTTACTGGGACGATAAAATATCAAGTGTTTAAGTGCAAAAATTGCCATGGTAGACTAGTACGATGACTCGCTTCTAGCATTTCGTGGTAGGAGCTTCATTCCTCGGCCTAATACAAATTGCATTAGGTGGCTTTAATTCCAATTAGGTCTGAACCTGCTGTATCTACCAGATCACTGAATGCATTGCCCAACAACAGGTTCGTGCACAGGAGTCGAGGTTTTTCTTCGATTTCTCTAAAAGCCTTTCTGAGAGCTCCTAATGAAAAGCATGCCTTGTTCTTCGAACGGTGTCTTCATGTTTTGATTCAATTACTAGCCTGACAAGCCAGACAATGCGGAAAGTACGCCAAGGATTTAAGTAGGTGCCGGCTTAGCCACACTCCTCTCCACCCCATCTCGAGCAGGCTTTTCCACCGACATAGCATGTATTTTTCTGCAACGCACTGGTCCTGAGAGCACAATCCTTTCACAAACACTCTTTCAAAGCAACCTTAACGCTTCTGTTTTAAACCCGTTGTTTAAAGCTAAGAATATTTCTACATACATCTGTATTCTAACGTCAGCCTTTTTCCCCATGAAGCTATAGCTCAGACATCCTGGATTTCGCAGAATTTCAACTGCGTTGATCTGCGCTTTGAAACCACGTCTCTTCATTCAATGCTTATCTTCAAGGAAAATGACAACTAAGCTGAGCGAGGTTATGAAACAAACAGCGTATTTGGATGGAGTAGTATCATGATGGCGAGAATCAATGTCGCCCTGGAATTGATTATGTTCTTTATTCGACGAGGGCTTTACCGGTCAACCAGTTTGGTTTTCTCGCCTCTGTAACACATTTTTTTCGAGTAGCCCAGAAACTGGCTATACAGCGGTCCGGGCGATGATAGGAACCGTTTCGAGAAGGTAGTTGTGGATTCTACGATGCCTTCGTGTTTTTAGGTGGTGACAGCACAAAGGATGCTCTCACAGTCTGCGTTTGTTAAAAATCCCACATTCGAAACCTACCCTCACTTACTAATGATTATAGTGGTGCACCTTTGTTCCACATACTTTCTTTTCCTGTTCAGGACGGAAAGGAAGCTTTCATTGCGAGGAACTCTGTTGTTATTGTTAAAGTAAAAAACTCAGAAAACCACGTGACTGTTAACCAATTGCTGTCGAGCATACTCACATCTGTGAACGATGAAACCGTTAGTTGCGTATGTGTTCCGTAAGCTCTCAGGCTCCATTTCAGAAGTTCTCGGCTTTCTCAAGCGTTGAAGTTTTGGAACGAAGGGTTACGTCTCGCGACTACGCCACATTCGTGCGCATAGTTTTTTGGCCTACTGTGGTTCAGGGTTGCAATACATCTTCTTCACAAGTCGCTGGTTCATGGGAATATTAATCGCCGGAAACTTCTCATAAAAATGACATTATCACGTATCCGCTGCATGATAGAAGCTTTCCGCTAAGGATGCTGTTGGTTCCGCGACTTCCCATTTGTGAGAATCACTCTGCCTTGCGCTCATTGGTACTCGCGCTGTAACCACTTTGTCGGTCGGGAAATTGTTTGCTAAGTAGGTAGTAACGAATAGTCTGTTCTTTTCTCTTCAACAGTAAGAGACCAGAGGGATTCGAGACACGGGCATCACAGGGGCAGCAAGAGAGTGGCAAGAATAGAAGGGCTGGTGCTCTAAACCCTTTGTTTGTTTAGTGGGGCAACCCAGCTCATATTATGTAGCTGACATCTAGGATTCACATGGAATGATCGACATTTATTAATCCCTTTTGGGACGTGCTATACATTTTACTAATTGCGTAACGTCGTGTAAGGATAAAAGATAAAGGATAAAGGACGACGCCGCTCAATTCCTATTTGGGTGCGCCACGCATTCTAATTCTACGGCATGTCATGGAAGCGACCTCAGTGCCTATTTGGCGTATACAACAACTTGCGGTGGCCATCTTATGAGAAGCCAGCGCTTTATCCATGCAAGACAAATCCGTTGCCAATTCAACTACCCCGGATGGATGGAAGGCTTGGTTGGCCTGTGCGGGAAATCCGAACTAAGAACCTGGTATCGAGTGCGACAACCGGCGCCTGCTCCGATGCGCTCCACACTCCTGCGACATCGGATATCGTGTATACTTATCATATGCTATAACCTATCATGAATAGCGTATGGACAAGTCAATGTTGTGTCTTGTAGACGTCTAGATTCCGAAACCTGGCCAAATCTGCAATCGAGCTCGAGTGGCACATAACCCAACTCTGTAGTTCTCATTCCTGTGATAGAATAAGGCTCATATATGTGCCCACAAAAACTACCTACATATGTGCTATCGGTGCTCCTTACCGTTTCCGGAACTTTCGAACGACTTCGTGGGAGCTGATGGACGTACGTGGAGGTCATGGCACAGATCTAAGGCAACAGTGATGGATGGTTCATTAAAAAGCAGAATACATCTCAGAAGTTTTAGCACTGCCATTAAAGTAGCGCGATGGTTGGAATCTCGTTTCAAGCACTTGCTCCAGGCAGACCGAAGCTCCATGTTCGTGCAAAACTAACGAGGTCGTCGCCAGTGGGCTGCATCTACTTCTCTGATCATATCTTGAGATAAAGTCGTCACACGAAGACGCCTTGAACTAGTGCCCTGGTGCTTGACTTTGGTCGATACACCACCTTTAATTTGTCATTTGACTATCAAGATATACCGAAATATAGTGGTCCAACATTTTCTGTCAAACACTCCGTGATTGAAACTATGCTGTCGTTAAAAAATGAAAAACGAGGAGAAATTGCAATTCGTCGAAGCCTCTCTTCTGGAAAAGAGGTCATACAGACAAAAGGCTCGAGTCAGCTGAAATTTCGCTGCTGTAACCCTTTGACCTGACTGTTTTTCAACGAATGTCCTTTTAAGCAAGGCGCATTTACCGGCTCAGTTTATATGACGTTACAAAAAACACCGGAGAAAGACACAAAGACGATTCTGTAGTTGAGTCGCCTCTGACCAGGGAATGCCTTTAGCTTCCTATAGAAGTTCGAGGCGACACCGATGCCATTTGAAAGAGCTCGCAACGCCGATTAAAAATACATTCTCCAAATTTGCTGAATGGATCTCCTAAGCGAGGACTGCCCAGTCATAGTTCGAGTTGCTGACTGTATGTCGCCAGCGCTGATGAAGCGTTGGACGGAGCGTTGCGTCATCAGCGTAGCCATTAGCGGACCTGCCAGTTGCGGCGGCTTCGCAATGGTAGTGTCCTTGCCTTGTAGGAAGACGGTGGGGGGTTTGGTCGCATCGACGCCGGTGTTTCTGCATTTTGTGACCTATCGTCAGATACCCTTTATCCTCATTTCCAACACATTTTTATGCATGAGAGTTATTTGGAGCGCTCATCACGAATCTAGCATCAGATTTTGACATACAGCAGGTGATAATCAAAATTTTTTTATTATTTCACTGCGAAAAGCTCGAGAAACGTGTATGATTGTTGTTGCCAGGCGTTTGTTCAAAGCAGATTGCAAAGGAGAAAGCTTAATTTTACACCTGAAGGTAAGGGTGTTTCGTCGTCTTCAGAGAGACCGCTAAGGCTCGGGGCTTCTAAGTTTGTTACGTTTCACCTGCAGTGCCGCTCTCTGATCTAAAGTCAAGTACGGAACGCGGAATTATCATACAATCATGACAGACTCTTTCGGTGTCCCAACATGGCAACTACTCAAAATCAGTCGACTACAATGACACTCGCCTGGAAGCAAATGACATTCTTGCACTGACAAGGCTGTGCAGTGAAAGGAAGCCATTTATAATGATCCTGCTTGTTTGTTTTGGACAAGAAACCGTTTTATTTCAAATACCAGAGGTTATTTTAAAATGCAACATCCTATTATTAAATTCTTGAGGAAAGCCTACTGCTAATACTTATCAGTTTTAGTCTCCAGACCAATCTTCGTTAGATAGAAGAATCAAGATTCAATGGAACTGACATGTAGAAAACTATGGTGCTTATATTATGTTGTAAAGAAGGAAAGCATTTGCACCATTTGTACAATTTTTGTCATTAAAAAAATTTCCTGTTCCATGCATATAACAACAATCGAACATGTGCACCATTATTATCTACGACATATTGCCATTTGTCGGCTGATTTACAGATTCCGCTTCTATAGAATTCCTGGACACCAAGTTGTTTTTCCTGCAAATGGTTCGACAACGAAAGACACAGATGGTGGTCCATTGGAGCAGGGACCGGTGAATGTGGTGGGTGGGCTAGAATATGCCATCTGAATCACTGGAGTTTTTTCTGAGTCTCCTTGCAATTGTTGGAAGCGCACTGTCGTGAAGGAAGAAGATCTTGCCTCTTGTCTTGTTTCCCACGAGGCGATCCAACTGCCTGCAATAGACATCGCTAGTGACAGAAGTGGTTGCAGGTAGTAGCTCCCAGTAAATGATGCTTTGCAATTCCACCAGACACTGAGCATTACCTTTTTTGGACGGAGTTCTGTCTTGGTGTGGGCATTCCAGCTTCGCCACGACTGAGCCACTGACGCTTTCGCGTGTGGTTAACGTAAATTACCCGCTGTTCGTTGCCACTGACCAGCTTCTCGAGCCAAGAAAAATTCCGCCGTAAAGTCCAGAAGTTTGTGCACGCATCCTGGCGCAGCTGTAGCTGCTGGCTGAGTTTATGCGATATCTATGCACCATATCTGCATGTCTTCTCAAGACCATGCAGGTCTTGAGCTATGGTGGTGTGACTGCGCTCGAGTTTCTCTGCCAGTTCTCGGGTGCAACGACGGGGATCCTCCTGAAACAGCTCCTCATTCACTGCAACTGGCCTTCCAGGCCGTGGTTGTTCCTTCAAGCAACATCTTCATTCTTAAACTTCCGGAACTATATTTTCGCTATGTCGTAGGAGACAATAGCAGGACCCATCGTTCTACATATGTTTTCCACCGCGACTCTTGCAGTGCTTTGCTTTTTAAGCTCGTAAAACAGATGCAGTCGAACTTGCTTGCAGTCAAGAACGATTTTCTCTGCCATAATTGTAACGGAATATGACGACAATAATGGTAAATGTAGGTTACAAGTGCTCCGACACGCCTAACGGCGTGTCTCGCACTTGCGCGCTTCGCGCGACTTTGCAACATCACTGGCCTAGGGAATTTTTTTGTAAAACTTGAAATACGCTAACATCTAGGATTTGCTGCGTACTTTGTTGGCATCAAGCCGTTCACCACTTCCGTACGTTCATCATAGGCACCCTCTCCGGACCGTCCAGTACATATTGGATCCGAATGAATCATTTTCGGATATCCGATTCGAGTAATTCAAAAATCCAAGGTCTGCAAAATTGCCCGTATCGGAATAATTCAAAAAACCGGAGTCCCCGAAATTGTCATTATCCAAATCGTGCAAAAATCCGGGGTCCGTCAAAATAGCGTTATCCGAATCATTCATTAATCCGGAGATTTGGTCGAATTCAATGTATTTAATGAAAATCATTTTCGGATATCCGATTCGGATAACCCGATCCGATTCATCCAAAAGTCCGGGTACGCAAAGTCGCCGTTATCCGAATCATCCAAAAACCTGGGGTCCGCCAAAATAGCGTTATCCGAATCATCCAATTATCCGAAGATTTTCGATCGGATCCAATGTATACCGTCCAGTAACGCCATTGGTTTGTGTGCGCAGTACTTCTGCCCTCAGGTTGCTCTTCCGCAACCGTTCTCATTCTAAACAGCTTGGGTCACCGGATGTCGTTGACACCCTTCCAAATCGGGACACCAGGTTTCCCTAACTCGTTTCTTCTTACTGGATCTAATTGCTGGCCCACCTTTACTGGTCTTCCCACCCCCCCCCCCTTCCCTGGTCCCAACTCCTGGCCCACTTCCTTGTTTTCCGAGCGCCCGCTCGTCACACGACGTCGGTATCAACTCTTCTGGCTCCAGAAGCTTATAGCGCGACGAATGACCTATCTTCTGGATCCAGGCGCTCAGAAAGGCTCGCAGTTGCCGCTGTGTAGAGCAGGAGGAGGATGCGCTTCCTCTGCTGCAACAATATCCCATGTTGAACAGCAAACATTGCCCGCGCGAGGTACGCAGAGGCGTACCTGGCGCGGGTAAAGTTTTCCGTTCAACATGGGATAATGCTGAGTTCTGCATGCGGCCGGTCGTCGTACGACGACGATGTGACCTCTGCTTCCTTTCTTTTCGATCTTCTGACTCCAGACGGTTGTGGTGCGACGAATGGAACCCGCCTTCTGGAATCGGGGACTCAGAAACGCGCGCAGACGCCGTTGTGTGAAGCAGGAGGAGGCTGCGCTTCCTCTGCTGCAACAGTATCTCATGTTCAATTCTGAATGCGATCCCTCGTCGTAAGACGACGGTGTCTCCTCTTCTGACTCCAGACGGTTGTGGTGCGACGAAGGGAACCCGCCTTCTGGATTCAGGGACTCAGAAACGGGCGCAGACGCCGTTGTGTCAAGCGGGAGGAGGCTGCGCTTCCTCTGCTGCAGCAGCATCTCATGTTCAATTCTGAATGCGATCCCTTGTCGTAAGACGACGGTGTCCCCTCTTCTGACTCCAGAAGGTTGTGGTGCGACGAAGGGAACCCGTCTTCTGGATTCAGGCACTCAGAAACGCGCGCAGATGTCGTTGTATCAAGCAGGAGGAGGCTACGTGTCCTCTGCTGTAAAAACATCCCATGTTGAACGGCAGACGTTGCCCGCGCGAGGTACGCGGAGGCGTCGCAAGGGGTTCCATGAGATTGCGTGTGGTTCCAGGAGGCGTATCTCAGCCAGGTTTCCAACCTGAGTGAGATACGCCTCATCATCTACAGGGCAGGGAGCTAACTCAATTATATAGTGGTAGATAGGTCATCCTATGTATCCGTTATTGGGGAAGGTTCCAGAACACTTCAAAAATTTGACTGAACGCCAAAGTGAGGGGCGAGAATATTACCTTGCATCCTATTAACTCTCTATCAAGTGATCTTTATTTATCCATGCTGAGCATCTGTCTGGGAGGTCCTATGTGTTGCCGACGTTTCAACCTCTCATTTAATCTACGCAGGAGTTCTGGCAGTACTGTTAATATTTCAGAGGACATGAGGGCCTTCTACGGCTTGGTTGGCGTTGTGTTGATGATGGCAATGGGAGATTGTAAAAATAACACTGTGAAGTGCCGACCAAAGGTGCGTTTTGCAGACGTTCTTTCTCCAGACGATTTTTTAGATTCGTTCAAACGTGCCACAAAGCAAATTGGAAATCACCTGTAGTTGGCAGATGTCCTTATCCGAACGGCTTCTTTTGTATTTCACGAACTGCATTTGTTTCAAATAAAGTTCCTGATTCTGTCTGCTATCAACTTTACATTGAAGAGTGTTGTTTCCATTTACAATCAATGATTCCGGGACTGCCAAACGAACAAAGCGCGCTACAGTCAGTAGCACTGCGAGAATATTGTCAGCACCAGGAGCGGTGTTTCGTGCCCCAACAAGCCAAGCTTCCATCATTAAAGGTCAGCGGACTGGTGCCAGACTTGGAAAGAACAAAACTCTGACTTTCTTATCGACTGGATGCAGCAACTTGTCCAGTCTACTTAAAGCCCCAATCACTCCTAAAGCATCTAGACGGGGCAGGCTCCTTGGCATATGCCTGAGCAGCGAAAGTGAGTAGCACTGCGAGAATATCCATCTTCCAAATAGCAGCAGTAGGTATTTGTAAAGTCCTTGAACCTACCGAACGGGTTAGGAGTCCTGAAAGTTAGCTATGGAACGAACCGTCGTACAAAGAAACCTTCCAATCATCAAGTACGCAGAGGAAATGGACCGCTTGAATGACATCCACAAAAGTTAATAATTTTATCAATATCGTTTGATGGGGATCAATACTACTGATCAAAGTGGCATGGCCTGGTGTTCGATTCCCTTCTCTTGCAGTACATATTTTTGTGCATTTCCTGTATATTGTGTGCTCTTCTGCGTGTGAGGCTAATTCTTTTAAGTGTCCTACACTTCGTCCAGTGGCTTCTCGCCTACGACTGCTATCGTTTCATCACCTGCCTATACTACACATAAGGATCTGCTATACGAAATACTCCGACTATTTTGGATGCTTAACAGGAAACATTAGCATTCCTCTTTTTTCGCACCAGAGACGACGAGGAAATACGTTTTAAAAAAGAATTTCCTGTGGTACTTGTGAAGAATAATAGATTTGGTCTAAGAATATGTACTCGCCTGCTCCTGCCTGCTCATGCAAAATTCGCGGAAGATCGTTGTTGTTTTAGGCACATGCAGCACCTAACTTCGAAGGGAACAGCATCGACTTTACTCCTGGTGCCGGAAAAAAGACAATAAGGTAAGAGCACAGAAGGGTTCAAGGATTCAAAGTTCCTAGAAATGCATAATATTTCGATGTCACCATTATCCCGTAACCTCGCTGACAAGCTGGGTTTGTGTACATCATGGGTGCAGTATCTGTACTTGCAAGGGAAGTCCTTCGTTTTTTGAGGCCTCCTTGAGCGTCACCACGTCTGCCACTTGCAGCCCTCCATAGGCAACTTTCCGGCAGCTTGTGTTGCGTCTATAATTTGCCAGTTGTTGTCCAACAACGAGACTATCGGGCAGGGCTGCTTTGATTGTTCGCGTGCCCTTGACGTCTTCTTTTCAGGAAGCCTGTCCAGAAAGTGTACTTTTGGCCATCGCTCAACGACGCTGAGAGGGCAATTCTTCGTGACGCCTTCTTCCAAATCAGTCGACGCACCTGTTTGAAGTTCCTCGAACAGGTAGGGCGGGAAGTTTTTTAGAAAATATATGAAAAAAGTCTTGGACCGTTCTGGACCTTTTTTGGGAATTATGTTGGAAATCTAATTCGAGCTAATCACACAGAAATGTTACGGTATGTATGTTCCTGCTGCTATGCTCCGCGGCTGTCACTGCGCTTTGAGCTACAGGAAACATCTTTGCTCACTTCTCTTATGGAATGCACTGAAATGAAATCAGACCTCGCTGGGATGAATGAAACAATGATTTATTTATCGTCGTTCCGTGCGCAGATTCGGCGACATTCTGTAGAATTAGAATACGTAGCGTACGCAATACGTCCCAATAGGTCATTAATTAAAGTACGCCTTATCATTTACCAGCCGTCAGAGCAGGCTGTCGATCTCAACGGCTGGTAAATGACAAAGACGCTCAACGGCTTCGCCAAATAACTTCTCATCATCAGTTGTTACTGCCATCTATGTCATGGTTTCCGCAGGAAGAACCCCTTAACTACGTCGAGTAGGGCAGGTTACAAAGAGTTACGAAGAGAGGCTGCTATTCTAGAGTATTGATGACTACTTAGAAAAGATTGAGCCCACCAACTAAATCTTCATGTAATTGCTCCGCTGATGTAGTGACGCCACGCTGAAAAAAATCCGCCATTTTGAGAGAATTAGCATTTCGCTATAAACGGGCGAATATAGTAAAATGTTTGTAGAGATTGTAAATACGAAACATTCATCGACTACTCTTCAGCGACCTCGATTACCCCAGGACTGGAGTTTCGGACCGCTTGAATGACATCCACAAAAGTTAATAATTTTATCAATATCGTTTGATGGGGATCAAAACTTTAAAAACGAACTTCAGGTTCATGTTCAGCGATCTCGACTTCCCCCAGAGCTGAGGTTTCGGGTCACTGTCGATAACCATTAATTGTTGTGCATCGCCAATACGCCGTGCCCCCACTCCAGTTATGGCGGACGGAAAGACACACACAGACACACCACTCTTTTATTCATGGTAGGATAGCAGGATAGAAAAGTGGACACTCTAACAAGCAAGCTTCACGATTTGAAATCAAACTGGCCATCCTCCAAATCAAAACGAGCGTCTTCCAGATTAAACTGGAGAGCTTCCAACACGGTTAAAATATGTTTTGTTTTAGGAAAATTTTGTATAGCCTTCTTTTAAGTTTATATTTCGCACAAAAAGTCTAACGTGCTGTTTAATATATTATTTAAAAAATTAAGAAAAATATCTATGGATCTCCCTCGATAGAGATCCTTCTGGCTCTCTTGCTAAGAGGGATCTCGGGCCGCTTGTCGCAGGGCCACGCGGCGCGTCCCTGGGTGCTTGAAAGAGGAATGAATCGCGAACCAAATGCGACCGTGTACTGCCCAGAGACGCACGTGGGTTGCAGGGGATGGATTCCTTGCTCCTGCTGTGTTGAGTCGAGGAGTTCCTTGTGTGTGGGAGCGGCATGTTCATGTAGACTCCATGTCCGACTTTCCATGAATCTCGGCATGATGTTTCGTGTTGAGTTGTTGGTTCGTGAAGCTGTGCACCGAGGTTGTTACAGCACTTTATTCGGCTTACGTTTCGGCGGCTTCTCCTTCGTCGGAACCTGGAAGAGTCCAAATAAGATTTGAAGAACTACTCCCCAAAGGTCATTTCATACAGAAGGACATTCAAAGGTCAATGAAGTGAAGAAAGGATGTGGAGAAACAACGAAAGGCTAACCTTTATGGTAGAAGCCGAGGAGCTCCACCAGTCACCGGAGGTGAACGTTGATGAATGACTAAAACTCTAGCGACACCTACCCAAAGGACCTCCTAAGGCATGACCCTGTAGGTCAAAACCCATGCTCATGCACAGAGTGCGTGTGTCCGTGCATGCGCGGATTGTATTGTTGTTGGCCCGGCCATATGCTTGCACTCGGTAGACTGGGAGTACATGTAAGGCGATTCGAGGCCGCCTTAAGTGTCGACCCGTCCCTTCGGGCAGTCTGGCTGGCTGCCCGGAGTTCTTCACCCGCACTACAGAGCCTACCCATGTGAACTCCAGTCAAACACAGCAGCACTAGAGGGACTCATTCCACCGACCCCAAAAGAGCCCCCATTTCTGCAACAATGGGAAAGACGAGTACGGAGAGGCTGCCAAAATCTTAGGGCCTAACCAGGCTGCACAAATTGAGAAGGACTAGGATGACGATCTGTACTTCTCAGAGTCCTGGGCTATAAGAAAGCAGGATGAACACGAGATTAACCTTGCGCAGCGTGGAATCGAGAGGACGATGCTCGGAGTGACAAGGCTCACGCAAGTGAGAGAAGGCCTCCGGAGTTCCGAGCTTCGCTGACGTTCGAAGATCAGAGAGGCTGTCGCTTGGGCCAGGTTGTCGAAAATTAAGTGGGCCGGCCACATAATGCGCCTTGCAGACGCCCGCTGGACGAGGGCCGTCATAAGCTGGATTCCGGGGAATGTCAAGAGAACAACAGAACGCCCATCAACGCGTTGGTCTGAGTTCTCCGTGAAAGCCTTGAATGAACAATATGACGCTCCTCGTGTCGCTCAAGCGAGGAGGATCCATTGGAGTACTCTGGCACGCGAAAGAAACGAATGGAGACGTTGCTGGTGCCTGCTCGAGCAAGTCGATGATCAACGCAAGTGATACAGGTGGAGAAAAATAATGGTTTAAATTCTATTTTGAAGCGCAGGAAGGCTGCAATCATTTTGTGTATTAAAAGGGGGGCCCTTTTAATACACAAAATTAAATCACGCCTTGCACTCGAATTGATAGTTGCGGTTTACTTTATTATTTACTTGATTGCAAAAATTCTGCACGCGCTGAGTAACAGAGATGTAAACAGTACTACAAGAGCAGCTATAAAAAGCGCACGTAACCTTGCACTACGCTTCAAGTAATCAGCAAATACATAGATTTTGAAGGCGTTCAGTTTGATCTGAAATGTGTCCAGTTTGACTTGAGAAGTATCCAAATTGCCGTGAAGATACAGGGTGTCTCAAAAAATGTAAGCACCGTTTGAAGGGTGATAGCTTCGCTGCCAATAAAGGTACAGGAGATGTTTAGAGCTCACACAAAAGGAAGGGATAGAAAATAGGAATTCCTTGACATATGAGCGATGGGAACAAAAAATTCTGTGACATGCAATCGGTCAAGATTGCGCCATGTATCCGTCTGTGTCTTTACATTTCAGGTTCGATTGGTTGTGCATGGGATGAATGCTTGTTACAACTTTGTTATTAATTGACCACATTATTCCGTGCTGTCCTTCTTTCAACGTTCACGATTTGACAGTGCACAACTTCATGTGAACCCTTGTTATCTCCACAACCTTTACTAGCAGCAATGGTATGCTGTTCCATTTAACGCTTATATTGTTCTCACATATTACGCATTTTGCCACATGTTTTGTACACTGTCAAGTTCAAAAGAAGCACAGCACAGGATGACGTGGTCAAGCAATAACATGACTGCGACGAGCATTCAACTCATGCAGAATCAGTCGAGTGTGAAATGTAAGGTTTCAGACGGCTGCGTGGCGCAATCTTGACCATTTGCACATCTCACAATTTCTATTACCCCATGATTTCATATAATTCTCGAACATATTTTGAAGCTCCACCAGTAGCAATGTTGAAACCTTTCAAGCAGTACCCTGTCGTAACCTGTAGTTTGTTTTGAAGTTCTTGACTTTAGAAGAAGCACAAATCAATTAATAGGGCTCCTTGGAGAAATTTTGATTAGTATTCGAGCGAAACACAATCAAATCGAATCAATATTATTCAAGAATTCAGAAGACTGCGTCAGGCGATTGAACTTCCACCGCTCATAAGTGGTAAAATTTCCATTTTCTTTCATTTTCAGATGAGCTTTAAACTTCTCCTTTACCTATCCCGGCGGTAAAATTATCATCTTTACATTTGTTGGAGCAACCTGTATATCTCCTAGAGAACGTTCCTCTCTAGCTACGCTAATGGGCATCGAGTTCCTCTGCATTCGCAGCTCCGTCATTCACATCGTTTCGGACGTAAGCGCCTCCATTAAGATTCTTAGCGCCCGTACGAATCCCTGCTGATGGCCAAGCGCGTGTTGACGGGGCGCTAAACTCTACCCTCTGAGTCGTAGGGGAAGCGTAGCGTGTCTTCTCTTCTCGATCATCACCTCTTCTTGTTTGTTTGCATCAACAGGACCGTGTCGGATGCTTCCGAGTGTGCAGACGTTGAAAGTGTACAGCGCCATGCTAGCCCTTCACTGGTTTAGTCGTCGGTTTGGGTCTGCCTCTATCCGTCGTCTACAATAACGGCAGCGGTGGTGGTCACTCGCAGAGGGATGTGGGAATGGTACTCCTTAGTGGTGCTGCAGTACAACAATGGTTGGTGGTCGCCATGCTCTGACGACCTGAACGACTAGAGCGGTGACGGCGAGGTACAGTACTGTTTCTAGTCGGGACCGACTGGTGCTTAACAATAACGCGCCCCGATGACGATCGCGCGCCCGCATCGACCGTCTCCGCTCTGGATCCCGCCGCGAAAGGGCAGAGCGCAGAGCGCAGACAGACAGACGCTGGAGCGGCGCCGCCGGGTGGAATGATTCAAGTCATTTCCGCCAGCGACGCCGCCGGTGCCGCCGGTGCCGCTGGCGGCGCCGCTGAAGGCGAGCTCTGCGTCTCTGCCCTATGGTTAGGCATAGGGCAGCGGCGACGCCGCAAAAGTCTGTGGGGGCCTTAAGGGGTCCGGCCAAGCATTCATTAACGGAGGTAGAGAGTGGGGATAAGGGGCGAAACAACAGCTCCAAGAGGTCACCACCCTGATTTCTCCTGCTCGCCGAGTTGAACAAAATCGGTTCGAAGAGCGGCGGTTGCAGCGTACTAGGCCTCGTTGTAAATACAAAAACACCGTTCCTTGGCAGCTCAGCATGGTTCGTGGTTGACGCCAGTCTCAGCGGGTACCCAAGCGCAAGAAAGACTGAATAAAACGCGTCCTATGGTAATGATGCCGCGTGATATCAATGGTTTGAAATGGGTTTTTGAGAGCAGTGATATCATACATGCAACGGCTTGTGTATTTCAAAATCGAAGAACTATTGCCTGGAGAAAATCTGAATATTCAGGAGTACAAGCCGTGGTTCCATGCAGATCGCTGGGAGAGCAGCCAGCCTTATGTCTTGATACGTAAAAGCAAGAAATATGCAGGTTGGTTCGAATTTATGTTCGCAGTCGTATTTCAATTTTCTAAATAGTACACCAGGAGGAAGCGAAATGGATTCGGTAGTGACATATATATGTAAAAGGTTGTTGCTCCCTTTGAAAAAACGAAAAGATGTTGAGCGGGAATGAATCCTTGCATCTGAAGCTACTTAATATGGATCTAGATTGAAATACGTTTCTCCAACAGCTTTTCGATGTGTTGTTTGACAAAATGAATATGTGCCTCCAAGAATCACACTGGCAGTTCTAAGACTTACAGTACTTTTTCGTTGTCCGGTTGAGGCACTTGGTAAGGACGTAACAAAAGCAAAGCAAAGTCAACGCGCTATGTAGTGCTCCATACTTCAACTATAGAACTACAGCAGGCTCATTCATGATTGGGGAAAGAGCACGTGAAAAATATTAGGTGCTATATAAACCCAATCTCGGCACTCTCACCTCGCGTTCATGTTCCTCAACGCACTAATCCTCTTACCAATAGCGAAAGAAGGACAGAGTATAAAGTAAAAAGGAAAAAGGAAGTAGAAAAAGTAAAAGTGATGTAAGTGGTAAAAAGTTTGCGGTTTTGTCGCAGCAGAAACAACTATCTTTATTTGAGAAGGACACCTAACTACACTGTTTTGTGAGTACATCTCATGACATGTGACAGTTTGTCGAAACTCTTCAAGAGGAGAAGACGAACACGCATAAAATCATTAACTGCTTATCGATAAACATTAGAGCTATGCGCTGTTATGAATCTCTAAAGGTTCAGCCTTAAGGAATGCCAGAAATTACTGAAAAACTCAGAGCAATTGTGTCCCAACAAACCTTGCGACAAGTACTTAGTAGATACTCGGAAGATTGAGAAATGAAACCATCTGAATTTTCCTCAGTTTTGGTTGAAGAAACGAACTGGGGGGAACTTATAGTTGACTAGAGGGCAGCATTTGTTGCCATATAGTAGAGCGGAAAAAGAGGGGGTTGAAAATGTTGCTCCGATGCGTCCTATGTATGTAGTTTTGTAGTGCCCAAGAAAACGTTATTTATGTACTCTTAAACTCTAAAAGAAGGTCCGAACACTCGAATATTGTTTTTAAAGGCTCATCTACGTTCACATTAAGATGTGTCTGTTCGACCTCGTTTTCAAAGGTGGCGGTTCCGCGAGAATTATTTTCTGCATTGAAGTCGACGCAGCTACCTCGTAATCGACTATTATCGATGAGATTGCGTATTACCGTGGCTCTGCGTATTATCGTGGATCCTTTAGTCCTAACACATTTAATTCCAGCGTACTCCGACAACTCAATCGAGGGATTAGTGGACAGAACTATTCTCTACATATCGGAAGGCGCGTTCCAGATGAACACCTTCAACCATTCTCGGGGCGCCGTCATGGATCAGCTGGTGCGATTTATGGGTAAGCACTCAACCTCACTGTAGCAAGGTGTGGGCGTCGGAGTTCCTGCAATCTTAAATGGGCGGTGGACAGATCTCAGAAAAGTCAAAAATAAGCAAAAGAACCTACAGTACCGTCGGTAAACGTTCGCCAAAACGCGGCCGGCGGCGGATTAATCCGCCGCCGGCCGCGTTTTGGTGAACGTTTAGATACGGTACTGTAGATTACGCTGACTTCTTATGGAGAGCGCTGTGTCGAATGGAATAGATCTTAAGTTCGTTTCATTAGTAAAAAACTTACCTCGAGAAAAATTTAAGGCAAAAACCTGTTCTTAAAGATTCTACCGCCGTCTTCATGACATTACTGAAGCCTACACCTAACAGGGAGGGAGATCTACAGTAGGACAGTGGCTGACAACATGGAATTTACACGCTACCAAACAAGCGATCCAGGAGAGGGCACAGCTGTACTGGTTTGTGGTGGGCATCGAGCGTTAGCCTGTGCATCTTCTTCAACGCTGCTTACAGCCCACTTCGTATTAACCACCAATCTTTCTAAGTGCACTGAAAGATAGAAGGATCGCACACAAAGGGAGGACAGTGCGCGCATCGAAGCATACTTATACTTTTCTCCTGTCTGTTATACAAAGGTGCGTTGGTCAACGATTTAATGCCAGTTGTTTACTGCACCATTCAGCTAAGGTTTTCCAGATGGAAGGATGAAGCTAGATATCGCATAAATCGCTCCACAATTGATGAACAAATTCGCGTAAGAACGTGGGGCCAGATTCATCAACGACCTACACCAATTTAACGGAGGAAATACATCCCGAACCCACCTCCCCCGAAAATAAATAATAATAATACGAAAATACATACAATAAGACTTTGATAGCCCGGCTTATCAACAAGCGATATGGTGAAATGTTTCAACATACCGCTTGATAAGCCGCGCTATTAGGAATTTCGGCTGTATTTTCTTTCTTAAATTGCTGTAAGTCGTTAATGCATCTGGCCCCCGTAGTGCCCCTACGTGACCTCCAAGTATTCTTATGCCCTCTCAAAGTTTTCGAATATTCTATATTCAATATTTCGAGTATTCGAATGATTTCCAATGCTTGCAAAATCCGACGGTTTGAAATCGAGAATGTTCGAAAAACGCCATTTCTCTATGTAGTGTTACCTTATGTGTACTTTTACGGAACAATGATTTCTACGTTTCATCGGGTCCTGTAAATAGATCCGTCATATAAATAGTGGAAAAGTGAACAAATCTTGTGAAAATGTCACGTAGTTCTAATTTTTTGGATTTGATAGTAAAGCTGGGCCCAAGATTGGTTACAGTTGTGACGTAGGACTTTACGCGAACCATACTGCTGACCTACAGCATGGAGTCACCAGCTGGAATTAGTGTTTATGTTTTCAAAGCGTTTTCCTGTTGCTGGCCAAGATTCTCATCAACCGTACTTAGGATTGTGTTTCGGCATTATACCTGTTAGTCCAGAAAAGTCAACATCGTTCGAGAAAATGGTTACCCAAACGCTGTTGGAATGTAATCCAACAGCTGTAACTATAACTTATAACTATAACTTTCACTGGACCCCCTTTAACTGGTCCCTTATCACTGGTTTCCCTTTATTGTCAGCCCATTTCTGGTTCACCCTTCACTGGTCCCCCTCCCCTTCGTCGGTCCCTACTACTGCAACCACCTTCACTGGACCTCCCTTTGTCCCCTCTTCGCTGGTTATCCTATCCTTCACCGATCCCCATTACTGGTCCCACCCTCACTGGTCCCCTTTTAACTCATCAACCCTTTTCCGGTCCCCCTTCACTGGCCCCTCCCCCCCACTACCTCACCGGTGCCCATTGCTGGTCCCTTCCTCAGCGGTCCCCCCTTCACCTGGTCCCCTCTTCACTGGTCAACATTCTACCGTCCCCCTTTCACTGGACCCCTCCCCCTGCTTCACCGGTCCACCCTTCACTGGACCACTCCCCCCCCCCCCCCCCCCTCCCCCTTCACCGGTCCCCATTACTGGTCCCTTCCTCACCGGTCCCATCTTCACTGGACTAAGGTAACTAGGGTCGATATCCATATTGTTGCACAGTTACGTACGAACCAAGTACGAAATGCCAGAGACCGGCAATTGTCCAAGGTGGGAACGGGAAACAGCTACCGAGCAAAAACGCATATAACCGCAGCTAGATGTTTGCTACAAATTTTGATGAGCGTGAAGTGAAAATTTCATTGGGATACTTGTTTCACGTTTCGAAAATTTGTAATGCCCAAAAAAATATGTGAATCTTCACTCTGCATGTGTTATAGTATCTATACTTTCAGGCATGAAGAAGGAAATGTACCGACCAGATGCGCCATCATATATTCAACCATATGCGTAAGTTTTTGCGTTATATACCTCTTTGAAATGACGTCTGTCACTCTGCAAAAAACGTATTCCTAAAATCGCTCATTGCTCCATAATGGATAAAGGATAAACGACGGCGTTATTCAATCCCTTCTAGGATGCGCCAGCGCATTCTACTTCGTCTTCGGATGTCGTGGAGGCGCGTTGAATGCGTATTTGGCCATACAATGACTTGCGGTGGCCAGCCGATGAGCAAGTCAGCGCTTTATTCTTCCCAGACAAGTCTGGTACCAATTCACCGACCCCGGAGGGATAGAAGGCTTGGTTGGCCTGGGCGGGAAATCCGGACCAGAAACCTGGTATCGGGTGCACGCGACAGTCGCGCCTCCTCCAACTACGCTACACGCGCCCCATTGCTCCATAGCTACCATAATCATATTATATTTACTGCGGCCCATGTTTCGACAAAATCGTCAATCAGAGGTCGTAAAGAACTTTGAGCTTTCCGAGCTGAGGAACTCTTTGGGTGAGGAGCATTATACTAGCATATACCTTGTTCGCTAGCAAACCAGTACCAAGAGACACGCAGAGAACTGGCGTTTCCGCCAGTGCTGAAGAAGCGGCCCTACCGGCGCCAATGAAGAGAAATGAGAAAGAAAGTGAGAAATACTGGCACAGGCAGATATACCGTATTGCTCGCCGGATTTTAAGAGTTGTGTCAATAACAGTACTATGGAACTTGAAAGCATATGCCTAGATTTTTGAAATTTTTTAGACCGGTGCCCTTGATTCGTCAACCAATGTATCAACCCGCTCAGCTGATGTGGCCGTTCGATCCCGAGAGCATCACGATTCCACTCTGGGCAAGAGAGAAGTACGTGTGGATCTGAACTATTGATAGGAATTCAGGAGCTGTATGCTTTTCATTCGTTCAAAGGATATCACCTTGATGGTTCTTTAGGTACCGCTTAACGCAGTACTGTCCGGCTCGCAATGATGTGGATATCGGTGCCGGCCAGAGAGTCGGTCTGCTTACAAAGTGAGTTGGGGAAGGAAGGGTATGTGTTTCGCAGCTCTGAAGCTCGAAGGGTGTTTGCGCAGAGAATGTGAGCTGCAGCTTGCACTGTTACGAAACTGTGGAAGTGGACTCTACATCAAAGGCTCGTTGGTTACCAATGGTAGAAGAACAGGGCGGAATGAAATGTAGTGAATGAATATTGCAAGAGCGTCTAATAGTAAGAGAAGAGGACCAAGAGCTCGAGAATCTGCTACTTTTCAACTTCTTCATTTTCTCTGCGCTGACCTACGCCCCAAGAAACTGCGCCCCACGTAGCCAGGGATTAATTGGTGATTGTCGTCTGAATGAGTGTTGTAGAGAATGGTACTCGGAGCGGCACTAACGAAGCAGATGAGAAGAAGCGTTTGAAGGTCCGAGATTACCCGACATTTGAACAGTAGGGATGCTCTCGCATATACCTATTCTTCGGAACTCGGAACTTTCATTTGGCCCGGGCATATAGTTGGGTGTGCTAGAACCCGTGGGATGAAATCTGCAGTTGACGTACATATTCTGCCGGGTGACACCTGAGCGCCAGGCCATCAGCAACGCATTAGCCTTCCTTTTTTGCAAGGATCTGAACGATAGATGCGGCGCTTTCCGTGCCTTTACGGAGAACCTATGGGGCTATTTCGAGACGCATTAAGGCAGCGTTGATGCCGACCATGCCGCTGTTGATCTGGAGGACAAAGCAGTGCGACGAATATGAAGCTACTGCGCTGAAGGTGCAATTTTGCACCTCAATATATTATCGGCTATTCCTTAACGAGCGTGATCGGAAAGCGACAGCCAGAGGTGCTCTAGGAAGTGCTTTTCGGAGATCACTGCTATATCTTAGATCTGAATGATCCCAGAAAATTTGAACTGTAAGGCACGAAATGGATACAGCGGTCTAACCTATTTCTTATTTGAAGGAGGAAGCCGTTTTACCTTAAAAACCGCGAAGCATAACGAGCAAAAATAATAATGCACTGCATGTGGAATACTCTTGTTGGCGATGGGACACAGCCAACAAGCTTATGCAGTTAGAGCGGCTACTGAAGTTGAGGTCTTTCATAATACAGCCACTTTTTGACAATAACAGCGCATTTTGTGCTAGGGTGTCGCAGGCGTTCAGAGGAAATCTATGTAGACTGTTGCCGTTAAATAATTGGTTTTTCAGGTGGGACACGATCAAACTAAACTCGATGTACTGTCCGGAAAGAGTGCAGGCCGATCCCCAACGTGGCCCTTGTGTCGTTCCTCGTCCGAAGGATGCCGAGGAGTTCAAGCGCCGAGTATGGGCCTACAAACGATTGCTGACCAGGAACAAAGCGCGAAGAATCTAAGTGTTCGGCTGCAGAAAAAACTCTTTGCAGAAAGCGAACGGGCTTTTCTGATCACTAGCGGTCAGTAATGGCGCCTACACCCTTTGAACTGGCAACAAATGTCTAGAAATTGCACAAGTGTCCCCATAGTTGCCTACTCGCATTTCTCGACGCCGCAAGCGGTTCTAGTTTTAAACCGCTTCAAACTGGAAAGAACTACTATTCTTGCTGCGCTAGGCGATATCCGCCCTAATCTTAGGTATTGCTAGATAATGTGGACTACTGCAATGGGGTCGAACATAGTGGACAGGCAGGGTAGATAGGCAGTAAGGATCGTTAGCGCTGCACGTCACGGTTTCTACCTATGGTTTCCCAGACATGTCGATTTCCAACAAAATGCGACAAATGCCAGAAAAATTTGTGCTCCTATGCGGAGCCGTAATTATTTGTTACATAGACACGGTTACCAGTGTGCGCTTTCACGAATTATAGTATTATTGTTGAAGTTGTCTTTTTTCACGGCCTTCAGGACACTGTTTTCCACGTTTGTATCACTCATTACTAAGCTAATTATCCAGCCAATAAATGAGGCGAGTTTAGCGGCGGCTGGACTGACGAGACTTAAAAATTTGCCAAACCTATCCAGGAGCCGGAGTGTTTGCCAAGTAACTTTTAGCGTTATCTTTTCAGATGATCCAAATTTTTGAAGCTCATTAGTCAGAAATCCTTAAGCGAAAGTTCGGGGCATGCGGTGAAATCGAGACTGACGGAGTAAACCCAGTAAACGCGGCCTTTATAAATATGTGCATGCTTCCCCGAAAATTTTCGCGGCTTAGAAAAGAAGGCTAAGAGCGCTTTCTGCAAAGTATGTCGGTTGATTTAGCTTCGACGAAGTTAGTCTTTAATATAAATATGTGCAATATGTTGTTCGTTTTCTGAAGAGTATTTGATGGCTTATTTAGATGTAACGTTATGCCGGGTTTTGTTTTGTTACTGTGCATTGTTTGAATAAACATAAGCAATATTTCTAACGAGCCAACTACCTTGAGAGTGGCTTGTTTTACTACAAGCAGGCGATGTCAATCAGCTAACACCTATTTCCGAGGCGCAGCTCGGTCGGCAGGTACTCCACTATTCCGCCAGCCTCTAATAATGATGGAATTCATCTTTTAATTAATTACTTATTTATTTACACGAAGACGTGTCATACAATACCGTGGTTTAAAAGAGCGAAAGAAAGATCAAATAAAACCAGGACAAATCAAACTCAAGACTCCACGTTGGTCGTTAGTCAGGATCGGACTTGTTCTCTTCGGTAGCGCTCACATGACATGCCCCAAGCGGATGGTAGGCGAGATCCCGGAGTTTCGCAAAAAGATGGACTGCAACCCGCCGTCATAAATCACTCTATACATGATTTCCGGTATTCGCCGCCTTTTTTCCACACTTTCAGCCTTACTGGGCGACGCTCAGCGTCGCGTTTGATACATGCTAATCGCGTCTTCAATTGTATCGCTCCGAAATGAACTAGAAAACAGTGTAATTGTTAACGACCCAAACCTCCAGAGAAGGCAGTTTAATCCAAATGCTTGTGTTGGAGCCAGGCTGGCGACGTTCGTTCCTCGGCGTGGTGCCTCTGTAAAGTGTTCGCTTATGCGAGCCGAGCTAAACACGGACATTCGAGTACAGGCGACAGGTCCTTGTCACAGGCCGGCTTCTGGAGATCCCATGTCACATCACATGGTTGATGAAGTCATGTGAGTATCGAGCTAGCGCTACGATGTTCGCGGGAGCCGACGCGCACTTGAAAGCCCGGCGAGTGTGGCAAGTACAGTACCGGACGCGTCTTTGGAATAGACGCCGAAAAACCGCACTTTTGCGGTTTTTGCGTCTTTTCGCTATAACTCGCCCAAAATTCATCCTTTTGAAAAACCAAGAGTATATTTGAGCTTACGAGATCGAGCCCTTGATCTATATGTTTCTTATGAAAGATCAAAAATGACCGAAATTGAAAACTTGCGCTTCATTGAGAAGGCCGGCCGCGGACGAGTTGTCGGCCGCAAGGCGTCGAAACAGTTGCATGCCCACAATTCCTCAAATTTGAGGATTTTTGAGAAACGGTTGGTACCGTTCGATTTGCCTGTTCGAGATCTACACAACCATATATGCAGCTTCGCCAAAACACCGCATTTTCGCAGTGGATGGTCAAAGATGGTTGGTGCAGACTTTTTGCTATTGGAGAAGCTCATATTCCAGGACTTGCATGTTCTCGGAGCATCTCAAGCACGGCGTAAAGTGTTTTGTCATGCCAGGAATCCTCCGAGAGTGCGCCGTGACCAATGCAAATAGGATCGAACCTATCAATCAAGGGGGGATAGTTTGTAGAGTGAGCATTTAGGGAGTCTTAGGAAAGAGTGAGCATTTAGGGAGTCTTGGGAAATTCTCAAATTCCTACTCAGGAATTACTGCACTCTGTTCCAGCGCGACTTTGGAGTACGCTGTGCACAATGTATATAGTATCGAGCCTATCAATCGACTGGGCGCGACAGCTCTCAAATTGCACCGCGGGCGTGTTCTGAGCGCAATAACTCTGTCAAGTTCGAGTCTTTTCGGCTGCAAGTTGTGGATTTTGTAGGCAGTAGAAAGTACAAGAGGCGCGCTGAAACATAGCGACGTAGCTTAAGACTGGACAAAGTTACAGCGGAGCGAAAATGCAGGCAAACCTTGTGTGACACGATTTTTCCGAGTTCAGTCGACTACTACGGGAAGACGAGGCGAGCTAATGGCATCCAAATGTACGGACGAGCACAAGACTGAAAGCACTTTACGATGACATGCTCGTAGCTGTGGCGAGAACTGTTATCTGGGCGAGTAAGAGCACGGAGAACATCGACCGTTGTTGTGCTAAATTGCACGCGCGGGCGTGTTCGGAGGGCGATAACTCTGTCACTTTTGAATCTTTCCGGCTGCAGCTTTTGGATTTTGTAAGCTGTAGAAAGTTCACCAGGTGTGCTGAAACACAGCAACGTAGTTTATGACTATACAAAGTTACAGCGGTGTGAAAATGACACGAAACCTAAACCTTGTGTGACACGATCTTTTCCGAATTCAGTCGACCACTTTAGTCGACCACTGCATTTTCACACCGCTGTAACTTTGTATAATCATCAACTACGTTGCTGTGTTTCAGCACACCTGGTGAACTTTCTACAGCTTACAAAATCTACAAGGTGCACCCGGAAAGATTCAAATATGACAGAGTTATTGCACTCAGAACACGCCCACGCGTCCAATTTAGCACAACAACGGTCGATGTTCTTCGCACTCTTACTCGCCCAGATTACAGCTCTTGCTGCTACAGTAACATTATTCAATTCACCACCAAAAGCTCTATCGCATGGTATCAGACTTGGCCCAGCTCAAAAATATCGATTTTTGATGACGTCATTGTCCTTCTGCCGCGGCTTTGAGCCGCCTCGCATTTGATGCGAAATTGTAAAAAAGGCGATAATCCCAGAATTGGTAGAGATTGAGACCATTTGATAGAGCTGAACCGAATTGTACCGCTAAGATTGTCGAGAACTCAAACATTAGCGAGTAAAGGCGGAAGAAGCTTCACCGCCGCCGTCTGCCGCTCTAAAATGGCAGATGAGGCTAAGGCAGTTTAGGCAGCTGGAGAGTTAGGGGCAGATCATCGTGAAGTGCTCACGGTGCTTTGCTCGTCCGCGAGTTTGCATGCCGTTAGCTCGCCTAGCTTACCCGCAGCGGTCAACCGAAATCTGAAAAATCGTGTCACACATGCCCAACCTGCATATTCGCACCGCAGCAACCTTGCCAATTTGTAAGACAATTTGCTGCGCTTTGGCGCTATTCTAGGACATATTACTGCCTACGGAATTCACACGTTCCAGCTGGAAAGATTGGAAGCTGACAGAGTTACCGCGCTCCGAACACGCCCGCGCGTGCAATTTAGCACAACGACGGTCTATGTTCTCCGTGCTCTTAATCGCTCAGATAACAGTTCTCGCCACTCGTAGCAACACCGTTTATTTCATCACGAAAAGCTCTATGAAACGGTATCAAACCCGACCAATTTCGGAAATATCGATTTTCGATCTATCGCCTACGTCTACGTCTATCGCGACGAATGCGATGAACGACGACGAGAACCGGGCAAGACCGGGGCTCGGGAAAGCCATATGTGATCTCAATGCCGTTTATGTTGTTGTTGTTATTTTTTTGACCTATTAGAGAAGTAGTTTTTTCATCTGTATTGTTTTGTTCCTCGTTCATATGGCTGATTCACCCTTGTTCCGCTGTTTCCGTTGTTGCCACTACGTTATTTCGTCGCCTATCTGTCTCGCCCTCTCGACGCGAGAGCGAATTTACGACCACCCGCACGATATACGGCACAGTCCAACAAGACTCAAATTAGAAGAATTGTGGACATGCAACGGTTTTCGACGTCTTGCGGCGTTTTTTAAATGAATGACTTTTTGACGAGTTATAGCAAAAAGACGCAAAAACCGCAAAAGTGTGGTTTTTTTTGGCGTCCATTCAAAAGACGCGTCCGGTACTGTGTATGTGAGAGTCCCTGATGCGAGGACGGCATCGAGGGGCAACTGAGCTTGTCTGAAAGTCCCATTACGTAAGTAAGACCCGCGTAGGTACGCTGAATGTGGATACGTTGACAGGTATTCTGTGCGGCAGTCCCAGCACCACCAGCGGTGTTGGTGTTATCGTTTCCGAACATTTCCGAGATGCTATTGCAAGCGTGGAGTGCTATAATGACCACCTGTTGGAGGTCCTTGTCACTGCTGAACAGCGTATGTATCCTTTTTTCTCTGCACAACAGTCAGAGAGAGACAGAACTAAGGATGAGTTTTGGGCGCTACTTGACGAGAAGACAAAAGTGGTGCCGCGAGAAGACGCTGTCGTAGGTGATC
The DNA here is from genome assembly GCA_947359475.1 of Heligmosomoides polygyrus bakeri. Taxonomy (NCBI): domain Eukaryota; kingdom Metazoa; phylum Nematoda; class Chromadorea; order Rhabditida; family Heligmosomidae; genus Heligmosomoides; species Heligmosomoides polygyrus. The sequence goes on from OX375866.1 coordinate 71,789,909, forward strand.
TCAACGGTAACGTTGGGACTGCGAAAGTGGTTACAACTGCCACGTAGGGATTTGGATGTGGAGTTTTGGACACGATAGTGAGCGGACCCTTGAGTGTGCGGACTCACATAACTTCATCACCATATTTCGAAAGCGTAACTCCTATCTTGCGTGGAAAACGCAGCAGCTTTTTGTTTCTCGTATTCGATTACCGACCGGGACAACGATAAAATATGGAAAGGTGCCACCGACACGGTATTACAGGCTACATGCTCTAAATTAGGCACAACAAAGCCTGGACGCCTCAAGATGTAGAAGCACGCATGACTGTCGATTACCGACACAAGAGCGAAAGTCCGAGAGAAGACAAGATTATATCACGCGTTCCTGCGCGACAAGACTGCGGACAAATGGCGTATGTACCAGAAGGCGAAGAAAGCGGCAAAGGAGGCCGTAGCCGTTGCAAAAGTCGTCCATTATGATGATCTCAGCGATAAACTCGAGATGCGCGATGGTGAACGACATCTTTATCGACTTGCCAAGGCACGCCATCGTCAGGCCGAGGACATCGAGAAATTCTTGGGCATCAACGATGAGAATGGCCATCTACTAAAGAACCGCAAGAGGGCTATGAAACGATAGCATGACTTCTTCGAAAGAATTTCAACAGTAGAGTTTGCCCATCCGCCCATCCCTTGCGTCCACCCTACGCACGGTCCTGTGCAGAAAATCACTGTGGAGGAGACGGAAGCGGCTTTGAAGAAGATGAAGCCAGGCAAAGCAACGGGCCCCGACGATATAGCGGCCGACCTATGGAAGTTGAGGTGCTGGAATCTTGCTGAGTGGTTAACGAACTTTTTCAATTAGGTTGTTGCGGAAAAGAAGGTACCTGGTGTTTGGCAGGAAAGCACGACGATCCCGACATGGAAGAAGAACGGCAGTACTGCATGAATAACTGTCCAATTCGTTTGCTCTCGCACAGCATAAAATTCATCGAGCGAATTGTAGATCGAAGTATTCGCGATATCGTTCAGCTTTCCACTAACCAGTGTGCTTCGTAGCAGACTGTGGCACCATCGATGCCATAAATGCTGCTCGTCTTTTAGTTGAGAAACACCGCGAAAAACAGAAACCGCAGCGTTAACTTCTCCCGACTTAGATAATCATTTGATCGCGTACCACGCGAAATCCTATGGTACGCCTTACGACAGCACGGTGTTCCCGAAGAGCTTATCAACTGAGTGCGAAAAATTACCTCTTCAAAGGTCAGAGTGCGAGCGCCAGCCGGCACATCGGCGGAGTTTCCTTGCTCGGTCAATGTTCTGCTTTTCATTGTAATGCTGGATGCCGTTTTGAAAGACCTTCAAGAATCCTCCCCCCTCCCCCACCTCGCGTGCTGCTGTTTGGAGATGACTTAAGACTTGCCATCGAAGACAAGACCGAACTCGAGCGACAAGCGAAGCTTGGTGGAACCGCTTGACGATGTTTGGGCTCGAGCTAAACGTCAAAAAATCCGAGTATTTGACGACAGACGTAAAAGAGGTCTATAGAGATTTACGGCACTGCGCTCGTGCAACAATCTTCGAGTACTTAGATTCTGCAATAGCCTGATGATGGTAGTCTGATGGTAGTCTGACGTACGAAAATAATTCACGCCCGAGTGCAGCGTTGTCCAAATGGCGCTCGACTACAGGCGTTTCATGCGACAGGAAGATGCAGGAACGTCTTAGATCGAAGATTTATAGAACCCGTGTCCGACGAGAAGCGATGTACGTTGCTGAGTGTTGGCCTGCAACCAAGGAGGTTGAGACTCGTCTCAGCATAGGGGAAACGAAAATGCTACGCTGGACGGCTGGTGTTACGCGATTAGACCATATTTGCAAGAGGTAATACGTCAGAGATTTGGTGTCGCTCTAATTGCTAACAAGTTATGCAAAGCTCGCCTTCGGTGGGGTGTCAATATGGTCCAGATTATGAAACTGCTGCTGCCTCAGAATTGCATCGAGAGCTCAGAAAATGAGGGCGAGCGTTGTTTTGTAGTAGGACGATATTCTGCTCGCCATTTCCGACAGCATCGCAACTTTTCAAACATCATTTCCAAACCACACAGCAGGACTTTGCCTTAGCGGGTGGCAAGATGCTGTAGAGGGCAAGACGTTTTCAGCACCACCAAACAGTTGGCGTGGCCTTTTAAGAGTGGGTTTCCGATTTAGGAAAGCCTGGTGGTGGAGAAGCTTTACCCACCCAGACATATCCTCACTTTATGCTCTCATACAAGACCCATTTCTCATCTATGGTTGTTAAGCGATCTAAGAACGGGTCGTTTCTCAGGTGAACAAGGTTTGAACAGATGTTGAAGTGAGCCAGGCCCAATGTATAGGGTGCTTGAGACATGGAGACTCTCGACCTCCCAATGAATCTGAGGATCAGAGTAGACGGAGATACGCTGCTCGTCAGTCAAGTGATAGGGTATCCATTCCTGTTTCTCCTTCACCATGACACTGAGGCCAGATGCATTGATACTGTAGTAGATTGGACCTCCATATCTGCTGCTACCATTCGGATAGTTGTGTCCTGCTTTGACTTAACGGCTGCTCTTAAAACTCGGCCGCCTAGGGGCATCCTCCAACCTGATACCGGCTTGTCTTGAAGGTTAAAATCTCCAAAAGAAGGCTTTTCGAACCAATATCTCAATGTGCCCTTAAAAGGCGAAGCCAAATGCGTTCGCCACAATATGAGTTGCCTCAGCAGCAGAATGTTGCAGCTTGAACTCGCAGAGCTAATCCACTCAAAATCCGCCTGGTTCATCTTCTTTCAGAAGCCTGTAATAACAGATATAAGACAGGCGAAAACTTGAAAACAATTAGATAGGGGAGAAAAACCCTATAAAATGGTTTGCGCAAGTTGGCTTGAGTGCTTGATACCTTAGGGGAAATAGCTGTCTACCATGGCATACCTTGCAACAGCAATCACTTTTGCAACAACATGATACTATTTAGAATAGTACCAGTAGTACGGTGGCCTAAACAGCTAATCCAGCTATTGTTCTATAGTATGCAATACTTTAGGTGGAGTAGATCGTTTTGTAGAAAAAGCAATTCTGAGAACGTTCGCGAGAATTTTCGGCTACATACAACACGACATGAACACTGCCCTGAACGAGTAAATAACGAAGGAATTTGATAACTCAGTCACAACAATGTTACCGCATTTTTCCTTGAGGATAATATAGCTTTTTATGTGACGTGCACGAAATGTAAGCACTGGCTGAATTGTGGTGCACCTGACAAGATTTATTTCTTCGATTTTTTGAGGATATCTCGAAGAAAAAATTTCGAGCATCTCTTCTGTATATCTAAAAACGTCCTGATGCTACCAGCAGGTTTTGCAAAATGTACACTAACAAGGGAAGGGTCTGAAGCGTATGTCTGAACGAGGAAGTAAGTCGTATAGGAAGAATCCCACCCCTATAAAAATGTGTATCTTTTTGCCAAGTCGTTAAGCACAAGGAGGGGGTCCTTGAAGTCGCAATGGAATACGGCGCATCACGAGTTGGGTCTTGTACGCCCACCTTGCCTCTGCCGGCACGCGGCTCGGAGCGCAGTGGAAGTGACGTTGCTTCATATGAGGAAGGTCTGGGGTTAGCGCTGCTGCATTTTTGCATTTAAACTGAGTGGTTAAGATTTGGGGAATTCTGACGTCTATACCATTTTCAGCCGTTTTCTGCGCATTTTCTTGTGGGGAGTACCTTTCATGGACTTGTTTATTACTGACCGCATTTTTAACCACAACGCCTTCGTCAACATCAAGATGACGTGCTTCGGAATCCATTAGTACGCTGGCCGTCGGCCAGCTTGTTTTCAATCGAAGGTTCCTTGTCTAAAGGTGGGCCACACTTCAGCATGTGTCATGAGCCCGTGGCTCTTGATGTTTTATCAGTTGCCCGCCTCCTTTCTGCCGCTCTTAAGCGCAGGCGGATAGCACCTGGGGACGCTCACGCTTGGAAGCTCTCGATCGAACACTTTTGCTCCTTTCACTCTGCTACGGCAGTGGCTCGGAAACCTCCAACGACGGCAGCGACACGGCGGCACATAGGTATGGCGCAGCTCTCATCCGCCGCGGCTTTAGCTCTGTCTTTTGAACAGAGCCGGCGGACCCGCTCTAATCCAACTCAAGAAACTCAAGGTAATCCAAACTCAAACCAAACAAGGGTCAAACTTAAGTGAACCTCAACCTGTTCTTTCCTGGATCAGTCTTAGAGTACACAGCAAGACAATTGCTGCGTATTATGTTATGTACGGTTATAAAACACCAAACTTTCCATTTAGGAGTGATCCCCAAAACAGCGTGAGTAGTTGGATCACCACTGGAGACATTGTTGGTGTTAGGTTTTAGAAAGCCTCCAGCAGTCCTCTGATTTTCAGGTGACAGACAAAGATGAGGAAGAGAGTGTATCGATGCCGTTTAGGTTAATTTGCGGGATCACAGACCGCGTTTCTCACTTGAACCACCTCCGACGTCACATCTTGGTCTCTTTTGAAAATCCAAGCAGGATGGCTTTTCCTGAGGTCATTGGTCCATGTATAGAAACAGACTGTGAGGAGCCTGTACCCTTTACACACTGCCCAGTGCTGCTTGATGCACTTTGTACCTTTGTATCACTGATGATGAGCATTTCCATATCATCGTGTTGAATACCACAGCATTCAGCTGGAAAATTAGGCATAAAAACGTCAGAAAATGGTATAGACGTCAGATTTCCTCAAATCTCAACCAATCAGTTGAAATGCAAAAACGCAGCAGTCCAGAAGAACCAAACCCTCGACATTCCTTGCGTAAGTAATGTCGCTTCCACTGCGTTGCGAACCGCTTGCCGGCAGGACCATCGCGGGGCGTACAAGACCCTCAAACTCGTGATGCGCCGTATTTCATTGCGACTTCAAGGCCCCCTTCTCCTTGGGTTTAACGTCTTGGTAAAAATAAACACATATTTTTACTAACTGAGGAGTGGGATTCTCCCTATATGACTCGTTCCCTCGTTCAGACATTCGCTTCAGACCTACCCTTCTAAAGAAAGAAGTAGGTAGGGAAGAGCCTTCTCACAACACAACACCTTCAACCTCTGCTGAACGTATTACTACGTGATGTCGCGGATGTCGCCAACATGTTTTTGAGTTCGTTCTCGTCATTAGCGGCGTGTAAGAAAATATTTTATGTTGATTATGTTTGACTACCACTATGTTCTTACACTTCTGTAGAGTTAGTATTTGTTTAAGCGGCATTAATTATAATGCATGACTTGCTCATGTCTTATATATTAATAAACATACAAAATTAATTCCTCTTTGATCACAATTTATAAGAAGGGTCTCTAGCATATGACTCCATCTAAATCTCCTTTTATTAAGCAATGTTTATTATCTGTTATATCTAACTGTGTACCATAAACAGCAAATGGAAGGCCAGTTCGAACAAGGCGGTCGAAAACTGTTAAATCAGGTATCAACGTACTCCGGAACAAGGATACGGAAATATGCTAACAAGAAGAGAACAGGTGACAGAGATGACCGTGGAAGAGTGAGACCACTGTTTGACAAAGCATGGAAATACAGTTACTCGTATCTGTTAGGAGGATGGGAACTATTGCACACCTGACGATTGTTCAGCGAGACTATTAAACCGTAGAATCAAAACAAAGTTTAAATGCTGCCTCCACAGAAAGCTATGTCCTTCTTCAAATACAGTGAGCCATTCTGCAAGTGTACCAGGTTGTTCCTCAGAAAATGTCTTCAGCTAAGACTTGACGTTGAACACCAGGGGCCGGATTCATCAACGACTTACAGCAATTTAACAGAGAAATTACAGCCGAAATCCCTGATAGCGCGGCTTATCAAGCAATATGGTGAGCGATAAGCCGCGTTATCTAGCTTTCCGCCGTGAATTCTCTGTTAAAGTTATGAAAGTCGTTGACGAATCCGACCCCAGGTCGGTAGAAACGTTGTGGACTAAGGAGATTGAAAACAATGTGTATTTCGTATTAAACAAATACCCCGTGGTGAACGCACAACCTACCGCCAACAATTTTAGACAATCGAAATGTACGGAACCCTAATTCTCACCCACTCCCGGTCTTTCGTTAGGAGGAATTTAGCCAAAGGAAGTCCCACGAATTAACTAGATGCGGTGCCAGCGGACGAGAAGATTCTGTTGGTCGAGTTTGCACAAAGAAGCTGTACTGAACACATTTTTCTTAGAGCCCAAAATACACAGAGGCGGTCAAAGGAACCGTTTTCTGTGCGCTGCTGTTTCCTATGTTTTCATATCCGCTTTCCTTGGGAATCTTGCAACGATAACACTGCCACTGAAGCCGCTGTAACTGACGAACGGCAAGCACCCGCTGCAGTTGTGTATCACAGTGAGAAGAGAAGTCACTTCGACGGGGAGAAGTCGTGGTATGTCCGCTAGACCTGCTCCGCAACGGTGCTGCGCAACGGCTTGGCCTCCATCGTCTTCGCAGATTCATCTCGGGTGCTGTGCTCCTCACGCAAGGGCACAATTCGCCAGAGCAGCCGGTGTAGGACGAAGTGCCGAATCTCTGGTATTCTGAAATCATCCGATGAGACGACGAAACCGGTTATTTTCCCAACTAATTTTATGCCCTCGCCTTCATATTCACATTATCATAATCCACTTGTGCAACTTTGTTGTCTTTTTGTATTTATTTGACCCGAGTACCTGGTGTCCTAATAAGCAAGAGGTGTGTGTCGAAAAATCGCGAAATAATTAAAGCTCTCCGCTAGATTCAACTTTAAACTGATCGTGGCTAACTGCGATATGCAGCGTCATGTCTCCACAATATTTCTCTAACACAACTATTCCGCAAGCCTCGTGCCGCTACGAAGTGAAAACCTCCGTTGAGGTGCCACTAAAACGGCGACCTTTTTCAATTACATAGTGCTTTCCTCAAAGGAGCGTTGGAGGAGAGAGTTCATATGTTTAGACGCCAACAAGTATTAAGCCTCCGTTTCGTGCTACTGCTGCCACGAGGTTGACCCATAAAGCAGCAGAGTTGGCGATTACCTGCCAGAATTGATAGGGAGGGATAAACCGCTGACTTGTCCTTGATATGGATAGCGCAACTCATTTTATGGGGCAAATGTGCACTCGAACTGTCCCGCTATAACTCATGAAAGTAAACAGAGTGCGCGGCGCATCCTGTGAAAGTAGTAAGCATCGACTTTTACCCTTATTTTTCATAGAGGTAACATACGACGGTTCGGTTGCGATGTCCGTTCCTCTACGAGGTGCCACTGGAAACTGCTCGCTCTGCGAGATGCGCCGAACACGGACACTTGATTGCAAGCGACAGGCCGGCCTACGAAGACCCATGTCACATCACATGGTTGATGACTGTTCACGTTTATCGAGATAGTGCTACGGCGTCCGCGGGAGCCAACGCGCACTCGCAGAGCCCGGCGAGTGAGATAGCATGCGAGGGTCCCTGATGCAACGGATCGGGGGCAACTGAGCTAGTCTGAAAGTCCCGTAACGTAAGTAGGACCCGCGTGGCTACGCTGAATGTGGGTACGTTGACGGGCCGCTCGTGCGAGTTGGTTGAAGCACTGGAGCGTAGAAGAGTTACTTCTGAGTGGTGCAGGAGACGAGGTGGTCCTGCTGCAAGTCAAGGGATACATGACATGGCTTCAAGGCCGTTCTATGTGGAAGTCCCGAGACCACCAATGGTGTCGGAATATTCGTCTCCGAACGATTTCATGACTCGATCGTAAGCGTCGAGCGCTTTGACGGTCGATTGATGAAGATCGCTGTCGCCGCTAAAGAGCGACTCTATTTATTTATTTATTTATTTATTTATTCGAGGCGTAGACATGAGTCTTCGCGTTACAAACTAACAACAAAAGAACAGAACGAAAACAAGCAAATACGTAAACAAATCAGTTAGATATCAATTCTTGTTCTTGTGCTACGTTTTCACCGCATGTCGTATTCCACAGCATCGAAAAATTTAACCAGCATGATACGTTCTAAAGGTACGCGCAGACAGGCTCGCCAGATCATCTTACCTCCCAATCAGCAAATTAAAATCCTTCAGGATCCTATACGTCAAAAAGTCTGACCTGACTCGCGTCCTTGCTATCGAGATTCTAAGTTTGAGCTTCCCTCTTACGGATCTCGTTAGCATCCCATCAACGAATTCTAGTGCGTTGATGTTAAGCTTATTGGCTAGGCCTTTGTAGATCATCAGACGGTAGGCGGTTCTCCTTCTATTTCTCAGTGACGAAAGTCCAAAAAACAACGATCGTTGAGGGCCGTGAGGTATTTGGTTGTAGTCCATCGAATAACATCTCATCATAAGTTTCCTAGTGAAGTTGTTTTGAACGCTTTCCAAAAGGTCGGCATCCTTCTTCTTCGTTGGATTAAACACTGTAGTTCCTGATTCCACGATCGGTCGCACATATGTTTTATAGGCACGTATATAGACTTCAGGGAGATTGGATTTCGAAACCTTGAAGAGATTGTAAATGCGATAATTGGCCTTTTTCACCAAAACTCTGCAATGTTGAGAAAAACATAGATCACTTGTAATATTGTATCCTAAATCTCGAGCTTCGTTCACTCTGTTGAGTGAATCGCCATTAATTCTGTATGTCGGCAATTCTATATGCGTTTGGTTTCTGGGTCCAATCACCAAAAGACGAGTTTTTTCCGCTGAAAGTGGCAATTCCCATAATTCAGCCCAACGACTAATGAGGTCAATCGCTAACTGAAGCGAAATAAAGTCTTCAGGCCCGTCAATTCGTTTGTAGATTTTAACGTCGTCAGCATACATATGCACTTAGCGCTCAAATTATTGATGAAACCTGGGAGTTCATAGGTGTACAACAAGAACAAGAGTGGAGAAAGAACTCCGCTTTGCGGAACTCCACTTAAGGCGGGGAAAACTTTAGAGAACTCGCGCTTGATCTTCACTTGATACGTTCTACCGGTCAGGAACTGCCGAGTCCAATTCATTATCATGGGAGGGATTTTTTTACGGTTCTCATTTTTATAGGCAACTTCTCAAGAGGAACTTTGTCAAAGGCTTTGGAGAAGTCAAAGTATAGCACATCTGTGCACTTTTTCTCTTCAATAACCTAGACCAGTCACTGAGAGAGGTGAGAAGCGCGGTTTCTACCGATCTGCCTTTGAGGAAACCATATTGGTTATCAGAAATTATTTTGTGGTTTCCTAGATGTGCTAGAACGTGCTTCATGAGAATCTTTTCAAAAGTTCTTGCGAATATTGAAGTGATGCTAACTGGCCTGTAATTTTTTGCGTCATTGCGAGATTCTTTTTTATAAATGGGTGTTACAAAAGCGTGTTTCCACCTGCCGGGGACCTCGGCTCTCATAAAACTCAGATTAAATATGTGTTCCAGAGGAAAGGCGGACAACATATAGTAGACAACATTTTTTATATATAGTATATAATGGACAACATTTTTTATAAAGCGCAAAGGAACCAAATCTGGGGTTAATGACAAGGATTTGGGCCACTTAATCAACACATCAATAATCTCTTCCTTCAGGAACCACACTGTGTTATATATCTGAGGAAAATGGGGCAGGCCCTCACTTATCTCTCTCAACGAATCACTTTCCCATACGTGATCCCTGTTGCATGCCTTGAGAAATACCTCGCCAAACAAGTCAGCTTTCTCGCTTTCCATGGAGCCCAGCGCACCACCATCCTTTATCAAGCTAGGGACCCCATTGTCCTTTCCAATGCGAGAGCTTATGTATCTGTAGAATGCTGTCTTATCTTTGGACTTAGCTATCTTACTTTCCTGGAACACATTGTACCGATAAAGAGCTTTATTAAGCTTTCTAGACAGTGCCTCGTACGAAGCCCAGTATTCTCTTCGACCATTGAAGCATGCCTTTTTCCACAAGTAAACGCAACGACGATCCATTCTCATGAGATACTTAGGAAGCCCCCTTACATCATCTTCAATTTTTCGCATAGGAACGTACATTTCAATTGTATGATGTAAAATTGCAAGAAACGTCTCACACAACTGATCAACTGTGCTCGATGAATTCAATATACCTATCCAATCTATGCTAGTTAGGTAATTTCCAGTTTCATTATAATAGGCTTTTCTGAAATCACGAACCCATTTAAATTGATCTCTTTTAGGCATTACACCCAACTGAAACATGACTGTAGCATGGTCACTGCCACCAATAGGAGGACCAGTGACTACGTTACTGATGAAGCCAGCATTATTGCACAGAACGAGATCCAGTGTTGAGTTTCGCCTAGTTGGAGAATTCACCAGCTGGTGAAAACCGTGGGTTTCAACAACCTCAGAAAAAGTCTTAGATGCCCCGCTTGGACGCTGAGACATAAGATCAGGCAAATTAAAGTCCCCAAGCAAAACACTGGTCAAACTAGTGGTTGAAAAGTCACTTATATAGGTTGGAAAAAAAGTTTTTTCATTTTTTTCAAAGATTTATTACTTCACACCTACAAAGTCAAATCAATTGAAATAATCTCCATTTTGTTCCACTACACTCTTCCAAAGACTGGGTAATTTTCTAATTCCTCTCGCATAGAAGACTGCAGTTCTGGAGTCGAACCATTGCTGAATCCAATTTTTGAGGTCGTCATCCGTTTCAAAATATTTCTCTCCAATTTCTTGCTTGAGAGCACGGAAAAGATGGTAGTCGGTAGGAGCGAGGTCAGGGCTATACGGTGGATGTGGCATTACCTCCCAGCCCAGCTCCTTTATTGTTTCTCTTGTGAGTCTTGCAACATGTGGCTTTGCATTGTCATGCAGGATCATCACCTTTGACTTCTCCGGCCTCTTTTCTTGGAGAGCTGCGGCGACTTTGTGGAGTTGGCCACTGTATGTGGCAGCAGTAAGTGTCTCTCCACTTCTGAGAGTTTCCCAGTAAATCACTCCTCTGATGTCCCACCAAACACTCAAGAGAATCTTCCTTTCGTGAACATTGGGCTTGAGATCAGGCTCAGGATTCTCTCCTTTTTGTACCCATTGTCTTTTTCTTCGGAAGTTGGCATGCAGAACCCAGGACTCATCGCCTGTCACAATCCGTGGCAGAAACGATTTTCTTTCGTATCTGGACAGAAGAGAAGCAGCGATATAGAGCCGTTGACCTTTCTGAGTGTCTGACAGGGCATGTGGAATCCAAGCTCCAAATTTCCATGCAAAGCCAAGATTCTTCAGATGGATTCCCACTATCCTATGAGACACTTCGAGCTTCTCTGCCAGCTGACGTGTCGTCTGCCTACTATCGGTACGAAGAAGACGGAGTAGTTCAGTGTCGTCCAATTCAGTTGGCCTTCCTGACCTTGCTTTGTCCTCGAGTGAATAATCTCCCTTTGAAAACTTTCCGAACCATTCATAACAGGTGCGATAGGTAATAGATCCCAAGCCATATACATCGTTAATTTGGTCGGCTGTCTGACGTGCTGTAGATCCTTTAATGAATTCATGAAGGATGACGTGTCGAAAATGGCCATGAGGTAGATTTGGCATTGAGTCCGGAAGATTGGATGGATAACGAAATACAAGAATTGTCTTGACCTATGTTCGCGTGCGAACGGTAGACAAGTGTGATAGGATTACGAAATCAGCAATCAATATTGGCTAGTGCGTTTACAAGGAGCGCGGGAAAAAAATTTCGAAGTGTGAAGGGACTTTTTTTCCAACCTAATAGCTTTGGCCAACTGATATGAACCTGATGTGCTGCAATCCGGGGTTCTGTACACACATATATCGCAAAACTCAGTAAGATCTATTTTTAGGTCACATACTAGGATCTCATAGCTGTTTGCTACTGACTCTTTGAACACTTCATTGTAAGAGAACGACTTCTTCAGCAAAAGCAGAATACCTCCTCCTTTTTTCTATCGGCGATCGCACCTAACCCCCCAACTACTGGGTGCCTGCATTACCCAAAAGAGGTTTCAGATCATTTTCGTCGCTTAGCCATGTTTCTGTTAGCGCGACCAAATCATAGTTATGTAGGCACAAATTCATAACAAACGCATTACAGTTTCTCATAAGTGATCTTACATTCGCTACTAAGCCACAATAGGGTCTACACCGGCGACCGCTCAACAGTTTCCCTTAGGGCTACTGTTGCACGGCGTCGGCATTGCGGTGAGGTTTGTGGAAGGCACTGTGGACTGAAAGCCCCCGCGAGGTTGAGTTGCTCGCATGGAGCTCTCATTTCCCAGCACTCCACTGATTGTACGCAGCTCCCGCCTACGCACTCTCTCCTCACACGTTAGTGAAGGGCGCAAATAAACACCCTTTTGAGCGGTAGAGAAACGTAGGCGCGGAGCACGCCTAACCGCTAACCGCTGAAATTTGCTGGCCGGTAAGACTACTTTGATCAGGCGAGGCTTGTTATGCGCGAACCTTCCCATTCGATAAACCGACACGGGTGAGCACTCGACATTAAGGAAGTTTAGTAACTCAACAACATACGCACGATCGTGAGCTAACCTCTGACGCTACGTTTGAAGAAGATTCAGGTACATGTAAAAGTACAATGGTTCTTCTAATTTCAACGTCTTCCCCTGCAGGTGCACAACAGGACTCAGTCTCAGACCTGGGTCGAGTGGCTGTGGCTGCAACGCTAGAGGATTCTGGAGTAGCTAGCTTGTTTTTCAACGAAGCGTTTTCTTCCCTCAGAAGTCGAAGTTCATCCAGCAGCTCCGCGTTCCTCCTGCTGAGTTCTGCCACGTCAGCTCTGGTTTCCAGGAGCAGCTCCACGACCTGCTACACGTAAGCCGGCGCCTTCCCTTTAGCCATCCTGGACCGAAGCAGACCGACAGGATCCGCTGCACTGCCCGCAGTCGTTGATCTCGTGCGCTCTGCAATAGAAGAGCCACGAGCGGGCGAATCCATCGATCGATGTGCTGCGCCACTGGCCATCACTACAACTCACAACCGAAGAACCCAACAGAATACCTTCTGCGGTGGCAAGTGTACTTAAAAGTACTGCCTCCTTGCCACACAAGGCGACGTTAGCGAACCGCTGACAGTTATGGACGACGAGTAAACCAGCACAGTGAGGGCGAGGCTCAGGGCAATGATGGACGCAGCTGCTCACAAGCAGAGATAAGCAAAGAATGACTCTATCTATTCTTCTTTGTGCATGCTCCGGCGACAAACTGTTCTGATCAAGCCAAGGATGAGTATTGAAGCCTGGTTTATGAGAGACCGGCATAAGTTCCGTCGAGAGACGCCACTATAGTCGCTAGTGACCTTAATGGGCACGTGGACGCTACGAAAGACGGGTACAGCTGTCATGGTGAATTCGTTTATGAGTCGCATAAAGCAGATGGTGAGGATATCCTTGAGTGCGCGGAATCGCATAATGAGAGAGAAGGAAGCAGCTGTGATTTCTCGAGTGCGGTTACCGACAGTCACGACTGTCGACGAAACTTGGAAGAAGGCGACCGACGTGACCCGTCAAGCTGCACAGTCGGAACTCGGCATTACGAAGCCTGGGAGACGGAAGGTCGACAAACAGGCCTGGCTGTGGATAGATGACGTGAAAGCAAAAGTGCGAGAGAAGAAGTCGATTTATCACGTGTTGCTCGGCGAAACGACAGCCGATAACTGGCGGAAGTACCAAGAAGCGAAGAAAGCTGCAAAGAAGGCCGCGTCTGTTGCAAAAGCCACTCATTATGAAGATGTCAACGAGAAGCTCGAGTCACGTGATGGTGAGCGGTATCTGTACCGACTTTCAAAGTTTTGCCATAGACAGACCGAGGATATTGAGAAGTTCTTCGGCGTCAATGATGAGAACGACCATCTTCTTACGGACCGCAAGAAGGCATTGAAGCGATGGCGCGACTTCTTCTTCTTCTTCTTCAGCGTTTGTCCCGCTTCGTGGCGGGGTCCGCTATTCTGGTGTCATGACGCCACCTTTCCCGATCGAGCGCTAGATCGGGGTGGACACCAGCTACTTTCAAGTCCGTATGTAACGTATCAGCCCAGCGCTGCTTCGGTCGCCCTCTAGGCCGCATTCCTATTACCTCGAAGTTAAGGCCTATCTTGCGGACGCTGTCTTCCTTTCCACGTAGAACGTGGCCGTACCATCGCAAGCTTCGCGCATCTTGTCAGCTATCGGCGCGACACCGAACTTCTGCCGAATGACATCGTTTCGGATGCGGTCCATGTGCGTGACTCCAGCCGTAGAGCGCAGCATCTTCGTCTCCATGACGCTGAGGCGCGTTTCAACTTCCTTGGTCGCCTGGCCAACACTCAGCGCCGTACATGGCTACTAGCCGGAGAAGCGATGGCGCGACTACCTTGAGGAAATCTCTCTGTAGAATTTCCTCATCCAGCCATTCCTTCTGGCTCCAAACCACGGCCCCGTTCAGAAGATAAAGCGACTGGGCCCGACGACATAGCGGCTGACCTGTGGAAGTCAACGTTTTGGTACCCGGTTGAGCGGTTGGCGAAGTTCTTTAATCAAGTTGTAGCAGAAAAGAAAGTATCTGACTGATGCAGCCAAAGTACGACGATTCCGATTTGGAAAAATTCCTGGCTTTCGCACAGCATGAAGACCTTTGAGCGAATTGTCGAAGGAAGAATTCGAGACATCGTCCAGCTTTCCAGCAATCAGTGCGGCTTCGTGGCTGGCTGTGGCACCGTTGATGCCATACATGCCGCCCGCCTCATATTAGAGAAGCATCGCGAAAAACAGAAGCCAGTGCATATCGCCTTTCTCGACTTGGAGAAGGCCTTCGACCGCGTACCGCGTGGAGTTATATGGTACGCCTTGCGACGCCATGGAGTTCCTGAAGAGCTCATGAGGTGGGTACGAATCCTCTACTCTTGTCCAAAGAGTCGAGTTCAAGCTGCAGCTGGAACTTCGATGGAGTTTTCCATCTCTGTCGGGGTACACCGGGGTTCTGCACTTTCCCCACTCCTCTTTGTTGTCGCCATGGATGCCATCACACGAGATCTTCAAAGGCCATCCCTTGTACGTTGCTTTATACTGATGACGTAATGTTCGCTAGTCAATATAGAGGTGAACTTGAACGAGAGGTGCAAGCTTGGTGTGATCGCTTGGAGCGTTTTGGACTAAAATTGAACGTGAGGAAGACCGAGTACCAAACGACGGATGTTATCGAGTCCAGCTCTATCAAGGTGAATGGCATCAAGCTCCCACGCACTTCAATCTTTAAGTACCTGGGGTCAGCAATAGCGTTGGAGGCAATCTGATTATTGAAGTGAATTCACGCGTGAGTGCAGCTTGGTCCAAGTGGTGCTCGTTGACTGCTCTGCGACAAGAAGATACCAGAGCGCTTTAAGTCGAAGATCTATAGAGCAATCGTTCGGCCAGTAGCGATGTACGGCGCTGAGTGTTGGCCTGCGTCCAAGGAAGTTGAAACGCGCCTTAGCGTCATGGAGACGAAGATGCTGCGCTTGATGGCTGGAATCATGCGCATGGACCGCATCCGAAACGATCCCATTCGGCAGAACTTCGGTGTTGCGCCGATAGCTTGCAAGATGCGCAAAGCTCGCGTACAATAGCACGGTCACGTTCTGCGGTGAGAAGTAGACAACGTCCGCAAGATAGGAGGTGATTGGAAAGCGGCCTAGAAGACGTCCGAAGCAGCGCTGGTCCGAAACGCTACATATGGACTTAAAGGTTACTGGTGTTCACTCTGATCTAACGCTGGATCGGGATGGGTGGCGTCATGACACCAGAATAGCGGACCCCGATACCAAACGAGACAGACGCTGAAGAAGAAGAAGAAGTAACATACGATGTTTCACTAATTTATAATTCGCTGAAGTGAAACATCGTAACTCGTGCCCAAAAACAGGGGCCGATGGTAAAGGTGAAGGATTGCCCATGTTAAATTTTCCATGAATCCAACTTGCTACGCACTGATATCTTGAAGTTGTTAACCTATCCAACTCAGACAAGGGTCTCTGACAACATTGAAGCGCACGACGAACAAAGAAGAACGAAGACTTGTTCACCAACAACTGTTTCCATTCCTTCTCTCGATCTCTTCCACGTGATTTTCTTCATGCTGACTTTCAGAGACAAGGAACACCACATCATCACTCATCATGCTTCCATTTTTGTGTTTACTTATTTTTTCCCGTCCGCGGTCTTGAGTGAAGCGGTCAGTTACGCAATTTTTGTTGCATACTTTGGATGAAACCAAAAGAAGTGGCTTTGTGAAAGGGCACTGTTGGGTGCTGTAGGATGTAATCATTTCAAGAAGAGCTTCATCCAAAAACGATGAGGCAGCGCACCTTTGAGAGGACCAGGTAAAAGACAAAGATTTCTTCCCCTCAAATATCGCAAAAGTTCTCGTTTGTATCCTAAGGGGACATAAGTAAAAATTTATTTGGTTTCCCAAGAAAGTGCGGAACATTGAGAGGGTAGAGGTAGTACAAGCTTACCTCGTCGCGTAGATGATCGGATTGGTGAGCGACTTGATCATTATGTTGATGAGAACGACGATCGACAGCACGTTCACGAGCACTCCGGACTTGCGGAACAACGGCATTCCGTCGGCGGTGAGCAGGAAAAGGATGCTGGCCGGCGTCCAGCCGACGAGGAACGTGCCGAAAATCAGCGCTGCCGTCACCACAGTCCGCCGTCCGCGAGCCGAGGTCGCCGATGCTGTCTTGGATCGCACCTGAAACGATGCGGCGTCAAGTCATGAGCGAACGAGAGGCCTTAGCGTTCTTAAAAGACGAGCAACTGCTGGCTTTTAAGCAGCTGGTAAAGTAGGAAGGGGTTCTTAAAATGGATAGATTGCGACAAGTGTTGCAGTCATTTGAGACGGCTCATCCCAGAGTCGAGGGGGACAGAAGCAGCGCTTCAACAAAGTTGTCGAAATTTAGGTAGGCCAGGCAGGTGCATTCCGATGATACCCACAGGAGGACAGTCACAATTGAATGTATTCCGCCTGACAAAAGAACACCGCGGGTCTCACATCGGACTACTTCCCGACTCCCTTCATTTCCCTCGAGCAACTCGAGCCTGGGCCACTCCCCCGCATAACACATACGTGTCAAGCCGGATCAGGACGCTGCCGTCATACGGTCAAGGGACGACAGGAGAAGTCTGTGAAGCGTTCCCATGGCTAGAATGTCTGACATCATTTCGTGGCCGTGGCTGTGAACCCGATTTCTCATTCATACTGGATATTCTAACCTTCTTTCCTAGCTGCATTGGTGCAGAGCAAAGCAGGGATTTCGTTCTTCAACTATTATTAGTAGAATACACATTTCCAAGCAAAAATTTCGGAGAATTCAGAAATGGAGTTTCAGTTAAACGGCACGACTTAAGAGACCTACCACTAATTAAATCAGTGTTACTGCTGTTCTCATCAAAACTTGGAGCATCACAACAGAGACGGGATGGAACCACGGTATGCAGATAACGTCTACAGGAAATGAATTACGTTTATTCTGTCAGTACGATAGCAGATTAAGCGGAATGAGGTTTACCGCGCTCGCTCTTGTTATCGAGTACTACTGGACTAACCAGGAGACTATCTCAATGGTAGGTAGGAACGGCCCAACTGTTGTATATGGGCAGAATCGCCTCTCTCTGGGAAACAAGGAACTGCAAACATCTCGACCCCAGTACAACTCTGCGCAGGGTTAGGGACGACAGAAATTGGGTCGTTGGTGGCGTTAGCCCTATGCCTGCAGGCTGCGAGCGGGCCCAAGTTGGCTGGAAACAGCGATGACGAGCGAGAATGGTGGCGCAGTGGGTAGAGAGGCGGCGTAATCCCATAATCGCTGTTTCAAGCTAACTTGAGCTCGCCCTCCCTGTGCAGGCATAGGGCTAACGCCGCCAACGGCCCAGCTTCCGTTGTCCCTAACTCTGCGTAGAGTTGTAGGCTTTAGCAAGCAACCCTTGGCACTGACCATATCCCTGCGCAAGACAACTTCACGTTGTGGCACGGAATTCGAGGGCCTAAAACCCCACTGTGTCGTGGGCAGATGCGAATCCGATTAGACTTCAAGTTTCTTGTCGTACGCTTTGCTGAACGCACTTAGGAATCATTAGGCATGCACGAAGATTAGGATTTCGCCAAACTCTGTCTCAATCGGACATGCACTAGTTCGTCGTACAAGCTGAGGATGTTAAGCAGTCAGCTGCCACATGTAGTTTCCTCATAAGCTGGAAAATCATCAGAAGAGCCACTTCCACGAAATCAGTATTACAGGGGGCTAGAAGACCTGCTATCAAAAAAAAAACCTGCTCCGTTGCCTTTCAAAACAAAGCAATCGCCCTGATTTGAACATAGCTCTAGTTAACAAATTCTTAAAAATCGACTCAAATCTGCGCTCACCTCGCTAACTTTCCTGAGCATTTTCCAGTAGAGCACACTTGTTGTTATCATCAGGACAATGATGATCAGTGATATTTGAGCACGGAAGAAGAAGTTCTCGTAGAACGATATGCTAATGCAAGCGTCGTTCCTGAAATCAATTTGCATTAGAAATCACCGCAGTCAAAAAACAACCTGCCGGAGAAAGCTCCTATGCTGTGTACTGAACAACCCGAACATATTCCAAGCTGTCGTGTCACTAAATTTAGGATCTGTATAATGGACCCCAATGAAAGTGCGACACCAAGCTCACGCAAGAACTAGTGATAAGTTGTCGCGTCACGACGTACTCACTGAATTTTTAATTTTTTTCCAATAAAGATAAAGATTCTTTCGTGGGAAAACGTTAGAAAATTGATAAAATATTGATGCAGGCGAAGCACGGGTAGAGTTAGTAATTAACAAATTCAGACGTTTCTAACCTTTCATGACTTTCTTACCATTGTACTATGAACAACGACTGCCAATGCACGCGCTTGATACCGTGGTTTTCAGTACAACACAGTGTGGCATTAAAACAAATTACTTCGAGCCAAAAAGTGCAATTTTGCTTTTCGCGATATTTGTTTTAAGTTGCACTTTGATCCTAAACCCTTTTCGCGTTTTCAAGCAGAACTGATGAGGCTAGTTTACGTAGCTAAAATGAAATAAAAATACGTAATTTATGAATCTCCGTGTCCTTACACTTCGGTGCTGGTGGCCAAACAACAAACAGCAATTTATCTTTAACCTATGGCCATGAAAGTATACCTGAAAAAGTGAATCTGCGCATTCTATCTTTACGTGATACATGAAAATTTTAATCAAATAATTGATCTGAGCCGTTTAGAGAGATCAGCATACACATCTAAGCCTTGCTGTCATTAAGCACTTCAGATGGAGAGCTCCAATGGTTCGGTAGATCACGAAGACGTGCGGCGTCTGACCAAAATGAAGGTACGTGACGTTATGGGGAACCTATCACGCTGATCCTATCGATACAGCAGCTCACAGACTCGTTGGAAATGGGACACAGTGAGCTTTTCAAACCCAGATGAAGCAGTCGCAATTCAAAAAGTCCAGTCCGGTGCGTAAATGAAATCGAAATTTCGTAAATCGTAAATCGTAATTAGGAAAAACCGTCGTAAATCGTAAATCGTAAACCGTAAATCTTAAGAGTCACCTGAACTGTAGTGAAGTACAACTAAATTTCCTGAAGCTTTTTCTGCCAATGCTAATCAGATGTGATTCAATATTTATTTATTTGTCATGTTATTTTCAGCTTAAGCTGAACAGTTTTCCTACCAAACTATTTCTTTGTTCACGGCTTCTTGCTAGTAAAACATCTTTTAAACCGAACTGATCACGTTTCAGGAAAGTCAAAAAAACTATTAATTCAAAAACTATACTTAAGCCTATGCCTGGCGTTTCAACAGAAAGCTTGCATCGTTTGAATATTCATTAAATTCCTAACTTATAGCAGAAACAACTGCGAAAAATTCGCTGTCAAAACTAAAAATTAAAAAATCGTTTCACCCCTGACCAATGCGCCGGTTTCCTGCTCAAGCCTGCACTTATATGATTTCGAAGACTTTATAGTATTGCACCACTATTTAGTAATTCTCTGCACACGCTCTGGCTACCCTTCGCCAGCTCCGTTTCCTCTCGGAGAACCTGCAGCATCGTAAGCGGATTAGATAGGGCGAATACAATAGACTCAATCACGCCACCGGAAATGGAGATCAAAACTGTCAAGACTAGTTCGACCTTTTCTTGGAAAGCTACGCGCTCGATTTTGCCGCACTTTTTATACCAATTTGCTCCGCCCCGTAAAGCACAACGCAAACCAATAGAAACATTGGTACATGTCGCGAAGGTGAGCAGCATTGGTCGGTGGGAGCGCGAAAGCCAATAATAACCAGAGCACAGACCGAACATATGCCAGCCCATCAGGGTACCCACTGTACACGCCCTTTCTGAATGACATGCCGATTCTATGCGGTCTGATTGGATGGGGCGTTCCCATCACAATGCTGCCTGTCTTCGCGACATATATCGAGACATTACATAGTGGGTTATCCTTTCCGCATGACTGTAGCAACTTTCTAGACCCCGCTTCCAATCACGAGTGATGTTCGATCGCGGATTTGCGTCAATTCTATTCGATAGGGTTAGCATGTATCTGTTACCAACAGAGTGACTCGACGTTATTACCAAACAGGTCATGGAGCTAGAATACTCGTCTCTCTTTCTTTAAGAAACTGTTTCCAGTGTCCTTTTATTATTTAGTTATTTATTCGCTTCATAAGGCAGTCATGAGAAAAATACTCTGCAAAAGGCAGTCATGAGAAAAATAAATACAAACAAAACGCAGACTATGGGCTGAAGTGGAGCAACCTTCGGCAGTAGGAACGCGATGTGCCTTGCTAGCTCTGGTCCAGAAACGGAGGAACCCAGCCTCCCCAGCCTTCTAGGCAGAAGCTTATTTTTCAAACATTGAATTGTACTTGTTTCTCCTCGTGAACCTGTCCGGTTCTAAACGGGAGCCCTTACAATGTTGGAGAAATGGAAAAGTTAGTTAGCGAAGAGAAAAGTCGGATTCGAGAAGCCTGTGAACAAAACGTATTGTACAACACCAGTCCACATAAATTTGGTCGCCAGTTGGTTGTTGATCAAAGATCACATTTACGAAGATTTACGATTTACGACCCAAAATGTCGTAAATCGTAAATCGTAAAAAATTTGACAAAAATAGCCGTAAATCGTAAAATCGTAAATCGTAATTACGCACACCCCTTGTCCGGTTATAGTTGTAAATTGCACAAGGACTTGAAGAAGGCTGTTAACATTACTGGATATAAAAGATTGAGGTAAACTTCACAGTTTTTTCGAGATTGGATGCGATTGAGAACCAAGTATCAGGAAAATATAATAACAAAAGGATGTCTGAGCCCAAGCCAGATTTCCTCTCCTTAAGGAAATTAAAGTACTCAGCTGTAGGGAGCGTTCTGTAAGCTTCGAGGCTTATACTAAGAAAAAACTCATAACTCGGCTCAGAAGGACTTTCGTTCCAACCAAAATTTCTCACATGCGCCACTTCTCCTGTGCGGTAAACATTAAGCGATCGTATTTGAGTTTCAGTTCGGTTCAGTATTCAATCCAACTTCTCGAGTATTCACGTATCTGCAGTTTGGAGCGGCACAAATTGCGCAGCCGCCACAAGAGCTCTCGATTAAGGTTATCCAAATGGACTGCCCACTTACTTCGGGATATTGCTCATTTCTGGTCAAAACATTCCAGGGTTTCTTCTCTTGAGGAATATTTTTCATCAACAGTGTTATTCAAAGTTCCACGGAGTATATTGATAAAGTGTTTACGTTAGGAACTGCATGAGCCGAGTCTCATTCATTGAAAGAGAAGTGGAAAAGAGCCAGGAAGTCTCTGTTCTGCCGTGTTAGTCAGCCCGTAGGTCGGCATTTTAACGTTAAGCAACTCGTGTTATGTTGGCCGGAAACGTGCCCATCTAGACAAAGAAGAACCGCCATGCTATGGATAGTCAGTGAGCAACAATCGTGGAACCAGTGGAGATCTCTTTTGAACTTACACGCTTATGCTGCGATAGCATCAAATAAGGACTTCACTCAGGATTAAGATAAGGATTTCGCTAGGGGCCGGCTGTCGCGAGCATTCCGAATAGTGGTTTATGGTTCTGATCTGGCGTAGTCCACCCAAGCCTTCCATTCTTCAATGAACGCTGGACTGGTGCTAAAAGTGTAGGGAAAAAGACCGCTCTCCTTCATTCTCTTTATTTTACGCCTGCAACCTCTTGCGTGCTCCACTGCTGAGTAGTCGAACGAAGGATTGAATGCAGCACACCTCCTTCATCCGCGGTACTGATCAGTCTTTATTTTTGAAGCACCTTCACAGCGATTTTTAAAGGAAGAGTTTATTGAATGAATAAAGATGATGTCAAATTCGTCTTTTTCATATATTCACTTCAAGGAATCCAGAATATCTGGCTAAAAAAACATCTTGAACACGTGTCACTCGCCGTGATGCAACGGAATCATTCAAAGTTTGAATAAAAGTGTTTGAGTGGCGTTATCGAAAATGCTTATTGAAGGACGAAAATAAAAATGTAAAAATTGGCAAAAACGTCTTTCTCGTAAAATTCAGTAGTTCAATCCGAAGATGATGTAGATTTTCAGGCCAATGCAAAAGCTAGTCTGTCGGTGGAAAGTAATGTTATAAATTATTGCATTTTACACAGATTAATGCATTTATGTTTATCACTTTACGTAGCCTCCTACATATACATAGTGTTTTATCACAGCCAAACACAGACCTTTAACAAATTTTTAGTTTTCGTTAGAACGATTGAATTTTCCTGTGCCAGGCAGGCTTGTTATGATGGTACAACGTTTATTGAGCCTGACCTATCCACACAAATCGCCATTTTCAAAGGCCTGAAAGAATTTTGAAACTATAGACCGGTACATCATTCCGTCAAAGACACATTTCTCTGTTATAATGCGATCCTACGGATGTGAAGGAGTGCCCTCCGAGACGTAGCAATCCAACCGTTGTTACGACGATGTTTTGTTGCGATCAAAACTTGGGTGTGGATGTTGCGTTCGATCAAACGGCGCCGGTGGTGTAATGGCGTAGAGCATTCCCGCCCGGTTAGAGGGAGGTGCGGGTTCGAGTCCCGCCTGGCACTAGAAGTTTTGATCGCAACAAAACATCGTCGTAACAGCTTACATCCTCGGTACCAGCCAATTGAGGCTTAAAGAAACTGATTTAAATCCCACCGTTGTTCCACCAGACTTTTCTGTTTCTGAGACAACTATTGAGTAACTGATACTCATTATGCAGGACTGCACTAATGAGTATAGAATGCGCTGTCTCAGAGCTTACACAATGGGATGAAAGGCAAGAAGTGCTGGTGACTGAAATGCACTCGTTTCAGTTGTCCATTGTTGGATTGCGCTCCCGAATCCAGAAAGCCTCTAGCCACATCTTAACATCTCTCTCGAAGGAGGAGCTGTTCGATACTGTTTCACGGTAAGTTAACCAGCACAATATCGTTATTCAGGTTTGTTTGCAGCTGCTTCTTGTTTTTTTTTTTTGTTGGAGGAGACAAGAAAGTAAGAATTCGAGAGGTCAGCACAGAGTGTGGTGAGCCACGCCCGATACGACTGCCGTTCCTTAGGTTTAGGGTATTTGTGCTGCCGTTTTGTTCAAAAAGTGAGGTGTATCGTCAAATAGGATTTGTTGGGCGAACTAAAAGCGACAGAATGCGAATGGGTGGTGCTGGTGGTGCAACTGCATCCCCTTAGCAGTACTACCCATATTTTCCACCATTTTTCGCAAAATTTTGAGAGTTGAAGTCAAGATGAAAGCCGTGAGGGACCGCTTTCTCACCTCCATTACTCCATCTTATAGTAAGAAAAGCATTTAGGCATGGCTTCTACTGATTATAGCTTATAACCCGCAGCAATTTCTACAATTTTGAAAAAGTCGATTTGAAGAGGAGAAACTACAATTTGAGCAGAACGACCCCGAGTTATTTAGATTCCAGCCAAGCTGATAGTATGATCGCCTGGAAACGAACGAACAATGCTCGCGTTCTTCTGAGCATACTTTTCTCATACACCATGAGACCTGCATCAAGTAGCTCTACAATACCGCTCGCGCCGCACGGTCAAAAGTGGGTGAAAAAACACCAACATAGCGTCGCAAAGCGTCGCACACTCATAACTCGTTCATTTTTAGGTTTTTTTGAAAAAAGGTTGGTACCATTCGATTCGCCTCTTCGAGATCTACACAAACATGTGTAAAACTTTACCGGAACACCCGTATTTTCGCCGTGGGTGGTCCAAAATTGGCTGGGGCGATTAGAGCAGCTTATTTCCCAGGATATGCGTGCTTTCGGAGTATCTCAAAGATGGTGAACGTCGCCAGTGCTCTGTCATGCCAGGAATGCCCCGAGAGTGCGCCGTGCACAATGCACACAGAACCTAACCTGTCAGTTTTGTCAGAAATTTGCAGCTGCCCTAGTCAGGAATTGCTCCAAGGCTGTCCAGCGAGCCTTTGGAGTGCGTCATGAACAATGTATACAGATTCGAACCTTTCAATCGAGTGGGAGACTGCTCTCAAATTGCACGCGCGGTTCGGAGCGCAATAGCTCTGGAAATTTGAAACCTTTCAGCTTGTAGGCAGTCGAGCGGTCTGTTAGTATGCCAAACTAGAATGAATTAGGTTAGGAGGTGGCAATGTTATAGGGGTACGAAAATGCAGGTGAGGCTTGCGAGACGCTTTTTTTTTTCGATTTCGGTGGAACACTGCGAGAAGACGCCGCAAGCTAACGTCCTCAAAATGCGTGTGCGCACAGAGCACTTAAGGTTCTTTACGATGACGTGCTCAGAACTTCTCAGCTGCCTAAACTGCGCTAGCCTCAGCTGCCGTTTTAGAGCGGCGAAAGTTAGCGGTAAGAGTTTCTTGCGCTCCTACTCGCCCAGATTTGAGTCATCGACACTCGCAGTGGCACCGTTCCATTCAGCATGAAAAGCGCTATCGAACGGTATCAATTACTACCGATTTTGGCATCATCGATTTTTTGACAATATCCCATCGAGGACATGGGCGCCCTAGATCGAGCTGCGCTGATGATGACGTCATCGAAAACCGATATTTTTGAAATTGGCCAAATTTCCTCGTGCAATCTTTGTGCAAAATGGTCTAGGCGTTATTTGGGGCGCTGATTACGAATCCGTCGTCCGTTTTTGAAAATTCCGCTGACTTCGGTTGGCTTTGGATTCTCTTCTGGATAATTGATGGTGAAGGGTCAGGATCATAGATACTTTGATACTTTGATGGTCCTTTGTCGGCTGGAGGTCTTCTCAGCGGGGACCACAATCATAGATTTTGCTCAAAATTCGTATAGGGTCGGTGGCTTATTCGGGGTGCCGAACACGATGCCGAAGTACATTTAGACGATTACGGCAGGAGATCGTTCATACCGACAACTGAGAGTGATCGGTGATCCTGACCCGACCACCCTCAAACGGGAAGCAACAACTCGACGGATTTTTCGAAAACAGACGTCGTATTCGTAATCAGCGCCCCAAATAAACAGTAGACGATTTTGGACGAAGTTTGCACGAGGAATTTTGGCCAATTCCGAAAATACCGGTTTTCGATGACGTCATCGTACGCGCAGCTCGGCCTAGAGCGCCCACGCCCTATTGTCAAAAAATCGATTTTTTTTAAATTGATTGAAAATGACACCATTCGAAAGAGCTTTTCGTTATAAGCGAAACGGTGTTACCGGGAGAGTCGGAAACCCAAATGGGCGAGTAAGAGGGCAGGAAACTTCAACCGCCAAGTCCGCCGCCCTAAGACGGCAGATGGGGCTAAGGCAGTTTAGGCAGCTGAGAAGTTCTGAGCACGTCATCGTGAAGAACCTTAAGTGCTCTGTCAGCATACGCATTTCGAGGCCGTTAGCTCGCCGCGTCTTCTCGCAGTGGTCTACCGAATTCGGAAAAAAATGCATCACGCAAGCCCTGCATACACCTGCGTATTCGCGCCGCTGTTACTTCGTCTATTCATAAGCTATATCGCAATTCTTCAGCGCACTACTAGAACGTTTTACTGGCTACTAAATCTACAAGTTGAAGCCAGATCGATTCGATCTCGACAGAGTTACTGCTCTCCGAACACGCCCTTTCGTCCTATTTGGCATTACAACGGTCGATTTTCTCCGCGCTCTTATTCGCCTAGATCACAGTTTGCGATACTCCTAGTAACACTGTTGAAATCAGCAGGAAAAGTTCTATCGAATGGTATCAAGCTTGGCCAATTTCGAAAACACCGATTTTCGACGACGTCATCGTCCGTCTGCGACGGCCAGGAGCGGTCTCCTCCTCGATTCGAAATTGTCAAAAAATCGATGTTTCTAAAATCGGCCGAAATTGACACCATTCGATAGCGCTTTTCGATATGACCAAACGGTGCCACTGCGAGTGTCGAAGACTCCAATGTGGGCGAGTAGGAGCGCAAAAAACTCTAACCGCTAGCTTTCGCCGCTCTAAAACGGCAGCTGAGGCTAGGCAGTTTGGGTAGCTGAGGAGCTACGAGCACGTAGTCGTAAAGCACCTTAAGCGCTCTGTTTACGTACGCATTTTAAGGCCGTTAGCTTGTGGCGTCTTCTCGCAGTGGTCCACGGAAATCGGAAAAAAATGCTTCACACAAGCCTCACTTGCATCTTCGCACCCCTATAACATTGCCCCCTCCTATGCTAAACCATTCTGCTCTAGCGTGCTAGCAGACAGTTCGACTGCCTACAAGACCTACAAGCTGCAACGTGAAAGGTTCCAACTTGACAGAGCTATTGTGCTCCGAAGACGCCCGCGCGTGCAATTTGCGAGCGGTCGCCCCCCCCCCTCGATTGAAAGGTTCGATTCTGTATGCATTTTTCATGGCGCACTCCAAAGGCTCGCTGGACAGCCTTGGAGCAATTCCTGAATAGGGCGGCAAGAAATTTCTGATAAAACTCCCCAAACGCTCAGTCTACAAGCTGTCCCCCCCCCTCGATTGAAAGGTTCGATTCTGTATGCATGTTCATGGCGCACTCCAAATGCTCGCTGGGCAGCCTTGGAACTAATCCTGAGTGAGGTGGCGAAGAATTTCTGATAACATTCTCCAAACGGCTCGAAATAGTCTTGAAAACGTCGCAGTTCCCAGTGAGAGAAGATAGAAGCGCAGGGGACAAGCGCTCACCCACTCGATTGACAGGTTAGGTTCTGTGTGCATTGTGCACGGCGCACTCTCGGGGCATTCCTGGCATGACAGAGCACTGGCGACGTACGCTATCTTTGAGATACTCCGAAAGCACGCATATCCTGGGAAATAGCCGCCCGTCCAGCCAATTTTGGACCACCCACGTACGGGTGTTCCGGTAAAGTTTTACACATGTTTGTGTAGATCTCGAAGAGGCGAATCGAATGGTACCAACCTTTATTCAAGAAACCTAAAACTGAAGGAGTTATGAGCGTGCGACGCTTTGCGACGCTACTTTTGCGTTCTTTCGCCCACTTTTGACCGTGCGGCGCGAGCGGTATTGTAAGTAAAGCCTCAATTACAATCTTGCTACGAGAATGTAGCGAGAATCAATTCTAACGACTTCAAGGACTGCTTTTGTTGGTACGTTCCTTCCTTTTCTTTGGTAAGTATCTAATTCACTCCCGTGTTCTTAGTATTGGCTCTTTTGCAATCAGCCTCAACAGGAATGAAACTATACCAGGTTCTCATTTGACGTGCCAATACTGTTAGAAACAAATCATCTAAGTAGGTAGGCTGTTTCCTGCCGATCTAGATTCCCACTGCAGTTGCGATCCCCTGCTAAGTAGTCTGCTTGCCGTATTCGAAGACTTTTTCCAGCTACTGCGAACTACCGCCTTTCTGAGAATCTCTCGCTGAATAACTCAATCATAAGTTTAGCGCGCCCTTCAGCGAAGTCCATTCATCTCGGAGAGAAGTCTCTCGCCTCCGAGGCGAACGATGACGATCAAACACCTTCGGCGTAACTCGGCCGAAACAGTGGCTGTTCGCTGATGCATAGAGCAAAGGATTCGGGGCATTCTTTAGAGCTCCCGAAGTCTTCGGACAACTCGGCTATGAAAGCCACTAACCCTTTCAAATTAAAAAGCACAAATGACTAAGAACCAGAACATGATAAAAATCGAGTTAGATTGGCTGCTTACACTGTCGTGTGAGCTTAATGCGTAATTCGTCATTTAAAATTAGATTTTAAAGACCTCTCAATCAAGTCTGCTCATCGGAAAAGTTCGTAATGTTCTATTCGTGACTAAACAGCTGCTAGTGCAATATCACGAGAGCTTTGTGGTTTCGTGCAACACGTTCAGGAACATCAAACGCTAATGCACATTGCGTTGCCGGGAGGGCGCAGAGTTGATCAGAAATTCTCTAATCTGGAGCTTCAGGAGGAATAGCAGAGAAACATAAAAAGTCTGGTGAACAGCGGCCGTTCGAGGGGGCCATGGGATTTGCAGAAATCTGCAACACCTCAGATTTCGAAAAAGAAAAACATTCGAAACCTCAACATGGTAAGTTGTTGATGTTGCTAGTAATATTTCATTGTTGACAAACGCGGCATTTTTTACGAAATGAAGATTACATTAGAATTTCGTGTTTGGTACAACATTAAAAGCAACAGCCAACAATAGGTAAAGTATTTTTTATCTATTCGATTTATTTATTCAATCACCCAATACATAGGTGATTATTTTACATAAGTAGGAATGACGGAGAAACTACCGAGTAGTGATCCACCTGCTCACGCTGAAGTGTGGCCCTAGCTTGCGATAAAACAGAAATAAATGAATGGAACAAAAAATAGTTGGCGAAGAAGGGAAGAAGAAGAAATGGAGGAAGAGATAAGAGGTAAAGGATAGGAGAAATAGAAGCTGTGTTTAAATAGAAATCAATACATGAAACCCTTAATATTAAGGTGTAATCCTGATTTGTTATGCTCAGTATGAACCTTATCAGTGAAGGAGGGCTGCAGTTTAGCAGATGGCTTACAATAGCATTTCGTTACAGTAACCATGCGAGTTGGCGTTGTCCGTTCCTCTACGAGGTGGCACTGGAACCTGTTCGCTTCTACGAGCTGAGCCATACACGGACAACAGAATGCAGATGACGGGTTCCCGTTAGCCCCCCTCCCCCACCCCCCCCCCCCCCACGCTGTTTTCGGCGACGTCGGCGACAGTGTCACGCGGGCCCCGCGCAACACAGCGTCGCCGACACGTCACCGAAGTATAACATAGGCCTTACAGGCCGGCCTACGAATAGAAACGTCATCTCATATGGTGTATGTCAGTTCATGTGTTTCGAGGCAGTGTTACGATGTTCGAAGGAGCCGACGCGCACTCGCAAAGCCCGGCGAGTGTGAAAGTATGCGATCCCTGATGCGAGGACAGCGTGGGAGGCAACAGAGCTAGTCCAAAAGTCCTGTAGCGTAAGCAGGACAAGCGTAGCAACGCTGAATGTGGGTACGCTGACGGGCCGCTCGTGCGACTTTGTGGAAGCAATCGAGCGAAGAAGGGTTGATTTCTGCGTGGTGCAGGAGACGAGGTGGTCCTGCTGGAAGTCAAGGGACATAGGACGACGCTTCATGGCCAGCTATGTGGAAGTCCCAAAGCCATCAGTGGTGTCGGAATAATTGTTTCCGAACGTTTTCGTGACTCTGTGGTAAGCGCCGACCGCTTTGACGACCGATTGATGAAGATCGTTGTCGCCGCTAAGGAGTGGCTCTATCAATTCTTATCTGTGTATGCTCCGCCGACTAGCTGTTCCGATCAAGCCAAGGATGAGTATTGAAGCTTGGTTGATGAGGTGTCGGCATAAGTTCCGTCGAGAGACGCCACTATAGTCGCTAGTGATCTTAATGGGCACGTGGACGCTACGAAAGACGGGTAGCATCGTCCGCTGATCTGCACCATAAAGATCGCCCCTCCAAGGCAGAAGAGCAGGTCGAGTGATGCGGTGCACCAAGAATAAAGTGGTGGCTAATGAGAGAGAAGGAAGCAGCTGTGACTTCATGCGTGCTGTTGCCGACAGCTACAGCATTCGATGAAATTTTGAAGAAGGCAACCGACGCGATAGGTAGCTGCACAATCTGAACTCGGCATTACGAACTCTGTGCGACTCAGTTGACAAACAGGCATAGCATCAATGCTGAGAACGACATCGTCCTATAAGCTGCAAGGAAGCATTGAAGCAATGACGCGGTTTCTTCAAAGAAATTTCTACCATTTTTCTTCTTCTGTGGCTTCTGTCCACGGTCCGGTCCACAAGGTCACCCTGAAGGAAGCTGAAGCGGCTCTGAGGGAAATGAGACCGGGCAAGGAGACTGCTAGAGATGACGTGCCGGCTAGTTTATGGAAGTCGAAATCCTGGTGCTCTGTTGTTGGGCAAGCTTTTCAAACAGGTTGTAGCGGAGAAGAAGGTGCCTGATGGCTGGCAGAAAAGTTCGACTGTCCCGATTTGGAAGAAGAAGAGCAGGCACTGCTCAAATTACCGTTCGATTCGCTTGCTTTCGCACAGCATGAAAATCTTCGTGCGAATCCTCGATAGACGAAATCGTGAAATCGTCAAGCTTTCCGACAACTAATGTGGACTCATTTCTGGTTGTGGCACCATCGATGCCATACATGCCGCTCGATTTCTTCTCTCGAGAAATCGCGAGAAACAGAAGCCGTGCATATCACCTTTCCTGGAGAAGACCTTTGATCGCGTACCACGTGAGGCTATACGGTACATCGCTTGGAAATGTTCGGGCTCACACTGAACCTCAAGAAGATCGAGGATCTAACGCCTGACGTAAATGAGCCCGGCTCTTTTAAGATTGATGGCACTGAGATTTTACGAACTTCAGTTTTTGAGTACCTGGGATCAGCAACAGCGTGCGATGGCATCCTGACCCCCTCCTTACCCGGTACGCGGTCAGGAAATATGGCAACATTGCAGAAGAGAAGCGAACGCCGCGATGATGCGAGACAAGCGCTGCAGAAGAAGAAGAACCATACGAGGTGGACTGCAGTGTTGCCTTGTCAAGTTGTCTGTCTTGTCTCGTTCAAAAATTGGTAGGCGCCCCACCAGGTGATTTTCCCGACGAAACGTTGTAGGCTACCACCTGATTGTTGATCTCAACTAAGAAGGGTAAATTAAGTAGGTGTTTTGTGAAGATTTGTGCCGAATATTGTACTGACCTTTTACGCTTCAATGTGTCGTTTCTCTGGGGAAGCAGCTGAGAGAGCGTTTTCGTAGCAGTTCAATTCTGTTTTGAGGATGAAGTTTCGTCTATTGGCTTCTTCGTTCTGTTTGAAGCTTATCATATGTTAAATCTAGGGTTATTGCCCGACATGCTGATATGACTGCTGATGTGAGCAACTTGACAACGTCTAGCCGTATCGTGACGTCTATCAGCATTCCTTTTTATGACGGATTGACCCTTTACGCAGCTACATCATGAGTTCTTTCTTGTGAGCGCATGCGTTAATACATCGCCACTTTTCTCTGATTTTGAGTTGATACTAGTTCTTCACCTGTAGCCTTGACCTGGCCAGCTGCTGAAGTAGATTATGAGACTTAGAGGAGGAACGGCCCATATGAAGAAGATGACCACCTGAACATCATTACAGTGACCACGAGAAGCGAAATAAGATGGCTAGAAACAGAAAGAAGGGGAATAGCAGACCGACCTGGACCGTTCGCAGGGAAAGAATCTTCTGGTGGTCGAAAGGTCGCTTGATCTGGAGGTAGTGCGCCACGGCCAGAGCGACTAAGTGAACGATTCCCGTCAGAAGACCGCCGGTACGAAATGCCTGCAAGAGTGATTGTGTTCCATTCCATGCTTTCTCACTTCATGTTTGTTGAAGTGCCCTGAAGGACGAGCTCGTTGAAACGTAACCTTAAGAAATCGCGAAAAGATCAATACTCGCAGAGTCGAATTCAGATGTGTGAATTGGCTTTCATAATGTTTGACGTAGCCGGTGCGGCCCAATGCTAAAAGGAGCACAGCTAATCCATATATAGAATAGTCCTCTAACTAATGCACCTTTTCCGTGAAGTGATTTATTTATTTATTTATTTATTTATTTATTTATTTATTTATTTATTTATTTAAAACATGCATTAAACACGCAACAATATATTATACAATGTACACATACCAAACGGAATAAAGCTTGCAAAAAACAACAAGATCAAGGCGGATTGAAGGTGACATTTCTCTTAACGAACGTCCTAAATGCATTTTTCGATAAACTAAGAAGGTTGTCACTTTTGGCTAGTAACGAGTTCATCACATTCAGACACCTGTAAGTGATGAAACATGATCTAACCCGTGTTCTAGCAACCGAAACGTACAGCATCGTTTTTCCTCTCCTACTTCTTGACAGTGGATGACCAAAAAATGTTATTGGGTCTATAGACACTTTCCCTGTGAGAATTTTGTAAATCGTTAAGAGATCAGCTAGTTTCCTTTTTTTATAAAGTGATGAGATACCAAGAATTTTAGATCTGTCATTCCCTCCGAGGATATGAAGGTAATCCATTCCGTAACACCTCATAACTAACTTCCGTGTAAAACTATAATTCATATTGGCTTGTTGGCTTTATTGGCTTTATTATTGTTGTCCATTTAGTGTTGCTTGAGCACCACAAAATACAACTAACAGTAAACATTCGCAGAGCGATGCATAAAAGTCCATTCTGAGATAGTTCGCTTTCATGCCACCGGTAAACTCATGACCCCTTCAGCTGTTCGATGACCCATTCGTCTTGAGGCTCTTCGAGTCATCGTGGACGGCCTGAGTGAGTAATCTGCTCACGGAATCGCCGCTCAAGAGTGACGAGAAATTGCGAAAATCTCGACCTATCTAATAGAGTTTCAACGCACTCGATCTCTGCTCGTTCGATAGCATCAGAAGAGTCAGGAATTGCATTCCAATATGATGCTGTGAATCTTCATTGAGACCGAAGTGGAGTGCTAGGAAATATAGGGCAGGAAATTTCCTCAATCTAGTGTGACATTGACTTTAGAGAGTTGTTTCTGTGAGCGGTGTGTTACAACTGGTGCAGCCGTTTGTTCTGGATTCCTGAATCGCTCCGTTCGCCCCTGAACTCTACACTTCGCGTCACCATAGGAATGCCGAATGCTTATGGGCAACAGGCAAGCGAAAACCGCAAATGCTGAACCGAGGGTAAAGGGCGGCGATAATCCATCTCTTTTTGCGTTACGAATTCTACGTCTACGTGATGCCAGGCATGTACTTTGTGTGCATACAGGGCGTTTGCACTGACTTACGGCATCCAGCCGACGAGAATTCGGTGACTGCTGTTACCATGGAGTAGTTGAGACGTTGCAAATGTCTGCATCTCCACTATCTCGCCACTGGACTCCAGAGCAAGCCCAGAAGGTTGAGAGTGGGTGGGCTAGGGGGGGGGGCGAGGGGTAGAACTCTCGTCCCCCGAATTCGTCGACTCGGCGGGAAGAATTATTTGGCGTGGGCGAGATTCGGCCTTAACGTTGTTTCCACATGCACGCAGCACAGCCTATCAAATGGACTATACGGAAGTTTTGAATGCGTGTGAAATTAGTAAATTCTTCTTGAAAATGATCGACTTGAAACCACTGCTCGCAAAAAAGAGAAAGTCTCAATTTTTGTTTCTGTACAACCTTTTGTTTGAGTTCCAACAATTGGTCTTATGTAATGATCATCTACGGGCGCGTGTAGCGCAGTCGGAGGAGGCGCCGACGGTCGCGTACACTCGATACCAGGTTCCTGGTTCTGATTTTCCGCCCAGGCCAACAAAGCCTTCCATCCCTCCGGGGTCGGTGAATTGGTACCAGATGTGTCTAGGAAGGATAAAGCGCTGACTTGTTCATCGGCTGGCCACCGGAAGTCATTGCGGTGGCCAGCCGATGAACAAGTCAGTCAGTATAACTGAATACGCATTCAAGTCGCCTCTACGACATCCCGTAGAAGTAGAATGCGCTGGCGCATCCCAAAAGGGATTGAGTAACGCCGTCCTTTATCCTTATCCTTTAATGATCATCTGAAGTCATTGCGGTGGCCAGCCGATGAACAAGTCAGTCAGTACAACTGAATACGCATTCAAGTCGCCTCCACGACATCCCGTAGAAGTAGAATGCGCTGGCGCATCCCAAAAGGGATTGAGTAACGCCGTCTTTTATCCTTATCCTTTAATGATCATCTGAATTTAAAGCTGAAAAGTGATAGGTTGTCATCTATTAGCCAAATATTATGAAATTCGTTTGGGAGTGCAATTTGCCTTCATATGTGTAAAAAATATGAACGCTTGCCACCCTGCATTCGTGGCAAATATCTCTAAGTTTATTTGGGTTGTGTTAAGCCCTGGTATGTAACACTACAGCACTTTTTCCTTCCCATGATAATCATCTACAAACGTGATCATCCTTTGGTGATTCACAGCATTTAAGTAAAAGGCAACGCTCGAAGTGTGGAATTCGTCGGTTCCTTTGTTGAGCACCTAAATGTGGTGAGTTCTGTGTGATGTTCAGCATATAAACTTTCTGAGTGCAGAGTGATCCTAAAATTACTGGCGGCAACTAGGTCGTCGACTATCGAAGGAATTTCTATTGTGTGGAAGCGCCCCGCGCTTTCGCAGTGCACGGCGGGAATTACATATGTAATCAAATGCGATTTCACTAAATGCTTGTTGTATTTATTGAGGCTTGATTCTTCGTGTTCGTCTATAGGCGAATCCGTTCGTTCAATACGAGGAAGTAATGAGATCTGCGGTATATCTGCCTTCTCCTGGGGTGACAAAATTTGATGGGGGCTTAGGGGAACGAAATGTCCAATCTCGCCCCTAATACGACTGAGAGTTCAGGTGCTGCTCAGACTAGTCAAGGCCTATACATATTTTGGTGGTCGACGTATGTACTGGTAACGACTTGCCTGGTAGAAGAAAGCATTGACAGCTATAGGGGCTAATCAGACTGGAAGGCACCGTATAGTATTTGTATACTATAATCTAGACGCATTCCATTCAAAGTGAGCAGCTAACGGCTAACTTTTTCACTATTTGCTTTCCTTAATATCTTATCTTTACAGCAGCTTGTTTCCTGACCATCTTAGAAAATAAAAGGGACACGCTTCCGATATACAAATATAAATTGATAGAAATGCGCTATTCCGTCTTCGAAGAAGCTTCAACTTGTATTAATAATGGGGTTGGAATTTGTTTCAGAATCCAATTATTGAGGGAAATTTCCGGTAAAATATTAACAGAGAGCTATTAAAGCGTTGAACTAAATTCCCACAAAATTTTCTTGTACAGCTTAGTGCAGTCCGGACTACTTAACGACTAAATTCCTAACGAATCCGAAATCAGCACTGTGAATTACTAACACATTCGAGGAAATGCATAGGAAACTGCACGTATGCGATTTTAAGATTCCTGCAGAAGCGGGGGAAAATTGGTTCAGAATTGTGGCCCCAAGTGGACAAAAAATTCCACTACCATCGACGTTGGCATGCATGTCACGTCACGAGAAAGGTGGCAAATTGGCTCTTGAACGAAGAGGTGCAGGTTTGCGTTGAAGAAAAATAAGGACTCCTATAAGCTGTTACAAAAGGCGAAACACCCAAGCATCTCACAGCCTACAGAAAGCTGAAGGAGATAGTAAGATCAGTCGTAGCAAAAGCAAAGGAGGCGAAAATAAATGCCCTATACGAGAAGCTTGAAGGAACACAGGAAGAGAGGATCGCCATCTGGCCGGCCAAGGTACGGATTAGGGCTAGCGCCAAAATTGGAATAGTCAAGACGGTGAAGAGTGCTTACAGCACGGTACTACAGAACCCAGCAGAAGTCAGAAAAGGATTCAAGGAGTACTTCAAAAAACTGCTGAACGAGAAATTCTCTCGTCAAGCAGTTCGCGAAAAACAACCAACGGAAGGAATCATTCCATCCTGGACGCAGGAATAGATTCTCCAGACCACAGAGTAATGAAGCTCGGAAAGGCAGCTAGGCCTGATGGAGGGGCAATAGAGGCTTGGAAGGTGCTTAAGGACTGAAGAGTCAATTGGACGGCACAGTTCTATAACAGAGTCACAATAAGTAACAATAAATGGTATGATGCCGGATGACTGGAGGGGCAGCACCATTGTCCCCATCTTCAACGGAACCTTCCGAGCGCTCCAACTACCAAGGGAACTGATGAAGGTCTACAAACGCCTATCGTACCCTCGCAGACGAGGCTTGCGGCTGATCGTAAAGAAGACGAAGCTCATCAGCTCTGAGAAGTGCACTGGACTGCTACTAGACTGCCAAAGGGAGACGTCAAGGAGGTGAAAGCATTCGGCTACCTCGGAAGCGATCTATCCGAGGAAGGAAGCGGGGACCAGGTGGTCAGGGGATGGATAATAGGAGCATGGCTCCAACGGAGGGAGTCCACAGGACTCCTCTGCAACTGTAGATGCCCCAGGGCACTCAAAGGCAAACTATAGAACAGTAGTAAAGCCTGCTATCCTCTACGGCGGTGACCGCTGGGCTCTGGGTAAGGCACAGGAGCGGCATCTGTACGCTACGGAAAACGATGCTCAGGAGGGCATGCGGATGGACCTGTCCAGAGGGGTTTGGAATGAGGATGTCAGTGATGAAGAGAGCCTCGATCCAGGTGAAAATAAGGGAGCAGCGCCTGAGGTGCTGCAGGCACATCCTCAGGAGATCGGACAATCACCTCATAAGGTCGGCCCTAGATCCGGAATGCGTCCGATAGGATTCATACGGAAAAAGTGGAAGGCCGTCATCAATAGAAATCTCGCCGAAGTCGGTGCCACGGCAAACGGCACCCTTGATAGGACGAAGTGGTGACGGATCCAGCGGACCCTAAGGAAGAAGAAATCATGTAATATGACACGACATCTATCCGATGCTGTATAACTTGCCCCTCGGGATTAAAATTGCAATGATTTGATTGGACACATTTGAGCTGAGGAAATCAAAGATTAAAAAAAAGCAATACAAGATATTGGGGTGGAGGTCACTAATGGAAAATTTATGGATGCGGTTAACGTCCAATGGCTACGTCCCTGCTGAAAAGATAGCATCGTTTATAGCCGCATAGAGGCGAGGTCAAGATGAAGCCAGCGGATTCCCTTCCGTTTGGAGTCATCAAAACGTGAGTAAGATCATGTTCGAATCACCACTCCTCTTCTCGATCACATTCGAATGAAAGCAGCACATTGCCTGAGCAGGGTAGTTCCAAAACCTTGGGCTTTTCACTATTTACGAAAAAATATTAGGTTGATGGAAGACAGGATTACGCGAGAAGCCTGCAAGCAAAATTTGCTGCCTGAACGAGGCTGCACATTTTGCTTGCAGGAGTAAACGATGAGGCTGAGCTATCCAAATTATATTACATTAAGAATTTATAAAAGCGATGTACTCGTTAAAGGATAATAGGACGCAAAGAACAACCACAGAATTCGACACAATGGCTCATTATCATGAGAGCAAGCCGAGCATGCCCCATGGTTAGCAGGATGCTTCGTTTTTCTGGCTACTGCGAAAGAAACAAGTCATTTAAGCCAATATCTAGCTGAAACTGGCAAATCTGCTGTCGAAAAGCGATCAAATTTCCTGGGTGCTACATATCGGAATGATAGTGAGATAGACGAGCTAACGCCCCGTTTCTGAACAGTCTCGGCTGACGGGCGAGGCCGACTCTACGTCTCCATGGTTCTTGCATTGCATTGTCCGACTACTTGGCCTTCGGGGCGTTAAAAAAAGTTCTTGCTCGAGAACTCTCTCACAATCTGCCACAAGAACCACTTAGTGGACTTTTCGTTAACAAGTTCCCTTTATGCTTGTATCAACGTCTGTGAATTGCGACTTTGCCGGCTATCTGATTTCCGCACATTTCCCACGTAAAGAGCATCAGTCGCAGAAATGATGTCATTTCGCTGGCGGGCCAGCTCCCGCCGTGGCGTCATTCTTGTCAGGAAGCTGTGTTTTGCCTCACCACACATCCCCTCCCTTGTCCCTCTGACCCATCCCTTTTAGGGGTTCCTCCCCGACAATTCTCCCGAGGGCAGGACATGCGAATCTTGGACGCAGTTCTTCACGTAACGGTAGAGATACGTTCCCCACTGGTGGGCGAGCGTTCCCTACACGATCCCGCTCGCCGCCCACTTCCCGCCGGCCTATTTCGACGAGTTTGTGGCGCGCGAACCTGTGCCGCTGTTTGCGGATTCGTTAATTGGCGTGACGCCGTCCAAAAACCTAGCAGCACACAGGAGACGATTGGGAATTTTAAGGGATCGAACAACTGTCATTATACTAAAGAAATTCCTAGCGGATGATAGCGTCATCATGACATATCTCGCTAAGATGCTGCTGACTTGCCGGAAAACGCTAACGACGCCTTAGCACACGGCAATGTGACGGGACTTGAACAAAGCCTTGGCGCCGCAGTTGGTAAGTCTCTTCCTCCAAACATTCTGATTGTTGTCTCAAGAATGAAATCTGTTCAGGATAAAGCTGCCAGCTCAAAGGAAGTAATTAGCAAAGCGATGCCTCCAGTAATAGCAGGGATCCGGAAATCTCGTCCGCGATAAACGCTCGGCACGCCTTTTGCTAGCCCCTTCAGAGGACGATGTAAGGAACGCCTTTCCGCCTCTACAAACATGTCAGAGTGGCTCGCATAATCTGGAAGGTAGCCATGTGGATATGGCCACACGGACCCTTCATGATCTGCAAGCCGTTGCCATATCCTATTATCTATTTTGTTTCGTCTTGTCTCAGCTCTTACTTCAAGCAGTTCCCTTGTATGCACTAATCTAGCAGAGCTTGGCACTTTACCTAACAGTTGAAATCTCGTTTATGATGCACTTTCTCTTTGTGAAGTAGTTTTGAAGAAGGAGTCTTATCGTTGAGTATGAGTTAAGTACAGACTCCGGTAGTAAAAAAGGGACAGATACACAATAAAAAACGAAAGTATTGCTTGGTGCCACCCGGCTGCACATGCTTTTTGTATTAACCTTTCGATCATTCCTTTGGTTGGCACTATTGTACATAACGGACTCCAGAGGACGAGGAGAGGTCGAAAAAAAATTTCGCCCAAACTTCGCCCAGGGGGGTTATTTGGGGTGCTGATCACGCATCTGACACCCGTTTTTGAAATTTCGGCCGATTACGGTAGGCTAGGATAGGTACGGGTAACTAAGGCTGCCGAGTTCGTAATCACCGATTTCGCCCAAACTTCGCCTATTGGGGTTATTTGGGGTGCTGATCACGAATATGACATCAGTTTCCCGTTTTACGCTGGAGTTTGGGCAAATCGGTGACCATTACCTTAGCCGCCGGTACCTACCGTAAGCTACCGTAATCGGCCGAAATTTCAAAAACGGATTCAGATTCGTGACCAGCATCCCAAATAACGGGCGAAGTTTGGGCGAAATCGGTGATTATGTCCTCGACAGCCTTAGTCACCGGTACCTACCGTAATCGGCCGAAATTTCAAAAACGGAGTCGGATTCGTGACCAGCACCCCAGCACCCCAAATAACCCACTGGGCGGAGTATGGGCGAAATCGGTGATTATGACCTCGACAGCCTTAGTCACCGGTACCTACCGTAATCGGCCGAAATTTCAAAAACGGATGTCAGATTCGTGATCAGCACCCCAAATAAGCCTCCTGGGGGAAGTTTGGGCGAAAATTTTTTTCGACCTCTCCTCGTCCTCTGGTGTCCGTAAAGTACAATAGTGCCCTTTGGTCTTCTCCAAATTTCCTTGCAATTCTGTAATATAATAGCTTTTGAGTGCGAGCACGTAGCGAAACAGGAAGCACTTCAGAACTTCCCACGAGATAACGCGCCCCAATCGTTTCCTATCAGCTGTTAAGTTTTTGGACGCCGTCACTCTAATTAAGGCCTATGTTATACTTCGGCGACGCGCCGCCGACGCTGCGACACGTCACCGACGGTCCGTCACCGACGTCGGTGACGCCAACATCGCTGGCGACGTCGTCGAAGCGTCTGAGGCGACGTCGGCGACGTCGTCGGTAGATTCTGTGGCGAAGTCGGCGGCGTCGTCAACAGGAAAGCATCGGAGCACATTTTTGGCATCGCAGCGCGTTTTCATTGTCATCATTTGGTAACCAGACTGCGGACAGAAACGCTAGGTGATCACATCTGCCTCGAATTTGCTTAAATTGTGTGCTTTTCTCAGTACGTTTCTAGACTTGATGATGATTTTTGTTTTGTATGAACGGTAGCCTGGTCGACCAGTGTTAATCTGGCGAATTTTCTCTTGCTAACCATATTTGCTTTTAGAAGGATGGATAAGTGTCATCTGAAGTCTAATCTGACTATTGATTTACCAATTTAACGATTTCACCAGCATTTTCGTTAAATTTCTTTATTGGAGTTTAGCAAAGGCCTTTTTTGTTAAATCACATTTAAATTAAATTTACGCGGAATTTTCGAAATTCAAAGGAAAATATAACTCTCAATTAATATGAATTATATCTCGAAAAAGCTCTTCGTAGAGGTTTGCGGTATCATTTCAGAAAGCGAGGACCCTACCTATTTTCTATATAGTTTTATTTTGTGTGACTTGCTCTTCAAGAAAGCGAAAAGGCCTAGAAAATGCGAAAAGTACGGGTGAGAAGGACGGAAAAGCGAAGAAAGGTGACAAAGTGAAGGGAAGGTAAGGTTTAGGCTCCCACTCCCTCCCCAAATCCCCAAACACTCAGTGTTCTACCGAATGGCACTATTGGTGTACGCAAGACGGTCGTCTTTTGCACTTCTCAATTTCGTAATTGAAGTCCGGTGGTGATGATGGCAGTGCCGGGAACGAAAAACCAACCCACAACCAAAACACTCCATCGGTGTCGTCGGCCCGTCGGTGGCGACGTCGGCGACGGAAGTATAACACCCCCTGCCGAGCTCTCAGCGACGCAGCCAGTGACGCTGTGTTGTGCGGGCTGCTATGCACTGCATGCAACTCTGATAACCGCCCAGCTCGAGCAAAACCACATCAGTTTCTGAGATATGGCCCAGAAAACAGTAGCGTAAATGGGGCAAGCGGGATGGCCCTTTTGTGGAAGCATTCAAGGAAGCCAATGCCATACCTGCACACCATACAAAGCTTTGTTCAGTGAAAAGGGTGGCAGCAATTTCCGGTAAAAAGCTGCAATCCTTTCGATGAACCGAGTATGAGCTCCTACCTACTACCAGTTAAATTTCTATGCGAGGAAATGGTTTGATAAGAATTCTGACTCTTTCGAGGCAAGAATAGGTTTTTATAGTAACTGGCCTCTATGTGCATTCAGTTTTCACACACTAAGACCTACCTAGGATCTGAGGATCCTAAATGATCAGTGGAGGAAGGTGATGAGGAAAGTAATTACTAGTCAATATAGAAGATCTTTTCGCTTGTGTGTCGCGTTGTACGGGTGGCGGGATCATGGTCATCGATTTCGCTCAACTTCGCCCTTATTTATTTATTTATTTATTTATTTTGATGCACGTAAATGTGCGTCTCACAAGAAAGGATTGAAGAAAACTCAGAAACCAAGTACAGTTGAAAGAATTCTGAAATATGATTACGGCAAACGAGTTTCTATCATATTTAAGGCGCTATCATTTATATAAGCTTTCTTCTGTACTATATGGGACTCATGTTTAAAATTGTGAAGTCATTCACCCATGCTCACCAATACTTGCGATAACCCACCATCATAACTTGAAAATTCAACAGCAGACATCATATACATAAATGGTCTGCGCCTTGAATGACCTCTTTAGGCTGTTTAGGTGGAGAAACTTGCCCATCTGTGGACTCGTGGAAGCACGACGCTGCCTGTTAACCGTGTTTCCTTTTCGTTGGGATTCTACACAGAATGCTCTGGATGATCCTGGCGGACTTTTCAGGAAGTGCAGAAATGTTGCATCAAAGGAGACTCGGACCACGAACCACTCCGTCTCACTAAGCCGCTCCTCTACCTACTGTGCCGCCATTGCTCGTCCTCCATTGCTGAACTCAGCCTACTTGAGCCCGCCCTCCGCCCGCAGCCAGAGGGCTATCGCCTGCAACGGTCCAACTTCCGCCGTCCCTAACTTTGCGCAGAGTTGCACTCGGGTCGAGGTACCTGCATATTGTCGTTTCCTAGAAAGAGGTGATTCTGCCCACAAATGGGCCGTTCCGACCTACCGTTGAAATAGTAACAAGATTAGTCAAATAATATCGCATGATAAAAAAGAGATTGAGGTAAAGGTCGGTGCCAACGACAATCTGTTTTGGGACGTATCACGTACCGCGGAACGCGATTTTTTTTGTATTCTTCATCAAACTATATGCGAGTTCAACTTAGATAGCGATCGCTGCGAGCGCCGTTGACCTGCTGATCGCAAGCGATCGTCGTTTGAACTACTGCTCGAATATTGGCGCGCCAATTCTAGAATGTTCCTCAATTGCATAAAAATGAAGGTGAAAAACGTCATTCGACAGTAGATGTTGGATCCGACACCGATTCGGATAATTCGAAAATTGTCATTTTTCAAACCCGGTTGAAAAGAGTATGCGAATAATAACATTTTTGAGAAGCTCCGGATCTTGGAATGATTCAGATAAGAGTAGGCTTAACAGGAAAGATTTTCAGATGATCCAGATAACTGTTGTGTCTTCGGATTTCACTTCGGATATCCGAATCGAATAGGATAAGTTTTCTGGTCAAAAATCAGTTATCAGAGTTTTCTGAAAATTCAGTCTTCTGAAAATAGCCCCTAACCGAATCGCCCTGGATCCAAGCTTTTCAACGACGCCATTATTCACACAGTCCTTTTAACCAAGATTTGGAAAAATCTTGGTTCCGAATCCGGCATCGGATCCAGTGTTTATTCGGCAGCCCCTTCCTTCTCCGTCAGTCTCTTTCTGTCCACCTTTTCCGCCTTTCCTTTCCCGTCATTCTCTTTCCATTCACATTCTCCGGACAACCTATATCTATCTTGCTATCTACCCAGGGACGGGCTAAATTGCGATGTATCATTGCGACAATAGGTTGGATTCAATGGAATTTAGCCATGGTACTCACAATGCGATTCTCCAGCTCATCGGTGGCAGCCTGGGTGCGATTTGGGTTTTTAAGAGTTTGTGAAGTACGAAATTGATTTCTTCTTGACTCACTCTTGTATTGGCCTTATTACGCCGTGAAGTACGTGCTTTATTTCGTGCCTTATTTTAGTCCTTGTTCATCTATGTGTCTCATTGTACTCTGCTTTGGTATTCGATAGTTGCTTTTGTTTGGTTTGATTAAACCAAATTAAACAGTTACCCATGTTTGAGGTTCTTGTTCGTGTTGCCAATAAACGAGTAGTCGCTCGCGTTCGAACCTTGCGGATTTAACAAGAAGAGCCTCCAGAGTGGGGGTGAGCTTTTGCGATGCAATTTTTACAGGTTGTAGGGTCCCGTGTGAGGAGTCCAAAACCATAGTTACTTTTTTCGGAATGCTCTTCTATGGTCGAAAAAAAACCGTGGGGACGCGTGAGCGCGAAGCTCATGGCGCCCTGCTGCCACCCATCCGGATGTGGTCGATTGGCGTAGTAGTAGCGGGGTCGTCTCTTGGGCGCACCCAGCGGGTTTGATGGTTCGCTCCCCGGTGTCGCCAATGTTTTTGCCCATATAGGGTCGTTATTATTATGGGTTTGCGTGATCAGTGGAGTCAATTTGTACACGATTAATGCGTTTAATATTTAAACCTAGCCTTTTTGGGCTTTCATTTGAGTTACCTCTCAATGGATCGTATTTGCACTGTATCATTCTATTGGATCGCTAAAATAAAAATTTTCTTGCTCGCATAAAGTAACTGTGCTTATTGCTGACAATGATAACCACCAATTATGATATAGAACTATGAAACATTTAAAACATAATCGCTTGTCACACCAGTAGCATCTTACAAGCGTTAGGGACAAACAATCTTCCTCTCCTTGACACGGCCTCCTGGAGAACCGCCGTTTTAGAGCATCTTTAACTGCAATCTCTAAATTAGGATCGGACGCTGACAGATGTCGAGCGAGGACACGGCCGGGTGAAAAGGACATCTTATTGTTGATGTTCAGTTTTGCCGGTATCAAACCAAATATTTATCTCGTGAAGTTTATGTGTTTGTGTGCATTTACGGTATCGTTGCTGATACGATACAGTGCAAAAACGATCTATTGAGAGGTAACTCAAATGAAAGCCCAAAAAGGCTAGGTTTAAATATTAAAAGCATTAATCGTGTACAAATTGACTCTGTCATCACGCAAGCCCATAACAATAACGATG
Source organism: Heligmosomoides polygyrus bakeri (assembly GCA_947359475.1). Lineage (NCBI taxonomy): Eukaryota > Metazoa > Nematoda > Chromadorea > Rhabditida > Heligmosomidae > Heligmosomoides > Heligmosomoides polygyrus. Next base: position 71,834,195 of record OX375866.1, read on the forward strand.
AGATGTGTGCAAAATTATTCGCGACACCGGGGACCGAACCATCAAACCCGCTGGGTACAACCGAGAGGCGACCCCGCCACCACTGGGCCAACCGACCACATCGGACTGGGTGGCAGCAGGGCGTCATGAACTTCACGCTCACGCGTCCACACGGTTTTTTTCGACCACAGAAGAGCATTTCGAAAAAAATGTAACTATGGTTTTGGACTCCCCACACGGGACCCTACATCCTGTAAAAATTGCATCGCAAAAGCTCAACGCCATTCTGGAGGCTCTCCTTGTAAGACCCGCGTGGCAAGGAACATTTTCACCATGTACTGAACCGCCGCTATGTAGATGTCGTAGATGGAGCTTGGTTGTGCATTTCAGTTCAATAATGAATTCCGACGGTAGATCGTAGAGAAGTCAGTGCATCGTTCTTCCTAGACATGTCGGTTGGCAGTTCACTGATTCCGCAGGGACAACAGGCTTGATTGGTCCGTCATTATTCCGGGCAACATTGTGTGACAATCCAACGTCTTTTTTTTCTACGTTTATAAAATACATGGTTTCGAGCGCAAAGGAAAACATAAAGGAGGAATCCCTAACCTGGCTCTGTGAAACACTTTATCCAAAAGATTGAGCTTAGTGTTGTTAGAGCTGGATCACTCCAACTTTCCACATTGCTTCTTCTACGCAACTTAAGACTCCATTCTTAGTTGAGCTGTTTCCTCCACTCAAACCCTTTTTTAGGGATTCTGAAGCCAAAAGGCGACGTCATAGAGCAGTGTGCTTCCAAAGCAAAGAAACATACGGGACAAGAGACCGGTGCAGAATCAGCCACTTACAACTGTTGTTGCCACTTGTTAATGGAAAATTCGAAGTGCCATCAGTAGGATGAAATCAATTGCGAATTCGAACATTCTCGAAGCTTCAGTTGTTCATTTGGGGAGGGGTCAAGGGTTTTCCTGGGAGAGGAAAAACAAAAGGTAATAGGAACGTTTACGTATCTGTAACTACCCAGGGCATACTATTTGTTTATTTAAGGGTTTGAGAACGTTCCCGCTCTCGTTCTTGTAATTTCGAATCCAACCAATGAGATGTGGGAAAATTTCAAGTATTGCTAGGCAACATTTCCCGCGTAAGAAAGTGTGCCAAGAATTAGGACATTTACTCTAGACAGAGCTTATGAGAAATTAAATATCCCTTCCACAGGGAATGTCACAATAACCTTAAACGTGCTCCATAGGACACTAAGTTGTCCAGTTGCAGGGCTTCTTTGAAGCTTTCAGGTTAACAGTAATATTGGAAGAGTGTAGAATTTAATTTTAAAAAGTATCCAATTTGCTTCAAAAAGTGTTCAGTTTGACGTGAAAATGGTATAAGCATAATGACACATTAAACAACATTTAACTACTTATTTCTAAAACGCAGCACTCCGACACATCAGAGAGATGATCAGTTATGTCAGTATTTCACGACTCATTAGGCATGTGTTGCTCCCCTAATACCAGAAGGAGAATTGAAATCGGCCATGCACATCAGTGGAGTCCACGACGAAAAATAGTCGAAAGGAACAGCAAATGATGGGGATTCCCTCAGTTTTGGAACCACACAACACTTTCAGCCTTCAGTCTTCTTCTTCTTCTTCAGCGTTTGTCCCGCTTCGTCGCGGGGTCCGCTCTTCTGGTGTCATGACGCCACCTTTCCCGGTCATGCGCTTGATCAGGGTGGACGCCAGTTACTTTCGGGTGAGGGACGTTCTGCCTGAAAGCGGCGCGGGCAAAGACGCGGGACAGTGCCTTCGGAGCCAATTAGCGTCGACTCGCGCAGTGACACCCGCCGCTTCGCGCTCAGCCAGACAGCCCTCGCCGCAGAGGCGATGCTGACCCAGCCAACCACGGGAGCCAGTAGGTCGACCAGATTTGGTGTGATTACAATCGATAGAGGGATTGGAGGCTCAGACGGCTTGCATTGGCAGTCCAGAAATTGGGATTGATCTGAGCCCTACCATCTTCTATATCAGAATTTCAAGCTCCATCGAACGATCCAGAAAAGAACTCCGCCTCAATGACCCTTAAAGCGATTTTTCTAATGCGCTGTTTATTTTCGCTAAATATAGATTTCTATTCACATATGTCAGGATTAAATTGGAGATGTGCTTCCAGGCTAAAATTGCACGAGGATTCCAATTATATAGACGAGAGATCTTTTAACAGAAGTTTAAAGCGTTAGTTTCAACATGACACCTCTTTAGCATTTTGTAACTTTTTTCTTTTTCTATGGAACCTTATAATGCACACATCACATATTTTGAGACGAAGACTGGATAGGTGTTTCATCGAATCTAATGTTCAGAGAGAATAAATTTCATCACACAATACTTCAAATTGCTCGTCCAGTCGTCTGTGGCTTCTAGCGATGTTTTGACCTCGCGTCCAAAAGGCAATGTACCTGCATAGGAAATGTCTCCTCCACCAATTAACGAGCTAGGAAACACTCATGAAATTTCATGGGAAAATTAGAGTACTTTGGTGTTCTTAGGAGGTCTACCGACTGTCAAATCGAACTCATCGTGCAATTTAAAACTGGGAACGTGCTCTACGCACTGAAAGATCATAATGTCGTCTTCAAAAATGTTGAGCACCTGGTGTTCTCTGAGAAGGTCTCTCGTCTATCTAGTTATATTCCTCGCGCAATTTCAGCATGGAAGTATGTCTCACAATTAATTCTGATATAAATAAAACTGGTATTTAAGGAAAGTAAACAACGCCTAAAGCCGCCTTAAGGATTTTTTAGACAGGATAATTTCTAGCTCATTTGATAGAAATCGAAATTTTAGTACAGGAGATGGTAGAGTTCACATCAGTAGTAGCCTGGAAGTATGCGTCGTAGTTAATTCTGATATAAATAAAAACGATATTTACCAAAGGTTAGCTGCGCCTGAAAAAAAATGTTGTAAGGGTCATTGGGACAAGATTCTTTCCTGGCTGATTCGATAGAGCTCGAAATTCTAATGTAGGAGATGGTAGGGTTGACATCAATCCGAGTTTCTGAACTGCCACTGCAAGCCGTCTGAGCCTCCTATCCCTCTATCGATCGTAATCACACCAAATCTGGTCGACCTACAGCCTCCCGTGGTTGGCTGGTTCAGCATCGCCTCTGCGGCGAGGGCTGTCTGGCTGAGCGCGAAGCGGCGGGTGTCACTGCGCGAGTCGACGCTAATTGGCTCCGCAGGCACTGTCCCGCGTCTTTGCCCGCGCCGCTTTCAGGCAGAACGTCCCCCTCCCGTTACTTTCATGTCCGTGTGTAACGTATCCGACCAACGCTGCTTCGGGCGTCCTCTAGGCCGCTTTCCTGACACTTCCAACTCAAGGCCTATCTTGCGGACGCTGTCTTCCTTTCCACGCAGAACGTGGCCGTACCATCGTAGGCGAGCTTCGCGCATCTTGTCCGCTATCAGCGCGACACCGAACTTCTGCCGAATAGCATCATTTCTGATGCGGTCCATGCGGGTGACTCCAGCCGTCCTGACTGCTGACGGGTGACTTTCAGCCTTCAGTAACCTCGGAAAACTAATCGGGTAAGAAGCGCATCAAAAAATCTTGATTGTGATGAACTATTCTGATGGCACTGTGTGTGGCATTTGAACGCATTCAAATCAGTAAACAACTACATAAACCGATCTGTACGATCGCTCTAATTAGCGCCTATTCAAGCCTTTCTGCCTCTTCTACAGGCTTCAATTCTGAGGACAATTAACTCGGCTAATATTTCATCTGAAGAAATATAAGATAATCTATTTAGATAGAATAAACGCTCGACTGATGAAGCTGGCAAAATGCTGAAACCCTTAGGGTTTCATTCACATTTCGATGAGAAACAGCGAGGATCTCGAACGCTTGAACTCACCTCCAAAGTTAGCGGGAAGCAGTAAGTGCTATGGGGTATCTGCAGAACGACTGGCTTGTAGGAGTTCCAGCAAAGCGAGATGGCGATGACGAGGCTGGTCCATGTGTCCGACAGCGCTAGCGAATAGGTGAGTTCCAGTGTCGCCGAACGGGACTTCACATGGAAGCGGGAGATGAAGACGGCGATGTTCAACACGGCGGCCAGGAAGCACAACGCTCCGATGCCCGGAATACAGATCTCATAGAGAAACGCCTTCACATCCGTCATCTGCAACACAGCACATAGGGCATCTAACAGCGACACCGAGCTCAAGAGGCGGACGAGATGTGGAAGTGCACAGGTTAGCCAAGCAGGAAGTGGAGTATCAAAATGAAAAAGTACGAGCACGGTTTATTGACGCTGGAAAAGCAATTAAGGAAGCACGGAGGGTGCGAGAGGGGCGCAGACGCAATATCACTGGGAGGAAGTGGAATGGGTCGTGGCATAAGTGAGTGGCGTAGAGGAATGGATGGCCGGGCAATGAGGTTAAAGATAGGATGCCGCTACGGACACAATCGCTGGAGCATCGATGATATATCACGCTTCAATCGTCGGAAAATAAAGCACTAAATTTAAAGGGACATCGAAATTCGAGTGCTTCGAATTGAAGCTTCCTGGAGACAAATGATAAGCGCCGCGTTAGGACGGAGTCACGAAAACCATAAGCACCAAGACCCATCCACCTTAGCACCAAGACCCATTCGCTTGAGAAGTGTGTGTTGGTCTAAGCTGAAACGGAGCGAAACAGCCAGAACACCACAAACAGATTTCAGAAAAGGAACAGAAATTTCGCCATGCAAGCGGAACAATTTCGATCTCTGAGAAGCCCTCGACTATACCGCAGTAGTCAAAAGGCTTCGAAAGACTTCTTCGGATGATTACACACTATCCCATAATCCTAGAACTTCTTCGGAGATGATCTTTTCGCACGAATACTGAACCAAATATGGTCGAAGGCAAAGGCAAAAAGAGCAGAGAGCCAAGTGCCGAAAAAGTGCAAAATTGGCCTAAATTCTTCTTGCCTGGAAAAAAATCTCGGAGAATCCTACCATATATAAGAGAGGAGGGCTTTTTTGTCTCAACTTAAGTGTGTGGAACTTCGTAAACTTTGCGGCTCGATAGTTTAATCACCCAAGTTTGAGGCACGATCTCGATTCTCTCTCCGAAGGGGAGCTCCGGGAGGTGAGCAATCGTCGCTGCCGATGAGGACACGTGGGGGATTGCGAAATGGACCGGTGCCGCGGCTCTACGTGCTGGGTGGCTACTGCCTCGAACTGGCCCCTTGAAGGCTCCTGTCCTTGCTACCGTTCAATTAGTGCTTGCAATTAGGTGCTGCTGCAGTTGTGTTACCGCGGGGTACGACTCTGCCGCCTGTGTGCACGGGAGAGGTCACAGCTCATTCCTATTGCTGCTACCTCCGCTGTGCTCGGCATAACCTTCCGATATGTACGAGAGGGATTACGAGCCTTCACTTTTCTGAGAACAGCTGCTGCTGTGTTCATCCATACTGCAGCTCTTCGTTACTGTCTATACCGCCGTATAGCTGCGCCGGTTCAACTGTCATGTGAGTTTTCAACTTTTTGTTTCTCTTCAAGAGACTTTTAAGTTGATGTCAGTGTTGGAATGAGAATTAGCGGCCCTATTATAGTGCTCGTCACTCTACACGTTAGAAGATGCGCCCTGATAGGAGGGCTCATGTATGCTCATTTACAGCAGAAGTGGCCTAACTGAGTTCACCATAGGGCTGGTACGCACCAGCGATGCTTAAAATTTTGAATTTCATACAACACAAAACGACGGATTGGGCGTTCTTACATCGTGGCCCTCCCGTCCCAGCCTATTTGAGCCCCTCTGCTAGTTGTATTCACACTGCTGTGCTTCTTAAAGAGGCTGACAACCACTTAACACGATGAGCCCTGTCCACCCGAGCCGTTCTGCGCCTGATTCTGTAGGCTGTAAGTAAGATTCTCCCGTTCAAAGTTCGTTGGATTGAGCCCATCAGTTTCTTTTCCTACTTATAGCTTGGACACTCTTCCAAGCTGTTGTGGTTTTTATTCGGTTGATAGCAGAAGTTGAACAACGAATACAGCAGTGAGGAACGCACATATCGCCATATTGGTGATTCAATTAGGTGGCATTTACACTATCAATCAAATAAAAGCTGTGGTGAACTCTGGAGTGCATAGCGCGATCTCATCTTTTAATGCGCTATATGCCTGCTTCTTACTAGTTAGTTAGTTACTACTATTTAGCTGTGGGCTGTAAGATTCTCCGATTCGAAGTTATTTGGGCTCAGCGATTTTTACTCGATTGACAGCAGAAGTTGAACAACAAATTCAACAGTGGGGAACACACATATCCCCACTTTGGTGGTTCAAGTAAGAGGCATCTACATTATCAATCAAATAATCAGTGGTGCTATCGGTTTTCTCTCAGACTTATGTAACCGATCGGGATTAGAGTTGCCTGATTGTGTTGGCTGACAGAAGCGTTCCACAGTAGATTGGGCGTTTTGATCAGGCAGTCGATCGATATTATCGATCATTTGAGTGGTGCTATCGGTTTTCTCTCAAACCGCACCGATCGGGATTTCTGTCTGACGCATTGGAGGTAGCAAAATCAGAGACAGAAAATTGCACCATATATAAATGAGGAACGCATAAGTCACTGTCTGTAGTTGTGCGTCAACAGCGGAAATCAAGTTCCCGTCCCACCCCACCCCCCCCCCAATTTTCGACTACACTAGGCTCTCGGAATAATTCTTTCCGTACGTTCCCTCAAAATTAGTGGCTACGTCACCTTCTCCGGAATTCGCCACGCCTAGCGGCTCGAAGCAGGACGACTGGACAGAAAGGTCAGACATTTCTTTAAGCTTGACGAGCTGCAATAGGCTGTGAACACAACGCTAGACGAAGAAGGAGTGCTGACGACATTCTTTTGCGTGCTATAGTGAGATGTGAGTGGGACCAGGATAGGAATCAATCTGGAGTAGGCGTAAGTTTCAACGTGCTCGACGCTACGGATCCTTCCTTACCCAGCGTCGGCGCCGGCGAATTCGGCGATCGACTCTCGGTGAGGAAGCATATGAAGCTAGGTTTGGGCTACGTCCCTAGCGTGGCCCGTCATACCCGACTCCGGCGGAGGCGGCTAGCCCGGCGTGGCTCGAGGATGCGATGCTGGCAAAGCCGGCTAGCCTGGTACTTGATAACCGAACTCGAAACCATGCGCTCTATCTATTCGCTGGTAGTTTGTACCTAATATGCTAATATGCAGCGTTGTACAGAATCGGAAACGAGAATTCTACACTATAGGGTTGTCACACACTCGAGCGCTTGTTTGCTGCCAGTCACGCAGCATGTAACGTGTGATGTTTGATGGTAAATGCTGTCGCTAATCAAACCATTTGTGGCATGCGCCACGTATTGTATTTTCCCCCTAGACGTCATGGAGGCTATTTGAATGCGTATTTGATCTACGCAGCGACTTTTGAGGGCCAGCCGATGTACACATAGCTGTTCAATTCCTCCCGGAGAAAGCTGGTGCCAATCTTTGACGTCGGAAAGATGAAACGCGGTTTTTTCTTGGGCGGCACACAAACTACGAATCGGTTCCGCGGCGACTCGAGTCGGCGCCTCCTGTGTCTTAGCAGACATGCCCAGATATATTATCGATGCACAAACAGAATCAGGCTTTTATTTCATGTCGCTTCTGAGGAAAAATGGCTATGCGATGCGCTCAAAATCAAAGGGACAAAAATGCAGCAATTCAAGTGACCAAAATAGATTCCCAAAAACATCCTATTTTCTGTAGAAATAGAAGTGAGACTTGTAGAGATGACTCGAGGCTGTGAGTTACTAGAAAACCAACGACAAAATCGCCGTGTGATAGGGTATTAGTATGCGCTTGCACAACGGCGCTGCTCTATCCGACGAGGCACCTAGAACTGAAAGGCGGAGTCCGAGGAAAAATGAGCTGTCACTTTTGGTTTCAGAAAAAGCTTTTCGTGGGGGGGGGGAGGACGTTTCTAAAACGTTCAAACCGCGGTCGGTCGCCCGCCGATGGGTCAGTCGAGACTTAAGTGTGATTCCTCTAACCGCTGCGCCCTTGAGCTCTTTGCTATGAAGAGTGATGATACCTGCTTTATTAACTATTCGTCTAGGTAATACGCGATGAATAACAGCTGAGCTTGTGCTGAGCTTGTGAAGAGTTCGAATCCTCACTTAAAGAGAGGACTACGGAAAAATAAATAAAAGTCTACTCAGTGCAACGGGTTCGTTGATGTGAAAGGGAGCCAAATGAATAGTTAAAGTGCTTGCCCACGTCGAGCACTTTAAATCCTATGGATGTAAACCAATAAATACGTCGCAGTACGTCGAGCACATTACATTCTATGGATATAATCCAATAAGTACGGCCACCGCTGCCGACAAGCGGTTTCCTTTTGAGCCCGTACCTCTCATTTTTCAGAGATTAAAAATAAGTAGGTGAGCCGCTTACTGAGGTCGACCGGGAATTCTGTAAACGTCAGAAGATCAGCAATGTCAGAAATTTTTTGCACCAACTCATCGGAGTCAAGTCATTGTTGGACATTGCTTTTAAATTGAATCACTAGAACAGCTGCATTCATTCGACTGAAATTTTATGGCTTCTACTCAACTCGCAGTTGATTCAGAAAGCGACTGAGGTCTTGGGACGAGAAACGATGCTAGGCTGTAGCGGTCGCGATACTGTCAAGTTCTCTCGATCCTCTAGGAAGGCCTAAACAACTCTAAGGTGAGATGGGCCCTCTTGTATTGCATGAAGTGCCCGAAATTGCAAAAACAACTGAGCGTGGACGAGTGTTAAGCTTCAGTGGAGAAGAAGCTCTTACTTCCTAGCAATCTATGTCTGTAAAGTGCTTCGGCGTCACATTTCGGTGTATGTAAGTATGGGTTGATCAGTGGCGTAAATAGGAAACAACGGCAGGCAGGGCGTAACGAGTCAACTGCTGTACATACACTTCTTGAGAAACAGCTCAGGTGTAGATAAGGGAGCAACTGACCACATTCACAGAATTCGTTCAGTAACCTTCAACATAAAAAGGTGTGCATAGATGCGCATATAAGTTCACTGCAGGTGAGGTGCAAGAGATATACGACCCCTTCCACACAACCTCTCAGTCTCTCAATCTCCCTCTCACTCTAGACTTGCAACGAAGAAGCTCTAAAATTGCAAAAATCTCGCCGGTGCTGAGTTCGGTACTTCATTATTGCGCTGCAGTGCGCTCTTTCTAGTGCCGCCTGCCTTACAATGAAGCGTATCAGGACAATCTTGTTAGGGGCTTGGTAATGAGTAGTCGTCCTCGGATCTCATTTCTAGTCACCTAAAGCAATCTCCTTTGTGATAGTGACATGACAAGAGTAGTGGTAAGTTGGCAAGTAGCACAGGTAATAGAATGAACCTTGTTTTAGGTTGTCGATAACCCTTGGAAGTGCTCATTGAAAGAACAGAAACTAGGCTTTGGTACACGTGAGCGTTGTTGTGAAGAGATTGATGGGCGGAGCTGGCTGCTCCCAATGGTGGGCGGCGCTAGTGTAGAGCACTTGGAGGGAAATGAGACACATCGACTTTCACGGTTTTTCGATGACTATGTTTTGTACTTTGGGTGCCTAGGGGAGTTCAAAAAGTGAATTCATCAACAGAATTTCGGTTTAGCTCGTTGAAATGCTCACTCTCTTCGCAGAATTCGTTACTGCTTGAATAAACTCGGTTGTTCAAAGCGTTTCAGAACCAGAGGTAGAGTGAAGAACGTAAGCACTTTCCCGATCACTGCCTGGCACAACCGGTTTTTACTTTGTGGTCACTTCAAAGCAGAAATGTCCAAAAACAATGCTAAAAAACCTGTTTCAGCGAAGCTATTCGGTATGACATCGGTGAAGCAGAGGAGGAGAACTCGGGTGTCGCATGCACTACGTATCGAGGTTCTTCTTATCTTGAGTCTTACTCAGACCCACGCCGTCCATCCTCAGGGAGTGCTGAAACCTTTCTACATTGAACACCTTAGCAACGATAAGAAATGTTGTCTGCGGCCGACAATTTAATTTGACATCATCGATAGGTGTCGGGAAATGTAGATGCATCAGCATGTATGCAATCCGGAATCATGGGGTTCGAACTTTGCGGCTCAAAAGTAGGAGCGATAATTATCCGCAGACGTCGAGGAGAGCGGTAACGGAGGTTAATGGCCGTGATTCGTGAAGCGGTTGACATTACGGGAAACCGAAAAATGAGCGAGTTCAAAAAACGACAACTGAGGGACGGAACATGGACTGGCGCTCATAACTGTTTTGTTTGATCGATGATTCTTGTAAGCTCTGAGGCTTCTCATCGGTAAATTTTTTAGTCGATTACGAGCATCACCTCGCTTTCACCCGCTTCGCTTAGTTGCATTTTTACACCACTCTAAACCGCAATTCTTGGCGTTATGAGAAACTATTAGCCTTCCAAGATACTAGCCTTCTTGCATACAATTTCCCTGGCTCCTCTCAGAACTCGACATCAGAAGGACAGAGGCAAAATATTCGCTGCTGCACACTCTAGTTGCCCTTCTTCACTGACCGAGCCCCTTTCCTTAAAAACGTGTTAAAGCCAACCTCCACTCAGTCATTTTCAACAGGCACAGCTCTTGCCACAGCAGATCCCTTTCGGTGCATATATGCTCGGACGCAAGAGGTTACGATAGCAGTGAACACATGAAAAGATCTCGATAAAGGACTATAGAACGAAGGTGGAGGTCTCCAAGGAAATTTGTTCGGAATGTGTTGTGTCTGCATACAAACCGCGAGTCGGCAAGGCTACGAGCGGAGGTGAGGGCCTTAACAACTTTTACTACGATTCGGGAGGAGGTCATAGGAAGACCAGCGCTCTGCTCTCACAGGACATGTGGTACTGGTACTGGCCTGGTACGCCACAAGCGAAGAAGTGGGAGGGAAATGCAGGTGAACTGGCGAAGAAGCGACCTATGCCGTAACGTACGCGAACCATGTTGCCACGTGATGAGCGTTGCTTGATAGCATGGCTTTCCCACCGCTCACGTCCTTCACAATGAAAGAAGAGGTGGCGTCGAGAGCACTGTTGATCCTCAGACGCTTTTAGCTGGAGCGCAAAGTTGAAAGAAAGAAATGAGGGTGAGCAAGTAACATCCCAGCACGCCCACTAACGGCTATACGCTTCGACTATGGAATTTTTCGGCTTGAAAGAAAATACGTTCCACCGAGTCGACACTGCTCATGTCGCTCGAGCGAAAAGAATCCATTAGACAACTTTGGCCACACAGCCAAGAGAATATCGGGCTCTCTCAATGGAGAAGGTGCTATGAGGCGACAACTTTCAGAAAGTATATCTTTACCTCGTCCCTTCAGCGTCAGTTTTACCAAACAGTTTGCCTTAAATTAACTGAGTTGCGTGTTAGGAGTTCGCAACATCGAAAAATGGGTGCTCCACCATTATAAGTACCTTGCTGTGTGCTATGTAGTGCAGCAATGACAATTTGTGTTTTATTGTGTTGCAGAATTAGGTAGGGCAGAGCAGAAAATTAATTTAAAAAGCAAGCTTACCTATACGTGGCGCGATAGCTCACCACTCGCATACTGGTCGAAGAGCCGAGCCATTTGAATCTGTTTTTGAGAAACAGCTCCAGTTTAGTTCCGCTTAACATCGCTTCAAGTGAGCACCCAAACCGACCACATTCTAGGTGACGAAGATGGGGATAGAGATCGGTCTCAATTCGACCTTCGTTGTGATGCGCGTTGAGCACTAAGAGAGCACTTTGGGCGCTAACCTGGCCCATAATGTGAATCGCTATCTAAGTGACAGGCAATGCCAATTCTTTTGTTTCCTAGGCACTGCTGCAAGCAGCATTTTGTTGCCCCATCGGTGCTTGTTCCAGCAGTGAGGGAACCTAACGTAGACTGGATGGCATGTTGGACAGGACCTCCTGCTGACTGCGCTAGATGCGCCTGGGTTCTAAGTTGCACAAAGAAAGGAAAGGGATCACTCAGAGTGCAGTAAGTCGATGTGGCACATTTGATGCGTTGATGTAGTCGTTTGTGCGTGAACTGAAGGGAGGCCACTCTAGGCAATATTCTGCCGTCATGGCCTATGATAGAACTGTCTGTGGAGGCGGCTGCTATCGCATCCACACTGAATCGAACTTCATTGTGCGGCTCCCGCCCAGTCCCAACCTAACAATCTATTATACTTGTGTCCTTCCAAAAATTTTTCGAATAAACGAATAATCGAATATATTCGGTTTCACGAAAAACCGAATATTCGAATAATGAATATATTCGAATTTTGGACCATGTCGAATATTCGAATAATGAATATATTCGAATTTTGGGCCTCGTCGAATATTCGAATAATGAATATTTTCGAATTTTGGGCCTCATCGAATATTCGAATAATGAATATTTTCGAATTTTGGGCCTCATCGAATATTCGAATAATGAATATTTTTGAATTTTGGGCCTCACCGAATATTCGAATAATGAACATTCGAATATTCGTTCGAAATTATTCGATTCGGTCTGAAGTATACGACAGAAGTATTTGAAATGAAAGTCAAATTGAGCCCTAGGCTAAATGCCTTTTCTAAATTCTTCTGTAAGATCGTGTCTTCAATTTTCAAATCCAAACTCTTCTAATCTTAATGAATTTCGACCGTAACGCACAACTGACATAGTGCCACAAAATTTATCAATAGCGAATACTTTGGTTGAAATGTAAACATTCTACGGCTTCTGATGACCCTCGTAAAGAAAATACAGAAATAAACGTAATCTCAAACACGACATGTTATTTAAAGGCATTATGTTAATATGTATATGATGTTTTATGTTACAAACCCGGACAAGAAAAAACAACAATTGAGTGAGGAAACACCTCACCGTTAAGCTGAGAAATAAGGTCTCCTACAAGTGAATCACAGAAAAGGACTTTGAGAAGGATGAATGATGCTGTGGCAATTTGGGGTGAGATCGCAGCCAGTGTATACCCTTCCGACTGAGAAAATGAATGTCAAATAGTCTGCCCATGCGACACTTCTCGAACGGTACGACTGGAAGATGGTCTCCCAAACACATATTACTATTAACCAGAAGATCGCTCCTTGGCACTCAGCGTGACATATTTCCGATTGGTATTGGTGGCCGGTGATTGCGGGCGAAGAAAGCCTCAACCAAAGAACCAGGATGTGTTCCTAAGCCACACCAACGGTAGACCAAACAAACCGACGATGAAGTACTTTCGACAGAGGTCGACCTTGGCCGCATCGTTAATGTTTCTCAAGTCCATTGGTCGGCCTTTGCTTGGGTAATTAAACGTGTTTCCCATTTCGAATATTTTCATGGCTCCATATGAAATATATATACCAAACGATAGAGCTCGAGCTGCTGAGCTCAAACCTTGGTTTTTCATATACTTGACTTTAGGCGAGTTATATCCAGAATGCGCAAAAACTGACTCCCAGTAGTCTATCTCAGCATCACCTGTATCACCTGTCGTCCCGTTGATCATCGATTTGCTCGAGCGGGCGCCAGCAGCGTCTCCATTCGTCCCTGTCGCGTGCCAGAGTGGTCCAATGGATCCTCCTCGCTCGAGGGACACGAAGAGCGTCATATCGGTCGTTCAGGGCTTTCACGAAGAAGTCCGACGAACGCGTTGGTGGGCGTCCTGGTGTTCTTTTGACATCCCGCGGACTCCAGTCTGTGACGGCTCTCGTCCAGCGGGTGTCTGCGAATCGCATTACGTGGCCGGCCCACCTAATTTTCGACGACTTGGCCCATGCGACAGCGTCTCTGATCTTCGAACGTCGGCGAAGCTCGGAACTCCGGAGGCCTTCTCTCACTTGCGTGAGTCGTGTCACTCCGAGCATCGTCCTCTCGATTCCACGCTGCGCGACGCTGATCGCGTGTTCATCCTGCTTTCTTATAGCCCAGGTCTCTGAGGCGTATGTTACGGCAGGAAGAACAGTGGAGTCGAATAGGTGGGCACGGAGTCGGACGTTCTTCGTCTTCTTCGCGACTTCTTCGACGCTCTTGAAAGCTCCCCAAGCCGCTCGTTTCCTCCTGCTCAGCTCCGGCGCTGGGTCGTTGGCCACATTGACTTCGCGACCCAGATACACGTAGCTGGAGCATTCGGAGATGTTCGTTCCGCTGAGCGAGAATGGGGCACCAGAAACTTGTCCGTTCCTCATGAACTCGTCTTCGTAAGATTAAGCTGCAGTCCAACGTACCCACATACACGATCGAAGTCGGCCAGCATTCGCTCCGCCTGGCTTGTGCTTGGTGTTATGAGCACGATGTCGTCAGCGAAACGAATATGGTGCAGCTGCTGGCAGTCGACCTTCACTCCCATGTCTTCCCATTCTAGTTCGCGCATGACGTTTTCGAGGGTGGCGCTGAAGAGCTTCGGGGATATGGTATCCCCTTGCCGAACCCCTCTCCTTACGTCGATAACGACGTCGTTGTAGAATGGAGAGATCTTGGTCGTGAATCCACTGTACAGCTCTCGAAGGACTCTGATGTACTGAGTAGGAACGCCCTGAGTGAGCAGGGCGTCGAGGACCGCTTCAGTCTCGACGGAGTCGAATGCCTTCTTCAGGTCGATGAACGTAAGGCACAGCGGCAGCTTATACTCCCGCGACTCTTCGATGAGCTTCGTAATGGTGTGTATGTGGTCGATCGTGCTGAATCATCTCCGAAATCCTGCTTGTTCGCGTGGCTGTTCTTCGTCCAGCGTTCTGCTGATCCTATTCAGGATGACTCGAGTGAACAGCTTGTAGACTACGGACAGCAGGCAGATCGGGCGATAGTTGCCAATGTCGTGCACGTCTCCCTTCTTGTACAGCAAGACGGTCCTGCTGGTCTTCCACTGAGATGGAACCTTGCACTCCGACAGGTATCGTGTGAAAAGCCGCGCCAGGGTGTTGATGAGCGCTGGCGGGAGGTTCTTCAGGTGTTCGGGTCTGATCCTGTCGGGACCGGGTGCTGTACGTTTCTTCACCGACGAGATGGCGTGTCGGATCTCGGAAGGGAGAACAGAGGGAACGACGTATCCATCCTGCGGAAAATGGCGTGAAGGCAGGTGGACGTGGCTATCGAAGAGATCGGAGTAGAAGTCGTGGATGATCTTCTTCATGGTCCTTCTGGAAGAGGTGACGGTTCCGTCAGGACGTCGGAGAGCGGTCATCTTGGTCTTGAAGTTGGCGAAGCTCCGGCGGGCATTGCGGATGCTCAGCCCTGCCTCTGCTGCTTCAGCCAACACTTCCGCCCTTCTCTCCCTGAGATCTTCCTTTATCGCCGCTCTGCATAGCTTTGCAAGCTCGGACGTCAGTTGGTAGTTGCTTGACGCTCGTGCTGCTCCACGCTGGCGCATCAGCTCGAGAGTTTCCGGAGACAAACGTCTCTTGGTGGTCTTCAAGCTCTCAGCTTCCTTAGCACTATCGTGGAGATGGTGAACGAAGCGGTCGTATTCCTCGTCGACGTTGTCCATGACGGCATCTTCCCAAAGGCCGGCAAGAGAGGTGTAGAGGTCCCAGTTGATGGTCGTTCTGGGACTCCTCTTCTTGAACTTCGAGGCCTTCTCTCCTTGACGCGAAAAGCGGAACCTTGCGCGAAGGAGGCGGTGGCACGATCCCGTGTAGAACTTGGGGACAACGGAGAAGTCGGTCAGGCAATACTTGCGGTTGAAGATGATGTGGTCGATCTCGTTGTGGAACTGGCCACCGGGAGATTCCCAGATCCATCGTAGGGAGGGAGGCTTCTGGAACTGCGAGTTTCCATGGATGGTCTTGGTCGACATGATAAACTCAGACAGCCTTTCACCTTGCTCGTTCCACTCCAAACCGTGGGTTCCGATGTGAAGTTCTTCCGGCGACCTTCGCGGTCCGATCTTGGCGTTGAAGTCGCCGACGATCACCTTGTAGAAGATGTGATCTTCCTTATAGAACTTCTCCAGCTCCACGTAGAAGGCTTCGACCTCTTCGTCGTCGTAGTCGGATGTTGGGGCATACGCGACGAACACAGTCGAAGCTGGCACGGAACCACATCGCTTCAGTCGCAGACGTCCGATTCGGCTTGCCAGAGACTCGTACGAATCGATGTTCATGGCCAAGTGCGTGTTGACGAGGACACCAACGCCGCCTCCCCTGCTGTCGCATGTTCCGAGGAACAGTTCTTCTCCGGAGTCGTAGGCGGCGTGTAGGGGGTGGTGTCTTCTCGTCTCGGTCAGTCCGATGACGTCGTAAGTACAGATCGTCATCCTAGTCCTTCTCAATTTGCGCAGCCTGGTTAGGCCCTGAGATTTTAGCAGCCTCTCCGTACTCGTCCTTCCCATCGCTGCAGAAATGGGGGCTCTTTCGGGGTCAGGGAAATGAGGCCCTTTAGTGCTGCTGTGTTTGACTTCCATACAACACGGGTAGCTAGTCAGGCTCTGTCGTGCGGGCGAAGAACTCCGGGCAGCCAGCCAGACTGCCCAAAGGGACGGGGCGAGACTTTTGAGGCGGCCCCGAATCGCCTTACGATGTACTCCCAGTCTACCGAGTGCAAGCTTTTGGCCGGCCGACACAGTTACAATCCGCACAGTCATGGACACATCCGCGCACACTGTGCACGAACATGCCGCTCCCACGCACAAGGAACGCGTCGACCCGACACAGCAGGAGCAAAGAGTCCATCCCCTGCATCCCACCTGCGTCTCTGGGCAGTACACGGCCGCATTTGGTTCGCGTTTAATTCCCTTATCCACCACCCGGGGACGTGCCACGTGGCCGTGCGACAAGCGGCCCGAGATCCTTCTTAACAAGAGAGCCCGAAGGCTCTCTATCGAGAAAGATCCGTGGCTCTCTCAGTAGCGTCGAATATATTCGAATATATTCGAATTTTGGAGCACGTCGAATAGTCGAATAACGAATATATTCGAATTTTGGACCTTGTCGAATATTCGAATAACGAATATATTCGAATTTTGGACCTTGTCGAATATTCGAATAACGAATATATTCGAATTTTGGGCCTCAGCGAATATTCGAATAATGAATATTTTCGAATTTTTGGCCTCATCGAATATTCGAATAATGAATATATTCGAATTTTGGACCTCACCGAATATTCGAATAATGAATATTCGAACATTCGAATTTATTCGAATATTCATTCGAAATTATTCGATTCGGTCCGAAGTATACAATCTATCCCTTCAGGAGCGACATTTTGGTGCCAGACATGTTCCGAAACAAAAAAAAAACGCCGATTTTTTCATTGGCTGGCCACCGCAATTCGTTGTAGAGGCTACTGACTCCCTTTCAAAATGAGTGTAGTTCCAATCGTTCGTTGAAGTATCACAAAGAAATAGTATGTGATGCCGAACACAGCGTTGCTTGAATCTAAAGTCTAGATGTTTCACAAGAATACTGTGCTTTCGGCTGGTTGAGCTTAATTTCAGCGCGAAAAGCTACACAACCTTGTTTCTTAACTGTCGTTCAACCCTAACTACAAGCGTAATTAGACACTTATTTTGACAGCTGTCGTACTGAGTAAATAAATCATCCTAGTTCTATAGGGCTACAAATAATCACTCCCACTCTATATGCCATTATTTCTACCATTACATCGTAATTGTTGGGTGATTATCGCACAATACCGATCGTGTAATGGCATAATCATCCTACTCAAATAACACTGAGGAGGGTTGAAGTTCCCTACGTCAGTAGGGTTATATCTGGAGAGAATTCACTCTTATCTTTTCCTGCATGATGGACAAGAATGTCCAATTCCACTTTAACAGATCTTCTGATGAAAGTCAAAAAGCTGAATATTGGTGTCTTAGTTGAACTCATGTCTCTGTCTCACAAGATCCCCTTGTCAGAAGATCTGTCCTCTTGTCAGAAGGATGCTGCAATAGAGATATCTGTAGAGAAGCAAGCTTGCCGAACTCCTGCAGTCACATTAGTGGCGGCCTCCGTGACCTAGTCCCTTCAATAACAGCGTAGAGGCGATGACATTCTTCGGAAATCGTGAACTTCGAGCTGTGCCTTAGATCCTCACAGAGAAGCTCCTTCACATCTTCATCTGCAGCCGAACAGTTAAGAAAATGTGAAGGAGGAAGGAAGAAGCGGAGTGACACGCGAGTGATGGAACTTCTTTGCTCTGCTGGGGTTCTTGTAGGCATGGACGGAAAGCTATCACGATTCTACGACGCAGAAAAACAATTAATGAGACCCGAGGACGGCACTTGAGGAAGCACAAATGAGCCAGTTGAAGGGTCATGACAGAGGATATGTGCGTGCGCTGCTCGGGACAGGTGAGATAATTGGCACGTTGGTCGAAGTTGGATATGAATCATAAGAATTTGAGAGTTGGTAGCAGAACAAATATAAAATTGCTCACCTACTGTGGAACTGTAGGAAGATTGGACGCTTCCAACCGATATAATAGCCGAGGTATAATACCGTTCTTAACTTTTGGTCTTTGGGCGAAAAAAGCGAAAAAAAAAGCCTTTTCCGCCACTTTTCTGTAGCGCTGTTCGAATTGAGCGCATTGTAAATTGAAACACATATTCGTGATCAGCACCGAGCCCTCTTCCTGATGAGCTGCAAAGCGCCTAGCGAGCGCCTGAAAATAGATCAGTGACCTAATTTCTTCCTGGCGCGGCTGACCCTTCCCTCGCGGTCACTGATCTATTTTTCAGGCGCTCGCTAGGCGCTTTTCAGCTCACTAGGAAAAGGGCTCGGTGCTGACGACGAATATGTGTTTCAATTTACAATGCGCTCAATTCGAAGAGCGCTACGAAAAAGTGGCGGAAAAGGCTTTTTTCGCTTTTTCCGCCCAAAGACCAAAAGTTAAGGCCGGCACATAGGGGAGAAACGAGGACCCAGAAGTACAAAACGATGAGCCAACTTCTGGGAATCTGTCGTCGAACGAATCGTTTTTTTTTCACTTTACGCACGTGCCATGTAGGTAGAATGTGTGATTTCGAAGGAAAAGTGGGGGATGAAGCGCGCCAAGCGAGTCAGGAAAAACTCCGCAGGGCACAGGGCATCATGGACGACTTCGATACCAGCTCGGACGTTTCGCTCCTGACGAGGAATCAGAAGAATTAAACTGCCAACTAACAATGGAAAGGATTGTGTACTGACAAATATTTGCATGGATCACATAAACAAAATTATCCTGGACCAAATCACCAAGCGTTTATTACCGCTGCAGTGCAGTGGTTTGAGTGTAGCTCAAATCGGACATTTTTTAGAGGCACATAAACAAAGCCCCTATAAGTGCATTTCTGCCGAGAAAATTTGCTCGTCCAAGCCGTCAGAGGGAACGCAACAGCGTGCAACTCGTTTTCCAATATTGACTGCTTTACAATTGCTGCAGATCCAAATGAATACGCTCAAGCATGATGTTCAAAAGAACTTTAGACCCCCTCTCCCGGCTTATAGTGCCGAACTGTATGGAGATGACGGAAATCGTCCGAGTTCTGTAGGCAATGATTGATGGTGATTTTTCAGGCCGCTTGTCTCACAAGGGAAAGGTCTGAAGCATATGTCTGGACGGGAAAGCGAATCACGTAGGAAGAATCTCCAACCCTCAGTTAGTATAGAAATATGCTTCTGTCAAGTCGTTAAACCAAACGAGTACAGGACCCTAAGTTTGCAATGGAGTAACTCACGACCGCTGACATGGTCACTTGCACATCCGCGATGCCTATCGGGTTAGCGGATTGCATAGTGGATAGTGGGTTGCTTCATGCGAGAGAGCTCGACGGCTCGATTCTCGTGCCTCACACCAGCTTGCGTTCAAACCGGTGGGTTTAGATTTAAGAGGCTCTGACATCCATCAATAATTTTCAGGCGTTTTCTCCAGATTTTTCTATTAGGTTTTCCAGAAGGTTCTTAGCGTTTTGAGTGCTTCACTTTGAGCCGTCATAACTTTCTCAAATCTTATCGGATTTAGTTGAAATAAGCATTGTTCGAATCACCATACTTTTGCCAATGGGCCACCAGTAGATTTATTCCATAGGCAAAAAATAGGTGGTCGAGATTCAACAAAAACCGCGAAAGTTGTTTTGGCTTGGCCCTGATTGGTGAAGGTTTTACCAGTGAGAAAGTTCTGAAAGTGTTTGAAGAGGAGGTACTCGGTTGGAGAGAGGTCTGGAGAATATGGCGAGTGAGGCAGAACTTTAACCCTTAATTCGTTCAATTTTCGAACAGTGATTTGTGAAACGCGTGGGCGGGCATTATCGTGGAAAAGAATCGGGGCCTCTTCTGTTGACCAATGATGGCCGAAGTTGACGCACTTTCCGGTGCATTTCGATTTCCTTAGGAGTAGGACTCCGATGTGATCGTTTGGCCTGGTGCCGAAAAGTTGTCATGGATCACACCAGCCGCCGTCGAACACACAATGACCATTACCTTTTTTGGTGGAGGTTCGCATTTGGAAAAATCCTGGGAGGTGCGTCGGCGTTCAACCATGTCCGAAACGTTTTCTGTTATCATACAGAACCCAATTTTCAACTCAGGTCCTCTATCTCGATCCGAAAACGGGTCAGTTTTGGGCGCGAAGCGGCTCGAAGGGGGTCACCTTGCACAAGGGTGGACAACACAATTGCTGTGTAAATCTTTCAATTTGGTGCAACACAAAATGTTTTGTAGGACTGCCTCACATGGTGATCCCTCCAAGCCGCCTTGCGCCCAGTTTTGTTGCGGAATCTCGAAACGTGACAATATTCGCCGCTCACTCACTCGTGGGACGCCCACTTTTCGAGCTTTTTCACCTTCCCAAGGCGTTGCAAAGCATTCGCAACAGCAGGTTCACTGACGTCTAGCTCCTCCGCGTTTCCTCGAACTGTTTGGGATGGTTCAGCTTCCACCAATTCCTTCATCTCGCCGTCCAGGATTGCTCTAGATCGGCCGCTACGAGGGTCATCTTCGACGCTGAAATCTCCTCTCCGAAATTTACTGAACCACAGACGCGCAGTGCTTTCTCCAGCACTGCTTGGCCCCCACACTTGATTGATTTGTCAGCTGCCTCGTCTCCGGATTGT
This sequence comes from Heligmosomoides polygyrus bakeri, assembly GCA_947359475.1. NCBI lineage: Eukaryota > Metazoa > Nematoda > Chromadorea > Rhabditida > Heligmosomidae > Heligmosomoides > Heligmosomoides polygyrus. The sequence continues at coordinate 71,855,204 of OX375866.1, forward strand.
CCCAATTTGATGTTAAAATAAAATGTCGCTGGGATTGCTCCTTCGACATACTTCAATGGCCCCTTCAAGAACAGAAATATAAAACGACGTTGAAACATAAATTACTTAGTCAGATAGAGCGAGAAATTCCGTATGAAAGTAGCATTAATGGGCAGTGCAAGTTGAATTTTTACTTAATAATAGACGAATAAAAAATAGTAACACAAAACGCTGAAAACTTTCCGGACAACCTAATAGCTGTGCAACGGAAAGTAACCTTAATACGACATTTTTATATTTTCATCTCATTTTTTAACTAAAAGACAATGAGAAAGTTATTCGACATAATGATGTATGAACGTTCAAGAACACTGATATTACTTGAAACGGAAAGATTGGTCATAATACGGGCAGCGTATAGAAGCTACAGGCTCCTCACAGCTTGTTCCCTAACAAGGACTAATGACTTCGGGAAAAACCATGCTGTCCGGATTTTCAAAGAAAACGTGATATGACGACGTACATCCAGCTTTGAACCAGGCAGAAACAGTCAGCTATTCAATGCGAGGGAAGCACAAAAGCTCCAGCCACTTCACTGTCACTATAGCAGCTTCGCTCTCCTTTAGTGACTCGCAACATCGACACTTCTCTTCAAGATGCTGTTCCTTTTTTGCAGATACGTGATCGTGCACAACGAGGTGGAAGTGAATGAATTCGCCTCACAAGCAGCTTCATGTAACTGAAGAAGCCCAACTCGGTTGGCAGAATCTGTCCGGTGGCAAAAGAGTCCGAGTATGCAAGCTCTTCCATCGAGGATTACTGCTTGAATCGTAAAAGGAAAAGAGTCCGATTATGCAATTTCTTCCATCGGAGAATACTGCTTGAATGGCGCGTGGTTCGAGATGCCGATCCAAGAGACGAGAATGAAAGTACAGCTACAGATTATATGAGACGAAGAAATGCTCAAATAAAAACAGCACAGTTTGAGTCGTCATGACATATGAATGATCTGCCTTTGGAGGATACCTCATACGCATACCGATAGAAGTCATTGGTCTATGTAGGGAAAAAGCTGGAGCCTGGAGCTGTTGGTAATCGTCCATACATCATTATATCGAATACCTTCCTCATTGTCTTTTGGTCAAAAATCGGACAAAAATAAACAAGTCGCATGAAGGTTGCTTTCCACAACATTAAGCTGAAAAAATCTGAAGAAAAGGCCTGAAATTGTTCGAATCTCGGAGGGCATCAAACGTCAACTGACCAGCTAAAATGCAGGAGTGGTCCAACGCGCCAGAGTCGAACGTCCGAGCTTTCTCTAACGAAGCGACGCCACCATCTACTCCGCTCCGAACCACCTTACCGGAACGCAATCGCGGGCGTACAATATACCTTTGTCCTTGGGAAAAAATTTCGAATTTCGAATGATCGAATAATATTCGATTTTCAAAATTTCGAATTTCGAATGATCGAATAATATTCGATTTTCAAAATTTCGAATTTCGAATGATCGAATAATATTCGATTTTCAAAATTTCGAATTTCGAATGATCGAATAATATTCGATTTTCAAAATTTCGAATTTCGAATGATCGAATAATATTCGATTTTCAAAATTTCGAATTTCGAATGATCGAATAATATTCGATTTTCAAAATTTCGAATTTCGAATGATCGAATAATATTCGATTTTCAAAAAGTCGAATTTCGAATAATCGAATTTCGAGTAGTCGAATATTCGAATAATCAAATTTACTGTCGTCACCCAGTGGTTGACATTTAATTATTTTTTTTATTACCCACTGTGAAGGAAATGGATGGCTGCTCCATCCATTTCCTTTACGAGACCAAAGGACAATAACAGCGGTATAATGGCAATGAAGCACGCTTTGCTTCCCTAAGAATTCGTGCACCGAGAAGAGAGAAACACCTTGGGTAGGCAGAGCTAGATTGTTATAGGTCTTTCTCTATAGGTTGCTATCTTTCCTTATGTTATAGCGAAGCTTCCAGGTGGTAAAAGAATGATTATCATGGGCGGAGAAATGACACAAAGGCGATCTGGTGCAGAAAGGGCGCACTGGAGTCTTACGAATGGCATTCAGTTTGTGTTCTAGCTCCGTTGAAGAGAAACGGACCCGCGTTGGAATCTAATCTGACAAGACACTACGACTTGGACAGTGTTAGAGCGAAAATGGGGATGGCTCACTTTCATAGGAAACGGAGTATGACTGGCTCTTGTACTCCATAGCCATTGCTCTTCCTCTCTTCTTCAACGTCTTTACTGGCAGAAAGCAGGAGCTTTCTAGGCCCCTGAAAGTTCTACCTCCCTACCGCAGCCCCTTCGGCTCTAATCGTTCCCTTGTTGTAACTGGGGTAGAAATACAAAACGAAGATTCTCCCGTAGTATACTGAAGGTAAAAATATCTTTGTCCAGGCATAACCCTAATCACTTGCGATTCACGTGAATGGCCACAGCACGCTCGACGGCCGTTTACAAGGAAGCAGGTGCGCAGCGGAGGGCCGCGCTTGCAGCGCTTACTTCGCGTCAACTCACAAGGGAGGTCAATGAAGTTCCTGTGGGAATCTTGTAAGTGACTTATTGAGCGCTGTGGGGGATTGTCCGAGAGGCACCCCAGTGGTTTAAAACTGAATGCAGCTAAGGGACATTTTATTTAACGAATTTACCGAATTTACCTTTTTAACGCGAAAATTTTTCGTTAAAAAGTGGTCGTTAAAAATTTACCGAAAAAATTTAACGCACACCCCTGCTGTCCATCGCCTCCCCACCACTCTATGCTAATCGAAGGTTTAGGGACTTGTACTCCCACAACTCCGGAGATCGAAAGCAGGTTTCGCCCAAACGTCATCTAGAGGGCTAATTGAGGTGCTGATCGCAAATCTAGTAAACGTTTTCGCGTGATCGCGTGATTCCACATTTTCATGAGTGATCAAGTTTATCAGTTTGAGTACATAGAATCGCTTCCTTCACCTACATATGTGATTAGACTTGCTTTCCAGTCTTCGACTTTGAGATGGAAAGTAGTGCACGAAAAATGGATAATTTAGAAAAAGAAATGACAGATTCGTGGCAGCAGCCTAAATAATTTCCTAAGGCGAGGAAAGGACGAAATCAGTGGTCATGACAACCCCATCCTTACTCACGAACACACACTATGAAATATCGTAAGCGGCCAAATTGTCGAAATTGGATACCATATTCGTGCTAGGCATCCAAAATAACAGTACAGGTGATGTTTGGGCGAAAAAAATCGATCTTCACTCCACTTTTGGAGTCACAATAGTACAACGCGGCCGGTTATTCTGCACCTTTTCTCGCACATACTCACCGTCGCCTATTGTGGTCGACGGTAACACCGAAAGCGTTTGCCAGCTTCGTGATCAGAACCTCAGTCAACCCTCAGGACAACATTTGTACGAAATTTTATTATCTACTTACGAAGTCATGGGGATTAATACAAGTACCTACGTTTGCAAAGCCCCCCCCCCCCCCCCGTCAGTGCGGGAGAGTGGCCGAGGAAGAATAGGCTGCAAGAAGATCAATAGAATAAGTTATTCATATATGTAAATTTTAATACTCAAACAGTTTTAAATTCAATGTCTAAACAACGAAGTAGAATTAGAAATAACCTGGGGTATACATGAACTCTAAATCACACTGTACTATAACAAACACAAGTGGAAAACAAGCAACAACTAAAACAAGTAATAACTAAAACAATGGTAACAACAACACTAAACATGTCTTGTTTCGCCTCTGCCTTCATACAAAACATGTTTATAATTAGTCACCCCGAGGCTCGTCAGTGAAGAAGGTGACTAATTAATTTAGTTGTTAGCACTGTATTTGGTGTTATATGCAAATGCTACGAATACTACGGAGTACAATACTACGGAGTGGGTCAAAAATGATGCATTTTATAAGAGATGCTAAAATTAGTAAAATTTAGAAGAGAAACGTTCTCTATAGGAACCTGAAGACTGATCAGCACATCCCAGAGATGGACTGAAGCAACACATTTCGATCATGTTCGTAAATATGGTTAAAATGAGAATATGTTCTACATTTACCAAAACGCACAGCAATCCGTAAACAACTCTCCTAGATTTGAACCTGGACCTCTTCCCGCTATCCCCGACTGCAGTGAATGATTCATTTCACATAATAAATTGTCAGATTTCTAAAATCTAACTATAAATAAAGCTTTATAGCATCTGCATGTTAATTTCTGAGTATTTCAAGGCCATTCAAGGCGCCACTTTCGCCTTATCAGCCAGCACTGAAGTGCTACAGTTTTTTTGTAATTTTTGACCTACCCAGATGCCCGCAGGACATTTGAAGACCACTACGGTGCTTCTTAGACACACCCTTATAACAAGCAATAGGTCATTTTGAAAATCTCCACGGGAAGTTCATTGACTTCTCTTGTCAGATTACGTGCACACAATTGGGCGCACTTTGAGCGACGCGCGAAACTCAAACATCGTTTTTTATCATAAGGTCAGACTCCCCTGGTTTTCGAAGAAGAGTGCCACTAACTTGTTAAGAGATTGATAAAGAATATTCGAATATTCGACTATTCGAATATTCGATATTCGAAGCCTTCGAATATTCGAATAAGCGAATATATTCGAATATTGGCCACTTTCGAATATTCGAATAAACGAATAATTCGAATATTGGACTTTCTCGAATATTCGAATAATCGAATAATTCGAATATTGGACTTTCTCGAATATTCGAATAATCGAATAATTCGAATATTGGACTTTTTTCGAATAGTCGAATATTCGAATATTCGAAATTCGAATTTATTCGAAATTCGACTATTCGAAATTCGAAAAGGACAAAGGTATAGCGTACAAGTGACCACTGCCAGCCGCCACCGCGAACCTATTTGGGGACACCACCTGCTTGCTTAATTTAACGACTTGGCAGAAAAGGAAACGTATTATTATAGTTATTGAGGAGTGGAGACTCCTCCTAAATGACTCGCCTTTTCCGCTCAGACATACGCTTCAAACTCCTCCCTTGTTAGAGTTCATATTGGTGCAATTTTCACTTTAAACTGGACATCTTTCATCTCAAACAGGATGCTTTTAGCCTGGTACTGGAGCCATTCATCTTAAATGCGCCTTACGTATGTTAAACTTTAAACTTTTTATTTTAAAACCAAAAATTTTCATGCTAAGGTGAACATATTTGAATTTGAAAGTTGAGGTCTCTCAAGCATTTTGAATGAGCGTAGCGTAAAACTGTTATCGTTCGGATGAAAAGTTTCTTTCGAATTCACTCTGAAGCGCTCGGATACAAAGAATATTCGTTGTGATGAGATTGTGCACGCACGTTCACACAACGTTGCAATGTTTATCTTACTGCTACTGTAAATGCTGCTTATCTGATATTGCACAGTGGAGAATGGAATCTTAAAGCATTGAGTTAAAAAAATGATAACAGTTTCATGTCCATGCTGTGTGGTTATTTCATTTAAGACACCTTAAAAATGTGAATTCATAACAAAAATTTCCTCTAAAAAAGATGATAGGGCCTTTACTAAACCAAATTAGTTTAAACTTTAGATACGTCTAGCTTCATTTGCAACGTGTACATAATATTCATTATTATGTCCGGCTTAAAATGGAGGGTGCCCAGTTAAATGCGAAAAATATGCATACCATTAGAGCTTGCCGTTTGATTTCTAGGTAAAAATTGCCCACTTTTTCGAAAGGAGTTACCTTTACACTGGCTCGAATGCTTCGAAGCTTTTTAATGAGGAATCGGTCGGTTCAGTTCATCGGCAGCAACCAATCACTTGTACCCTGGCGGCAATGTCTCTCATCTGGCCGTCTGCAAGGTGACACTTTACCTCCGACGGAGGTAAAGTGTCACCTTGCAGATGACCATAAACCATGTAGGCTTAATAACTACAGCTATGACCACCTTTTCAATGCCTCCACAGGGAGATGTGAACGAATTACTGGATAAGAACTCATTTTGGGTGCGATCGGAAAGGCGTTTGTGAGTACGGCAAGCCATTCAGTGCCAACTCATTTTGGGTTGCTTTGATTTGGCTGCCGAAGCAGACAGTTTTTTACTTTCGCCTGTCGGCTCATAATATATGTAGGGGATGGATGCGATCCTTTTAGTGAGGGCCCTACACCCTACAATGGCCAGTTTTTCTATGTAAGGAAAGCGGGTTGTCTGAGAGAATTGAGGCCTTTGGAAATCGAGGATAGGTTTCGGTGAAGTACAACTCCTCCCCACCCCCCCCCCCCTCCCATCGGCATTTCGTTTTCAAGTCAAACTGTACACTTTTCAAATCAAGTTGGGCACTCTTCCAAGCAGGCGTGACACCCTTGAAATCAATTTAAAGCAAAAGAAGTTTTCTAAGCATTGAAAGAAGAACTCTCCAAGACGGCTAGAATAATTCTTTATTCAAAGAAAACTTTTTCGAAATTGTTAAACTCACTGCTCAGGAAGTGTGCAAGTTATTTGAAACTCCATAAGAAATTTATTTTCAAGGAAAAATAACTAACTAAAATCGGTTCTAAAACGCACGATAGTAGCAATCACTCATAGTGGTGTAAAGAGAAGATATCAGCCATGATCTCGACTAGATGGTCGCGATTTTGGTTTTACTGATAGCAAACATTCCTTTTTCGTGTGCAACACAGATGTGAACGGCGCAACAAAAGCACCAATTGCCGTGCATGTCCTCACAGCGCTGTTTGAAGTTAGCTACTTTTGCGCTATCAATCGAACGATAGATACGACGGCTTACTCGTGTGCATGGCGCTCATTTTAACGTAGTCACTGGTTTATTCTTTCCTGTGCTTTAAAACAAACTTTAATTTGTTGCGTTTCCTTAAAATGTAAAAATTATATAAAATTTCAAATAGTGTGATTACTATTGCGGCAATAGTATTAAAAAGTTTTAAAGGAAGCCACATTAAATTTTCCTTGAGCAAAAATTATGCAACTCTTTCGGAATGTTTCGATTTTAATGTGAAAGAAGCTCGTTTTGGTTTGAAAGACGTTGAAACTGATTTTAACAGCGTCCATTTTGCCTACCAGTTAGAACAGTGTCCAGTTTGACTTGAAAGTGTCCATTTTGGCGTTAAAATGGCGCAACCAGCTTGCATATTCCTTTATGTCGGTGTTTTCGTGGCCTCGATCGAAAGCTTTCGCCAACATTCTGACCAAAGTCAAATTCACAGCGAAGAAAAATGGGATAAACAGAGCGGAGAGCGCTTGCGGGAAAATGAATGGTCGGGTTCTGTGCTATACTCTGCTAACGCAGCAGAGAGCACTCACTCTCTGAACAAGGGAAGGAACTCCAAGGGTGTGGCCAATTTTGATACAGAGGTGGTAGGTGGACACTATTCTGAAGTTGTAGGTATGCGCTCAAATTGTCCTAGAATATCCAAATTGTTCAATAAAACCGCAAAGATTTTCATAGATGGATGCGGATATTTTGGAAGTTTTGGTTACACAGCAAAAGAAAGTCGACGTTAATGGTTAACGCCGACTTTCTTTTGCGGTGTATGTATGTGTAAAAGAAGCAGTACGACCACGAATAAGTAAAATTTGCTTGTACCAGACATAGCCAGGTCAATGACACGTAACAGGTTTAATTACCCAAGTTTGAGTTTCTGGAGTTGCCATTCATTTTTCGTGCCGATCGGGTCGTCGTTCTCAATCGATAGCGTTGTCAATATGTCACAGACTCGAGGGCGTCAAAACACTAGGAAAAGTGAATCAACTATTGTTCAGCCTAAGATACTTTCGCAGGAAGAGATTGCTAATATGTCCGTAAGTCAGATTATGAATGCTATGATTGAAAGAAACAAGGATCCAGTCATAGCCAGACTCATTGAGGGCCTGATGACAAAGTTGCCCCAGGAGTTAGCTGAAGCAGTGGACGCAGAGAAACGTGGTCGAAGTCTGGTGTTATCCGGGTTGCCAGAATCTGTCCCAGATATCCCTCCCTCTGCCAAACAACAGGAATTAGAAGGTAAGGTGAGCCAAATACTTGATCACCTTGGTGTGTAGACCAGTTGAGGTTTACCGCATGGGTAGGCCCAACAACACCCATCCTCGGCTGGTAAAGCTGGTCTTACCCTCGCGATCTCATTGGACCACCACTCTCGCTAACGCATTTAAGCTGCGCTCCTCCGGTTTCGCGAATGTATTCATTCGCAAAAGTCTAACGGCCGCTGAGAGGAAGCAAGAATTCGATATGAGGCAGGAATGTAGGGAACGCAATAAGGCATTAAAACAGCGCGCCTGGGTGGTTTACCGTGGTGAGATTAGGCGTGTGAAGGACCTGCCAAGGGCTCGTAGTCCGGGAAACGCCTAGCTCGTCACGGACCACCTCATGGCACTTGTTTTCTGTTTTCTTTTTAATGCTCGCAGCCTTGTTAATAAGATAGATCAGTTACATCTGTTTCTGAGTGTCTATAAACCCGAGTTAGTATTCATAACCGAAACATGGTTATCTACCAAAATTTCCAATTCTGAACTTGTCGATAACCTTCCGTATAGGGTGTTTCGAACTGATCGCAAGGGCCGCAAAGGCGGTGGCGTGTGCTGCTTAGCAAAAGATACAGTCCATGTATTTGCTGTCGCTCCTTCATCCTGGCTCAACTCGGATCTGCTATGCCTCGAAGTGTTTGAAAAGGATTGTTCCTTACCACTCAAGTTTGTTTTGGTATATAGTAAAGAAAATTCAAAGCGTAGTGGATAAAATTACACATTTTTCTTTTTCCAAAAGGTTCGTTTCGCCACCTATCTTCAGACGAACCTTTTGTTATAACACCTTCCCGGTGGCTCATCAGTGAAGAGGAAGGTGTTACAACATTTTTGGACGTGCAAATTATTAATTTGCTAATTCAATTTCTGATAATTTTAATGTTTATTAAAATTAAAAGTTTTTTTTTAAATTTATTTTTATATTTTACGTTTAGTTTAAAAGTTTATTTTATTGATATATAATCTATTTTACTAATATTGGATTTAAGTTAAAATTATAAAGGTTTTTAAACTCACACTAGTCGATTAGCTGACGATCAGCTGACTCTAGTCTTCGCTTTAACAAAAATAACTCAACTGTAGTACAGTATTTGCTATCAGAACGGATAACTCGTATCATTCCACAGTGTAAGTCATTTTGCTTTGCTAGGAATGATATCACGGCGGCATTATTTTCTATCTTAATCTTGTTTTTCGGCTTTAATTTATTATTTTCAAGTTTAAATGATTGATTTAAGTTTTGTATTAAATTACAAAAGCAAAGTTTCATGAATATAAACATACACATATGTGAACAATTTAATGACAAGTATATTTTAGTAAAATTTCAAATTCAGCATAATGTTTTCACAAAGTTTATAGCATTTTTGCTATGGTCTAGCAAGTTGTATTTATATAATATTTGTCTATTTTTAAAAATACACCTACCAATGTTACTGACGATAAAATTTCTATTATATCCATTATTTACAAGAACTTTATAAAAATCTTCTAATTTATTACAAAAATATTCAAATTTTGAGCAAGCATTTGCTATTCTAAGGATTTCTGTATATATAACGTTACGTTTAACTCTGATAGAAACTTCAGAATTCATGTGTGGGAACCTATTAACTTTAAAGTTAAAAGAATCTGTTTTATTATACAAGTTGGTTTCTACTTGGTTATTTACAATTTTTAAGGTTAGATCCAGATAATTACACATGTGTTCAGTGGTGTGTGTCTTTCTAAAGGCAAGTGTGTTTTTGTACACTAATCCAAGAGTATTGTCTATGAGGTTTTCAGTAAAGTTATGAATTATAAGTATGTCTGCCCAGGTTCGACTTTCCATAAATCTTGGCATGACGTTGTCCAATTCTGATATGTTCTTGATAAGCTATCGACCAAGATTGTTAACAGCTTTATTCGGCTGACGTTTCGGCAGCTTTGCCTTCTTCGGAGCCTGGAAAAGTCGGAAATATTCACAATGCCATTCGCCCAAACATCATTTCATCCTACAGAGTAACGTTCTTAGAGAAAATAGATACAGGATCAGAAGTGGGCGTTACAGAGGACGACTGACCTGACAGGTGGTTGCCGTCGAGGACCACCGCTCACCCGTAGCTGGAAGTAACGAGAGGGTGAATGAGCTTCAGCCTGGGACCACCCGACTTAAATACCCCAGCAGGTCAGATCAAGTAGATCGTAACCCGCAGAGATCTAAGAAGGGCGCTAGTTCTTGGGTTACCGTTAGACGCTCTTCCTTCCGGTTGACCACAGGATTCCTAGCGGTGATCCAGAGCGCCTCGAGTGTCCTGCGTGCCGAGATGTCACTTTCTCGGGCCAAGATGGACGTGGACACCTGCAGCATCACACCTGCATGGCAGCGGACTCTGTGTTCCCCCCAAGGAGTCAGAACGTTGCCTTTTCTAAGGCCATCCAAATGCTCCTTAACCCTTATACATAGGGGTCTGCCCGTTTCCCCTATGTACTCCTCCCCACAGTCATTGCATGACATAAGGTAAACCACACCAGATGTCATACAATCCCCCTCTTTCCCATTAGGGCAAACTACGCAGGATGGAGTTAAGCAGGTCCTGTCGTAGATACGGTTCCGAACAAGCTGCCCCTTCAAGGACCTAGGGGGGACATCAATGACCCTCACCATGTCTTGAAGATCAGCTGTGCGCAGACACTTTCGTATCTCCGCACTCACATCGTCCGATATGAAAGGCACACAAAACGGTACCTTTCCGCGCTCCTCCTCGCGACGGGCCAAAGCATTGGCTTGCAGCTTACGCCCCTTATGCCAATGTTGCATTGGGTACCCATTTGCTTTTGCAATGTCAGCTGCCATTTTCTGAGAGAACGACTTTTGTTCGTTATCGGACGAAACTGAACTAGCTGTTCGGAACATATTTTTGATAATACCCTTTTTGGTACTAGAGGGGTGGGCAGAACTGAAATGTACGAGGATGTTTTTGCTACTGGGCTTGCGGTACCACCTAGTCTTAATGTTCCCACGATCAAGATGGACTTGGACATTAAGAAAGGCGAGCCAACTTTCTGTAGGTTGTTCCCGTGTAAGCTTTATGTGTTCGGACTGCTGGTTTAACAGTTCGAAGCAAGTGTCCATCTCAGTTTGAGTAGAACACACTATAAAGCAGTCGTCTATATACCTACAGTAAAGTGCGGGCATGCGTTCCAAGACTGGGTTTTCCACCTTGGACATAAATGCCACCGCTAGCACAGGCGCTAACCTCTGACCCATTGCCAACCCTCTAATCTGCTCGTAATACTCTCCTGACCACTTGAATACGTTGCACTTCAAACATTCATTGACCAACGTCATTATCTGAGTTACACTGAGGCCGAACAAGTTTACGCTTGCTTGGTGCTCAGCGAGGATTTCAGATACGGCCTGCAAGGCGCTTTCCTTAGCAACGTTAGTGTACAATGAGGTGACATCGAAGGATTCCATGACGTATCCCTCCTCTGTCCTGGATGCACGTAGTCTTTCGAGGAAAGTATTGGTGTTTGGCAGATGTGAGGGTATGAATCTGAGCAGCTGAATCAGGACTAGATTCAGTAACCAGGAAATGCGGTCTGTAGGACCATCGACACTGCTGATAATTGGCCTCACTTTAAAAGATGAGGCATCGACGATGGATTCTGCTTCTGGAGGCAACTTATGGGTTTTAATAAGGACATATAACACTGGGCATGTGGGGAGCTCACATTTTAGCCGTGATATTATGCCCCTAGAGAGATTCGCCGACTTTCCGATCTCGGTCCACTTCCGATTAAGTCGACGATACTGCTTAGCAAATTCTTTTGCAGTGGATGGACTATAGATAGTAGGATCTTGAAGATGTGATCTCGTGATAGCCCTATCCATCTCTTGCGTAAGCACAACAAACTCTCCACCCTTGTCACTAACCGTGACCCTTATGGCTCCAGAAGCAACTAGATCCCTTATCTCTCTAAGACCGCACTTTTGCGCTGTACTCAGATTACTTGTTGCCCTTCTTCCTGCAGTACGCCGCAAGATGTTCAACACGGACGTGGCAAATATGCGGAACTTTGTATCTACCGTGCTATCGGGCTCCTGCGACCCCAGATACGTGGATGGAAAAGGTGGGGGCGGTATTGCTGTGCTACCAACAATACCTTGCCCACCACCCCGCGCATCGATTTTCGCTCTGCCCCGCAGGTGATCGTGTAATGATTGGAGGGATCCCACGATCTTCCGCGACACCATAGGGGATAGATATTGACCAGGAGCGAAACTAGGCCCCAGGTCCAACGCGGACAGCGCATCGTTCGATACCACTGCGTTGCCAAGAACCGTCACCCGTGGACGACGCACATCACCCCCGTCCTCTCCAGCTTCTGTGGTGGGAGTGAAGGAAGAACAAGGAGTCGGCCTGCAACTACCACCCCTATCCCGCTCTACTAACGCCAAGAACTTCCTCTGTAATTTTACTTTGATCTTAGAGCGAACGGCATCACAAATATTTCTCGACTCAACCACTATTCTCCTCCAAAGACGAATAGGTACATACTTCTCGCAAGACAATTCTTTGGACGTGCACTTCAATAACATCGAGTACATAGTGTCCTGTCTGTTCTTGATGGCCATCCTCAGAACTTCCGTCTCAACTTTCCGCACTCTCCTATCGTCGCTCGGTCGGCCGCATAGTTCGTGGAGCTTCTTCGTTTTGACGAAGTTAGGGATAACTCCGTGTTTCATACAGCGGCGGAGAAAGTGGATATTATGAATATTTGAATATTGTGAATATTTCCGACTTTTCCAGGCTCCGAAGAAGGCAAAGCTGCCGAAACGTCAGCCGAATAAAGCTGTTAACAATCTTGGTCGATAGCTTATCAAGAACATATAAGTATGTCATCCATGTATCTAAATGGTTTAAATAACTGATGTCCTTCTAAAGTTATATTTTTGGAATATTCAAATTCAAACATAGACATTGTTAGATCTGCAAGTAAAGGGCTAAAATTTCCTCCTTGTGGTACTCCTTTATTTTGTTTGTAAATCATACCAGCAAATACACAGTAGCTATTTCTTAGTAGATAGTCGATGAAATATAGAAGATCAGAAGGTTTGTAGTATCTGTATCTATTATCTTTATCAGAAGTGTCCGTGTAAAAAACATTGAAGCTGTTGCTAGCAATGAAATTTTTACCAGAGTTTTTGAAACAAATGTTAATAAGGTTTTTCATTTTTTCAATAATAGTAGCATGAGGTAGGTTTGTGAACATATCTGTAAAATCTGCTGAATATAGTTTAACATTTTTTGAATCAAAACTTGAAAGTTCTTGTATTATGTTTGAGTTATTAATAGACCAGTACGTTTTAATCGTTCTGGAATTGTTAGCTACAATATTTGCGTAATTAATAAAATGAGTTTTTAGGTGAGAAAATATGCAACAAAGTTCTAGTGCTAGTGACTTAACACTACTATTGTATGCACCAGTAATAAACCTGAATTTGATTGGGTCTTTATGAAGCTTCGGCAGAGAATAAATAATTGGCAAATCTCCTTCTGTTTCAATTTTTAATTTGTTTGTAATTTGGAAATGTTGATGTTTTTGAATGATTGATATTTTGTTGGTGTTGTTTAGGTTAATACAGGTATTACTTGTATTAACATTCACTAATATTCTTGCTTTATTATCATATACAACACCCATTTCTTTCATTAAATTGATTATGTAGAATTTTTTGCAAATAATGCCGTAATTATTGCTTGCTTTATCTAAGGGGCAAATTACAAAATCATTTTGAATTTTACGAATTGCACGAAAAGGTATATGATCTTTTCTCCAAATGTTGTGACTATTTAGCAATGGTTTTATTTTATTTCGGTATTGTAAATTGAAGAAATTTCTTAACTCTAGTATTTTTTCTTGCTGCACTCTATAGAATCGTCTTATTTGATTAACTACTTTTTCAACAGTACCTTGATATGTATTATATATATATCATCTCTACTATATTCCAATTTTGGTCTAAACTTTGTGCCTTTTCTAAGTATTTCTTTAAGTTGTTTGTTCTCTATAATATCCATGTTTCCTGTGATTATATGTTCATGAACAGGATCTATAAAGCCACTATATTTGTGATGTCGTGTGTTACAAATGCAATCTTTATTTAGTATTTCTTTACAGTTTTCTAAATTGGTATTTTTAAGAAATTTATTATAGTTAAATATAATACTAGATATTGGTCGTTTATAGGTGAAAACGACTCTGAAGGGTATGAAGCTTATATTTGAACTATTTTCAATTGTTTCTTTGACTTTAATGTCGTTAAATATCTTGTTGAAGTTGATGCGGTCAAAAATGTTGCCCTTATACTCCATGTCTATATATTTAAATGTATTTTTGGATTGTTGATTGGTGTTTTCTTTTCTGCTGTATTTGATATGTGCCAACAAACATAACACCATAAGCTTCCTTTTTTGACTAACGTTTCTAAGAAAATCTGACGTTAAACTAAGATTAACGAGTGTCTTTAAACTTTGTTTGTTTAATTTTTTAATTCTATTATATACATCTGCTGTTTTTACATTCTCTTCACTGGTAATATATTGTAGAAAATTGTCAATATTGTACTGAGAAGCGTTTTTGCATCTCTTTTTGTTTCCTCTGTTTATTCTTTCTTTTATAATTTGGAGTGAATAAAAAGGATGATTAGTTTTATAGTTAAGCGGATTACTAATATTAGATATATTACCATAACCTTTGATGTTATCGTTCAATCCAAATGGGTAAGCACTATTAAGGAGTTTGATCCAGAACAGTTCTTTGCTGAACAACTTGTTTTTATCTGTGTTTTCTTCCAATGAGTCTAACACAGTAAACTTTGGGGAGGACTGGCATTTGTGAAAATGTTGGTATAGTGGTGTAAATTTCTTCTTGTTATTAATGTAATACATATGTTCTCTCATCCTGTTTTTAAGGTTTCGAGAGGTAACTCCCACGTATTGTACGTTACAGGTGTTGCAGCTAATGCAGTATACTACTGATTTGCTTTTACAGTTAGTATTTTGTGCTTTGTAAGTATTAATGCAAAGGTTAGTAACCGATGAAATTAAAAAATGCTCGAAATTAATTTGATTGCAATAGTTACAATTGGAATTACATGAAGACCCTTTGTTAGTATTACCAAAATTTCTTAAAACGTAGTTATTGTTGCTCCGTTCTCTAAATTTGAAGAATTTGTTGCGGGTATAATACATTTCTATATTATTAGTTACTTGACTTGTAGACCTTAAATCAAAGTACTTGGGAGGTCTAGCCCAAGTACAGTGAGCAGTTTCCCATAAGGGTTTTAGGGGGCTGCCCTACGGGGTTGTCAGACCCGTTTTGTACCCTAACGGTACGGCTAGCACCGTTAGGGTACAAAATATAGGCCACCCAACTCATGTATCAGAGAAGATGAAAAGCTGATTGATTCTCTGGAAAGCCTCTGCGTTTCAGAGAACCACATCGTCATGCTTGGGGATTTCAATCTTGATATTGACTGGCATTTGACAAAAGCGAGAAATTCGGCAGCAAACAAATTTATAGAACTCTTCAATTGCCTTGGATTAACCCAGCAAGTCACAGAACCCACGCGCAACCACTCAGTTTTGGACATAATACTGAACTCCACTCCACTTGTCAAAAATGTTTCAATCCATCCACCTTTCGCACTATCTGATCATAACACCCTAACTTTTGAAATACAAATTTCACAACACGAAATCGTGCGAGTCCCCTTACCAAATTTTATTAAGGCCGACTATCCATCGCTATCAGCCTACTTTAATTCTGTTGACTGGTGGAGTGTATTTCAAGCTTACAGATCCGTGGATGACGTTTACAAGAGATTTTGCGATATTATCCGGATTGGCTTGTACAAACATGTGCCAGTAGAATTCAAAAAGTTGAGAAAGCCGAATTACCCAAAACACATTATGAACCTCTTGGCCCAAAAAGATCGAATTTTCAAATCATTTTCAACAAATCCACTGTCACGGATCGAGTTCAAGAAGGTGTGCTCCAAACTTGATCATCATTTAAAGAGATTCCTGGAATATAAGGTGAAGAAAGCTGCAATGAACTCAAACACAAGTAAGCTTTTCAGTTTGATAAGGAATAAGATTAGACCCCAATCAAGTTTACCAACACTTCGTGACGAAAACGGGAATAAGTACTTAACACCTGTCCAAAAAGCAGAAGCGCTTGCTTTTTACTTCGCTTCTGTGTTTACTTCAAATGGTAGGTTACCTTTACTGAAACCCTGGATGTCGATATCAACTTAAGTGATAGTAGTGGCCAGTTAAACTCGAACTACGTTTCCGAAATAATGTTCAGCCCTAATAAGGTGCTAAAGGTTTTAAAATCTTTGAAGCCTTCTACCTCTCTAACATCTGATGGTATTCCGCAGGTTATTTACAAAAAATGTGCATTCTCTTTATGTAGACCACTCTCCATGATTTTTAATATTTCATTATTGTTCAGCGAAATTCCTTCCATATGGAAGACATCGATTGTTACTGCTTTCCTAAAACGAATGAATCGGTTTTGGTATCATCATTTCGTCCTATTAGTATTACACCTACCCCTATGAAAATAATGGAGAAACTTGTTAGAGACAGGCTTTCGGAGTGGTTTATAAAAAACTCCTCAATACCTACACAGCAGCATGGTTTCACAGCAGGAGCCTCAACCATAACCCAACTCTCTGACTGTTTGTACGATTGGAACCTAGCTATCAGCAGTGGCAGTTCAGTTGATGTTATATATTTCGACTTATCCAAAGCGTTCGACAAAGTCAACCATGAGAAACTTATTCGAAAACTTTACAATTTGGGTATAAGGGGACCACTGCTGAGTTGGCCCCAATCCTACTTGACGGAACGAAGCATGTGTGTTAAGGTAGAGAACACCTTTTCTGGTTTACATTCTTGCCCGAGCGGTGTTCCACAGGGAGGTGCACTTTCCCCTCTTTTATTCCTAGCCTACACGCATGATCTGCCAGCCCAGTTAGATACCCATCCTCTCGTCAAGATTCAGATTTATGCTGATGATATTAAAATATATGGTACCTATAACGAATCCAATCAATCAGAGATCCACGAGGCTCTTTCGCTTTCCATTTCAAAAATGATGGAGTGGGCAACAGCTTGGGATATCCCTGTGAACCTGTCGAAAACATACGTTTTGCACATCGGTAATGCCGCTTTCAAAGAGTATTGGTTCAAGGACATGATACTAAAGCAGATAGCGGAAGTTCGTGACCTTGGTATTCTATTCAAATCGGATCTAAAATTTGAAATGCACATAAATATGATTGTTCGGAAAGCTTTTGCTTTACTCTTTACCATATACAGGAATACTCAGTGTAGCAATCCACAAATTCATCAGGCTATACAAAGCATACGTTATACCTATTTTGGAATATGGTTCACAGATCTGGAATCCCTCTACAAGAAAGCTTCAAAGTAGAATAGAAAAAGTCCAGCAAACGTTTACGAAGATCCTAATGTATAGATGTTTTCCTGACCCGGGTTACCCCTACACCATGCCGGATTACAAAAAGAGATTGGAATTCTTCAAGCTTGACAGTCTACTATTCCGCCGAGTGTTTAACGATCTAGTGTTTGCCTTCAAGATTGCCAAGGGAGAGTCCAAATTGAGGCCCAGCAAATACTGGATTTTTAAGCCATGTAGGGGACGCAACGCTATGCTACTGATACACAATGTTAAACTGATAAGGAATAGTAACACAAAAATGTTTAATAACTTCTTTTGTAGATCAGCTAGATGGCTTCAGATGCTTCCTGCACCGGTAATTGAATCGCCGGACAGCTCGACTTTTAGAGCCAGATTGAAGCGAATCGATCTGCTGTCTGCTCTAGAGATTAAGGATTTTAATTGAAAAGTCATATGCTTAAGGCTAAAGTCAATTATTGCTATTGCAGATATGTCGAAGCGGTTTCAGTGGCTCTATTTGCTAATTAGATGGCAATTCCATGGACAACCATTAGCACTTGCTCTTGCTCTTTTGGCGGCTTTATAAATCTGCTTCCCTCTACTGCTTGGGATCTTAGAGAAAATTGTGCTCAGAAATGCCGCTGTGTTATGCCGTTATACTGTTGTGATATGTCTAGCAGCAAGGTAACTCTAACTCTAGTTTGTTCTGTTTGTTTGTTTGTTCTTCTTCCTAACCCTAGTTAGTTTCTATTTATTTTATGTTTCCCTCTTTTACCTAGTTCATCTGCTTTGTTGGTCTTTAGATATTGTGATATATGTAGGCGCATTGTACTAGGCACAATTGAATTGTGTTGAACTGAATTGAATCATTGGGACATCCGCAAATTTTCCATGGATTCAAGCGTTCCAGGCCTTTTTTATTAATGTAATCTAGTGTTGCTATGTTCAGAATGTTAAGTTTATTCTCAGGGGTGTTTAGTGCTGAAGGCTTGTTATCTAATATATTAGTTTTTTTATTGAGTTATATTATCCTATTTCTATTTCGTTACGCTTCCTATGGCAGCTGTCTACCTGGCGTTGATGAATCTCTTGGCTTATGAATTATTTTGAACCCATGTGCTAGGTAAATTACAAACGGCATCGTTCACATACCATTAGAAGCCTCTACTATAGGACTATCTAGGGGACATGCTCTTCGTTGGCCCTCGCCGACATGTACGCTGCCCGTGTAGGCTGGTTTGCCTAATCTATTTAAACCAGCAGTCTACAAATTTTTAACGGTGGCCTTAAATCCACCGTCAGGTCTTTCAAAAATTCGGTTTTTTTCTTAAACTCCTACATATCCGTCCTTCCGCACTAGGCACCTCGTACTCACCCCCTTTTTTCCTCGTCTTTTGGATTTTTGTTGTCAGTGTTTACAATACTGATATGTGGACGACACTTGCTTGCATGGAAAATCTGCCTAGATTGCTTGAGAGTGTTCTTCAGCTTTTTTTATATGGCGCGTCTTATGACGTATTCAATAAATAAATAAACAGTTTGCTCATTGAATGGCATCCCTAATTGTTTAGTCTCCTGCAACTGGTTGCTTTCCAGTGTTACTTATCAAAATCCAGCTTCGACTACAGCAGCTAGAATACGAAGGGAAACTGCATAATCTCACATTTGTTCACAAAGAGACGATCTTGTATTCCTCAAAGAATTGCTGCACTTTGATCTTTTGCCGTATGTAATACTCTTTGCCTTGCCTCATCAAAGCATTGGATGAAAATCGTCGTTCGTCAATCCTTTTTAGGGTGAATAACGACGTTCTTCTTCCTGTCGGCGCCTCTTCACATTGCACTGCCACTCGCCCTTTGGCAACATAAACGATCATCAAGCATATTGGACAACAATAGACCAGTGATTTAGAAAATAGAAACGACATTGTAAGTGCGCTATGGCCAAGGAGATGCAAGCGTGAAGAAGAAAGAACGTCGAGAGGGTCACTCATGTTAATGACAATCCAGGGCCACTGTTTCTTGGCATTATTAACGGTGAACGCAATACAGTGCATCGAAATAGGCTAAATAGAAGAAGCCGTGCCAGAAGACAAGTTCGCTTCTCACCTATACCTGACGGAGTCACCTAAAGAGCTTTGCGTGAGACCTTTTCGGGGCTATGAAAGGAGCCTCACCGAGGGTGAGCTATGAATTATGGCCGCGATAGCGCTCTACGAAGTCATCCTCACGACATATCACCTCCTCCGATGCCACACTTTAGATGGACTTCTACGACTGGAGAAATCAGAGCCTGGCCTCAGCAACACAAGGTTCGAAACGGTTTTGGCGCACGTCTACTCATGCTACTGTTTTAAGAACGTCTCCACCGCTATGTATTTTCAGAGATGACTTTCACATGAGAAGGTTATCAATCTTGCAGAACAACTGCGTACTATTCAACATTCACCACGTCGGCCTCGGGAAACGATGATGGGCCCAGACGGCTTCACCGACAGCTGGAAAATAGTTTTTTCTCGACTTTCCGGGAGGAGAGCAATTATGTAGTGCGGCAGATTTACCGCTACGTAATTTGGACAGCTTTTTATGTATCCCGCCCGTGTCTCTACCCAGATCGAAAGAAACGAAGAGAAACGAAAGGAAGCAACTGAAAAGAGGCCGGAGAACGCAGAAAGGTGTAACGAAATCTAAATCTTAGATGAGAACTAGAGGAGTTTGAATATCATGAGACCCTTTTATTACCATTTTTCTATTTTTAAATCTGTTTTCTCCACCGGCCTCTTCAAAAAACTACCATAGCATTTGATCCTTCCGAGCGATGCTGAGATGTTTTCTTGGGCTGCTTCCATCTAGTCTAGACGTGGTTAAACGATAGAAATATAAAGCTGTTCTCCGCTACCTATGTAGGCAACAGATGTTGATTAACTATTGCAGTTATGGTTTTTGCTGCCTTTGTTTTATTCGTCTTCATAATTGTACCACACGATTTACTTCCTAATTGACTTGATAAGCACTCATTATGGTTCCCTTCCATGCTGTGCTGCACTTGCCTTAACAGCTGGTAATAGTCTGCCACTTCTGTTTGTTTGTGTCTTTCACAACTGTGATTGTGTTTTTCTCATCGCGTTTATATATTCATGTGATAACAAATGGAATGAATAAAAGTGAAAACGACGAAGGCATCAGTGGGTCTTGGACGAGTGCAATTTGTGCTTGGTGTTTCTATGCTTAGGACGAGGAGCGCGAGCGTATCCATAATCTCATCTTGCTGCATATTCATTATCAAGTCGTAGCTCCAAGTATTTACCGTGTGTTCCAAAGTAAATTCATAGAGGCCTGACGTTTCTCCGCGTTAACATCACCGATCGGCAACATGACTTCAATAGCGCCACCTTCCCAAAAGTTTCCTCGAAAAGTATGAAGGGGCACAGAAAATCATTTTTTGCCACGATGAGTCGACATCAAAATCTATCCACCGTCTTGAAGCAAGCGGATGTCGAACTCAAGGCAATTAGCTGGAAATTAAGAAACACCTTAGCCAATCTGTCTGACTGGATTGGCGGATATTAAACTGGAAGATAAATATAAGGAGAAAGGATAAAGGACGGCGTTACTCAATCCTTTTTGGGATGCGCCATGCATTCTATGTACTTCTACGGGATGTCGTGGAGGCGATTTGAATGCGTACTTGGTCATGCAATGACTTGCAGTGGCCAGCCGATGAACAAGTAGGCGCTTCATTCTTCCCAGACAAATCTGGTACCAATGCACCGACCCCGGAGGGATGGAAGGCTTGGTTGGCCTGGGCGGGAAATCCGAACCAGGAACCTCGGTATCGGGTGCACGCGACCGTCGGCGTCTCCTCCGACTGCGCAACAAGCGCCCGATCAAATATAATGTTAATACGGTAACCGGTGACTACGATGAGTGCTGTCAGTGTGCAGTATTGCACGGACTTCAGTATTGGGTGAGCACTTATGTGACCAAGCTGTAGGCGGAGCGCTTCGAGTAGGTTCACCTGATGCACTTCGACTTCGTGAGTACATGTAAAATAGGTAACGTAGGGTTGTACAACTTCCGTCCGAAGTATAAAGTATGCGGTTGGAAGAGAAGATTGAGTCACACCCTCAATGTTCATTCCCTCAATGTTCCGCTCAAAGGTCACCTCTCTCCTTTTACTCTTCAAACAGCCAGCGGATATGCTTCGCCAGTACGTGGTCTTGAAAGAAATTTCTTGATGAAAAAAGATAAAACTGGGGTCATGCGCAAGTTTCATCCCAAATAAATACCTCTGAGGGACGTGTGACGCACCACTACCACTACGTTATAGCGAAGCAATTTGCCTTTGTAATTGTCCTCACCATGATTTATGACTAGAAATGGAGCAACGTTCTATCTTTCTCGGAGAACTCTGCTCTCAACTCGTCAGTTCGGAGGTATGCTACACTTGTTTGGCTTGAAGTTTGAACGTATTTTGGGTGCACGCGAGACTAGACGCTTCTTCCGTCCGTGCCAACCACGCCCAGCTTTCCACCACCCACGGTGATTGGCTAACCCACGTAGTGCATGCGTCTTGGCTCGGGTATGACGGTTTGGGGTCGCAATGTTATGAAGCACACAGGCTTCCAGAAAGAGTTCAGAGGGCCAGAATTGTGTTCTACCTGGTGTCCTGAAAGCTCGAACATCCGCAAAGCTTTTCTTTTTACGCAAACTGCCTTCATTTCTTGATATAAAGAGCCTCAAGTGTAGAGAGGTGGTCAAGGATCCGGTGTTTTCGGCAGCGCGACAGGAGGTACACCCGCCCCCTGCTTGGAGGCGTGGCGTCAGGCGGTACACCGCTGTGCTGCGAACCGGAAACTTTTGTTTTGCGTGTGAAAGGTTTCGTAAGGCAGTCATTAGACTCTCGGTGAAGCCTAGGGGGTTGGGGGTGAGTGAGCAAGGGGCATGAGAGGAAGATGGCACGCCCTCCAGCAGGGGGCGGGTGTACCTCCTGACCGTTCCCCGGTGTTTTCGCATTAATCGCAGGGAAGTTAAACCATACTCCAGCAAATGTGACAGTGTAATCCACGGGAGAACAGCAGGGGTTCCCATTCAACGCAGCAAACTGAATCGGCACTTCAACAATCTTGTGCACATTATTCATGTAACGATGAAGCGAGCGAGCACGCTTCCTTGGACATATTTTCCCGCAGATGTTCTAGGAAATTTAAACACGACCTGAAAACGCTCGCTGCTTTAGAGACGCTTGGAATAGAGGATTGTCTGCAAGTGGGTATTTTCCAGGGTGTGAGTCTTATAATATAATTGAGAAACGATTAATGATATTCAAGCGAATACTCCATCAGGTTTTCAAACGCGACCAAAAACCATTACAACATATTTTCAAGAGTTTCGAACGACGGCAGACTTTGACTCGGTGCTTAAATGAGGCCGAACGAGCTAGACAGGCAGGGCTGACTTCTTATTTTTACAATCCGGTCCAATCTGGTCGAAAGTGGCTATCAATTTGGGGCTGCTCTCCACAATGTACATCAACATTGGTCGTAGGGATGTCATAGGTAAAACGTTTCTCGCGGTCTCGCATACAATCTAAATAGCTGGACAACATATCCTCGCAAGGCTTTGCAACAACGACTGTACAGGGTAGATATTGCGCTGGATTATTAGGGTACGGAACACATATGATTAGGGTTGTACTATTAAGGAGCATGGGTGTATGTTCAAAACCAGGCAGCAGGCGAACGGTTCTTAGAAACGCATTACAAAACAATGCAGTTGTTAAGCCAAGTCGAATGACGAGTGACAAATGATAATCACGCTAAGGGGCAAGATAAAGAAAAGTACGGATTAGGAAGCTAAGGCTTCTGCAGAAGGTAAATGCCCTGAAAGCGTTTTCCACAAGAAGCCTCTTATAGAGAAGAGAAAAAGAGCGCTGTGGATAGAATGTGCTGTTGTGAAGCATGCATGCTCAGTCTGCTCAACGGCGTTAGAGGGCCTCTTCTTTAACACGCCTTGCCGCGACCCGAATCTGCCTTGGATGTTCTTTGTGTTCCGCACACTAATAACTAAGGAGGAATTTTCATGTGTTCACAATGCTCTTTTCTCTTCTCTATGAAAAGGTTTGTTGTGGAGAACGCACCAGAACATTTACTTTGATTTCCTACAGAAGCTTTCACTTTCTATTCCCCTTTTTCATTTCTATTCCTCCTTAACATAATTTAACTTAATTATCATTTGTCATTCGTCATTATGCTTGACTTAATAGCTTGTCATTGTTTTATAATAATCGTTTTCATACTGCCTCGTTTGGAACACATCCATAAGCTCCTAAATTAAAATAAAAAAAAAATCAGCAGAAGAAATGGCTGCGTATGAAGCTCCATCTTTCTATTTAAAGTCTCGTTTTCTTCGAGGTGTATGCCTTTTTATCGTCGGAAACGACGTATCTGGTTTTGCTAACAGCTGCAATGGAGGTATGGCGCTGGCGTTGGCAAAAGGCGTCAGCATGGAAAAAGCACCCCTTGGAGAACTGCTTGTGGTGTCGGCAATTGCCTTCTACGTGTAAACGTTTCCTTTTCGTTGAGGATAGGATGTGATAGGTGTTGATTTTACTGCTGGAAATGGAACGATCAATGAAGCCTTAGTAATGAAAGACGGAGAAAATGCGTGAAAGTTGTTTACGGTTCCCAAGATCTCAGGGGTAGATGAGTCCGACGCACGGAATACCCAACGACTCTGCTTCGCTGCGGTTTAATACAACATGCTCGGAATGTGACCGTGATTAAAAAACACAACTTGGTCCCACTGTCAATGAGTTGGGCGATGAATTGTGCTTTATGATCCAGCGTCACGGCTGATTCAAGTCTCTGAGACAAGCCTTTGCGCGTCAACGTTGCGAGCCAGTTTCTGCTTACCACGATTTATGAGGAACCTCTAGCGAACCAGAAGAGCTAAAGAGGGCCGAAAAGTGGAGTTCCGAGCAGGAACCCAAAATTCAGCACATTCCTGACGAGAGGAACCAAAACGAGGTGGGCACTCGGCAATTGAAAGTTGATCAATTGGAAATGGAAGTCGAGCACGGTGAAAACTTCTGGTCGGATCTAAGCAAATATTTTTTTAAATTTTACTGTGCTCTTAGGCGTGCTATTCAAACGAGCTCCAATCAAGTCTCTTTCGAAGCTTTTTTGACTGGTATTTTTTCTCCCGACCAAAATAGTGTTGTTATATTGTTGAGCAAGACGAATAGCATGATGCACGAGGTTCCCTTTGACACAAACGGAGCCGTGGATTTGTGAGCGCTGCTTGTCTTCTGCCTGCCCACCTAGGCTTTAATCATGAACGTTCTCAGTGCCTGCTCGTGTTCCAATTCTTGGAAAAAAGAGGGAAACACATTAGTTGTGGAAATTGTGGACGGAAGCGTTGTCGAAAACTGTAGAAATTGAAGGCGATTATGTCAGGCAATCTGGCACAAAAGACGACATGGAGGAGGGAATTGCGATAGTAAGAGCATTTGGAGATGTCACTGTAGAAACAATGCATTAAAACTGGACCAAAGGGCATTCGTGAGCAAGGAACGATCAGAAAACTAATGGGAAATAGGTCACCATCCGTCCAGCTGCTTCGAACTGCAACGGCTTTTCCGCCCTAAATATGCGGTTTTTGCTCAGGTCGTCAGACTACATATTCGAGACTACTCAAGGCCCACAGTCTCAAATACGCCGTGCTTATATTTTATAGCTCTGCACATCACGACGCGCAGTAGCTGACAGAAATACATGCAGATTTAGAGGATTTATCAGAACTATAAATAAGCTTTGCGAAGCTTTCAAAACTTCACTATGTTTTGAAGTGATGTAGTGAATTGATCACTCTTTATCAAACCGAATCAGTATATTATAATTTCATGAAGCGATACTAAAAATCGCACTATTAAACTTTTTCAAAAGGAATTTTAAAACTTATCAATTTCGTAGAAGACCAGTTGTAAAGTGCTTGCAACTCAAGAAAATCAAAACCATAATCGGGTGACAGCAACTAGTGAAATGCTCGAACACTGAGCAGGAATTGTCTTCAGTTTCCCATTGAACATCGTACGCGAATCTGTATCAGGTGAAACAGAGTGCAGACCAAGATTGCTAGGTGGATCTGCTAAGAGAGCAATGGCCGATCAGAAATCGCGTCGTCGACTTCATGTAGCACGCTCAGCTCTGCTGGCAGCTGCAGCGGTGATGCAGGGGTAGCGTTCTCACTTCGAAGTACTGGGGTCATAGGTTCCACTTCCAGCGACGTCATGCGTTTTTCATTTTGTCCAAAGACAACTTTGCCATGAAGAAGAGTTGAGCACTGAAGTTCATTCACTGCAAAATGAATAGTCCTCGTCGACCCATTCTAAATTAAGACAAAGATTTGTTCTATGTTTGAAGTCCGTCTGTTTAACATTTTCTCGAGTCTTTCTGATGGTGTTATCGTCAAAACACTGACCCATCCCTCCCCATCAAGGAATTATGTATAAGGTAGCCCCTCAGAAATGTGCGCTAGCAGGTTCATTGCCAATATCGGCATCCATCAAAATTTTATTCCTTGGAAATGCTCTAAATTATTTCATGGAGAGCTTGCTCACACAGAAGATGGGAGCTGATTCCAACATGATTAAAGGAAGAGCAGCGATCTGACAAATTTTTTTTTTGAAAAACCGATATTGATCACCTTGGACAGCGAATCCTGTAGTTCTGACCCTTGACATAGGTATTCACCCCTTGGAAACGTCAGGTGAACATCCGCTACTGCGGTAGCAGTGGCGCGTGATAAAAATTGGAGAAATTTTCTCAAACTTTTAAGAACGGCAAAGCAACAGCTCCAGCACTTGAGCTTCCGAGATGAGCTAACAGATATTCTAACAAGAGTACCATCACCCTAGGAAGTCAGCTACAAAACTTTATAGTTCACAGCAGTGAATTTGGAATTGGGGCAGCATCGCTTATACACAAAGTTGTATAGTTGCGTAGGTGCACTATAAGTTGTATAAACGGTTGTGTAGATCTTGAGGAAACGAACCGAACGGTGCCAATCGTTTCTCAAAAAAGCTCAAACTGCAATCGGGCGATGAGGGTTTAGGTGGAAAAGACAGCTCGTCCATGCTACCCTTGGCAAGGAGCGCAACTTTTTAGTTTCGAATATTTCTACGCTCCATATGAACTATGTATAAGAAACGATAGAGGTCGTGCTCTTGAGCTCAAATGTGCCCTTTGTTTTTCAACTAGGTGACTTTTCGGCGAGTTATATCCAAAAAACGCAAAACCGCAAAATCGCGCTTTTTGCGGCGTCTATTCAAAAGACGCGTCCAGTACTGCAGACAATTCTACGTAGTACACAGTTTGATAGCTTTTCTTCCCAGAAGAAGTACAGCCGCGGCTTGCTCAACTATCTTGCCGATGGTGGGATTGGTAGATCTGCGAGTGAAGCCTAACCACTCAAAGGCGACACATTCAAGAAGAGTTTCTCAAAAGAAGAATTCCCAACGTGCTTTCTCTGCATGATTTCTGCAGCTCTGTTCTCACCATAAGCTGGTATAAATCTTATCCATTTCATTGGATTTTCAGTGTAACCCGGTGTGCCCAATGTCGACGATGAATGTCCCGTTTAGCAGCTGACAAAGATTTATGCGGCTTTTGGGGCCAAGTTTCAACTTCTCCGCCTTCCTGAAATGACGTATGACATTTTTCTCCTAAACGCTTTCTCATCTTATAAGATCTATGTTTTCCAAGCAGGCTGAAGGCAATATCAGGCGAGATAAGTGATTTCGAGTACTTCAGACTCTGAGCAATGTGAGGAAGGCGGAATGTAGCCTCTTTAAAAGCTGTTCTTAGTCTACCGTTGTCACTCTTGGTTGACAACTAGGCAAAACCTCAACGGTATCAACGCTCTCCACCCTTCATTTATCAGGGATAACCGGCAGAGGTCTATCAAGAGCTCCAGGTTGTTAAAGACCTGCTTACTTCAAAGACGAGGACGACATTCAATTGTCTACGCGTTGGTGTGGTCCGAAGGAGAAACACGGTGGGAATAAGCAATTTAGCATTTTCCGAGTCGGGATTTTTGAGTCGAAATGCTTTCTTCCATCCTGTGCTGTGCTGCGTTGGCCATTAGAGGCGTTATTGCTTACAGGCAGTTTCAGGGCGGAGACACAAAAACCGCAATCATCCTGAGCCCACGTCTTGTATTTCGATGAGGGGATCACATTCATGGTGAATCTCCCGCAGCGAAATTGGAAAGTAGCGCGTTGCAGGTATTCATTAGGCTTGCGGAGATCTCACCGGTGTTCTTTGCTGGTGAGAAAAACGGGCAGCCGATTTGAAATTCACTGCAATGAAAGGTTTACTGCGAAATTGCTTGTTCCCGATAAACCACTATTGAATCAGGTTAATCTTGAAGTGCCTTAGAAACCTTTACAACAGAGACTACTGTTGTATCTCTCGTACTCTTGCGTAAAAGATGATCATATTCACAAGGTTGAGTCTCTAACTGCGATCAGAAAGGAAATTTTCTTTTCCTCGTCGCCATGAAACAATGGGGCAGATTACTACCCAAAAACTGTATTGTGTATTTCCTTTATCTAGCAAAAATCGCAAAAAAAAATAAAAAAATGAAACTACGCTTTGCTGTCTAAAGCTAAAATGCACCTTCGCAAAGGTGCAAAAAAGGAAAAGCGACGTGTTGTAGGGGATTAATCAACGTCAAATGAGATTTTTCTGAGAGATGAAGCATGAAGCACTGAGCGGAATCGAAGGGAAATCAAGCTGTGTCTGACCAAATCTCGTTAGAACCACGAGCGAAGCGCTTGAGCGGAACAAAACTCAGACAGAAAAACATCCAAAACATCCGAACATCTATCGCCGGCGATTGATGTGAAAGAAGCACCTGCTTTATGCCATCCATCTAAGAATGGCTTGAAGGGATGCGGGAAGTCTTCAAATAGCTCAAAAGGAGCAAATATGGAGTCAGCCTGGTGAAACGCAATGAAATTGCTGCATTGCCTCAATATATGAGATGGCTTCAGACATTTTAAGACAACTAGTTCCCAACATTTTCTCCAACTTAGATAATCCTCATTATGAGCTAATTTTTGCAATGTATGGTTTCATGAGGACAAAAATTGGTACCCACAACAAGGATAAATAGTCCTCAGTGAGTCCTCATTTGAAATGCGCCCCACATCCATTCTTCGAAGGAACATCGTTGAGACAACTTGAATGGTTGGTGTCCGGCATGAATGATTACGAGGGCTGGCCAGCTAAAACACTGATCAATTCACTATTTTGTCCCTTCCAGACACATACACAATGTGCCAACTCATGAGGAGGGAGCGCTTAGATGGCCTGCGCGGGAACTCTGAACCAGGAACCTAAAACCGCGGGTGCGTGCGACAGTCAGCGCCTTCTACGACCGCGCTACCACACGTTGTGTTTTTGCACAAGGATGCGAAGATGAGACGCAGTCAGCTAAGGCGTAGTGTACTGAGGCAACGCACTTGAAATAGGAAATGAAATCTGCTTAAGGCCTACGTGATACTTCGGCGACGCTGTTTCCGGCGAAGTCGGCGACAGCGTTGATGCTATGAAGTGCATAGCAGCCCGCGCAACACTGTCGCTGATGTCGTCGACAACAGCGTCGCCGAAGTATAACATAGGCCTTGAGCATTGTACAGGCTCAGTCGAGGAAGGCAGTCCAATATTATTGCGAAGACAGGTGGTAGAACTGCAGTGGTGCAGTTCGAGTGCAGTGCCGCACAAAAAACAATTAATCAAGCTGCTTCAGCAAAGCAAATCCGAGCGTAGAGAATAAAGTGGACAACTACTTCCCGCACCAAGGTCCTGCAGGTTCTAAACCCTAAGAGCTCGATTGTGTATAGGCTGAAATGAAGCCATCTAATCTAGGCGTCACCATCGACTCGGGTGAGTCGAAAACGGCACCCCGCCAACTATAGTCATCTAAATGTGACCCGTTTGATGAATAGCGGTGGCTTTCTTCCTTAAAATATACTACTTAGAGCACGGCGTTGTAGCCCTCGAATGGCAGATTTCTAGTGAAGAAAGGCTCTTCGTGACCTCATCAAAATAAATGGAGTTAAGGAATCGCCGAATAATGCGCAATTTCGTTCTGATAAAAGCATGCAGAATAAGTGAGAAGAAAGCTATCTTGTTCTCTGTGATGTTCTCAACAACCAATCCTGTTATTCTGTGAAATGTCGTGTCTTACATCGAAATTCCGTAGAATTCGCCTTGCCAGAGCATCAAAAGCGCTTTTGTAGAAGCTTACGCAAGGGCAGGATTCTATGGCGTTGTGGTAATGGCGAACGTAGTCCTCATAACATGGTTACGGACACATTCAGAAGAATTCGCGAGTTCCCAAAATTTCACACACGGAGCCGCTTGCGACTTCATCAGAAAGAAATCTGAACAGGAAAAGTACATGTTTCACGAGTTGGAAAGCAGTGAAGTGAGATTCCCGGAAACAACCCCATTTGTCTCACATGATCTAGTCAGACTATTGAGTTATTAACTTCTATAGAGAAGCTTTCGCTCTTATCAGTCTTAATTTTTCTAATCCTTGTGCGGAGTTCCTCTCTGATGGAGGAAAAACAGGACTAGCCACCTCGGCGACAGTAGCGGTGCAGCTTCTTTACATCCCGTGCTTGCAAGCGAACTCGCAACTTTGAAAGCAACAATCGCGTGAAGACTTAGGATCTGACTGACATCTTGACCAGACTAGAAGACTTTTTGCCTTTAATCCAGGCGAAGATCTGGAATAAATGCAGTCTTTAAGAAAACTAGGCACAATAGTAATGAAGCATTAACGTTAAATTATTTCTGCTATATTCTCCCTCGATTGTCAAAAAGATTTTTCAAGAACTCCCGTTTTTGAAGTCGCTGATAATGCAATGTTTATACGTACCACTGTTGTATCGCAACAGGTCAGATTTTGCCTGAATTGAAAGGGATTTTCGAATTTTCGGGAAATAGAAAATCAGCAAAAGGGACTGCATGTCTAGAGCGGACCATGGAAATCGGGCAAATGCGTAAAAGTTGTTCATGGAAAGTATCGCTATTTGCAGAGTCTGCTGTCCCCGCAAAAGCCGACTGGTACCATTCACGCATGTTCACAGAGAGCTGACTTTAGTTGAACTGATATGCCCTACCATTGCCGCTCCTGCTCGAGCGACCAACAAGAACGTTCCCCTGTTAGTGGCCGTCCTCCTCTCTCCTCGATTGCTCGAAATCCCTAAAACTGTTAAACTAGAGTGCTCTTGCCTGTGAGTACACGTGCACCGCATATTTTGAATAGTATTAGAACCGAAAAAGTGTACAAGTGCCACCTTCGCAATCATCAAGAGGTGACGGCGGTCGAGGACTAGCAGGTCATGTTCCTTTTCATCGGATTCCCGTTCGAGTCAAGCTGCTACATATGTAGAAGAGTCGGTGCTAAGTGCAAGCGATGTCTGCTCTACTAACCAATCGGATGTACATATTATGTCTTTCACAGTATGTTTAGAGCTTAGAATGAACTACAAGTGTGATTTATTCCTCTGAACGCACCCATTTAAACAAGGGGCAAAAAAGTTTCGAGCTTCCTATTTATCTTCTCCTAGATTACCTAACAACACGGTACTACAAGTACAAACAACTCTTTCTGGATTAGGCAAGCGATGAGAAAACATCATTGCCGTTTAGGAAGTAGGCAACATTCTAATCCTGAATGGCTCCGTAGAGAAACTTCAAACGTCCACGTGTCCGGCAGTGAATTATAGACTCAGACAAGTGACAAGTGATTTGTTCTTTCTTCGAGAAGTTGTCATCTTCAACAACCCGAGGAATTACGAAGTCTGGATGTGCTATTTAACACGTTGGCTACTGCAAGTTATTTCAGTGGCTCCGATAACCCATAGAAACAACTATAAATAGGCATCACTTTGGCTGCGGCGTCATTAATACCTGGGTTAGCGTGATGAGAAGCCACACAGCGCTTCACATGTTCTCAAATGGCCACCTTATTCTACACTAATTGACACCAGTACGCCAATAGCCGGCAGACTGCGTCACTTTCAACTTTGTAACGTCCTGACTAATGTACCTGCACACTGGGGAAATCTGCTGCTAGAAAGGAAAGAAGGTCGCATTTGGGATCTGAAATCTGGGTGTCTGTCTACATTTGACACCTCTTCCGTGTCAATAGTTCAATGAGGAATTTCCCTTAAACAATGCATAATTACCTACTCCTTGGACGCATTGTAGTGCAATGGAAGGAAGTGACTGACTGACTAGCCTATCGGGGGTCACAGCAGGTCGTTCAATAGGCCAAATACGCATCCAAATCGCCTTCGCGTACCTCAGCTTTAGTCAGTCCCTTTGTGGAATATACGAGAGTGCTTTTACGGGATACGGCAATTTTAATGCTTTTTTTGGCCTATAGAATGACTTGCGGTGGCCAATTCACAAGTTAGTATCTTTGGTGCCAATTAGGCGACCACGGAGAGATGGAAGGTTGGCCTGGGCGGGAAACTCGATCCAAGATCCTGGAATTGGGTGTACGCGACTGCCGGCGCCTCCTGCGACCGCCTACGTTGATTCTTCGATGTTTTATATTTAGAAATCCGCCTGAAATCAACTGCCTAGGGCCTAAAAAGGTTGGATAACGGCAGCCAAAGAATGAGAAAAGAAGTCTACAAATGCAAAAATATTAGGTTGGCAACTAATTTCGTGGACTCTCAAGCGCCTTCAACAAAAGTGTTCATAAACAAATAACAAATAACAGTTTTCAACCAAAGTAAGATCTGTTGGAACGTGGGACTGCTTCCCATTTATCAGCTACCTGACCTTTCCCACAGCTGTAGAACTCTTGTGCTTTTGCAGCCAAGAATCCTTGGAGGTGCATCTTGACATGGTCCACATTAATAAGTCGTCCTCCAACCAAGAAGTGCTGCAGCGTGCTGTAAAGGTGCTAGTCATTTGGCGCACGGCCTGTGCTGTAAGGAGGGTGAGTTAGACGCTCCCAGCTAAGGTCTTAGATTTTTTGAAGCTCCCGATTCGTAACGTGTGATCTGGCGTTATCTTGATGATAAATAATTCCGCTCCTGAAAATCTGTCTGAACCGATTCCAGCGGAGTTCAGCCTGCGCGCGGCCAGGTTGAGAAGAGTAGATTACAGCATTAATGCTGGAACCGTTCTTGATGAGCTCCCAGAAGATAATACCTTCTTGACACCACCAAACGGAGGGAACGTAGCGAACCGGACGCCTCAAAAAATAGAAGACCTTGACTGGGAGCGTCAAAACCCATCCAGCTCAGACCTTGTGCCGAGTGATTACCACATTTTTAGTTCGGTGCAGTACTTCTTGGTTGGAAGACGATTTAATAATGTGGACCGGGTCAAAATGCACCTCCAAAGATTCTTGGCCTTAAAAGCACAATAACTCTATGGCCGTGGGATAGACCAGCTACCTGATATATGAGAAGCACTTCTGCGTTCTGAGAGATCTTATTTTAATTAAACATTGACATTAGTTATTTGTTAATAAATACTTCTGCTGAAGATTCTTGAGAGTCCACGAAATTAGTTGCCAACCTAATATAATGTTACGTGAGGCATTTTTATAAGTTGTTCTCAACATATGAGAGACCTAAGGAATCCCGAGCCCACACAGATACGGCTCACGGGTGTGTGGTGCCCGTAAACTTCTCGCTCACTGGTCACCACAGTTCTTCCAAGTTAGCAGTTGCCATCTTCCTCAATATGATTTTATCCCAGTGAAAGCTGGCTGTCCTGTATCGCGAATTTTAATCGGACCTATAAGCAAGTGTTTTTCCAAGAACGCCGCCAGAGCAGAACTTTAAACAATGGACCTTCAAATTCAGATGCCGGAATTGGAAAGGCATGTAGTCTTTTTTCAAAGTTCTAGGAACTGTTCTCAGAAATTAAGTTCTAATAGCTGCACTAAGTTGACAAACACAGAACCAGACGCACTAGTTCCAGGATTCTCATTACCAAAACGCTCATACCATGCTCATCAGGGGCCAGATTCATCAACCGCTTACCGGCCGGTATCGTTATATCGGTTATCGTATCCATCTCTGTATCACCTACTACGTAGGCCGATATGGTGAATCAGCGGTCAGATGATATCGGAGGTATCGCTGATGAATCTGGCCCGGAAGTTCAACGCGCACGTTGGCTGAATGCTTATAGCTTCTCATCAGGAGCGAAGGAACGCCAATAACAAGGCGAGTGGTGAGTGAATATGTACTCAGCGAGAGGAAGTGACGACGGTTTGCGAGAATGTCGCGCCATGAAGGCAGCGGATTCAAGCACTTATTGGATTTAGTCAGGAGAAAGAGAATAGTATCGCCCAGCTACAATCGCCGTCAGCGAACAATCCAAATGCTGTTATAGTGCTCCGCTCAGCTACATAAGGGACAAAAAGGGAAACTAGGCGGAGCAGAACAATGACTTCGTCAGAAGGCACTTGACGTTGCTCGTACTTGTAGGGCAAAGTTCTACGTGAACTGATTCAACCTGGATATGCAAAATTTTGTACATCGGGTCCCTAGTTCTTTGGGGAGAGCATGTGTTCAGTTCTACTAGTGTCAGGCATACATAATAATTTAATCGGATGGTAACAATTTCTAAAACACAGGATGATTAGATTCCTCAGGAGACGCATTTTCTGTTATATTTTGCAGTCCATTCGAGAATTTTCCGGACAGTACGTCTAATAATAAAAGTAAATAACAAAATAAATAATATAATAAATGGAGGCCCTACCTTAGGCTGAAAAGAAAGCCTTCATTTCTTTCATGATTCAAACAACGACACAGGAAGGACACAAGCTTCCATCACCACATAGTGCTTATCAAAACTATACTAAACTATGTGAACTATATGCTATCACTGATCAAACCTGAAACGTCTCAAGCTTCAAAGACTCTATTAACTCAGATTGAAAACTGTTGTTTACCTCTCTTTTAAGTTGAACGGCTCACAAAAATCTGCAAGTGCTTGCAAACCTCGAAGTGTTAGAAGGCGAGCATCTTTAGCCCAGATGTCTATTCCAACGATTATATCGAGAAAAAACACGTGATCGCTCAATCTTCTATGTTCAACCCGAAATCGTTCAATCAAAAGTAGTTCTGCTTAAGCCATAAAATAGATTCCAATCTGTGTACAAGAATAGAGGTGTAAAGAGTTTCTCTTTAGGGAATCCTTATGATTCATATGATCATGTCAGTTGTGAAACACGAAGATTCTTCTGATATATCAAGCATTGGACCGGGTTTCGAACTGATTCAGGCATCACTGTTTCCATGCCAGTTATGAAAACCCTGAGGCTTTTGGGTAGCTGACTTCGGTTAAAACGACACTCGATAGGATGTGCGAAACCGATTCGTCTCAGATACAGAACCCGTGAATCGCCTACATGCTTAGTTTTACGCTACTACGACTACCAGAAGGCATCCCTGTTCCGTAAGTGGAAGAGAAGCAGGCCATCTCATTGCTTTATGTTCTGATCGCTTTACCACTTTAGTTGTGAAAACTCACGCTTGAAGCGTTCATTATTTGACCAAGAAAGGCTGGTGCAAAAACCGGCCGTAGCTCATGCAACTCCCACACCTCCTGCCCCTTCAAAACCATCTGCGGAACGCGTTCAAAGGCGTCACAGAAATGCTTTTTTCCGTGGAAAACCTGCCCTTAGACCTCTTAGAATGAGACCGGAAGCTGCTCCTGGTAATCTCTCGGAGCCCTTGTGGTGCTGAAAAGAGTCGCTCCGCTCCCCATAAAAACTATTGAAATCGCACTGCGAGCGAATTCTCCCAGAACGTTGGCGTCATTGTGACTAATTTTCTCCTAACCCACACAGAGGGAGGATATTATAGATGCGCAGTTGTTTCATATTCTACAGGGAGCTCCATAATTACGGGCGCAATTGGCTGCCTTCTAAAAACGATGGAACAAGGTGGAGGGAATTTATTTTGGATACTGACAGTGTCACCAAGAGGAATACCACCTCTCTCCGAAGCACTTTTCTCGAGCTCAAACGGTGATTTTTGAAGTAATGGAGTCGGCCACCGCTAGTAGCAGTTTTCCTTAGAGGGACTACGCATTGACTTTTCTGAGGCCCAAATTGGACGGTTTATTTATTCGACTGATCAAAGGAGAAAATTCGATCTAAAAGCTTCGCATATAACTCATTCGGTTGGTGCTTCGTCCAGCTTGGAATTAAATTGTCTAGATCTTGTCCTTCAACACGAACTTATACATACAATATGTACATCACGATTATGGACCTTTATTTTTGTGCAGACATATCTATTAGGTTGGCAACTAATTTCGTGGACTCTCAAGAATCTTCAGCAGAAGTATTTATTAACAAATAACTAATGTCAATGTTTAATTAAAATAAGATCCCTCAGAACGCAGAAGTGCTTCCCATATATCAGGTAGCTGGTCTATCCCACGGCCACAGAATTGCTGTGCTTTTAAGGCCAAGAATCCTTGGAGGTGCATTTTGACCCGGTCCACTTTATTAAATCGTCTTCCAACCAAGAAGTACTGCACCGAACTAAAAATGTGGTAGTCACTCGGTGCAAGGTCTGTGCTGTAAAGTGGATGAGTTTGACGCTCCCCGTCAAGGTCTTCTATTTTTTGAGGTGTCCGGTTCGCTACGTTCCCTTCGTTTGCTGGTGTCAAGAAGGTCTTAACTTCTGGGAGCTCGTCAAGAACGGTTCCAGCATTAATGCTGTAATCTACTCTTCTCAACCTGGCCGCGCGCAGGCTGAACTCCGCTGGAATCGGTTCAGACAGATTTTCAGGAGCGGAATTATTTATCATCAAGATAACGCCAGATCACACGTTACGAATCGGGAGCTTCAAAAAATCTAAGACCTTAGCTGGGAGCGTCTAACTCACCCTCCTTACAGCACAGGCTGTGCGCTAAATGACTAGCTCCTTTATAGCTCGCTGCAGCACTTCTCGGTTGGAGGACGATCTATTAATGTGGACCATGTCAAAATGCACCTCCAAGGACTCTTCGCTTCAAAAGCACAAGAATTCTACAGCTGTGGGATGGGTCAGGTAGCTGATAAATGGGAAGCAGTCCCGCGTTCCAACAGATCTTGCTTTGGTTGAAAACTGTTATTTGTTATTTGTTTATGTGCAGTTTTGTTGAAGGCGCTTGAGAGTCCACGAAATTAGTTGCCAACCTAATAGATATCATTTTTCAAGTGAAGAAGGCAAAATGAATGCGTTTGGTTTTTACAGCCGGCTGGGACCCATCCACGATTCAAAAGTTGTTTTAAGAGTGTCCATGGATTCTGGCCCTCTTTTAGGTTTAGAAGCTCTCCATCATCTTGATCGCGTGTAGTCCACTTGGATGTCAGAAGTCTTCCGTAAAAGCGCCGTTCTACTAATATGTAGCTTTTTTGAAAGCTAGTTAGGCTGTTATCGTGAATTATTGAAGTCCTGCAAGAGTGATGAGCCGTTTTTTGATGGAGGTCGCCAGGGCAACAAAGACTACAGCCAGTATCATCTATTGCGTTAGTCCATGAATAATGCCGGATTTGTGTGACACGTTCAAACGAATAAATAAATAAATAAATAAATAAAATATCTCCGCTGAAAGACCAGTTTCTCATCCCGAATAGAACATATTATAATCATTTGTGATAAGGCGCTGAGAATTACCGCCAGCGTGAAGTATTGGTCTTCTGGAGTAGGTGATTTAATGGTGGTGGATCTTGGTTCCGGTTCAGTATTTAGTTCATATTGTTAGTAAAAAAATAACGGAGCATTTGGTTACATGATAACTAACTAGAGAGGTCCGCAGAATGCATTTCTGAAAAATGATTAGCAAAGAATGAAAATTTCTATCAATTTGCTTATGCCTGGAGCGGCTGGTAGAGAGGCTATATGTTGTTACAGGATAATTTGTTGCGATCTGAACTCTTGCGCAAGGCTGGACTCGAACCCGCATCTTCTGCTTTCCGGGCAGCGAAGAGTTTTGAAAGAAAAATTGTTTCCGTTCTTGATACGAGAAGTTTCTGGGAGTCAATTTTAAAGAGTGCTTTCGAGCATCACCATATCCCTACGTTTTCGAATCCCATATCCAAGGATTTCGATAGGGTGAAAAGCTGCCAGCAATCACTTCAAGGGCTCAGGATTTTTTACCCTATCATTCTTGTTTCATGGAATCACAGTGTCGTGAGGGAAAATTCCATTGGAAGAGTAACCACCATCATTTCTGAGTGCAAACCTACCTTCGAAAAGAGTTTGTGAAGCCAACAGGTCTTCCTTCTCCTACAGTGCGGCCATACACCATAGTAAGCAATTTCAATAGAAGGTAAGAAAGCAGCTGAGAAATGGCATCATGTTGTTATGCAAAATGAGGACGAATTCATCCTCCAACTCAGTGTAATTCTGTTCTAGGGCAAGTCATGCGCGTCGCGATTATTACGCCTTTTCCCCTACATATTTTTAAGTAGGTGTATTGGTTACATATGAATATAAAAGCCTATTCATTGCTCCAATATATCAGTGGACTCTCCAGACTTTATCTCGTCTCATTCCTTTACATGGAACTAGGCAGTATGTATCGGGCAGCCTTCTATGCCTTGCCTATAACTGTAAACTCTGATTTGCTCTTTGAAATGCCTAATGCCAGAGTTGCACTGCACATTCACTAGAGATATCTTGCCCAAAAGCGGTTTGGATTACTCTACTTGTTCTCGCAATTGTTGAGTCTGTTTGATGAAATAAGAAAAACGACGCGACCTTTTGACCCGTTCGGTACTAGGACAGTCCAAAAATGATTAAGGATTCTGCTACTCTTCGCTCAACTACCTACATCAGTTGAATGTCTAAATACTCTAGAAATAATTGCGATATTTAAAACGACTTGCTCCACCAAATGGTCCGAAACTTCAACAATGGAGGCAGAGGATCTGACAGTTTCAAGCACCTATGCTGTAGATTTGAGTTGTCGCTGTCCAAAAGAATTGGCAACAAGTGTACCAGATGAACACTTGTGCTCCCCGAAAAGCCAAGAATCCCAACAGTGATATGTTAGAATATTCTTAACCTAAGTAAATCTAAATAGAGATAAACGAAATACCCTGAAAGGGATTTTTCTGCGATTTCAAAAAAGATTTTAGGTTTAATATACTTGCGATTTGCTCTATGAGCAATATTGAAGAGCCGATACTTCTGCGAAGAAACCGGTACTTCCACTGACCTACTTTAGGTATATTAATAAACATTGATATATAGTCCCGTCTCGTTATAACGCGTTTGAAGGGATCGTCTTACATGGCAGTGAGCTTTTGCGATACAATTTTCACAGGATGTAAGCTCATGTGTGGGGAGTCCAAACACATAGGCACTTTTTTCGGCTCTTCTGTGGTCGAAAAAAGACCGTGTGGACGCGTGAGCTCGAAGTTCATGGCGCCTTGCTGCCAACCCGGGGGATGTGGTCGGTTGGCGTATTGGTAGCGGGGTCGCCTCTTGGGCGCAGAGGGTTCGATTCTAGGCGTCGCCAGTGTTTTTACACACATCGGTCGTTATTATATGGGCTTGC
The DNA here is from genome assembly GCA_947359475.1 of Heligmosomoides polygyrus bakeri. Lineage (NCBI taxonomy): Eukaryota > Metazoa > Nematoda > Chromadorea > Rhabditida > Heligmosomidae > Heligmosomoides > Heligmosomoides polygyrus. The sequence continues at coordinate 71,894,333 of OX375866.1, forward strand.
GTGATCACAGGAGTCAGTTTGTAAACGATTAATGCTTTAAGTATTTGAACCCAGCCTTCTAGGGCTTTCATTTGAGTTACCTCTGAATGGATCGTTGAATGGATCGTATTTGCACTGTATCATTCTATTGGATCGCTAACATGAAACTAATTTTCTTGCTCAGTTAAAGTAACTGCGTTTATTGCTGACAATGATAACAACAATTTTGATATAGAACTATGAAACATTTAAAACATAATCGCTTATCACACCAGCAGCATCTTGTAAACGCTAGGGACGAACAATCTTCCTCTCCCTGACAAGGCATCACTACTTCTTCTTCGTAATCAGCAAGGGTAGAAAACGGCCCCGGGTGATGATCAACACATCCAGCCGTCACCCGAGCGCATAGCAGACATGGGTGGAATGCCGGAGCGCAGAACTGCCGGTAGGTCTGGCTCATAAACTGCAATCGAACAAATGCTTGCGAATGGAATCCAGTTCCTGTGGTGTTCTGTGGTATTTGCTTACTTTTAAGATGCCGCTTCTGCTGATCCAGTGGAGTCTCACTGGATGCAAGCAGCTAGAGATCGAGCGGTCTGGAAGAGTTGTGGTCCCCGCTGAGAAGACCTCCAGCCGACAAAAGGACCATCAAAGTAAGTAAAGTAAGTAATTTTCTGCTGGTGTAGCAAATTCCGGGTGATGCTGTATCACATAATCATGCACCTGTCGGATGTAGCGCTCGAACAATCGAAAGAAGTATACATCCAACCTCTACCAGAGGTAGGTTGCACCAGCTGGAATGGTCATCAGGCAAACCTTTTCCATTGGGCATCTCTGACAGCACATTGGTGTGGTCCTTAAATCCAGCCCAGCTATCGACAAGAAGGATTGTGAGCGGAGGGCCTGACGAAGCTAAAAGCATTAATCGTGTACAGATTGACTCCTGTGATCACGCAAGCCCATAATAATAAGGATCCGATGCGTGCGAAAACATTGGTGGAACCGCGGACCGAACCATCAAACTCCCTCGGTGCGCAAGAGAGGCGACCCTGTCACCATTACGCCAACCTACTACAACCCGAGGTGGTGGCAGCAAGGCGCCATGAACTTCGCGCTCATGCGTCCTCACGGTTTTTCTTTCGACCACAGAAGAGCATTCCGAAAAAAGTAACTATGGTTTTGGACTCCCACATGAGACCCTACATACTGTAGAAATTGCATCGCAAAAGCTCACCGTCACTCTGGAGGCTCTCCTCGTTAGACTGAGCCGCGCAGGCATGAAAAACATCTACCTGGGATCGGAGGTGGCAAGGGTCGCGTTATAACGGGAGTCGTTTTAAACGCAGAGTTCCCACGAAAACGCACAATAACGGGAGTGGCGTTGTTTCCGACGCATCCTAAGCGGAGTTGGTTTGTGTTGCCGTAAAGGTAAGCTAACCCGGGCCAGAGAAAATCCACGTTATATAGGGAGTCACGCCTTATCCGGGGGCGTTATAACGGGAGGTGACTGTATACTAATAACATTGATCTACTGTAGGTATATATTAATAGACGATTGTTGCATTGCTACCTCAACACAACCCTAGCTGGATGAGTGTTTTCGACTACTGAATGATCAGTATACCTACATGAAGCTTACTCATTCAAAGGGCGGTTGGCTAAAATACCTTAACACCCAGGTGAAGGTTTCCAATGGCGGTGGTAGTGTAAAATGGTGCTGGAAACCGAGCTCAAAGAGCATCTTGATTCACGCGACCTCTGATCATGCTGCAGCTATAAGGCGTAGTGTCACACAATTGTGCACAGATGATGAGAAGCGGCAGAAATCGTTGCGGTTAGCTTCAGTTGTAGCGAAAGAGAATAGCTTTACCGTTTGACGACGTCAGCACAAAGCTCTGGTTAGCCGTCACTGAGAACGACCGCACCAAAACATTGTTCCTCCCTACCTCTTATCTCTGATGAGGTAATTTCTGCAATTCAAAGGAGCGTTTCGCGAGAACAGCTGCAAAATCGTGTTGCTTTAGTCAGCATCGCAAGCGGCAGCTAGTAAGAAACAGGCTCTACGATAAGCGGTGCTTATCGGAGAACTTCGTCACATGTCCGTACGGTAAACTAGGTGAAATAAGGGGATAATGAATCGAATGTCAGGCTTATAACTCCAAATACATTGGTGAGCAGTAAGAAGGCTAGTTATTCGACCCAAAGAACATCTGTGGTCAGATTCATCTGGAGACGTTTTTAAATTAACACGATCTTTGCCAGCCAGTGGCCGTATTCATCAACGACTTACAGCAATTTAACAGAGAAAATACAGTCGAAATCCCTGATATTGCGGCATATCAAGCGATATGGTCAAACATTTCGCCGCGTTATCAAGGATTTCAGCTGTATTTTCTCTGTTAAATTGCTGTAAGTCGTTGATGAATACGGCCACTGGCTGGCAAAGATCGTGTTAATTTAAAAACGTCTCAGAAAAGCATAAGGATGTTGATCACAACGGTAACGATTTTGATATTAGATGAAGAATTTGACCTAGAGACAAGAAATTTCGGCACGAAAAGCGTTGGAGTCGTTCTGGATATTCGCAATAGATCCTAGTATGAACGACTGCCTTGAAGTGCATCAATCACCCATGAGTTTCTGTCGTTGGGCCACATGTGGGCTGCAGAATAGTGGATGACGTGCAGAGTCGTTCTCATTTCATATACGGTATATGACCGTGGCAGTAAGTTTCATTCGTCCTCAATAAGTTTACTAGTGCAAGTTGACATCTGCACTATTGATGGATCGTGAGTTTATTGTCATTTGTTTATTTAGTTTATTTTTTAGTTCTTTTCGGAATCCTGAACACCCTCTATACTTTCAGAATTGCTAGTGGCGACGGCGTTGGATGGGTTTGAGTGCAAATTCAAACTTGCGCCATGTTCAAGCCTCTGAAGATGACGATTACCTCGAATCCTTTTGCCACGAATAAAGAGGATTGACCGTAAAAAGCTCGAAACACCATTAACACTTGAAGAATCTACCAAGCCGAGGTTTTGCGAAGGAAAATCTTTGGCTTAGGTGGAATAGTTTATTTAGCAGACTAACATTTCAACCTAGTATGAGGTCATTGGATTTCTCTGCTTTCCACCTAAAAGTTGGTCAAGAAGGTAGGATTAAGGAGCTGTTTGATTGAGGAGAAAGCCAATTTCCTTGAAGACCTCTTCGACCTCAGAAAATGGGTAGAAAAGTAGAATGCTAAATATTTACACTTATTTAAGCTGCTAAATACCTATTTAAGCTTCTGCTATAGAAAAGAGCCAGCTATTCTGACAGCTTTCACAACGTTGGTTCGTTGCGATCAAAATTCTAGGGCCAGGTAGGACTCGAACGGCGCCTTCCGCTGACCGGGCGGAATGCTCTACGCCATCACAACATCGGCGCCGTTTGATCAGACGAGACATCCACACCTCGTGAGACCGATCAACACCCACCCATATGAGACGGCCGCCGATCAGAAGGGAACCAGTTAAGCTGAAGGTCTTGATAGAAGTGATTCACTTTGTATTATTCCGAAAGCATTCCCTTCTCAGAGAAACAAATTCGCGAATCGATATAACGAAAGCCAGTTATCAATTTTTCTTTGGCAATGTATTCCTCGTTCTTGCAGCCAATTTTTGGGAAAAAAGCCTAGAGAATGCGTTAGCAAAAAAAATGTGTCGGAACACGGAACAACAAATTGTAAAAACAGGGGTTGGTTGAGGGTTTGATGACGGGAAGACAGGAAGCAGAAGTGTCTGTTTCATGAAAATTTGGTACAGTCATTAGGAGATAAAGGAATCTGTTCTAAACTTTGCACTGTGTCAGGTTCCTGCCGCGACGCTTAGTGATCCAATACCTATCGTAAGCAATGCCCACCGTAACAATTTCGGATATAAACAATCCAAATCAGTTTCTTTAAGCCTCAAGTGGCTGGTACCGAGGTAGTGAGCTGTCACAACGATGTTTTGTTGTGAGCAAAACTTCTAGCGCCAGGCGGGACTCGAACCCGCACCTCCTTCTGACCGGGCGGGAATGCTTTACGCCATTACACCACCGGCGCCGTTTGAACGCAACATCCACACCTCGTGGGACCGATCAACAGTCACCCGCATCCGGGATGACCTGGCCGCTGATATCAGCATGGAACCAGTTAAGCTGATGGTCTTGATAGAAAATTTCGGATATGATCCCCTTTTCTAAAATTTCTTTCTTCGCGCGCCATCCGATACATGTGCTGCGATGGACCGCCTCTCCTTAATTAGAGATCAGATCAGGCATTCCGAATACGGAAGGCGCACTTCTCGCGGTGGGATTCCCCTGTAAAGTCGTGCCTCGTTTCTTGATCACTTTCGTGCAAAGGCTGTTAGCGAAACGCTTTACGTTGCCGACCCACCTATTTTTCGACGTCTTGGCCCATGCGACAGCTTCTCCGATCTTCGAACGAAGACAAAGCTCAAGACCCCGCGTAGCCTTCTCTCACTTGCGTGAGTTGTGTCCACTCCGTGCATCGCCCTCCAATTGGTAGGACATTTATTAGGGAACGGTAAATTAACATCTCCAGCAACCGGCCACCGCAAGAGACTTTATGAACCGAATACTTATTCAAAATTCTAAATAATATGCTGTTCGAGTGGAACCCATAGCACATCCAAAACAGGAATTCATTAACGCCGACCTTTAATTTTTAACCATTTAATTCGGCTTTTGTGTAAAAAATTCTTTCAAATACATTATAGTTATAGCATGCCAAATTCACACATCCAGAAGTGCTTAGAAATCGCTGTGACTATAAATTCCAACGGAATATTCTTAATGGTAACGCTGAATTCGACAAGAATTACGGTTCCGACGAAAAATTAGGGAAATTAGGCCTAATTGCATGAGAAATTTGGCAATTCCTAGATTTAGTGTGGAGATGGTAAATGGACAATTTCACCTACAATCCACTCTTCAATGGAATGTCGAAGCAAAATAGATACTCAGAGCCAGCCTTCTGCGAAGGGACTTAGCAACACTTTTGGATAGTCACTTATTCAAAACCAGGTTGGAAAAGCTAGACCTTCTGCAGTTGCTGAGAAATAATAAGGCTTGATGGCGTGGAGTTGTTGTTTTACTCAACTATCCAACATGGTTTATCCAACATAGTTTTTTTATTGGTACGGTAAGATGTTCTGCTGTCTTCGTTATTTTGCAGGTTTAGAAAGATATCACTAGATGAAGAAAAGTTGCACACTAGTAGACCAATTTTATATTCTGAGTATTTCTCTGAATTGCGTAACTCGTAGCGAAAGTCTTGCAATGCTCTCTCATATTGTTGCAGGTTATGGTGTAACTGTGATGGCAGTTGCACAGAAATCTATATCATCATCCCTGTTGCACTCACTTTCTAATTCTACTTCGTTTTAGTGCCATATCTTTCTCGTCATCCTCTTCCTTCATTTACCATCAATGAGATTGTCACGATCTCCAATTTCATAGAACAATGTTGAGAACCGAAGATCGTTGACTGGGGTGCTTTGCGACAAGACAATTCCTGAGTACCTCAAGTCAAAGGTGTATAGAGCAGTCGTCCGCCCAGTAGCGACGTACGGTGCTGAGTGCTGGCCTGTGACGAAGGAAATTGAAAGTCGCCTCAGTGTAATGGAGACGAAAATGTTAAGGTGGACAGCTGGAGTAACGCGATTGGACCGCGTTCGCAATGAAACCATGCGACAAAGGTTCGGTGTCATCCCGATAGCAGACAAGTTGCGCGAAGCTCGTCTACGATGGTATGGCCACGTCCTTCGCGCTAACGACGACACCGTCTATAAGATTGGCCTGAATCTTGAAGTCCCTGGAAAACGGTCCAGAGGACGCCCGAAACAACGTTGGCTAGATACGTTGCATATGGACTTGAAGTTGGCTGGTGTCCATCCCGACCAAGCGTTTGATCGGGAGAAGTGGCGTCACCAGACCAGAAGAGCGGACCCCGCCACCAAGCGGGACAAACGCTATTGAAAATGATGATGATGATGATGATGATGATGAATGTTGAGAACCGAAGAATTGAGAAACATCCGGACTCTACGACATGACTTGCTATAGTAGGAACATTAATATTTCTAGGTTCATCCTTATCAAATGTTCGCTAGCCCTCATGGTCTGTATCCACGCCACATTAGATATTGTTGTCTTAACCTCAGCTGCTTCGGGGATGTCATTACCGCTTCTCTGAAGCTTTCATTCCGTGCATTCCGTTGGAGGAATTGAAACGCCTCCAAAGCGACCTATCCGAAGAAGCAAACGTGGGCTATGCTGCTAAAAAACGGACAAATGCAACACGGCTCGAGCGACGGGACTCCGGTGGGATCATCTTGGCTGTAGATGCTCAGGAACACTCAAAGGAATCTGTTATAGGTGCGCATATGATTGAACCTGGGGGACAAGGTACGGAGTGAAGACATTGGCATCGGAAAAAAGCATCCGCGAACCAACTCTAGCCAAGACAATAGTGAAGTGCTACGGCTACACCTCAAGAAGACTAGAGAACACTCGATTATGCTCCGGAGTGCAAAGCACCGGGTAAGAAAATGCGAAGAGCGCAAAATAAAAGCTTGAAGAACGTCATCTTAATGAACACAACGCGGACGCTCTTCATAGGATGAGACGAGGACAGATGGCAAGAACAGCGGGGTTTGCGAGTACATGTAGCTAAACCAGCAGGAGAAAATCGAAACAAGGGACCGACATCTAATGCAGAAAACGTACACAAAATCTGAGCTGTTAAAAGTAAGGCCTTCTAACATCAAGGAAACTGCTCATGATGACTTTCTTCACACCCAAAGCGCGTCACAGAAGCGACACTCCCATTACTCAAAGTCGTGTTGTCCAAGCGTTGTCTCGATTGGTTCCATAAGGCTCAACAAAAGCGTCGGGTGCGTATAAGAAATGAGGCTAAAACGACGTTCAATTCTCTGACAGCCCCTCTAAAACGCCTGTTAATGCCAATGCCTGTTAATTCGTTAATTCGTTATTCTGGTGTTGATTCTGTTTCGTTTCTCTTTTTTCTTCTGACTTGTTTGAGTTCTGCTCCGACTCATGTTCCAATGTGAATGGCACGTCATTTTTGACGTAAATAAATAAACAAATAAATAAATAAAACGACCATTTCTGAAGTGTACCAGACAAAGGTGCCTCCACGGAGGCGTCGTCTATTCATCTTCTGTGGGAGCTCGCATAATTTATAATAGAACGTGATTTGATAGAAGTGCTCTATCAATATCAATATTGTTTCATCAATATCATTTAGTGCACTTGTGTATGCTCTTCATTAAAACGAACAAATCGAAGGGAAAACACAACATCTAACAGGCTTAAGTGCTTCTCGATCTAATCTTTCTCTGAGATACGAAACTGATTAAATCGTAGCACCGTGGCAAAACAAGTTCTTGATAGCAAACATGGAATGCAGTGAATTTGGTATGGAGAAGATAATTATAGCGAGGATGAGACAGAGAAATGATGACGATTTTGATGTTTCAATGTTTCTGTGCCACGGTCATATATGAAACGGTGTATTAGCGGGAGTGTTATAGGCAGAGGTAGAGTTCTGGGAATGGCTAGATAGACGAGCACCAGAAATTGATTTAGAACAGGCTTGAGATCATTATAGGCTTAAGAAATAGACGAGCATCGAAGAGCTTGGTGAGATTGTCTGCTACAGATCGAGAACCACCATACAACACAGCAAGCCGAACGCTTCGCAATTAAGGGATCTTGTTCATATGCATGATATTCTGATTGTTTTTCCTTTCCCTTTTTGAGCGGGAGAAATCACGAATGAGTAGTGTTCTTCATATGATGTCAGATATATCAAGTACTGAAAGTAGCTCATGCTTCATCAGTTTTCGACGAAAGACAGCACTGTTTTGAGAATCTAATACAGTAGGGAAAATTTTGTGGCCACCTACCACCTCGAAAGCAATGTAGTTGAAAACTTTGCTCATTTGTCTTTTGTGGATTTTGAGAATATTCACGAGCAGGGGTGTGCGTAATCATTTACGATTTACGACTTACAGCGATTTAGGGCAATTTGTTCACGATTAACAATTCGGAACGTTCTTCGTATTTATAGTTTACGAAATTTCGGATTTCACTTACGCACATCCATGTTCATGAGCCATCCAAAGCAGATGCTCAAAAAGCTCATCCCGAAATCTACCAGATCCTTGTGAATCTTCGTTTGGGCGCTTTGTTCAGTGTTCTCCACTAGGCGAAGAATCTCTCCGCTTCTGCAAAGATTATCGAAAGAAACTTCCACAGCTGTCAGGATAAGGCGTCCGAACCCACCAGATAGCTTGTTGGAAGTAATTCTCAAGAGAAGGTTGGTAACTGAACAGAAAGAAAACAACTTACCTGCACTGTCGATTCAGCTGTAGGTTCAAGTGCTCATCGAAGTCGGCCCAGTTTTTGTGACCCATTTTGCTATAGTAGGCTCAACATCTTGCGTCCGTGGTAACGATAGATAGGGTTGTTCCATCCAATGTTAGGTAGCGATTGAGGAGAGACGTGCACAGTTCAGTCCACGTCCCTCCGTCAAGATAAGTCAAAACCTCACGAAGATTTTACGGCACTTTACAATTTTGCCTGGAGTTGGGGACAGATGGTAAGCTCTGCCTTGCATCCAACTGCTGCAAGCTCTCCCACTGAAGGACAAGGCCGGGCATCCCAGTTATTAACCGTTACGAATTTCTGCGTAGGTGGTCGCTACGAGGAAATACTTGGAGCGGTTCGTCAGTATTGCCGGACTTGCGGCCCCTAATGAGACACGTCTCGAAGAGGAGCTAGTTGAGTATTCATGGTCTCTTGTGAAAAGCGAAGCAAACGTCTGCCGCTTCACGCGGTTCTGTGGATGTAGAGGTGGGCTATCCCATTTTCTTGGTATCCTACTATCCTGAAGAAGGCATTCGACTCCGTCGAAACTGAAGCGGTCATCGACGCCCTGCTCACTCAAGGTGTTCCTACTCAGTACACCAGAGTCCTTCGAGAGCTGTACAGTGGATTCACGACCAAGATCTCACCATTCTACAACGACGTCCTCATCGACGTAAAGAGAGGGGTTCCGCAGGGGGATACCATATCCCCGAACCTCTTCAGCCCCACCCTCGAAAACGTCATGCGCGAACTATTAGGTTGGTGCATAAGTCCTCGGACATTTGATTCCTCTTGAATTGAAAGCGCATTTTCCCGCCAAATTTCTCACACGTATCAACGCGTAAATGATCGATCGATAGAGAAAGGAAAGGGCTACAAAATTGTTCCTAATATTTACTTCTGCGTTGTTAACGTCAGCTATTATGGCTAAGCAATTCATCCCAACTGAGACGCATATTCCGCACGTCATGTTATTCCTGCATCAATCTGGCCTCAATGCCAACGAATCGTATCGTCGCCTGAAGGATGTTTACAACGAGAGTGCTCCTGCTCGAAGTATTGTGTACCAGTGGTTCTCGAAGTTTGCAGTTGGTGAATTCTCCGTTGAAGGTGATGAACGAGAAGGGCGGACACTGGATTTGGATGGCCTCCGAAGTAGAGTGGAAGCGGACCCATACCAAACCACTCACGAACTATCAAGCACTCTTGGTGTTAGTCTCTCAACAGTCGTTCGAGGATTGAAGTCGATTGGCAAGGTGCAAAAATTGGGTCGCTGGGTACCTCACGACTTGACTCAACATGACATGGATCGCAGAGCCGATGCCGCTCTGCCTCTCCTTACCCTCATACGTACCCACAGATGGCTGGACAAACTTGTCACCGGCGATGTGAAGTGGATACTCTACTCTAATTATCACCGGCGTGCACCATGGGTTGACGCAACTGGAGAGGCAGAGGACGTTCCGAAACCCGACCTTCACGTGAAAAAGGTGATGCTATGCATTTGGTGGAGCGTTCTTGGCGTAGAATACTGGGGGCTGCTGGACGAAGGGAAAGCAGTGACGGCAGAGGTTTACGTCAACCAACTGAGGAAGTTGAGGGCCCACCTTGAAACCACACGAGGAGAGCAAGTGAAGGTGTATTTTCAACACGACAACGCTAGACCGCATATTGCTAGAGCGACGGCAAAAAGCACAGCGATGGACTCCAAGGCGATAGCGAACGAAATAGAAGAGATGGACTGGCGACTCGCACTTATTCGGCCCTCAGCGCTTCAAAGTGCTCCTCTTCGACAACGTCGCACCTCCTCGGTCAAAAGTGACCACGGATAAGCTTGCTCAGCTGGTCTACGTTCACATGCCTCACCCACCGTATTCGCCGGAGATCTCTCCATGTGACTACCACTACTTCTGGAGCCTATAAGACTTCATGGTCGGAAGGGGCACTAGGATCCAAGCAGACCTCGACAGCCATAAAGAGCAGTGGATCAGCACCAGGCCTAAGCATTTCTGGGAGGATGGGATCAGGAAGTTGGCTGATCGATGGCAGCAAGGTCATTGACCTTAACGGCGAATACACTCTTCAGCACCGTTGAGTTGTAATTGAGTTATAAAGAGATAAAGAAATTTGTTGAATTTGACACTTCTCATTACTTTTGGCCCACCCTAATCAAATCCGTCGCATCTCGACCACCCATTTTTCGAATTAGTCAGTAAGCATCGCAGTGGGAAAAGTGTGCTGATTCGAGTGGTGCTTATTTCGACTGAACGTGGTGAGCACGATGAAAGTTATGATTGATTGAAGTGGACCAGTCAAAACCGCCAGAACTGTCCGGCCAACCTAATACCAGTACAATTTCATTTGACGCAGGCCAAACAGCGGAGTTTCGCAGTCGAGGTGTTGGTACGATGTCGACAGGAAGCAGTGGCGAAAACGCGACCATAGATCTTCTTTTATTTAGATTCGGAAAACGTAATTCAATCGTTAGACGACGATTGAATTGTGCATAGACATGAGACATTGAGATTAAGGAGCGCTCCATGAAGAATCAACGACTACGTTTGTCGTGAGCTCTGGACCTTAAATGCATATATCGGAGAAAGAGTGAGTGAGGAATTACGCCACGCTAAAGTTCACGAAGCCTCGAAGGAGTTGCTCAGAGTTGCTAGATATGCCTTCCTTCATTCTAGTTAGCTCTATTATAGGATATAAATATCATCTGCTAACTGCAGAGCAGCACTAAATGGGCCTGGCGGGAGTGGATGGAGCTATGTACATACATGAGCCAGTTGAGCCATTGTCTGGTCGTTATTGGCATTCGGAAGGCGCAATGGCTGAGGATGAGATTTACTTCGTGTGTACGTTTCGTTGGGTCAAACAGCACCGGTGGCGTGATGACGTAGAGCATTTCCGCCGGTCAGCTGGAGGTGCGGGTTCGATTCCTGCCTGGCACTAGAGCTTTGATCACAAAAAAAAACAGCGTTATGAAAGCTCACTATCATACATGGTATGGGGTCTAGTATTCGAAGCGCGGAAAGATGTTGTTAAGGTGGCGTTTTTGAAGGACCTGTCCTCTTAATGCTTCCGGCGTGGTCGTCGTATTGAGAGTCGATGCGATCAAGCGAGTACATTCAATTACGTCAGAAGACTAGGGGGAGGTAATAATACTTAAATGGTTCCGGAAATGTAGTGACGTGGTCCTGAATGGGAGCACTTCACATTCAGATTGCCAGTCATTTCGGAGTTTTTACCCCGCTTCCTCATGTTGTTGTCGCTGACTGCATTCGTAGACGGTGCCAAGGAGATATTTCTGTTGGGCTTGTGTCGTTTTTCCTTGAAGCACTCAGGATCGACCAAAAACGACTTCAGCATGTTGTTCTCCCTTGAAACGGCTGTGCCTATAGATTGCAGGTTCAATCATAGCTGAACTTACGCTAAGATGCAAGACTGTTGCAGCGGCTTTTTCACATGACAGCGCCATGGATGATCTTTCGAACGGAAAGTTAAGCCACTTTCTTGCTATTTAATCTTCTTTATAGAGCGTTTATCCATGGAGCGTCGACCTCGCAATGTAAAAAAAAAACACCAGTAGTCTTCTGAGATACCACTGCAGCTTATTCGCGACTCGATAGCCCACGATACGGCATCCACTGGTTGTCTGCCACCTGGGACCACGTAATCAATATATAGTCCTCATCGCTGGTTTGGGAAAAGATAGAGAATTTTTCACGCTTCTGTTGTTTTATCCCCAAACGTTTAAAAAGACAAGCTAGTGACCTTCGAGTAACTCTGATCCTAAATACATCCCTTGAAAATGTTAGAAGTGCGGACACTCAAGGATTAGTTTCATGCACTTCGGACCGTCACACGATTGTCACACTCAAGCCCGCTCACTCATGTATGGGCAAGAACATGAAAGGATATAGCATCTAATCTAACAATCAAGCAGAAGAAGCCCTCCAAGGTCAGCGCACTCAAAGAAGTGGACCCGCGGGAAACCCAACGGATAGAGACACTATTTGAGAGATCTGAGGAAAAATGAACAAGTGCTCTACGAAAGCAACTTTGGAGGTGAGGGTCTCATAGCCAGATCTTCTTTTTCTGAACGTTCGACTTGAAGTACAACGTTGGAGTTCGTTCCATGTAAGATGAGCAGAGAAGACTATCAGATGGTGCTTGGAGGTCACTTGTATATATACAACTATATTCGCTTGAATAAATAAATAAATACCACTTGCAGCCATTAGTAGAAAATACCACGTTTGTCTCCGTTTTTTATCTCTTAGTACCTCTCATAAAATATTAAAAGTACTTATTAAAACTTCCTTATTAAGAATATCTGCTTCAAGCGAACATGAATGCTAGCAACGTTCAGAACAAACGGATATCCTGGATACATTCTGACATAAGTGCCATACTTCTAAAAATAGAAATTCTCACTTTTTAGGAAAATTGAAGTTGAAATATAAAAAAATTTGAAATGAGCTTGAATACCTTGAAATTTTGCGATATTGAACGTAATCAGCGCCGCCGTGTCATCAATAGGCCCTGACTCTAAGGAACACAACGCCGGGCTTTCTAGATGCTCTAAGTGACTGCCTTAGACGGGGATGTAGATTCAAAGTGCTTCTATCGACGTATCGAAAGAGCAGAATGCATGCCACTTCCAAACAAGACTAGCGACTTACGCGTGAGATGCTTGAGAAACCCCACTGGAATATGGAACAATATGAGCGGTATTGGAACGATGACCGAAAACGATAACGAAATGCAGTCTCTCATAACGATGTTTTGTTGCGATCAAAATCTAGCCCCAGGTGGGACTCGAACTCGCACCTCCTGCAGACCGAGCGAGAATGCCCTACACCATTACGCCATCGGCGCTGTTTGATCGAATACAATAACACGACAACGAAATGCCTGATGACAGGAGTACAACAGGAAATGACCATTCGTGTAAGGCGTTTCGTTCTCCTACGAACAAGGGAAATACTGAACTGCTGAACTAACAGTGGCTCGCATTGTTCTCATTTGTTGGCAATCAATTACAAATCTTCGCTCTAGCATTTGTAATCTCGCTCTCTGCAAATAGAACATTGAGAGTTTAACGAAATTCTCCACATCTGCTTTTTGAAATCTGTGGCCTGCGTTTCTTTCTATTTTCTACAAAATTTTAAGCAGTACATCTCTGTCTTGATGTCGCTGGCTGCGACAGTTACAGGTGTTATAAGGCACTTTTGAGTTAAAGTACACTAGAGAGGACTGATGATGAGCGCGCTCCATTCCCAAATAAAGCGCCAGTGAAAGAGGAATGGTAGACGTGTGCGATAACCAAATCAGTGAAAAATGCTTTTTATGCTAAAACATTGCTTAGAGCGCAGTGCAACTATCTGGCAGCTCACTAGTTCAATAAGTGGAGCAAACCTGGACCTCCTACAGTTCAAAAACGCCGCTTTCGTCTATTTTTAGTGTTTCTGAAAACTTGGAACTTAGAAATCCAAACAAATCAAATTCGAACCACGATTGGGGGCGGTCAGTTTCTGTATGAAGGACCTCAGGCTCTGCGGCTCTGCCCCTGCACTCATTGCTGTACTTAAGAGTCTAGTTAGGAGTTTCTGAAGCGTGTGAAAAATAAATTCGGGCTGATCTCTTTAAGAGCTGGAAAGGACAGCAGGATTATGTTAGTGCAGCGGAAAGAAGCGCACAGAAGAGCGATGGCGATGTCGGCCAACACGCCCAGACGCGCCCAAAGAATCAGATGAACAACAGAGCAATCTATGAAGTTGTTACGCAGATAGCGTGTTTTCGTCAACTAATAGCATTCGTTTGAGCGCCAGACATTCATCATATCTTCCTGAGAGGGCTCCTCACTGCGGAAGAAGCTCTGACGGAGGAGGTTAAGAAGTCTAATGGTCTAATGAAAGAGCGAGCGACCACCCCCGAAGGCTGAGGTAGATCTCTGCGGAAGTGGTTGAAGGAATTTCTGTGCTTAAGTGGAAGTAAACCATTGCAGGGTGCTGCGTCGGTTTTAACGTTGTTCGACTCCCCGTGAACCATTTGATCACTCGACGTGGTGCTGAATGGGCAGCTAATTAGGCTAATACATCTTCCAAGGCGAATGCGCACGCCGTTGTTTGCTCCGTGTTCCGTGTTCCACACGAAGCGAACCTTTGTGGACTTTGAAAGACAGCGCCCTCACCCTTTCCTTACAACAACCCCATAGAGCTGTGGTTCTAGTTCTGATAATTTTGCGACGGACAGCGACAATTACGAACTGCAAGAGCACTACAGGCAGGGGCTCGGTCAACCCTTTCATGACAGCCTGGTGGTCTGCAACCTAGCCGGGCGACTTGATAAAGGAACAGAGGAATTATGCAACGCAGCTACGGCTTTAACAGACGGTGGACAGGTATGTCTTGTGCGAAGCCCATGCGTAGAAAAATAGCGAAAGGCTGTAGCTAACCGAAAAATACAAATACACATCCGCTAATCGTCCAAAACCATTTACAAGACAATGCCATGGACAACATTTGCCACAATTTTACTTGTGCAATCCTTCAGAAGGCAGCAGAATCTTTCATAGATTGGTGATTATACACATTAGAACATGATATGTCTATATTAATGTGCATACATTCATTTAGTTAGTTTTGTAGTTTTAACAATGGATATTGTTGGCTCAGCCTTTAGCTGGGGCTACCACAGAAAAGTAAAATGAATGCAACGCCTTGTCCTACTATAACAGCGTGCAATCTCCTTAGTACAGCTTTTCCACTGACTTTTTGACGCAACAGTTTTCAAAGCGGTAGCTTATATACTAGAAATAACATGTCAGGCCTTGAGCCTAAAGCACTTCAGGAAAAAGAGAACCCTGAACTTTCCATTAAGATGATTTTGCGTCCGGAAACGAAGGCCCTTGGCTTGAATGGTCTCATGTTTGTTAGAACCTGTGGCTTCATGAATCACGCCGTGACTAAACAGCCACACTCAACAATAGCAGTTGATTACAATCTTCGAAATTTAAACTCCGATTCCGTTTTGGGATCGAAGAGATGTGTACGGCCGATGGTGGCCCTACACTTCGTAAAAATCTCCAAAGCCTGGCTGGAAACGTCTCTTACTAGCATAAATAGCTAGGCTTTTCATATATTTTGCCCCAGAGGTCAAAAGGCAATCGTAACCAATCAAGATAATCAAAATAATCAAATCAAGAAAAACAATCGATAACGCCTCCTTAAAAACTCTACTGTATAACTCATGTGGATCAATTTACATCTCCGATTTAGGGCACCAATTCAATCCTAGAGTAGACAAGCGGATCCCGCAATCTTTGGTGGACCTTTTTCGCCATGGCGCTGTTATATATGCCTATAAACGCCTTGTAAATATTTGTAGCCACAAGAAAAGAATCTTCTCATCATTTGAATGAAATTTCTCAGCAGACGACGCATAGTTGGCACTGCCAACTTGTTCAGTCTTCCCTTCGTACATCGTAACGCCGTCCTTTATCCTTTATCCTTTATTTGACCTTCAAATTTTATAGATTGCAATTTAGGACGAAGATGTCGATGGAAACCTCTCATTGATTTCAAATCTGCCGGCAGAAAATATTTCTTTTTTAACAAGTAATTCAATCACCATATAAAACTTGTTTAATATTAATTTTCACAACTTCGTGGTACGAAGGACAGATTCTACGCCTTCGTAGAGATTCTTGAAAAAACTTATTAAGAATTGAAGACATCCACTAATAACCTGAAAACTAAGAGAGAATCCTCTGCCAAAACCGAAAGAGTACGATCCCCCTCCAGACGAGGCCACAAAGCGACCCACCCCCCCCCCTTTCAATTCCCGATCCTCAAGCTTGACCCTGTTCCTGGTCGTTCGAATCGGTCCTTATACGCATAATCCAATCGAGCGTGGCTTCCTTGCCATCATTGGAGATTGATCTGCCTATCCGGAGGACACGGCGCATCCGCCGGTCTCACTAGTGGTGCATGGCAACCCTCACTGGCGCACAGAAGGGTGAGGACTTCGGTAGAAGCAGACCCAGTCCCACACCGTCCCTCTGGCCGGGTATGTGTGGAACTTTCCTTTCCGTGTTCCGAGTTCTGGTTTCCGGGCGTTCCAGTCCTTCCTCTCCACTTGTATTAGATCGGAATGTGGAAACGGAAGTGGTCACGCTTCAGCGGCAGTGCTGAATTGAGCGCTAGTCATTTCCTGATCTATTATACAAGAGCTGTCATCTATTCCGTTTATTCCGTCATGAGAGGAATGGTGTCGTACTGCCTAAATATCGTTGCCCTTGGAACAGTTTAGAATAGTGCTGAAAGAAGTGGATATCCACGATCGCATATATTAATCGCATCTTAAACTTTAAGATGTTACGATCTTCGCTCTCTGATGTTCTTCCTTCAAAAGGTAAAAAAAGTCCATCCTTCAGCTGCGTCTCCGTCATCGATTCCAAGAGTGTCTCAAAAATTTTATGGAGAAGCCACTTAAGTCAGCTTTAGCAATTAACACTTGACACTGTATAGAGTAGAATTTCAATTGCAGATATTCCTCCTTCAGGTACAAAAATGTGTCGTGTCCATGAGATGCTCGGAAAGTCGGAAAAGTTGAGCTCGTCGTGACTAATTCGACAACTGCTCGCAAAAGTGCTTTATTTTCAACTGTAAACAAACAAGAAATATTATTATCAAAAGATTACCTACACAAAACCTTTATCAGCGTTTTTTATAACAAACTACTAGATCAAACAATTACTCAGTAGCACTGTTCCTTAAACTAATTTGACACATCTATGCTGCACCTGGAAAGAAGAACCTATTAAATGGTACATTAAATGGTAAAAATTTTAAAAAATTCAATGCAGATTGGAAATAAAAGGTGGCCTACACAAGGGGGGAGGGCATACTAAATCCGTTCTGGGAGAGGGGTGGGAGTCGTAAGTTTTCGGCAATAATCGAACCCCACGCTTGACCCTGACCAGGATCTCTCTGCACGACTCTACCGGAGCTCTTCAGCTCCACATTTCCTTATGTTCTCTTGTTGATAAACTTGCTCTCTAAGTTGTGTTAGTTGCTACAGCGGAGCAGTTGCCTATTAGTCTCCGCTTAGAAGAGACACTGGGAATACCATTGGCTAATTAGGCGTCAGAACCATTGCACAGCCACAGTGGTTAAAAACCAGAAACGTAAGTATGGTGAAGGCATCCCTTCATGGCAAGAAAGCGGGAGAATTGAAAATTTGAGAAATATCTTACTCCTTTTGAAATTAAACATTAAACATTTTCAGAAATATCACGCACGAAGATTGTTCGCATTTTTGAAGGCGTGAATAAGGACAAGTAAGTACAGGAGACCGAGGCGAACGTGTCGAAAAGTTTTGCAAACGCTTTCAAAAAGAGACCACCAACAATTATTCAAAGGCCGATTTAAGGCAGACATGTTTACATGCATTCAGAAAGCGATGAATTACCAGTGAGACATGCCATTTTGCAGTTCCCACATTCAGCCTCCATATTCTTTCCAGAATGGCATTTGACTATTGCGATGCAAAACGAACGCTTCGTCGGCCTGAAATATCACTGGCTGTTGTGGCTCGCCGTAGTATGACCTTCTTCCTTTTTTTCAAATTCGCAGATTCATCGTAAAGCGCAGCAGGGGCATTTACAGGGTGTTCATGATCAAATCACACAACCCTGATGATTTTTGGAAAATCACCTAGGTTCGTCACAGTTGTAGAACACACCATGCATACAACATATCATCAACAGTAAGAGAACGAACAAGAAGTGAGAATGCTGAAAAACCAAGGCTTATAGAAAAGTCTTTCTCTCTCCTCTCTTGTTAGAACTGTTCTATTCCGTGACGTTTGATAGCATCTACTGTGCAAACTAGGATTTCTATGTAATGCTCACGACTTGCTGTGTCGACCTCGCGTCGAGATGACGGTTTGGCTACATAAGTAGAGACCTCATACTCTTTCTGCTCAACCAATAGGGAACTCTCAGTCCCATTCGACTGAAGAATATGACATTGACAAGCGGGTGATCTCATTGAAGATCTGCAAGTACCCTTCTAAGACATCACAGAGGGAGCTGTGACCAGCAGTTGTGAGCCCTGTCAAGTACTACTGCTTGCCCAGCTCTTGATGGAATGCTTAAAAACAGAAGTAGGAAACGCTACCGAAAACCATCGACTCCTCGTATCACTCAGAACATTTCATTTTGGTTATTTATACGCAGTTCTTGACGGGTGTATAAAATAAATAAAAAAGTAAATAAATATGGACAACTGTTTCCAATGCGAACGATCTGGTGCTTTGTTACAAAACACGCTTCATTTTTCGAATTGCACATCCTTCTGAATACTATGATAGCCTTCACACTATGGGCTCAACAGTTAACACTACATAGAACGCACACTACATACTGTATAGCACTATAACCTTTTATTTGGTTAGAGATAAAATCTTATATCACAACTGCCTTAGAAGCGTTGTGTGAGCAGACTTGTACCTCCGTACCTAGCGACCTCGGTCGCCGAAGTTGCCCCTCGTTTTCGTATGTTCCGGCGCGCAGCCTAAGGGCAGCAACACCCTGTCTCTCGAAGACGTCTTCACCAGAACTACAGCACAGATCGCAGAGCCGCGTAGGATGGCTGTGGCTTCCAGTCATGGTTCTGCGTCAGTTAATGGAGAAGCGATGAAACAGGGCGTCATTGATATGCAAAGGACCGGCGAACGGAGACCGCAGCCAAAGGGTTTCGACGACGACGAATTGAGCCATCGCCTCTCGTCAACACCTCCTCCCGTCCCATTTATTCCGTCTAGCACGACGATGCTGCAAAAAGGAGCAGCGCCGCCCTGAACGAAGGGATCGCCCGACCCAACTATCGTCCACAGAGTACTTACATGCACTTTGTCTGTTTTGGGTGTATTAGATGAGGTCGAAAATGGTGGCCATTTTTACATAATAGCCTTACGATGCTTAAGTAAATGTACTTGGGTGCTGAGCCGCAGTCGGGGAGGTACCGGCAGTCGCACGCACCCGATTACAGGCTTTTGGCTCTTTCCCGCCCAGGCCGGCCAGAATTTCCATCCCTCCGGGGTCGGAGAATTGGTACCTCACCTATCTGGGGTTAATAAAGCACTGACTTGTTTATCGGCAGACCACAACAAGTATAGGCCAAATACCTATTCAAATCACTCCAACGACATCCCGTACAAATAGAATGCGTTGCGCAACCCACAAAGGAATGAGTGACGCCGCCCTTTATCCTTTGTTTATCCTAGAAGTACTTCCGCTCAAGGACCATCTCAAAGGTTGAAGGCGAAGAAGAGATTGGGAATATATTGGCCAGTTTTCAGCTTCCTGAACAATTCTCTGGAGTTGGTTTAAAAAATGAGGCTCAAAGAAGAACTCACAATTGGAGAATTGTGCCTACTTGTCAAATTCCGATCCAAGGCTTGGCCGACTTCAGTAGAATCAGTGATTTTCACTTGTGACCACCTTGCCTCTTATGGTTAGTGTACTTAAAAGTTTTTTTCACAAGAACTGATAGAAGCTTCCTTCTGAATAATTACATCAGCCTGCTCGCCTCTTAAATTGGGCGCTGCGTCTTCTTGTTGACCCTGATCCTTTCATACCTTTGTCCTTGGGAAAAAATTACAGATTTCGAATAATCGAATAATATTCGATTTTCATAATTTCGAATTTCGAACGATCGAATAATACTCGATTTTCAAAATTTCGAATTTCCAATCATCGAATTTCGAATAGTCGAATATTCGAATAATAAATACCCTTCTTATATAAGCAGATGTACACCCTTATTTATTGTGGCCAACCAATGATTGACATCTACTTATTCTTTATTACCCACCGTAAACTGCGTTCGACAGAGCGGCATATCTTCAGATTGTCATTACTCTTCTAGTGAAAGGGGATCGGTGATTTATCCACTGTGGTAGATCGATTTGATCAATGGGTCTCCTGTCCCGTCCCGTGGCCGACATACTCCCGCTACTCTTATGTTAACTCAGGGCTAATGGAGTGGAGAGTGGCGAGTCCTTTACGAGACCAAAGGACGATGACAAAGGTCTAATGGCAATGAAGCACCCTTTGCTCCCCTAAGAACTCGTGCACCGAGAAGAGAGAAACACCCTGGATAGGCAGAGCTAGATTGTTATACATCTTGCTCCATAGGTTCCTTCTTTTCTTATGTTATACCGAAACCTCTAGGTGGTAAAAGAATGGCAGCACAGACGAAGAGGTAACACAAAGGCGATCTGGTGCAGAAAAGGCTACGACTTGGACAGTGTTATAGCGAAAATGTGGATGGCTCGCTTTCATAAGAAACGGAGTATGAATGGCTCTTGTACTCCATAGCCATTGCTCTTCCTCTTTTCTTTAACGTCTTTGCTGGCAGAAAACAGGGGCTTCCCAGGCTCCACTAGTGCTACCTCGTTACCACAGCGCCTTCCGGCTTCAATCGTTCCGTGGTTGTACCTGGGGCAGAAATACAAAACGGAGATTTCCTTGTTTTATTTCGAAGGCAAAAGCGTCATTGAGCAGCCATTACCCGATTCACTTGCTATTCAAGGGACTGGGCGCAGGACACTCGACGGCGTCTAAAGGAAGCAGGGACGCAGCACAGGTCCGCGCTTACTTCGCGTCGACTCACAAGGGAAGGGTCTGAAGCGTATGTTTGAACAGGGAGAGCGAGTCATATAGGGAGAATCCCAACCCTTCAATTTGTATAAAAATGTGCTTATTTTTTGCCAAGTTGTTAAACCCAAGCAGTAGAGGGTCCTTGAAGTCACAATGAAACACGGCGCATCATGAGTTTGGGGGTCTTGCACGCCAGATGCCTCTGCCGGCAGACGGTTCGGAACGCAGTGGAAGTGACGTTGCTTCATGCGAAGGAGATCGGGGGTTCGATTCTCCTGCGCTGCTGCACTTTTGCATTTCAACTGATTGGTTGAGGTTTGATGGATTTTTCCACTGCATGCAACGGTATTCAACATGATGATGTATAAATGTTCAACACCAGTGACACACAGGTGCAAAGTGCACGAAGCAACACTGGTCACAATACGGGCAGCGTATAAAAGCTACAGGCTCCTCTCAGTCAGTTTCTATACATCGGCCAATGACCTCGGGTAAAACCATCCTGCTCGGATTTTCAAAGGAGACCATGATGTGACGTCACATGTGGTTAAAACGAGAAAGTCTGTGAATCCCGCAAATTGACCTAAACGGCATCGAAACACTCTTTCCCTCATCTTTGCCTGTCACCTGGAAATCTGAGGTCTGCTGAAGGTTTTCTAGAACCTAACCCCAACAATGTCCGCACCACACCCCAACAAAGCCTTCGAGGGAAGAAATCAAGCTGGCCGAACTGATGGCCAGCATACTGAGGGACTTCGAAGCACGTCAACTTGAAGTTGACGAAGACGAAGAGCTGGAAGTGATGGAAGAAGAAGAGGAAGATTGGGATCCGCAAGATGAACTGATGGACATGGAGAGGCAAGCAAGCAGTGGACATTTGATAACGTTTTCGGCTGGAACGATTTCACTCCCACTTGCTGTGCACGACCTTCCTTTTGACCGGCAAAAAGCGACAACATCCTGAAGGTAAGTGTCAAAGCTGCGGTTAACGTGGCTGAAGGGGAACGAATTTGTTATAATGACATTGAAGGTGGTGTCACTGGTGTATCTGTGAGGAGCTTGTAGCTTTTATACGCAGTCCGTATTGTGACCAGTGCTTCTGTTTCATGCGCTTTGTGCCTGTGCATCACTGGTGTTGAACGTTTATACATAGTTATGTTGAGTAGCTTTCTCATTGCCTTGTAGTTAAAAAAAAACCGGTCAGTAATAAATAAGTGGCCAGAAAGTTACTCTCCACGGCGTACAGCTGGAAAATAAGGCAAAAAAAAACATCTGAAAATGGTATAGATGTCAGAATCCTTCAAATCTCAACCAACCATATAAAATGCAAAAAGCAGCAGAGCAGAAGAATCGAACCCCCGAGCTCCCACCCATGAAGCAACGTCTCTATCCACTACGCTCCGAGCCACTTGCAGGAGCAACGCGGGCGTAGAAGACCCACGAATTCCATTGTAACTATAAGGACCCCCTACTTCTTGTGTTTAACGACTTAACAAAAAAAAACACGTTTTTGTACTAATTGAGAGGTGAGGATTCTCACTATATGACTCGCTCTCGCCGTTCAGACATACGCTTCAGACCATTCCCTTCTACACACAATTCGACGCACTTTGAGCGACGCGCGAAACTTAAACGTTGTTCTCATCACCAGGTCACACTTCCATGGTTTTCGAAGAGGACTGCTTCTAACTTGTTAAGAGACTGATAAAAAATATTCGAATATTCGAAATTCGTAGCCTTCGGATATTCGAATAAACGAATAATTCGAATAATGGACTTTCTCGAATATTCGAATAAACAAATAATTCGAATATTGGACTTTTTTCGAATAGTCGAATATTAGAATATTCGAAATTCGATTTTATTCGACTATTCGAAATTCGAAAAGGACGAAGGTATAGTCCCTATTCGTACCCTCAGATAACTCCATGGGTAATTCCTATTCAGCTGCGCACTTCAGTCGCAGTCACTATTTCATTTTCCGGCCCGAATTCGATTTGGGAAAGTGTTTTGGAGGCGTTCCTCAAGATCCACACATTACGCAGAATGCTTCCTGTTGTCGCGGGGGATCCAATTCTCATCGCACGCGACAAGGTGATCAGGAGGCGACTCCGTGTTTATGGCGAGAATAAGTGAAGAGCGCCTCCAGGCCCCACTGCTCGCCACCAGTCTCTGGGTTTTCGCACACAGCACTTGCACGACAAATCATGCACTTTTCATGTTAAATCTTACACCCTTCTCAACGAGCAAACTTGACGCGTTTGAAATCAAATTGTACATTCTTCGTGGCGTTTAAAATAATTCCAAAAAAATTAGTATGACTTTCTTTGAGAATTTTCAAACTACATGCAGCAACATGTGATCAAACGCACTGTTTGAAATTTTATTCTTAAAATTTTGCAAGAAAAATAAATCAATTAAAATTTGTTTTAAAGCGTAGGAAGGCAGCAATCACTTAGCTGAATAGAAAAGAGATCGCGCCACACATCCGACTGTTTCGTTGCGATATTTAATTGATTGATAGTGCAATGCTGCTCACTTGAAACAAGGGTAGGAGGATAGGTGTGTTTTAAATTGTTGCACCGTTTTCATCTGTGTTACTCGCAAACAGAGTTTCTGCTATCAATCAAATAAAAACCGTGACAACCCAATCGAACACTTGGCTCTATCCTTTCTTTTAATGCAGTAAATGACAGCTGTCTTCCTACGCTTTAAAACAAAACGGCATCATGATTTTTCATCTAAAAATAAAAAATTTATAAAATTTGAAAGAGCGGGTTCATCTATTGCAGCAGGTAAATTTTAAAAAATTTTAAGAGTAGATGTACTAAATTTTAAACAAAAAACAAAATCATTTAAACAAAAGTTAATCAAATGTTTCGGAGAACCTCTGTTTCAATGCAGAAAATACTCGTTTTAATTTGAAAGATGTTCAATTTGACTTCAAAAGCGGCAAGCACGTTTAGACGATCGTGGAACGCAACGCGAAAATGATATATATTCGTCTTCATTTTTCCAACTCATATATGCATCGCTTCATTAAAAGTGTTGCTCAGTTAATTCCCCCCAGAATTTGAACATTTGGGAATTCGCATTATCCTGAAGCTGAATTAATTCTGAGTGAAACCTCGCAAACATGGATGAGAACAACATCATATCTACTGTACAATAATACACGAACACTAACAGCTATCGATCGGTGCCGTTGCAAAATACGGGGCGCAAATTCAGGGGCGATCGCCTAGCGGAAAATAGCGCAAAAGACACCGACGTCTTGATCGTCGACTGATCGTCACCCAGACGGATGATCATCGATGGAGATGCTTCACAGAAGGGAAGAAATGCAATCAATGTCGATCAACATGGTTGATTTACTCTCCGATCGGGTTGGAAGTTAAGTGGTTATGATCGTCGACGGCAAATAGTGCCGAAGTAAAACGTAATAATAATAATAATAATAATAATAATAATAATAATAATAATATCAGAGCGAATGGAGATGCGTGTAGCGCAGTCGGAGGAGGCGCGACTGTCTCGTGCACCCGATACCAGGTTCCTGGTTCGGATTTCCCGCCCAGGCCAACCAAGCCTTCCATCCCTCCGGGGTCGGTGAATTGGTACCAGACTTGTCTGGGGAGGATAAAGCGCTGACTTGTTTATCGGCTGGCCACTGCAAGTCATTGTATGGCCAAATACGCATTCATGTCGCCTCCACGACATCCCGTAGAAGTAGAATGCGCTAGCGCATCCCAGAAGGGATTGAGTGACGCCGTCGTTTATCCTTTATCCTTATCAGAGCGGAAATTCATAATAGCGGGAGCAAGACTAGAGGCACCTTGTTCGCGCCGGTTCTTCATTCGCATTTATCCTCATGCTCTGATGACAGCCTGACGTTCATTAGTAATATTCTTTTGGAAAAAATGAACTTGAAGAGATAAACAAAAGCAATGACGAGAATCAAGTCCTGACAAACCTTTAACTTGCCATGAATTAATTAAGTTGCGCGGATGCCTTCGAAAGGTTCTTGTAATACTACAGATATATTAGTGGACACACGAAATGAAGAATTCTTTGAAGCGATTGAGAAGAGTGCGTTAGGCGAAGGCGTTGCAGAATACTTGAGAAGCAAGTGGAATTCGCAATTAAATTCGTCTATCCTTTACAAAGCAATTCCGATCTGAGAAGCAGGGCTACTGCGGCGTGCTTATTGAACATCGAAAAGCACTCGTTTACCCAAAACACGGCAACTAACACAGAGCAAAGAAGCTTACAGAGAACTGGAATCTTAGACCTGCAATTGGAATCACAAGCTGGAGACGCTACACTCCTATCAACCCCAACCCCCATGTTCAACCCTGAAATTATGCGCGAACCCTACCATCCCTTGGACAGATACTCCCACCAAAGTTCTCATTTCGACAGAATTTTTGAATTTACACACATACAGCTGAAGAAGCTTCTTCTCTGAAAAAGGTGCAGGAACTCAACCTTCAAAACAATTATTCAACGCAGGAGAACAATAGGATAGACAGATTTCGATTCAGTATGTTAGGATCTCAATGGAAACGAAACCAATGTGTGAAAGGAAAAACCACGATGTAACAACAGCCTGTTTGTTGGAAAGGTGACAAGTTGTCATCTCGTCGTCTAGTTTCCTCTTCCCACTTGTCATAGCAAGTTGAGAGGGGATCTCTAATCGTAGGAAACAACGGGGAAACAACAAGCTAGGACTTTGAGAACGCGCGGTGAAGAGATACATACTTTGTTCGCAGGCCTTTGCCTGTTCCGGAGAAAACTTTTTCTTCCTGAGAAAGACGGTTGTGCTCTGCGACCATGTCTTAGTTCACTGGGGTATGTGATGCGTGCCTGAAATCCATAACTGTATGAGCATGCGACTTTTGAAATGAATAACGCGCCAATGCATAGGCGATAGCTTCCAAAACACACGTAGACAAGACATGCACATTATGATCACTTTCTGATGCATGCACAGTTAGGAGACTGTGGAGATCGCCAGCGGCAGTTAGTGGCAGGTGGTCGCTTTTAGATTCATCGAAACATTGCAAGAACTTTTCAAACGAATGCAACTAGTGCATTGAGTAACCCAAATCCCTCTCCCCGAACACCAGGCATTGCGCTAATTGTAGCCCTGAGGACACAATAAGTTCTATGCCTGCTACGATTACACTTACTGGCCCTCTGAGATTCCTTCTTCCCGTTCTCTACCAAGAGACCCTCCTCTTGACACATGAGTGAAGAGGCAGCAGAATATAGTTGTCCTTGAATGACCTATTCGAACAGGCATATGTATGATTCTCGTTCGAAAATGAATATTTGAACTCGAAAATTCACCTTTTATCTTTTTTACAAATCCCAAATGAGCAGGTCTGGATGGACGGCATAAGCAACCTTCAAACGTTCCGGGAAAAGGAAAAGGAAAAGTGCCCTCAGTGCATCATAAATGTCGCACTTTTCCTTCGGAGTTCCGTGCGTTAAATGTCACCGGGCGACAACTTCAACAGCGTGACCTCAGCTATAGTGCATATCTCTGAACTGAATGAATGTCACCATAGAATGGACGCTGGCTGATAAAAGGTAAACGATAAGGATGGCTTTGATCAATCCCCTCTGAGACACGCCACGCATTCTACTTTTACATGTCTTAGAGGCTTTGAAGGCGTATTTGTCCTATATACACGCGCGCGGCAGCGCATTCGGAGGTGCCGGCTCTCACGCCGATACCAGGTTGCTGGTTCGGCTTTCCCGTCCGAGCCTTCCATCCCTCCGGCGTCGGTGAGTTGGTACAGGACTCGTCTGCTAAGGAATTGACAGTGACTTGTAGGTTGGCTGACCATCATAAAGAATTATAAAGTTTAGATAGGCACAGAAATTGCCTCCACAATATCCCACAGAATTATATATAATATATAGTATGTGTTAGAAGCCTGAAGATTGAAGCTGTTAGAAGCCGCTGGGAAAGGTTCAAGCATAAAGCGCTGCAAACGAGATCTCTGCGATCAGAAGGCAATAATGTCAGCCTTTGTGGATAAGGATGGAACAACGCAAACGTCTCGAAGAGCGATGGAGGCCATCGTTCAAGAATTCTACAGATACTGCTTAACCGCATGGAGCGTTGCTTGGATGAATATCAGCCAGTGGAGCAAGCAGGATTTCGCAAGGATTTCTTCTGCATGGACCATATTCAGACTGTCTCACAGCTCATCGAGAGGAGCCGCGAATACCACCTCCCACTTGTCCTGGTCTTCGTGGATTTCCGGAAAGCGTTCGACTCTGTGGAAATCAACGCCGTTTTGAACGCACTTGTGCACGCTGGTATACCATCGCCCTACATCCGACTTCTCGACGAATGCTTCTCGAACACATCGACTACCATCCAGCTGTTCGATCGAAAGCTTAAAATTCCTATCGGAAAAGGAGTACGGCAGGGAGACACGATTTCTCCCAAGCTATTCACAGCGGCACTCCAGGATGCCATGAAAGACTTGAACTGGGACGATAAAGGCTACCTTGTCGACGGTAAAAGGATCAGCAACCTTCGCTTCGCCGACGATATTGTTCTGATCTCTACCAGCACGGCAGAAGTCGAGGAAATGTTGAACGAGCTCAATGTGGCAGGTATGAAGATTGGATTGGACATGAATATGTCCAAAACACAATTTATGGTCAACCAGTGGTGTGACACGGGACTCGTAAGGTTAAATGGAGTCGCTCTACAACAGGTCGACTCCTACGTCTATCTGGGAAGAGAGCTGAACATGGATAACGACCTCGCTCCTGAAATCGCCCGCAGGAGACGCGCAGCATGGGCAGCCTTCAGTTCGATTCGCGAAGTCACCGATCAGGTCAAGAATGCCGGTCTCAGGGCCTCGATATTCAACGCCTGCCTGCGATGTGCTACGCGACGAAAATCTGGCCCGACAACAAGACAATCGCCAGAGCGATGCAAACTACGCATCGTGCACTGGAGAGATGTATTCTGGGGACAAGCTTCGTCAGCAATGGCAAGAAGGCCTACGAAGCTCGGAGCTACGGGAGAAGTCGCAATTAGCAGACCCGCTGCAGTACATGAAGAAGTCGAAATATCGCTGGGCCGGACACCTGCTTCGACGAAAGGACGATAGATGGAGTCTCCGTGTCACAGAATGGCTCCCGAGAGACCATAACAGACCACTGGGACGACCGCCAACGCGATGGGCAGACTCATTCTCAAGATCTTTCAGAGAGCGGAGTCTGCCTCACTGGATGCAAGCAGCCAGAGATCGAGCGGTCTGGAAGAGTTGTGGTCCCCGCTGAGAAGACCTCCAGCCGACAAAAGGACCATCAAAGTATCAAAGTATATAGTATGTGGCGCATTCCGAAAAAGGTTGATCAACGCCGTTCGGTGCCCTTTATCCTTTTTGACCTATACAATTCAACATGTAGAGGTCAGCCGATGAGCAAGTCAGTGCTTTATCTTTCCCAAACGAGTTTGGTACCAATTCGCCGATCCCAGAAAGAATAGAAAGCGTGGTTAGCCAAGCGAAGTGCGGAACCCAGTCCACGAACCTGGAATCGAGTTCACTCTACATGCAGCGCCTCATCCAACTGCGCTAGTCCATTACGAGATGGGAAAATACAATAAAAACAAGGCCTTGAAAACCTATCGAAGGTTCATTCGAAAAAAAATCAACACACCCATTTTACAAGCGGCAAAAATGCGCTAATCCAGTAAAGCAGTGGTTTCCAACGAGCCTTTGTCTTCGATCACCACAGAGCTTATTTCTTCTTAACATTGTTACTCTCACTAGATGCTAAAGCTTTTCTACCAATATTTTGGCCCGTTAGGTGGCCTAATAAGATCGTACATAAGGTTAAGGAAAGCAGGCACAGTGACGTTCGAGGAGGTATGTAATTAAGGTGTCACCAAGTTCACGTCACAGCGACTGGATGACAGATGAGAGCAGGCCGATTCGTGCAGTATTGGAGAAGATTTGTGGAAACTGCTACACGCTCATACCAGTTACTAGGTTCTCAATTTCGTTGTGATGGTTACCCGACATGAATATGTCTTTCTCTCTGTCGCGTTCGCCCCAGAGCCCGTACAGAGCCAACAAGATAAGAATTTTCCCTCACGCTTTAGGATACAGCTTCCCAAAGATTTTCGTTTTGCTGTCTGCTCCAAGAAGGAAAAATGACTATTCCACCTTCTTCTTTCAAAGATAATTTGAAAGCTCAAACAATGAGCGAGAGAGAGAAAAAAAGTATCTCCTAGCTGTACGAATAGACATAAGGTATACCAGCGATTGCCATTCCGTTACTTTCTCTCGTGCTTCTTGAACAATAAGGGTAACAAACATCGAGAAAGTTCCTGTAGTAAACCAAGCTGCATTACATCCGTGCCGGAGGAATGTGACGCTTGAAATGGATGGCGCGACTCGTACTTCGGACCAATTCAAGGTGTTCGCTAAAGCCGATTTCTCCGCCTGCGTGGGGCAAGACATTTTGATTCTCGGTGTAATGTTATTGACCTATCCACCAAGATTGTCAACGTCTTCTATTAGGCTGACGTTTCGGCGATTTTCGTCTTCTTCGGAGCCTGGAAAAGTCGGAAAATTCACAACACTACTCGCTCAACGATTATTTCATGTTGTGAACGTTTTCAACTTTTCTAGACTCCGAAGAAGGCGAAACCCGTCTGAACGTCAGCCTAGTAAAGGAAGTCAACAATCTTGGTGGGCACCTCAATAACACTACACCGATCCAGGGCAAGGTGATTTGATTCTTAAGTGAAGACATTTATGGTGTGAAACACTGGAGCAGAAAAGCAGGTGGGTATCCTCAAGGGCATTCAACGAAATCCGCACTGATTAACTACTAAGGAGGCACACCTCTACCTTGAACAATGGAGCAACAACTTTAGAACATTTGGATCAGACGATATCACCATGGAGGACTTTTACTGACTTTCATGTTGGAGCACTCGTGGCCTTCGCTCCCGGTCGAAAAGCCAAACGTTGAGGGACACTCGGTTGACGAACACCTGAACGAGGTATAAATAAGCTACTTCGAAGCTGGTCTGGTCCTCTAACGTTTCAAATGAATGATGCAAAACACCTTCATGCGTTAGAAGCCAATGGAATTGCTCACTTAAGGGTAACCGAGGCTCAAGTCACCAAATTTTGGCGAAGCAAATCGGCATGCCCACTCTTGATTTTGAGCAGAACGAGTTCAAGCCGTTTTGGGAGCAAAAATAAGATATAGCGAGGGTTCCGCTTCGCTCTTCAGAGGCTTCTTTGGCACCTCCAGACCGGACAATCTCATGATGGAGGGTGATGCCTAACAGTCGCGTTGAAGAATCCATTGTCAGTGCGCCTTACCATGGAGCCAGAGGCTGGAAAAGCACAGAGAGATCGTGACGAAAAACAAAGAAGTGCAGTTTATACAGTTCTTTGTAGTTTTTTAGCATAGGACAAGACGGCCCAATAAAGTATGCCAAGATTTACCTAAAAATAAGGATGAGCCGGAAATTGTCGCTGTTTTGATTATTTAAATGATCGTATTCCTACCTTTTCCGTTTCTGTCAGGGTAGGCGATATAAGCGACTTTAATTTAAGATTTCAGTGTCTTAGAGATCTGCCAGTAAGGATGAAGAGGTTTAGCAGAGTTAGTGCATTTCGTACCACTTTCGTGATAGCAAAAGAGCCCGCAGCTTGCACATTGCCGCATTACTGTTGATTCTCTGAAGAGCTGTCGTACGTAAAGCGCAGTTTGAATGCTCAAGCAGGAGTATAATAAATGTCTAAAAATTCTATGAAAGCCTCCTATGAAAAGCCTTGAACTGGAGACACAGAACGCAATAAAGAAGCAAAAATATTTCCGGAATAGATAATAGTGAAAGTTATAAGCAAATCTTGGTACTGCGCATTTTCGCTAGTTCGACATGAGACTATAGACGTCGAAAATTGACCGCAAAATGTGCTTTACCTCGTTCGCATGCAGGAAAGGAGCAGGATCAATTCACTTTGTTGGTAGCCTAAGATCTCAGATCTCGAAACGTAACGAATCCAATTGAGGTATGAGGTTTATTGCTCTACCAGAAAATGCTGAGCATTTTTCACTTGGAAGGTGTTGCAGAGTGCAATTCTTGGGTGGCAATGAAAAGAAAACTTGCGATCAATATGAACAATGAATGACATTTATGAACGACAGGAGTCTTGTGCAGTACTCGAAGGTCTTTTTGTGTGAAGAGGCATATACTGGTGTAGCTCGTTACGAGATCCAGGGCTTCACGTAATCGGTTTCCAGTTTGAGAAACAAAGGAAAAGGGCGAAAGTCTATAGAGAATTTCTTTCTTCTGCCAAGGAAGACTTTCCTGCAATTGGCACAGCAGCCCAAAATTGTAAAGCAAGAAGTTGGTTACACCGGGGTGGACGCTGATCGTTAAACTTTGTAACGACTTTTCAACGATTGTATCGTTATATTTCTGCTAAATGGTTAGATTTTGCTAAGAACGGAGTGTCGGAGACGATCCTGAGAATCCGTGAGCTCTAACAGCCCAAATAAAGCTTTTAGATAAAGAAGACCCATGCTCGGCTTTCGTGGGATGTGGTTGAGCAGCTTCATGGGGCAGTAAGGTGTTGAACATATTTCACACAACTGATGTTCACCTGCCTCCTCCAGAGTCCGGGAAAGGAGTGCGGTTGGAGGACCGACTCGTGTAATGACATTTTCACGTTACAGCGGTATCAGAAAGAAGTGGAAGCATGACATTTGCGGATAAGGCAATCCAGCTATACAAGCTCACTGAAGCAGGCAAGTCCCGGGATACAGACGACTGCCGGCGAATGAAACCAGCTTTACTCGGCTTCATTTACCTCTATCATGCTGGCAAGGGTAGTGTTTCTGCCTTTTGAAACCGGCTCCAACTTGAAGTAGTCGTTAGGCGAGTTGCTTTCCAAATTTGCCTTGTCATGTGGATTTCAATGCGATTGGGCGGAAAGGCGGGCCAAATAAAGCGTGCAAATACAACATTTATAATCGTGATGAATTATCTAACTTTGAACAACGATATGTTCAGCTGAATTTAAAAAATTGGAATCCGCGGCAGAACTTCTAATCTAAAGATGCCATAAACCACCTCAAGTAGAGCTACTCATGTTTCTATTTGGGCTATAAAAAGCACCGAATCCATAATATATTAAGCGAAAGCGAACGGTACTTCTTCCACTTATGCTTGTAGGGAAGGTGCGGCGCGATATTTAATTTCTATGATTTAGTCAGATTAAGCTTCTAGCTGTAACGGAGTCCTAGATTCCTGATACGCAAAGAGCAATTGCTGATGGAACCCTAATCACTACGTCTCCACAAGTGTACACTGCGGAGCGGACACGCCCATCCACTGCACAAGGAAGCTTGTGCTGCGCCACTTTTCCTCGTGGTCCCATGGCCAGAGTGTCTGTGATAAACGACGGCCGTTACCACCGATGACGCAGACGTCACTACGGCAACAACGGGCCAAGCAGTTCCAGACAGGAAGAAATTGAAGACACGTAATTGAGAGAACGACTGATGACGACGGTTCATTCAAACGTTAGGCGGAAATAAACACCCACCTACAACCTCGTGTTTGGTTCAGCACTGATACACAACTAACACATAATTGAATTTTGCTGTTCCTCGAAATCGAACTTCTGCTGAAATTTTCGCGGTGGATTCTCGAAGAGATGAAGGAAAAAATTGGAGGCTACTCATCTCATTTTCTCTCACAAACCTGCATGCAATCTACCGACAACCTTTTTCTAATCCTACAGAGTTGTGAAAATACGACAGAGCTTGTGTCTTTTCGAAAGGATGAAGAACCGAGTAGGCAAAAACACTATTGTCAACTTAAAGGAGGACAAAACCAAACAACTAGCGAAAAAAATGACTGAAGCAGGCGCGTTGTTTGACACGCACCTGATATACGATGTGATACGGCTTCTCTCTGCAAGCTTTTTATAATGAAACCGTGCAATCTGACAAGATCGGGGAAACGTCTGCGGAATGACAAACTTGTCAGGATAGTTGTCAAGACACTGCTCCTTGCACCTTTGGTACTTCAGAAGGCTAAGAACATCTCCGGACAATAATTATTCGGTGTCGTTGCTGTACTTGACTGCTCCCGAAGCCTAGAGCCGCTGTTACCGGCAGGCTGCGTGTAGGTGTGAGTACGCGAGGGTGAAAGTGGCGAGGTCAAGACCACCGATTTCACCAAAACTTTCAGTACAAGGACTATTCGCTGTGCAGAACATCCATCAGTATCTGATTTTTTTTCACCGGTCACGGCAGCTTACGGTAAACATGAGCGAGCGAAGGTGCGAAGCATTGCCACTGGTTCGGCCAAAAATTTATGAATATGAGTCACTTAGTGTGGCTTTCCCTAACTGGCCATCCAACTTTGACTTGCGACTAATCCATGTTGGAATTACACTATTTTAACCAACAGAGGCGACTATTAGTCAACAGGATAAACGTTAACCGATCAAACTCGTTCAAGAAACAAAATTGGTGATAAAATTTACCTTATATTTTTGTAATCAGCATTCCATCCAGCAGTCCAGCTCTCCATCCAAGGTTTTATGGGAGATTGAAACTCTTTCGTGGTCACTTCCACTTAGGTCAGCCTCACGGGTCAGTGGATTGGCATCTTGTCTGGGAATTTTAAAGCACTGACGTTTCCATCGGCTGACCATCCCAATTCACTGCGTTGGCCAAGTTCGAATCAAATCACGCCAGGATAACACGTGCACACAAACACAATACATGGCCCATCCCACAAAGGAATTTATTGACATCGACGGTTATCCGTACTATCGTCCTTACTCTTTTATGCAAATCTCATGATACGGTAAGAGACCTAACACATTAGAGTAGAAAACCTTCCATGTCAGCTATGGCTTCAACAGAAGCTTAAATTTTGCGGTCGTTCAGTGTTAGAGTTGCAGCGTGGTGCATATCTGTGGATTGCAGCGTTAATGGAGTAGGCGCTTTTTTCGCGTACAATTGGCAGAGATGTGCTGAAGTCGACCGTTGGCCTCGTCCAGTGACGTTTCCTCATTAAGACGATTCTGTCATCGGCCAGCGACACTTCCTTCTCAATCAGCAGTGCAATAAAAAGACAACTAAGCAGAAGCGCGCAGTCCGAATGACATTTGCCCTGAAACTGACACTGAGGGACTCTACCAAGTCCCTTTCGCAAGGGCGACGGTTCACGGACCAAAATTCGCGTCTCTACTTCCATCCCCCCACTAATTGAATTTGAGAATTCTTCGAGGGGCCCCAAATGCGCTCTAAATACCGCCCGTCGCACAGCTGTATAATTGAGTTTGTCCGTCGGTGGAGGCTGCCTATTATTAAGAACCTATGCTAGCTAGTTGTTTACCAGTGTT
This sequence comes from Heligmosomoides polygyrus bakeri, assembly GCA_947359475.1. Taxonomy (NCBI): domain Eukaryota; kingdom Metazoa; phylum Nematoda; class Chromadorea; order Rhabditida; family Heligmosomidae; genus Heligmosomoides; species Heligmosomoides polygyrus. The sequence goes on from OX375866.1 coordinate 71,928,854, forward strand.
TCACAATGGCACAATAAGCGGCAATGTTGACAGTGAATAGTTTGCGATGCCAAGGGTTTAATTAACCAAGTTTGATGTAATTTAGGTGGATCGAGACCAACAGCATTCGGGCGGCATTGAGTGAAACAAGCACACTTAATGCTCACAATGTCAGTACGCCTGAGTAAGCGAGGGCAATCCTCGTCAATGGTCCGCAACTCTTCAGGTGAAAGTGGTATGGATAAGTGGTTTAAGAGCCGTATAATATCAAAAGGGAGCTCAGAAATAGAAAGAGCGAAAGAGCGCTTGCATCCCTAAGCCAGCTCGACCTGCGATCGAATTGAACTTTTTAAAAAGCTTCGCATTGAAAAATTTCTGCTAACCTGCGCTCTAAAATTGGCTCAGAAAACATCTCTGGGGTTGATAAGCTATTTTATACGCATTCGAGCAGTGTATACATGCTTTTGCAAATCCATGCGTAGAGGACTAACAATTTTCGAAGAAAGTCAAAACGAAAAACTAAAACTGAATGTTTAGCCATTACCTTCTTGAGGTGTAACCGGTTAGCTTGAGAGACATGCAATTCGAGTCGTAGTACAGGCTGATTTTAAAAGAGTTTTGTTTGCTTTCTAAAGAGCTTGCCACGAAAATTGTCTATTCATTTAAGCAGCTTGTCGGCTTCTGAAAAAGGGTTATCTCGGTCAGAATGATGCCTTCACTGTTGAAGCCAGATATGTCTCCTCTTTACTCCACGAGTAAGCTTTTTAAGCTTCCTTTTACAAAATTGTTATTTAAAACTTCGAACCGATGAACGGGCGGTGCTTGGTTGTGCATAATGCCGGTCCGAATATGTAGGACCGGGGGGAGCTAATACTACAAGAAGAGGTAGCTGAATGTGCAATATTGGTGTTACTAGCTAGAGCCAGTTCGAGTGGAGTTTTCTGGTGAAGCGTGCTCCCTGAATTGATTCTGCGCGCTCTTCTATATGTCCACAGAGGCATAGTGTTACAAAGAATATTTGCGTAGTAGGAAACTAATGTTCCAGGGCGTCCATTCAACGACACTTTGAATTGTATTGGTACGGAGACAAATTTATGCACCATAAGCCGGTGCTCATTAGATAAACCGCAATGCATTCTGACTTGAAAAGAAAGAGGGACGGCCTGCTACCTTTAGACGAAGAGGTCACTGTCACCCAAAACGATGGGGGATTTCAGGCTACTGAAGAAGTTGCTTGGGGATGAGAAAACGCCATGTTGCCCATTTGTCTCATCTCGCAGCGATTTCTCATGCATGACGAACACTGGATCCCGGATGGGGACATTCGAGGAACTTGTCTGCCACTGCGTGCGCGCAGAATGCTGCTGCCTTGAAAGCAGCAGCTGATCAACATCACCAGAACAACTCATAACTGTATGCCACATACACGGTCATCCCGCGGCTCAGAATACACTTACGTTTATATATACTTTGACCAGTTAAGACAACAGAAGCAAAATCAGGAAAAATATAACCGTTTTATGATTGGCCATGCAACAGCTCGACAAAAGCGCTTGGAATTAGCGCAGCTCAAGAACAGCCCAAGATTTTGAATTCAGCGGTGCTGAACGAAAAATATTTGGAGGCTAGCAATCACAACATCTTTCAACTTAACGTTTTCATCAAGAGCAGTCCAACTTTTATGTATCTTCTACACACTGCTCCCATCTACATCTCCCTCCGTTCGGGAAGGTTTTTCTTTGTACGATGTCTGTGTGGTTGCGCTAAAGAACCACATTGTCTCACGTTTCTGACAGGGAAAGTTGCCAACTCATTTTGCGATGCTACTTACGATTAGATAGAATGTATGGCCGTGTGAGCGAAGTCCAGAAACACAGTCAGTTTTTGCTGAAAGCTTGAACGCGGAAAAAGATGAATAAGAACCTGTGCGCAACAATCAGCACCCCCTATGACGCCCATAAGATGTGCCTCGGTGGTGCAGTCGGCAGGAGTGCAGCCTCATAGAAGCACACCAGGGGTTTTTGAGTTCGAGTCCGCGTACTGCCGATTTTTTTTGCACACATTAGCTTGCTGTTATTACGCTTCCTCATGATCACAGGAGTCAATTTTAGGCCACCAGTGCTTACAACAAGCCAAGGCTGTCTACTGGCGCCTTTATATGTGCTAGTTTTTCAACGATGCGTGTCTGCACCATATCATTTCTCTGGGAATAAAAGGTCTTATTGCTCTTCCCTTCCAGTCAACACCTATGGTACAAAACCATGAAACAAGAAAACACATAAGCTTGTCGCACCAGCAGCATCTTATAAAAGTCAGTGAGGTGGTCATGAGAAGGCGTAATGACGACAAACTAATATGTACAAAAATATTGACAGTACGCGGACTCGAGCTCAAAATACCGCCGGTGTACTCCTATCCAGCTGCACTCCGGTCGAATGCGCCACCGAGGTACACTCGTGGAATGTCGTGGGGTTGATGATTGTTGTGCACACGTTTCCACCTTTTTTCCGGTCTCTAAAAAAGCGTTCAGCAAAAACTAACTGTAATTCTGGGCTCCACTCGCAAGGCCCTACATCCTTCAAAAATGGCATCGTAAAAGCTCACCAGGAGTTGGGAACCTTTCCTTATGAGAAATTCGAGAATTTCGAGTTTTCGCAGAAACACTTTGTTACAACGCTGTCCATTCAGGGGTGTCCGGAATATTCTTAACATTTGAAGCCTTTTTTAAATACGAAGCATTCTCTCCTATGATGTCGTAGTAGGTTCTAGGACCTCGGAAACAACTCCAACAACCAAAGGAGAATTCTGATGGGTTAACCTCCAGCAATCGCGCACCCGGATTACAACTTCAATATGGCGCATTTCTGTCAGGGTCAGGCTCGCAAAGAACAACTAAGCTGTGAATAGAGGCTAGACAATGTCACTGTGATCGAAACAGCGCCGAATAATCGATGTTGGATCACTGTTGAGCTTCCCTTACATTTAGTTATAATAAAATTAATTAGCTGATATAAAGGCTTGACAAGTAGATTTTGCCCACACATATCTTTTCTTAATGTTCCCAAATCATCAAGGAGAATAGAGTTAAAAAAGGAGATAAGGCAGCTGCCAGAAGGTCGCGCTCCTCAATCCACCTTTTGAAACCGCTGCAGTGAGACCCCCCCCCCAAAAAAAAAATTTTTTTTTGGAAAATTGTAGGGTGAAGCAAGCAATTGCACAAAAACATAACACTGAACCACGAGAACCGTTTCAGGTATCATAAATGAGGCGGTTACGATAACATTTCCTGCGAGCCAATCAACCGCCTATTGCTCCATACAGCCGAACAGCCTTTAACTCCCCTATAAATGTATTTCCCGAGCACCAATTTATCGGTTCATTCAGTGGCATGGGGAATGTTCATATAGGAGGCGTAAAGCTTCACAAGCTATCCAACATGCCCTCCACACTTCATTTGAACGGATATGTTGTACACAGTTATGGCTGTTCGAAATTGTAGTTCAACACATTTTGGTTCGATTTTATACAAGAAGCAGCAGCAAATGAATTCGCCTACTCTCGCATTTCATCTAAATCGTTCTTCACGTTTCGAGAGCCAACCCTCTGCTAAGTAACTGCCTGACTTATTTCCTGAAGCGACAGGAATGAATAAGCTCGTTTGCTGTTGCATTGTGGAGCATAAAAACTTGAACGAATGAAATGAAGTTGTTTTTGTTCTCTTCAGGAAATGGTTATCGAAAGCGAAAACTGATCCCAAAAAAGTCGCGAAAATATTAGAAGAACAGATTGCGATGAGCAGCAAGCAAGCGAACTCCCTCATATCCTCTCCACTACAGCATAGTAATAGTGAAACTTTGGAGTCAATAAGGGAAATTTTCGAAGAAGTTGTCCAAGCAGACGAGTCTACTTTTTTCTCTCGCTATTTAAAGAACTTATTTAAAACGTTTGAAACAACATTATCAAGCATGGAAACTTATGTCTCATAAATGGGTGTATTATTATAGAATGACATCCATATTCGTTGCTGCTGCTCAAATATCAGCGAGTTATGGGAGAGATGCAACGTGACACCCTACATGCACCGTTTTTCGAATAATTTGAGGCCTCTACAAGTTAAGATCTGCTTCAGGCCAAGTTTGTTGCGATGGCTGCTGCCGTTGCTATTCGAGTAACCAACTGCTGCAAAGCTTGTAGCTGCACAAAACGGAACGCGCTTTGACAAAAATCACTTCCTTTCCGGCTTCCGCTTTAGTCGTTCCTGGAATGTTATCCACGAATTTTCTTCTCGTGAATGCAGATACCACTTTTCTTCTGCTCCAGCGCCGCTTTAAAGTCGTATGTTGTGGAACAAAACTCAGCGCGCCTGTGGGCTTCTCGGAACGACTAGACCAGAGGTTGCTGGAATTTGCGTCCAAAATGCAATCGACAACGAAAATGCCAACTTAATCTCGTTGTGGAGATTATTTGCGGAAGTAGCTATGGCTATAACGAGAAACCGGGACGCAAATCACCCAGCGTTCCCCGTTCAAATGCATTTTCGACACAAGTTATACGCGCCTCCGACGTGTTCTTAGGTGCAGGATGTTGATAACGTGCCTAAAGTGAGGGTACCACTGCAATGCTTAGAGCTCCACAACTAACACTACCTCACTTTTTTAGAATTTAGACCACACCGTTCCACCATTTTTTAACCCTTTGTATCAGCTCGCTAATTGGCAAATGATCTAGATGACATGAGAGCAGTATCATCCGCGGAAATAGTCTTAGAAGACGGGGAAGAAACTCTGAAACTTGTAAGCTCCGAATTGAAGTGAGGTGAGGTTGAAGTCGGAGTTGGAGTCGAAAATCTCGAAGCAGACGGTACTTAACAAATAATGTTTTGTTTCTAGCCCGAGACGTGGGATACTACGTGATCAGCTTTATTTCCATAATATAATAACTATGGAGTCAACAAAAACTATTAGGCCTTCGCTATCGGTGTTGAGATTTGTGAAAGAAATGGCTGTAAAACTGCTAAGCTAATTAGCTGTTAAGCAAATCCTAGCACGAGCTAGTGGAACACGGCTTCAGCCCTGGACCACTTCTCTCAGGGGTGTCCCTAGAGGATAGGCCACACAGCTTGAAGCCTGTAGATCTCGATAAGGAACGCGAGTTCACTACTTATCAGCTAGTCAGTAGACGACTCTTTTTTGGGCAGATCTGAGAACTCTAATAGTTATCCGAACTGGCACTAGTGTCCAGCGTGCTGAACTGATTTCCTCGGGTAGTATGGAGTGCAGACGCGCATTTTTTGTAACACTTCTACATTATCGGACATTACTCTACATTGCAATGCAACGTTACAGAGCTTAGTTCGACAACTGCTCGAAAAATTGACAGTCTCCCAAAATTCTTCTTCTCCTTCTTCTTCTTCTTCAGCGTCTGTTCCGCTTCGTAGCGTGGTCCGCTATTCTGGTGTCATGACACCACCTTTCCCTATCCAGCCTGATCAGGGTGGACACCAGCAACCTTCAACTATGTAACGAATCAGACCAGTGCTGCTTCGGACGCCCTCTAGCCCGCTTTCCTATTACCTCGAAGTTAAGGCCTATCTTGCAGACGCTGTCTTCCCTTCCACGCAGAACGCGGCCGTACCATGTCATGCGAGCTTCGCTCATCTTGTCAGCTATCGGCGCGACACCGAACTTCTGCCGAATAGCCTCGTTTCGAATGCGGTCCATGCGCGTGACTCCAGCCGTCCAGCGCAGCATCTTCGTCTCCATGACGCTGAGGCGCGTTTCAACTTCCTTGGTTGCTGGCCAACACTCAGCGCCGTACACTGCTACCGGCCGGACGACTGCTCTGTAGATCTTCGACTTCAGGTGCACTGTTATCTTCCTATCGCAGAGCACGCCAGTCAACGAGCGCCACTTGGACCAAGCTGCACTCACGCGTGAGCTCACTTCAGTCATCAGATTGCCATCGGATGCTACTGCTGATCCCAGGTACTTAAAAACCGAAGTGCGTGGGAGCTCGATGCCATTAGTCTTGATGGAGCTGGACTCAGTAAAGTCCGTCGTTAGATATTCGGTCTTCTTCAAGTTCAATCTGAGTCCAAACCGCTCCAAGCGATCACACCAAGCCTGCACCTCTCGCTCGAGTTCATCTTTATCTTCACTAGCGAGCATTACGTCATCAGCATAAAGCAAAGTCTAGGGGACTGCCTTCTGAAGATCCCGTGTAATGGCGTCCAACACGACAACAAAGAGAAGTGGGGGAGAGCAGAACCCTGGTGTACCCCGACAGAGATGAGTTCCAGCTGCAGCTTGAACTCGACTCTTTGGACAAGAGTAGAGAATTCGCACCCACTCTATGAGCTCTTCAGGAACTCCATGATGTCGCAAGGCGTACCATATCACTTCACGCGGTACGCGATCGAAACCTTCTCCAAGTCGAAAAAGGCGATATGCACTGTCTTCTGTTTTTCGCGATGCTTCTCTAACAGGAGGCGGGCGGCATGTATGACATCAATGGTGCCACAGCCAGCTACGAAGCCGCACTGATTGCTGGAAAGCTGGACGATGTCCCGAAGCGAATCGGACGGTAATTGGAGCAGTCAGCAGGACTGCCCTTCTTCTTCCAAATCGGAATCGTCGTGCCAGCACTCAGGCACTTTCTTCTCCGCCACAACCTGATTAAAGAACTTCGCCAACCAACCAGCAGGGTACCAGTGCTTGGACTTATATAAATCAGCTGCCACGTGATCGGGCTCAGTCGCCTTGCCTGGCCTCATCTTCTTCAAAGCGGCTTCAGTCTCCTCCACGGTGATCTTCTCAACGGGGCCGTGGGTTGGAGCCGTAGAAGGGATGCCTGGATGAGGAAATTCCATAGTGGAAATTTCCTCAAAGTAATCACGCCATCGCTTCAGCTCCTTTTTGTGGTCTGCCAGAAGATGGCCGCTCTCATCATTGATGCCAAAAAGCTTTTCAATAACCTCGGTTTGGCGACGGCGGCTCTTAGCAAGTAGGTACAAATACCGCTCACCATTCGAGCTTCCCGTTGACATCTCCATAATGAGTGGCTTTCGCAACAGCCACGGCTTTCTTTGCAGCTTTCTTCACCTTCTAATACTTCCGCCAGTTATCCGCTGTCTTGTTGCTGAGAAACACGTGATAGAGCGACTTCTTCTCTCGAACTTTTGCTTTCACGTCGTCTGTCCACAGCCACGTCTGCTTTTGGACCTTGCGTCGTCCAGGCGCCGTGATACGGAGCTCCAACCTTACAGCTTCACGTATCGCGTCGGCAGCCTTCTTCCAAGTTTCGTCGAAAGTTGTGACTGTCGGTAACCGCACGCGAGAAATCACAGCTGCTTCCTTCTCTCTCATTCGCCATCACTTGATTCTTGGTGCACCGCATGGCTCGACCTGCTTCTGCCTAGGAGGGGCGATCTTTACGGTGCAGATCAGCGGTCGGTGCTGTGGGGCGACCGTCTCATACGGCACGACCTTCACATCTGTGACAAGACTTCGGTCGCGATCCATCACAAGGACGAAATCTATCTGAGACTTGGAGCTCCCACCATAGTATGAGCTGAGGTGGGAGTCGCGTTCACGAAATACGGTGTTCACTATGGTGAGGTTATTCGATTACGCATATTCAAGGATACGCTCACCATCGGCGTTACGCGACCCGTAACGGAACCCACCATGACAGCTGTACCCTTCTCTCGTCGCGCCGACGTGCCCGTTAAGGTCACCAGCGACTATGATGACATCTTTTGAAGGTAACTCTGCTGTCTTCTCATCAAGCAGGCTCCAAAACTCTTCTTTGGCTTGATCGGAGCAGCCAGACTGCGGAGCATGGGTAGAGAAGAAATGATAGAGTCGCTCCTCAGCGGCGACAACGATCTTCACCACTCGATCGTCAAAGCGTTCGACGCTTACAATCGAGTCAGGAAATCGTTCGGAGACGATGACTACAACTCCACTAGTGGTCCTGGGCCTTCGACATAGAACGGCCTTGAAGCCTCGTCCTATGTCCCTTGACTTGCGGCAGGACCACCTCGTCTCCTGCACCGCACAGAAATCAACTCTTCTACGCTCCAGTGCTTCAACCAACTCGCATGAGCGGCCCGTCAACGTACCCACATTCAGCGTAGCCACGCGGGTCCTGCTTACGTTACGGGACTTTCGGACTAGCTCAGTTGCCTCCCGATGCCGTTCTCGCATCAGGGACCCTCGCATACTTCTCACGCTCGCTCTGCGAGGTCGCGTCGGCCACCGCGGACGCCGTAGCACTATCTCGATACTCATGTAACGTCATCAACCATGTGATGTGACATGAGTCTTCGTAGGCTGGCCTGTCACAAGGGCCTGTCGCCTGCATTCGAGTGTCCGTGATTGGCTCGGCTTGCAAAAGCAAGCAGTTTCCAGTGGCACCACGTGGAGGAACGGACATCGCCACCTGCCAGTCTCCCAAAGTTGAGGCGTACAATTTTGCTGTAGCGCAAGTATGTTCTGATAAAGCCAAGCTAGGTACTGAAGTGTCACAGACTCAACCGTTGCGAAATTAAACCAAGACATTTCCAGGACACGACGCATTGCAGACGTTCAACTACCAACAAGTGGAAAGACACAACAGCCGTTTTAGAGTAGCTAATCATGCCACTGTTTGAATCTCCAAACAACTAGAATTGGTGAAGAACGTTTCTAACTAACTCCTCTGTGGTTTGATGCGACACGCATTCCATTTCTTGCGGACACACCGGAGGCACTCTGAATCCACATTTTGCCTACGAAAAGAAGAGTTCTGGACAACCTACAAACAATTAATTGATCCCCCTCCCGGATACCTCTGGAACCACTCCGCGGACCCGAGGGGCCTTTCTGACCATGCCGGAGGCAGAACAATGAACAACAGGGAAAAGCTGGAAACCCTCTGTCCTCTTGCATGCGGATTGGTGAAAAAGCATGATGTAGGTAGAACAACTGTTAAAAGGGAACGCATGCCAAAGTGATGTAATAGCGCTCGCGCTCAACGCGCGTGCCGTGCTTGAGATGCTTTCCAGTCGCTCAGAAATAATATTTTGAGAGCTGGACTGTGTTAATGAAACCGTAACAGCAGTGATTCTACATTTTGCCCAAGGCTGAAGTCATTTATAGAAGACTCATATTTTGTTGCGATCAAAACTCTTGCGCCAGGAGTGGCTCGAACCCGCGCTTTCTTCATTCCGGGCAGCAATGCTATTCCTTGCAGAGTAATAGAAACGATACTGCAAAAGGCTGACCTTGAACTATAAGGAAAGGCTGATCAACAATCTTCGAACAGGGTCACTAGTCGAGCCATCCCAGCGACCAACGCCCTTCAGATGTTCACATATGGGTGCGATTATGATGGAAGGCACAGTCTAATCTAAGCAGAGCAGCGGAAGAGCACAACAGCATTGCAAGTATGTTGATTTCTGTTCCAAACTGAATGTAATCTCGAAGCTGGATGTCACTAATGCAACACCGGATTTAGCTCAAATGGTGGCTGTGCAATGCCAAAAGATATAGTGCGGAAGGAAAGAAAAATGAACTTTTGCTCCTTTTTTAGTCATTCCAGCATTTGAACGTGCTATTCCAACCACCTGTATCAACCTGTGTTTGTTTTCGCTGGTCAAGTTGTTCAGCTTCCATGTACTCTCGTGATCTGGAACAAATCCACTTTTGGCCTTCCATCTATTAGGGGGGGGGGGGCCAAAAGTAATGAGACACCCCATGCCGTGTCCATATATCTCGTGGCTGGAGTCTGGATTCGTACTTGTTGTATTTGTATGTTTGTATGCTACTTACTGAAGCCCATCTGAAAAGTTACCATTTCCGCCCTTTCCAGAAGCATGCCAAAAACCCCAGCCTGTCTCATGCCGAAACCCCAGTCTGACGAGTCGACCTGTGTCGCGCAAATCTCCCCCAATTCCCAACCCCGAGCAGCCTGGGCTCAATATTCACGCAAGATGAGAAGTATGTCTTCTACCTTAACCCTGCCATGCAGCGAGTCTGGGTGAGGCCTAGTGAATTGTTACCGACCTTCGTTCGGCGAGATGTTCACGGCGAGAAGCGTCTTTGGAGCTTTTGGGTCTGCGCCCATGGATCGGTTGACCGGAGGCTGTTTCCCAAGAGCACTGCGATGAACTCCAAGGCCATGGTGAACGAAATAGAAGAGATGGGCCGGCGACTCGCTCTTATTCATTCGCAGCGCTTCAAGAAGGTTCTCCTCTTCGACAACGCCGCACCCCATCGGGAACAAGTAAGCACGGATAAGCTTGGCCAGCTGGGCTACGTTCACGTGCCTCACCCACCGTATTCGCTGGACATCTCTCCATGCAACTACCACTACTACTTGAGCCTACAGGACTTCCTAGTCGGAAGGGACACAAGAACCCAAGCAGTACTTGACAACCATATCGAGCAGTTGATCAACACCAGGCTCAAGCAGTTCTGGAAGGATAGGATCAGGAAGTTGGCAGAGCGATGGCAGCAAGGTCCTTGCCCTTAATGGCAAATACACTCCTCAGCATCGTTAAGTTGTAATTGAGTTATAGGGAGATAAAGATTTTTTTCATTTTGTCTCATTACTTTTGGCCCCCCCCCCCTAATAGGATACGAGGATGCAAGATTGTGATTGGAAGACGTTTCTTCAAATTTCGCTTTCAAGGTTCATTACAATAATAGGGCTCTGTGAGAAACTGAACAGCTTAGACAAGGTTCGCCAGTCGATGCCTAACCACATTTGTCAAGCGACAATAGACTTGAAATATGCCGAGCAAGACGCTTTGCTATGCCTAAAATTAAAAACCCTTTTTAATGCAAACTATTACATTAGTACGACGAGCAGATTGGATTGTTAAAGCTGATTTCGATTCTCTTTTTATGGTAGGAAGATCAAAAGCGCGAAAAGTCTGATTAACTCCTTAACGCTTCGGACCACCAACCGGTTATATTATTCGAAAAACGGTGCCTGCATAGTTGTTTCCCTTGAACCATCTACTATCTTCGAAACTACTGGCCAGACTCGACCAGAAGTTGAAAACTCTGTCATTGCTCTAACGAAGAAATGGAAGCAAATATGGACACACTACGCCGCCTTGCCATCATCAGTTGAGAGAATTCGAATTTACAACTTGCGGAGTTTAGAAGAAATCATGATTTACAAGTTACTAAATGGTATTCTACGCCTTTCTTCTCAAGAGTTTTATTCAGTTTCTTTCTCTAAGACACGGTCTCGGCAGTGGAAAATTCAGATTCCAGAACGCAGTAAGCAAGTAAGAAAGTAACGCCTTCGTTCTCCACTTCTCCAGCTAGCACTGAATTTCCGAGATTCGCTAAAAAACCAATTTGCCAAACCTACTAATTCAATACAAAAGACTGGTCGACCAATATCTGCAGAAAGCTCCTTAGTTGCCCTAATCCTCATAGACAGTCTGTTTTGTTTTATGAAAAATCCAGTGGAGGTATATGTATCTACTGACCCTGTAAACACTTTCCAAAACGAATACAGAAATCGCGTACAACCCTTCTTCACTAGAAGCGCGAAAGGAAACAGTCGAAACTGCCTCTGAGCGTGCTCCACAACCTGTTCACGAGAAATGTGCTTGCACGCATATTAACGACATCGGACAAAGCCAAACCTGTGGAGCAGGCTGGATTCCGCAAGGGATTCAGCTGCATGGATCACTTCCATGCGATCTCGAGGATTTATGAGGTTTTCCAGCAATAGCGTCTGTCCACTAAAAGAAGGCATTCGCCAACGATGAAACGAACGCCATTCTGTTTTCGCTCATCGAGTTAGGAGCGGAGTCGCCCTGCCCGAGAACACTAGCCCAGTTCTGTGACGAAATCAAGATGATTTTGAAACTGTTACACATCCTTCCTACCAATACCACTGCGAGAGATGGTGGAAGCCCAAGGATGTTCACCGCAGTGTTGCAACGCATAGTGAAGTGGCTCGAATAGAACATGAAGAACAACCACGTGGATGGAAGTTTCCTCTCAATCTTCATTTTGCTAACGCATACATAAGCACTTCTCTCTAGTTGTACTGCTGAAGAGGGTAGGCTTGATGAAATAAGCGAAACAAAGAAATGGACAAGTCTGTGAATCAAGCGGAGCAAGGCGCAGTTTATTAATCCACTGCGTGGGCGATGTGAACTGGAAGGCTCTCGACTCACTGAGACGTCCTACGTGTACCTCGGACCTTCTTGACGTGAGTAACGATATGAAAGGCGAGCTGGATAGATGAGGAAGACCCGGTTTCGGACTTCTCAAGGAAGCTACGGACAATCTGACGGCACCAGATTTCTTAGCAAACCTATTCGACTGGATTGTTCCCCGTGTACTCTGTTACGCGACGTAAACATGGATCTATACTGTGACCACGTAAAGACGCTAAAGACCACACTAAGCATCGACTTCGAATGTACAGCTGGGCTTAACACCAAGCCAGACTTCGCTAACTTGGGACTAGTGTCTCCCCTTGTGACCCAGGGCATGTGTAGGTCAGCCACGCCATGAGAGGACAGGATGAACGAGGACAAAAAAAGTACGGTGGTTGGTTCCGGAGCGCCAAGTATTCTCGTGGGAGATCTCAAGCACGGTGTGCCGATACATCCGGCATACGGCTGGCCCAGCTGGCATCTCAGTTTTTAATGAACAAGCCTATCGTCAATTGGAAGAGCTTCCTGGGTGACGATGGCGAAACAATGAAACGGGTGGAAGCTGAACCCTCCCAAACAGTTCGTGGGATCGAGGAGGAGCTAGACGTCGGTAAAACTGCGGTTGTGGATTACTTGAAACGCCTTGGGATGGTGAAAAAGCTCGAAAAGTGGGCGCCCAGGAGTTGCGTGAGCGGCAAAAATTGTCACGTTTAGAGATTTGTTCTTCTCCACCTTTCGCCACAAAATTGACCCTTTTTGGATAGAATCATCACTTGTATGAAAAGTGGATTCTGCATGATAAAAGAAAACGTTCCGGACAGTGGTTGGACGCCGACGAACCCCTAGGCATTGTCTAAAAGTGAACCTCCACCAAAGAACGTAATGGTCACTGTGTAGCGGTCCGCGCCCGGTGGGATCCATTGCGACTTTTTGGCGCCAGACCAAGCGATCACAGCAGAGTCCTACTGTAAGGAAATCGACGAAATGCACCGAAAATTACGTCAACTTCAGCCAGCATTGGTCAGCGGAAGAGACTTGATTCGTTTGCACGATAACGCCCGCCCACACGCATCACAGATCACTATTCGAAAATTGAACGAATTAACGGTTGAAGTTCTGCACCACTCGCCATATTCTCCAGACCTCTCTCCAACCGACTACCTCATTTTCAAACACTTTCAAAACTTTCTCACTGGTAAAACCTTCACCAAGCCAAAACAGCGTTCGTGGTTTTTGACGAATCTCGACCACCTATTTTTTTTGCTGATGGAATAAGTCTACTGGTGGCCCATTGGCAAAAGTGTGATGAGCCGAGCGGTGCTTATTTCGACTGAATCAGATAAGGTTTGAGAAAGCTATGGTAGTTCAGGGTGAAGCACTCAAAACGTTAAGAACTTTCCGGACAACCTAATAAATGGTGGCAGCATCATTCGCCGTCTCCCACTGCCCTTCACGTTTCCAACAGAGAATGCTAAAGCGATATTGTGTCCTTGTTGCTATGCTTGCGAGTTTATTGGGTGAATCTTTAGTCTAATCTTCACACCGATCGCAATATCGTCTTCCGAGTAAGGACGATCCACTGCTACGATTACGTCATTGCGCTACCATTTGATGTAGTTCAACCAGCATCGGATAAAGTGAGGTTATGTGGTTCACTGTTGAAAGCAGCAGAGTCAAAGAAAGGCTGAGACCGAAAATTGACAAAGATTAAGCAATCACCGCAACAAAACAAGAATTATTCAACACCATCATGTAGACTCCTGAACGACCCGAGCAGGTGAACTGAAAAACAAGACTAGAAGTTGCGAAGCAAGCGAGCTAGCAATCCTCTATGGAGTGGTTATTCCTGAAAATTGACGTGAGAAGCCCAAGAGCCTAACAAGCAGCGCATCCGTCCAGTGTGATGGGCGGAGCGGAGGTGGCTTAGCGGACCCACGGCAGATTTGCGTCCTCGACGACTACTGCGTGAGGCCTTGAGCCGAAGGAAGAATAGGGTTGCGGAAAGCAGAGTACCAATGATGTTTTCCCAGCATTTATAAGAATGGATGCGATACATTCACCACTTTCTGACCCCCGCAGAGCAGCGGGATAATATGATTGGATGCGAACTGGAAGCTTTTCATGGTCAGAATGGATCAGCATGACTGAGTATGGATGGACGTTTCGACGCTTCGTACCTCTGAAGCGATAAACTCCCGACGAAGCGTTTGAAAATGCTCGCAATTTCGTTTCTCAATTTTTCACATTTGTTATGGCGCAGCGCAAAGCAAAAAGATGAATCGGCGACACGACACGGTGGGATGGTCGTCAATCTTCTCGATTCGTTTTGGAGGAAAAACAAAGCGATGAATCCTCGTGAACCTTTGCTCAGCACCTTTTTTCGAACTCCACATAGACAACGAAACGAGAGTAAATTTTGTCGCTGCCTACATGCGTAGTGCACAACAACTTGTGATTTCTGAGCTTTTGCAGTTTATGAAACCTCTGGTCGTCAGTCGTTGAGTTTAATCCTTCTTAAAGCAGACCTGTTCTTAGAAGCCGGCCTTTCATTTGAAATTGTAATGGCTGAGACCCTCGGCCGTCTCCAAGGATCTCATCGTGGGGCACATGGGGCCTACTCCAATATAGGCGGCGAGAGAGGAGCTGCTGGCACTCGCCCAGCTCTGGCCTGGTCTCGATTCAGTGTCGAGGCCTAGTCGTAATCTTTCCTCGATCTTTGTCTGCATTGCTTTCAGACTTGCTTGCAACGGATGAGACGCCGATCATTCAATATGATGGTAACTGCTCATTCGGTTGAACGAAAATACAATTGCCATCGTTAACAGGTAAGTAAGAGGGCAGTCTCTAATCTGAGGAGTAACATACACAAGCACCGACTGTTATGTTACGAGAGTTCTTGGGAAGTCGGGAAGTTTTCCAGGGTCGCTTTATGCAATCGTGTGGGGAAGGAACAGATGTGGGAAAGGATGGGGTATACCCAATTACTGCCGAAAAGTAGCCGTGGTGTTTGTATTGCATCCGATCGTGACATTCGGAAGTTTATGATCTTTTGGCTCTACAGAATGGAAATGGTTTCCGATGCATTTAAGTACTGTAGCTGTATAGTTCCGTATAATTACTGACGAATAATGAACCTTTCAATCTCAAGACCTCACCTGTCACCTGTCGTCCCGTTGATCATCGACTTGCTCGAGCGGGCGCCAGCAGCGTCTCCATTCGTCCCTGTCGCGTGCCAGAGTGGTCCAATGGATCCTCCTCGCTCGAGGGACACGAAGAGCGTCATATCGGTCGTTCAAGGCTTTCACGAAGAAGTCCGACCAACGCGTTGGTGGGCGTCCTGGTGTTCTCTTGACGTCCTGCGGAATCCAGTCGGTAACGGCTCTCGTCCAGCGAGTGTCTGCGAATCGCATTACGTGGCCGGCCCACCTAATTTTCGACGACTTGGCCCATGCGACAGCGTCTCTGATCTTCGAACGTCGGCGAAGCTCGGAACTCCAGAGGCCTTCTCTCACTTGCGTGAGTCGTGTCGAGCATCGTCCTCTCGATTCCACGCTGCGCGACGCTGATCGCGTGTTCATCCTGCTTTCGTATAGCCCAGGTCTCTGAGGCGTATGTTAGGGCAGGAAGAACAGTGGAGTCGAATAGGTGGGCACGGAGTCGGACGTTCTTCGTTTTCTTCACGACTTCTTCGACGCTTTTGAAAGCTCCCCAAGCCGCTCGTTTCCTGCTGCTCAGCTCTGGTGCTAGGTCGTTGGTCATGTTGACTTCGCGACCCAGATACACATAGCTGGAGCACTCGGAGATGTTCGTTCCGTTGAGCGAGAATGGGGCATCAGAAACCCATCCGTTCTTCATGAACATCGTCTTCGTAAGATTCAGCTGCAGTCCAACGCTTCCACATACACGATCGAAGTCGGCCAGCATTCGTTCCGCCTGACTGATGCTCGGGGTTATGAGCACGATGTCGTTAGCGAAGCGAAGATGGTGCAGTTGCCGGCCGTCGACCTTCACTCCCACTCTGACGCCACGGGACTTGTTGGGCCGTAGGTTCCGCCCCCTTCCGAAAGTGCCGTCGCTCGGCAGAATATGCTGCCGGACCGCCCCTCGATCGCGATTGGTCAGTGGGGAGGAGGCGTGGCGGAGCAGGAATTGCAGGACGTCCTGCCGAGTTACGGCACTGTCGCGAAATGACTGGCCGAACCGACAGGTACAGCCGAGGTACTCCGGAGGTACGGCGCAAGTACTGCACTAGTGCTCGCTCCTCCCGTCGGCGCCAGCCATTGGTTGGACACGCCCTACAGCCCAACAACTGCCAGAGGGGTGCTGCCAAGGTACTGCCGGTTTTGGAAACCAGCTGCCCAAGTACTGCCCCAGGTACGGCCCAAGAACTGCCGCGCACATGGGTCCCGCCCCGATTTCCTCATGTGTAAGCACAGTAACCTGAGGTGACGCAATGGGTCTCGTGATGGTGTGAGCGGTCGTTCCGACTGGCGCGAGGGTTGCTCCACTTCGTTTGAGTTCGCTTTTTGTTTGTTGATGATTTGCGTCGGTTTTCTTCGGTATCTCTCGATGATTGGCGTCGATCGCGTTGCTGTTCGCTTCTGTTCGAAAGCTTTAACTCGTTTAACCTTTTTTTTCAGGTGGACGAGTCGTTGCAGAGCGAGGCGGTCATCGGTGTCGGACGCAAGCTTTCGGAGAGCGGTGAGTTAGTGGATTAAGTGTTAGTGTTTTGAAATGCATTTTCGCTTGCAGTGCATGGGTTTATGGGCGCTAAGGGGCTGGGGGAAGTGGCTGGGGGGGGGGGGGGTAGTTTGAATTTGAACCGTATTTTCTGTTCTGCACTGCACACAATCACACAATTGAAAGTTGTCCACAGGAGTGGACTTGGGTTTATGTTTGCTTCCTTATTCGATCTCGTTTAACCTTTATTTTTCAGGTGAACGAGTCATCGCAGTCAGCTGGTCAGCGGAGGTCGGAGGGCAGCTGTCCAAGTTTGGTGAGTCAGTGCACTTTCGCGGGGGATTGCGAAATCCAGTGTACTTTCGCGGGGGTTGTGCAATCCCCTTTGGGTTTCATTTTGCTTCTCGACTGTTCTCGTCCTTCGCGTTTTGTGTCGGTGTTCTTTGCTGTGCCGTACGGTTATCGTCTGTTAACCGAAGTTGTTTAACCTTTCTTTCTTTTTCAGGTGAACGAGTCGTTCCAGAGCGACGTTTTCATCGGCGTCGGAGGACAGCATCGAAGTTAGGTGCGTTAGTGGATTTTCTCTCAGTGATTAGAAATGTGGTTTTAAAAATGTATTTAGAGTTTTGTAAGCAGCAGCTGCTTACATAACCCTAAATACATTTTTACTTGCAGTGCATGGGTTTGTGGGCGCTAAGGGGCTGGGGAAGGGGCTGGGGGGGGGGGTTTAGTTTGAATTTGAATCGTATTGTTCGTCTTGCACTGCACACAATTGAAAGCTGTCCACAGGAGTGAACTTGGATTTTCGTTATTCGATCTCCTTTAACCTGTCTTTTTCAGGTGAAGGAGTCAAGTCGTTGCAGCCTAGAGCCAGCTGTTCCTCGGCGTCGGAGGGCAGCCGTCCAAGTTTGGAGCGTTGGAATCGGAGGACAGCCATCAAGTTCGGGTGAGTTAATAGAATATGCTTTGTTTTAGTATGAAATGTTTTATTAATGTGAAGTGTATTTTATTTAAATGTATGTAGGGCTTACGTCTATTCTATTTGCAGTACATACATTTTTTTGCGCTTAGCGGCTCGGGAGGGGGCACTGTGGTATACAGTATTATAAAAATCCGACTCCTGACTTTGACACCGTAACCTGGCCGGCCCCTGCGTGCGCGGTTTCGAGCGCGGCACGGCAGATTTGAAACGGGCGCGAATTCTGTTTCCATACTTGGTTCAAGTGTGAATGATGAGCTCATGGTCGTGGTGAACGAGTCTCCAAGAACGATAACAGCTTACGAATCTAAGCATGATACGGCCTACGAAATCTGGAGGGACTGAGACCGACCACACCACGCTAAGGCCGGTTGCACTGACACGTCTAGGAGGATACACTGAAGCCGTTGCGACCAATTATAGGAGGGAAATATCTTTCAAGAAGTGAAGGAGCACGGCTCATATCCTCCAAGCAGATAACTTCTCTAAACACACTTCAGAGCTGTCCAAAAAAACGACCACAACTCTCTGTATACCGACTTCTTCAGGGTGTATCTCGTCCAAGTAGGTTACCCTAAAAAGGGCTGAAAATGAAAAATAAATGCACATGTGACCACCTAACATCTTCAGGCTTGCGAACCACCGTCTGTAATCCAACACTACACTTATAGAACTACGGGCCGCTATATAAGAAGTAATGAACTCAGAAACATTCCGCAAAATGTGGTCGGACCCCTCATAGGTGTGTTTTTGACATCACATCACTTTGAGTTATAAGCCTGAGTCCCCTTATCCGAAACCCGACTTCATCTTTCGTCAGGCTGTTGCTTGGATGGTATGGGACTCGGAGCGGAGCTAGATTTGAATGTCGAGGACATTATGCGATCCCCCACAAGGTAGTCTTTCTAGTAAAATCAACTAGAGGGAATCTGCTCACCAGTTATACGAACTTTTATTATAAATTCAGCTTCTGGAAGGGATTGGGAAAGAACAATGAATCAAGGAAAAAAGCCTTCGAGATTCGAAAGAAGCAACGTGCAAACTGGGCGACCTACTATAGGACCGCACTATCGCGGGCCATGTAAGTTGGGGCAGTTGAAATTAGATTGCTCAAACAGTTGAATGAACTTAAGCAGTATATGTTTAAGGGCCGACATACGTCAATACGTCGTCAAACATGGCGTTCTAACACCACGCCCTGTAAGTATAATTAATATTACTGCCGCTTATACTGCCTGCTAAGTAACTGATTTTCCTAAGTAACTTACTTACAGAAACACTATAACCTCGAAATAGAGGTCCCTACCACAAGTGCGACCAATTCGGATGGCGAAGACGATCCTATGCCGCAGTAACGACCGCAACAAACACTAACAGAAGCTCCTGATACTCACTTTTTGCAATATTTCTACTTTTGAAGATCTGAATTTTTGTTAAAATCGTTGTAGTATTTGCTTTGCTGTACGAATGTAGTAAAGTTGGTGTAAATAAATTTGTATAACTCCGCCATGTTCTTATCACAGAAGCATTTTCATCAATGTAACGCTAAACCGAACCTGCGCGCACCCTTCAGTACTTGAGCACTACCCTCACTCGTACTAGTACCTCCACCATTGGTAGTACTCCCACTACTACTCGTGCTCCTAACAGTACTCTCAGCACCAACTCCCACTACTTCTAGTTTTTCCACTGTTTTCTACTACTTTAACTTCTGCTCCACCGACCACTTCTCGAACTTATAACTTATATCGAGTTCTAAGTCCGAGAAGTGGTCGGTGGAGCAGAAGTTAAAGTAGTAGAAAACAGTGGAAAAACTAGAAGTAGTGGGAGTTGGTGCTGAGAGTACTGTTAGGAGCACGAGTAGTAGTGGGAGTACTACCAATGGTGGAGGTACTAGTACGAGTGAGGGTAGTGCTCAAGTACTGAAGGGTGCGCGCAGGTTCGGTTCTCGTATTTGCGCAGCACGTGCTGCGGGGTACATGGAAGGGTATCCCTTCAAAGTAAGCAGGATGTGCTCCCCAGCTCCGCCAGGATGTCCTGCTGAAATCTGCAGAATGTCCTGCCCAGCTCCCGCAATGTCCTGCCCAGCTCCCGCAATGTCCTGCCGAGCTGCGAGACTACGTCCTGCCTCAAAGAGGATGACCGGATGACCGAGATGACCAAGGTGCTGATAGCTCGGCAGGTGGTTCCGCCCACTTTTGCAATTGTTGGGCCGTGTCCCGGAGATAAGAACGCCCCATCGACGGCCCAACAAGTCCCGTGGCGTCAGAGCATGTCTTCCCATTCTAGTTCGCGCATGACGTTTTCGAGGGTGGCGCTGAAGAGCTTCGGGGATATGGTATCCCCTTGTCGAACCCCTCTCTTCACGTCAAAGACGACGCCGTTGTAGAATGGTGAGATCTTGGTCGTGAATCCACTGTACAACTCTCGAAGGACTCTGATGTACTGAGTAGGAACGCCCTGGGTGAGCAGGGCTTCCATGACCGCTTCAGTCTCGACGGAGTCGAATGCCTTCTTCAGGTCAATGAACGTAAGGCACAGCGGCAGCTTGTACTCTCGCGACACTTCGATGAGCTTCGTAATGGTGTGTATGTGGTCGATCCTGCTGAATCCTCTCCGAAATCCTGCTTGTTCGCATGGCTGTCCTTCGTCCAGCGTTCTACTAATCCTATTCAGGATGACTCGAGTGAACAGCTTGTAGACTACGGACAACAGGCAGATCGGGCGATAGGTGCCAATTTCGTGCACGTCTCCCTTCTTGTACAGCAAGACGGTCCTGCTCGTCTTCCACTGAGATGGAACCTTGCATTCGGACAGGTAGCGTGTGAAGAGCCGCGCCAAGGTGTTGATAAGCGCTGGCGGGAGGTTCTTCAGGTGTTCAGCTCTGATCCTGTCAGGACCGGGTGCTGTACGTTTCTTCACCGACGAGATGGCGTGTCGGATCTCGGAAGGGAGAACAGAGGGAACGACGTATCCTCCTGCGGAAGATGGCGTAGGGGCAGGTGGACGTATCTATCGAAGAGATCGGAGTAGAAGTCGTGGATGACTTTCTCCATGATCCTTCTGGAAGAGGTGACGGTTCCGTCAGGACGTCGGAGAGCGGTCATCTTGGTCTTGAAGTTGGCGAAGTTCCGGCGGGCATTGCGGATGCTCAGCCCTGCCTCTGCTGCTTCAGCCAACACTTCCGCCCTTCTCTCCTTCAGATCTTCCTTTATCGCCGCTCTGCATAGCTTTGCAAGCTCGGACGTCAGTTGATAGTTGCCTGACGCTCGTGCTGCTCCACGCTGGCGTATCAGCTCGAGAGTTTCCGGAGACAGGCGTCTCTTGGTGGTCTTCAAGCTCTCGGCTCCCTTAGCACTATCGTGGAGATGGTGCACGAAGCGATCGTATTCCTCGTCGACGTTGTCCATGACGGCATCTTCCCAAAGGCCGGCAAGAGAGGTGTAGAGATCCCAGTTGATGGTCGTTCTGGGACTCCTCTTCTTGAACTTCGCGGCCTTCTCTCCTTGACGCGAAGAGCGGAACCTCGCGCGAAGGAGGCGGTGGTCCGATCCCGTGTAGAACTTGGGGACAATGGAGACATCGGTCAGGCAATACTTGCGATTGAAGATGATGTGGTCGATCTCGTTGTGGAACTGGACACCGGGGGATTCCCAGGTCCATCGTAGGGAGGGAGGCTTCTGGAACTGCGAGTTTCCATGGATGGTCTTGGTCGACATGATAAACTCAGACAGCCTTTCACCTTGCTCGTTCCACTCCAAACCGTGGGTTCCGATGTGAAGTTCTTCCGGCGACCTTCGTGGCCCGATCTTGGCGTTGAAGTCGCCGACGATCACCTTGTAGAAGGTGTGATCTTCCTTATAGAACTTCTCCAGCTCCACGTAGAAGGCCTCGACGTCTTCGTCGTCGTAGTCGGATGTTGGGGCATACGCGACGAACACAGTCAAGGCTGGCACGGAGCCACATCGCTTCAGTCGCAGACGTCCGATTCGGCTTGTCAGAGACTCGTACGAATCGATGTTCATGGCCAAGTGCGTGTTGACGAGGACACCAACGCCGCCTACTCCCCTGCTGTCGCATGTTCCGAGGAACAGTTCTTCTCCGGAGTCGTAGGCGGCGTGTAAGGGGTGGTGTCTTCTCGTCTCGGTCAGTCCGATGACGTCGTACTTGATCTTCCTGGCTTGCATCATCAGGTCCTCGACGGATGCTTCCGACGCAAGCGTGCGGGCGTTGTAAGTACAGATCGTCATCCTAGTCCTTCTCAGTTTGCGCAGCCTGGTTAGGCCCTGAGATTTTAGCAGCCTCTCCGTACTCGTCCTTCCCATCGCTGCAGAAATGGGGGCTCTTTCGGGGTCAGGGGAATGAGGCCCTTTAGTGCTGCTGTGTTTGACTGGAATACAACACGGGTAGCTAGTCAGGCTCTGTCGTGCGGGCGGGGTACTCCGGGCAGCCAGCCAGACTGCCCGAAGGGACGGGGCGAGACTTAAGGCGGCCTCGAATCGCCTTACATGTACTCCCAGTCTACCGAGTGCAAGCTTTTGGCCGAGCCGGCACAGTTACAATCCGCACAGTCACGGACACATCCACGCACACAGTGCACGAACATGCCGCTCCCACGCACAAGGAACGCATCGACCCGACACAGCAGGAGCAAGGAGTCCATCCCCTGCATCCCACCTGCGTCTCTGGGCAGTACACGGTCGCATTTGGTTCGCGTTTAATTCCCCTATCCACCACCCGGGGACGCGCCACGTGGCCCTACGACAAGCGGCCCGAGATCCCTCTTGACAAGAGAGCCCGAAGGCTCTCTATCGAGGGAGATCCGTGGAATGCCACTACACCCAGTTTTTTGTTAATTGTGCCTTTGAATATCTTAAAAGCGACCGGCATAGCACTGTTCTCAAAGTCGAATACGGCGTCTTCTTCGAGCTGGACGCTTCATTTCGGGTTATTCTTCAGCGCCTTCGCTACCCTCAAATCCTGCAAAAGTGAGAAACATTTACAATACTATCCGCCCAAGCACCCGAGCACAATTTCGTCATGCAGAGTACTTCCTAATCGTCTCTTGCGTTTATTTGCCTTTGGAATAGTACCCTGAATGATGAAATGGTGCGCGATGGGAGGGGGAGGGGAGTAGTACTGGTAATGTTTCGCTATCCGTAACTTTCCTAGGCTCTGAAAAACGTAAAGGCGCCGAAGCGTAGGCTGAGGTAAAGTGCCTAACATTGTTCGTAAACCTGCTCGAAGGAGACGTCGCATTTGTCCAAGTAAGCATACCAAAATTTATGGAAAGCTGAGCCAGTACGATTTTTGAACAACCTCATATAGGCTGCTGTACTCCATTCACAAAAGAAACGAGCCTCACATGCATGTTAAGCTCTAATAATAAACAGGTATAACCGAGTTAAAGATGACCTGCTAGTAACGAAACCCTTCGCCTCAATTGCACAAGAGTTCTTGTTTTGCAAACCATTACAAGATCAAACATTTGTCAACGTTTAGCCAGTGTCAGAAAGTCTAGCTCAGTGTTTCTTGACTTCTAACAATAAGACAGAGTGTTCCGATTCGAACACCCTGGTTACCAAATGGAGAGTTCATTAATGAAACTATTTGGACGTATCCAGTCCATCGTCATCAATAATTTAATGGACAATTGAAAACAACACACCATAATATCCGTGGCTACGAGCAGGCTTCGAAAAATCGCGAAAGAAGGAATTAAGCGGAATCCAAAACGAAGCATGAGAAAGATGGCACCCGAACTCAGCGTATCGGCTACGACAATGAGGCGAGTTGTTAAGGATGAGCTTGGACTATACCCCTACAAGTTCCGTCAACTGCACGGGCTGACACCTGCACAGATGATGAAGATGTGGTGAAGATGCGAAGGGAAGAATTGTTCACGGAAACTCTCATGCAGCTTCCCTGATGGTTTGGGCCGGAGTTGCACAACAGAACGGACACCATTGGTTTTTGTTGAAAACGGGCCAAGATCAGCACCGATGTCTACCTGGACGACATTTCGAAGAAGGACTTGCTTCCCTGGGCTCAAGGACACTTTGGAAGTGCAACATGGACCTTTCAACAGGACGGCGCACCCGCTCTTAAGTAAAGGAAGACTCAGGAATGGTGCGCGAGGTTTCCTGATAAATTCCGCATTTATAATTAAACAGGATTTCGCTTTTTATTGAGTGAACATATTTATGGCGCACCCTGTAAACTCTAGAAGGAAACGTGAGATTTTTCTGCGCCTCAATCGACCCAATCGGCTCTATAATTCTCTGAATCAATGTTTGCACCACAGCCAGAGAACTCTTATGTAAAACCCACAAATTAATTGTACCAGTTTGTTCACTGACACCATAATTTACAGATTTGCGGAGATGTCCTGCAACAGAGTTTCACAGACTACTTCCCCTTCCGCTTTTGATATCACAAGAGGTTTGTGCTGAACACATGCTTGGCTAGGCTGGCAAAAAGAATACATCGAAACTGCTTTCGTTGAAAGAAATTTCCAAAGTTGAATATGCGTAAGGAGAAAGACTCCTGTCATGCGAGAAACAAGCTCAAATTTTTAAATGATTTTGCGTGCGACGTTGGAGAAATTCTGATCCCTGCCCTTACTTCTATGCTGCTGACATCGACCCATTCATAGGAGAGTGAGACTGCTCTATAGTAGTCTCCATTTTATTGAATACGAGAGAAACCTTCAAGCCAAATTACAAAGATATCCAGTTTATAATTGAAAATGTGGCGGCAGCTTCAAATTAGAGCAAAGAAATCATAGAACGCCGATGAGGAACGCCGAGAATGACAAGGAAAACGGATTTGGTGGTAGGCAGTTTTATACGGAACTTTGCCCTACAGGAAGTAGTTATGTATTGTGTAAAATGCTTCATCTCTTTTCATTTATGCATTATGATAAGAGCAATCATTTTAGGAACTTTTGACAAATCGAAGAGTAACCAGAGTTCGTCTTACGAATTGACGTAATTTTACCCGTTTCTCGGAGTACTGATCAAGTTTCAAGTTCATTGTAACTGAACTGTCTGCTTATAATATTTCAAAACACAAACAAAAACACAAAAACCATTGGATGCAGATATTATTCTGCCAGTACTCTTGGAGCTTCATTTCAATGGGGTGTCAAATCCCTACGCAGGATGCATCGACTATAAATGTTCCCGGACGTAACATCAATACTGTCACGAAGAGTAGGAATAATATTCGCAAAAAATCCTTGTAATATAGGTGGTACCGAAAAACTTCTCGGAACAGAGAGAACGGAATAAATAAATAAATAAATAAATAAATAAATAAATAAATAAATAAATAAATAAACTTAGCAAATTCGATAACATGTATGTTGCTGTGGGAAATACGACCGTTTCTCCAAGTCCATACAAATCGGGGCCGTTGAATAGATTATTTGGTTTGCAATTCCTTACGCAGGAAACTTTATATCCGGATATACACGGATCAGGATCTGCTATCATTCGAAACCTAGACAAATTCTACGTTCGGTAATTCTTGTGCGAACTGCACTTCATACATAGCACAACTGCGCTTGCGCAATAGCTTCGCTTGTCGTGCCAGCTTGGAGTTTCTAAGCTAAGCAAATGAAATCACATTTCTACAGAAATCCGCGAGTTTAAGACGACTGTCGTCACCTACGGTAGAAATGTAGTTTTCTTTTCCACCATTGCATTCTACTTCCCTTATTTGGTTTTGTTTGCCTTCATATTTCTACCACCTTAGTTATTCAGTTCACTACCATACATGTACCTTTGAGTCTTTCACTACTGTGTTCTTGCTTGTGTTCACACCGGACTTTAGCATGAGCATGTGCATGTGGTTTCAAATGAAACAGATAAAGCTGCTCATTATTAGTTCGCTTACGTGTTACATTTGATAAAACAATCCCGTTTGAAAAGCGAAAGAAAATGTTTTTATTTGGCAGCTCTTGTGTGTAATAGACAAATTTTTAGAAAATCTAGAGCATAATTTAGATGTGTTCTGTTAATGTCCGACATTTGAGACAAAGTGTTGCCAACTCAAGGGCAGTTCGTGTGCAATGCATACACTAGTTGGCACCATGAGGTTGTGTAAAAAAGCCCACTGCTTCTTTGCTCTCAGCAGTACTCCATCTGCTAGCAAGCTTGCCGCTCAATGGCGCTACACCTTTAATATATCCAGCTTCCAAGTAATCAGTTCCTCATTTCCATGGGTGTGCGTAATTATGGTTTAGGATTCTACGATTTACGATTTATGACACTCGGGTCATAAATCGTAAATTATCGTAAATATTATCGATCGACGGGCAACTCACATCCAAATGATGTTTAGCCCGAGTATGTCGGAAGGATGAGCCCACTCTTCTTTCTCTATTAGCCCGTTACCACTTCGTTTTAGCGTAGTTTTTGTTATGTTCTGATGTGGAACAATGCGGAGCGGTTTCGAGTTTAACTTAACTTTACTGAAACTTTTAGTGATACATCTTAGCAAGTTGTGGCCGAGTCTTGTCGTGAAGAATGTAAACATTCCTTCGACGTGGTCATTTTCCCTGCCTCTCCTCACTCAAATTGTGGAATTGGACAGCGTGGATGTTAGTAGTCACTGCGGTACCGGCAATAAAGAGCTCGTGGTAGAGCATTTTTTAGGAGTCTCACCAAGAGACCAACATTACCTTCTGGCGGAGGTCGAACTTTGATTGCTTCGGAGGTGGTTTTCGTTGGAGAAGCCACAGGGCTTTCCGGGCATGATTGTTGTAGAAGACCCGGACTCATCTCTTGTGACTACAATAACGACTGCACTACGATCCTTACCTCTCGTTTGTCAAGAATTATTTTAAAATCTGAATTTTTACTTAGTGGACCTCAAAAGGGGCACAGCAGAACAGCTGAAATGCAAGGGACACGAAAGATAATGTGGGTTTTCAGGTTCTTTTGTCCACACCAACTTTTCTATTAAACCCTAAAACATCTCCCTATAAAAGAATGGAAGAGGGGTTACTCAATCCTTTTTGGGATGCTCCACGCATTCTACTCCTACGAGATGTCGTGGAGGCGATTTTGAATGCGTATTTGTCCTGACTTCCGGTGGCCATCCGATGAACAAGTCACCGCTCTATCTTTCCCAGATAAGTCTAGTATCAATTCACCGACCCCAGAGGGATGGAACCAGACAAGTCTGTTACCAATTCACCGACCTCGGAGGGGTGGAAGGCTTGGTTGGCCTGGGCGGGAAATCCGGTGGCCAGCCGATGAACAAGTCACCGCTCTATCTCTACCAGACAAGTCGGGTACCAATTCACCGACCCCGGAGGGATGGAACCAGACAAGTCTGGTACCAATTCACCGACCTCGGAGGGGTGGAAGGCTTGGTTGGCCTGGGCGGGAAATCCGGTGGCCAGCCGATGAACAAGTCACCGCTCTATCTCTACCAGACAAGTCGGGTACCAATTCACCGACCCCGGAGGGATGGAACCAGACAAGTCTGGTACCAATTCACCGACCTTGGAAGGATGGAAAGCTTGGTTCGCTTGGGCGCGAAATCCGAACCAGGAACATAGAATCCGGTGCACGGAAGAGCTGACACTTTCTCCGACTGCGCTACGTGCGCCGTGCGTCTTCATACTGCGATGGAATTTTACAAAGCGGATGATGCTCTGCCAGATCCTCGAAGCGGTCTTCGATTTTACTTCGACTTCGTGAGGTTTTACTGTTGTCGTCTGACACTTGTCTGGCGCAAATTTGTTTCTCGATGACTCTTCTCAAAATTGAAGGTTGTGAAGTCCTTGTGAAGACCCTTACTACATGCTCCTTCGGTCCTACAATCGTCGATCAGCTACCAACAGTCACAAAAGAGATGGAAAGGTTCTCAGGAGGTAATTATCTCATGCGAAGAAGGAACGGCCGTAAACCTACAGTAGTCCTTTGGCCTGTACCGTAACCCTCAAAAACCCAAAAAAATTTCTTCAGAATGGTTTGGTAACTCTTAAACTGTCTGATAAGAAATTCGATCCTCATTTCAAATATGAGCTTATTTTCAAAGAGGGATCACTTTGAAAGAAGTTATTGCAAAGCAAAAGACGCGCTCTTGCGCCCAATGGACAAAAGATAGGGCTGGTATTGTACGTTCCATCACAAAGTTATTAATACGAAAACGAAGAAGGAGAGACTGAGCATGCTCAATTGCGACGACCAGTCCAGGGCACGGAGGTCGTGGGCCACAGACAACACCACCTTTGTTGTTTTCTGCAATATTCTAAAATGTATGGCAATATGTTTTAGAGTATCGGGCTATAGCTACTAAGCCAAACCGTAATAGGTTTTGTTAAATCTTGAAAATGATTGAATTGATTGATTGTTGAAGGTGTTTTCCGACAACCTAGTAGAAAAGCTGAGGGCTTTGAAGCGTTATAAGATAGAGTTGCGCCATGCATTGCTCTCAGTATGCAATCTTTGTTGAACTGCATGCAGTTGCTGGTTTACCCGACTTAATGAGCTTTGATATGACAGAGTGGTATCGAGTGGTAATATTTTGATCTGCTAGTGACTTTTTGCTGTCACGTCTGCTAAATCCTAGATACGCATTTAAAACACTCGTAAGAGGTTGGAAATTTAATGGTCATTTAAACGATGGAAGATTTTTTCTGAAACACTATGCATAGGTTAAGGTAAAGTTTTCGATTTTTGATTTTAGACTCTCGCTCCTCGCTGATCGAAAGGAAAAGTATAAGTAAAAATGGAGAAAAGTTTGGCAAGAAAACTGCCCAGCTTGGGCCGAAAATAACACGACCAATAAACAAATATTGGATCATTTTATATTAAGATTAGCTTACGTAATGTCGAGAACTAAGAGACACGATAGAGCAGCAGAATGACTGGAGCTGGAAAGATCGGCTCCAAGCCGGATGTTTTCCCTTTCGAATGAAGGTCGCTGAAGGTGTTGGCGTCAGATGTTGTTGGCTTCGCAGTACGGGGTGTCCGCTTCGTTGAATTGAATTCGGCAACAGCCCTTCATCATCTCGCGAAAACGGCAAACTACCTACACGGACCTAAACAGAGTGGAACGTAAACCATCTCAGCGTTTTCCAACCTTCCTACACACCTCTAAGCTACATGTTTGTTCCGAGCGCTCTGGCTGCATAAGGATAAAGGATAAAGTACGGCGTTACTCAATTCCTTCTTAGATGCGCCAGCGCATTCTACTTCTACGGGATGTCGTGGAGGCGACATGAATGCGGATTTGGCCATACAATGACTTGCGGTGGCTAGCCGATGAACAAGTCAGCGCTTTATCCTTCCCAGACAAGTCTGGTACCAATTCACCGACCCCGGAGGGATGGAAGGCTTGGTTGGATTGGGCGGGAAATCCGAACCAGGAATCTGGTATCAGGTGCACGCGACAGTCGCGCCTCATACGACTGCGCTACACGCGCCCTTCTGGCTGCATACCCCGCAGAAAACCCATACAGAGCGTCTTCGGAGACACTACATGCTCTACTATTGCTCTGTAGTGATTGCGAGGATTAATTCATAGTTCTGTTTAAAAAAATGAAATCGTGGCTGCCTTGAGGTTTCGATGCTGTCAGCCTAAATAATTATTATAAATTGGCATGTTCCTGCTGCCGATTATCCCCCCTGCCAGCGCTTCAGGTCGAATTTATGATGGAAGAGATCGGAAGATGGCGAACGCGCTGAGGCGTTCGGCTGTTCAGCAGATGCATCTAGCCGCTCGGTAAAACAGGATAAAAGCACTGAATGGACGCGGGAAAATTGGACAAATCTCAGAAATAGTTCATATTGCGCTAACCATGGTTAGTCAACACCGAAGGATAGGATGAGGATAAGTTCTGAAGATTGATTTCGTTGGGGACATATTCAAGTCCCTTTTCTAATAACACGCTGTTGTTCCAAGCTGATCTTAACTTCAGCCTGAAGAACACTGTATTGGGATCAAAATTCTTTGGTCAAACGGGACTGAAAACCACTGCGTAAAGATTTAAAATTTCCTGAAGCGTAACTATTTTTCTGCTGCAAAATGCTCAACATATTCAGCTTGGCAGATATGGTTCCACTAAATGGAACCGTTCTAACTTGTTTAGAGTTGCGCTAGATCGACTATAAAGAGGAGGCTTGAGCGAAAAAAAACATTTGACTACTGTTTATGAATACTATTGTCCTTCGAATCTAGACTGGTCTAGTCCAGCACTGCATAGTGGTGGTTTGGTTAAATTCTAGACAAGTTGTTGTCATCCGCAGCGCGGTAATTGTAGTGCCGTCTTACTCATGTCGTTCTTGCCTAGGAAGCGGAGCTGTTAAAATTAAGATGAGATGCACATCAAAGGCACGACGTTCTGATTCTTTTGTACTCACTAGTTTAGTCATCATGCGACAGCTAAGCCAAGTTCACCTTTATTTATTTCACTTATGATGCTTGCAACGCAAATATGATTTATAAGCCGATATTTCGCGACTACAAATAATCTGCGAGGCAGTAAGCAACTGAAGGACTGAAGGAAATCATTTCTTAATAACTTTGGCTAATGCTGATTCTAGAAGCTTTGTGAGTGACCTTCTTCATCTTCTTCTGCCTTCCACATGAGCAATGATCGAAGGAAGAGTCACCAGAGACCAGTGAGACTGCAGCCAAGAGATACGTCAGCGTGTCGGATTGTAAAGCTGCGAAGCCGAAAAACAAAGAAGCGCCGTCCGGCTCAAATTGCTGCGGATTTGCCGAGCGGATTCAAGCGTGATGGCGGATTTCCAGTAGTGTACGGTGGCGCCTCTGCACACGCTCAAATCAAAGCCATTGACGACCTGTTCGGCTGAAACGAGGCACTGATTGCATGTATTCTTTAGAGAAAACTCCTGAATGAAACTGATTGAAAAACGATCGCTCGGCCATGCTGATTGAATCGCGACTGTCCGCTTCCCTATTATCACCGATAAGCTGCAATATTTGATGAGGGCAGAAGCTGGCTCGCGAATGACGCCTAAGTGCACGCTGAGGTTCAAACCTGCAACCATCATCTACAAAACACTCCCTGTGCCGGCGCGATATGAGGGAACTTTTGTAAGTTTTAAAATCACCGTGTGCGGTCACGGCTTTATTTTGCACAATAAGGATTTTCCCACCTAACCAGTTTCGGAAAACAGGAAGAAGCTTAGGAAATTTTACTATAGAGGATTCCTCGTGTTCGTGGAAAATGGTAGCAAAACGGTTTTTATCTCCCATCCTATGCTTTAATTTCAGCAGTTCCTCCTTCTTCACAGAGATATGGGCGACGATCCAGGATGAGCGGTCCTCACCAATTAGTTAACTACACTTGCGTCTTAATCTTAGGGTCTCACGATTTTGGTAGAGATATTACGCTTCAAGAATAATGCTATTCAAAAAATGGCATCACTCACAGCTTCAGTGCTGTGAAAATTCTTCTTTTATTCAGCTGGGGTTAATTCGAACGTTCGGCGGCCTCGTAATTTTTTCAATTAACGTTTCTCGACTAGCCTTACCGTTAATCAAGGTGTCATTAATTAAATCGGTGAATTCCACTTTCGACATCATAGCTGTATCGTTGAAAGCAAGATACACCTATGTGGGTACCCAAATTACTGCCCGCTTATAATAATTGCGGTTGTTTCGATGATTTCTTCAGATGAGACAATTTCTTCTCACGGAGGTATGGCGAATCACACCAATTTTAAGACCGACTATTCCGCCTGAACCTTCATACTTCACTCATATTTCGATATCGTTAGCTAATCAAACCAAGATTCTACAGTTTCGAGCGCAAAAGCTTTAAGCATTTTCAAGCACTATGTATATGGATGAGACTGCATGGAAACGTGAATCGTGTTCGAATTCTACAGCACATTGACAACAAAAGATCAAAAATTTGACTCTGCTTCTGCAAAACACTCTTTTAAACTTGGAACACTTTTTTCTTGTAAAACTGGCACAGTGTCAACAATAAAATGATAAATAACCATGCTGATGCTTCAAGAAGAGAAATGCTGGAGAATGCCCCTTAATACTTTGCTGCACTGAGGTGGGGAGCTTCATTTAAGCACTGGTAATAACGACATATTGTTGCCGCCTTCCATTGTAGATTTTCTGAACTACGTATAACCACTTCAACCCCGTTGCAAATAATCTCTAATAGGAGGTGGGTCAATATCATGCCGGAACGTAGAAAACTTATGAAAAACTGAGCTCTGACCTACAAAAATGGAATTCAAAATGTGGTGTCTTGGCAGGAAGATAATTTCATTTCAATTCATTTATTCGTTCTAGTGCATCTAAATGAGAAACAAGTCGCTAACAAAAGAGCGAAAAAAACCGGCGCTACAGAGGTAACCGCAATTAAGATAAGACGACGTATGAAAATTAAGATAAGGGAGTATTATAAACAGAGAGTGGGAAGGCAGTGTAGAAGGTAAGGAAGAACGCTATAAACAAACAAAAAAACATGGCATTTTCGTGGCCAACTTCTGCTGAAGCAATGCACAAAAGAGGATAGTCGCTCTTCTCTTGATGCGGATGAAATCAAGAATTTCAACAATTCCGACGAAGGTTGATTTCGCGAATGCCGTAGGCAGATATGTATGACACTTCAAACATGGGGTCGCAATTAGTTTTAGCCGTCTCTCAAAGGTTTCTTTGAGGTGGTGCGCACCAGGGATGAGCGGATAATAAAATTTTGAGACCCGTATAACGGATAACGGATAATTTTGTCCAAAAATGGCCGGATAACGGAAAAACGGATAGCGAACAAACAACAAAAATGAAAACTACTTTTAAACCATTCTCTCTCCAACGGTAGATTGGTAATTGTAACACTGTCCATGTCAAATAAGCCACTTATAATATTCTTATTGGCGTTTTTTCTTCAAGGCACGTGGTAGTACAGTCTATCGCATGCTCTCCGACTCAATGTTGGCGCAGTCCCTAGGAACCACTTCCGGTGGGGAGGGCTTCACCTATTACGATTCATGCTTCCTCGGCATAGGCGGCTCTCCTACAGCTTTTAAATGGTGCGGCAACCGTCTTCTATCCCTTCAGCTTTCTGCCGACCATCTAGCCTTTGGGAGAGCAGTAGACGTTGTCCTGAATACGCCTGCCCTGCAACTGTGCTCAAGCCTGGTCACGCCCGAGGAGCCTCTACCAAGGGGAGGGCTACACCTATTGCTATGCACGGTTCGATTTTCGGCCATCACGGGTTGTTGCCGGTCTGACATTTTCCTCTCTTCTCGATCATCTTTGCCTGGACTCAGCTTACACGACAAAAACGTTTTGTCAAATCATGGAGGATATTCTAACCTCGTTCCCGGGAAACCACGGAAAAAATCGTAGCTAGAGGTGATCGCATTAGGACACTTGAACCGATTCGGTCCACTTGGCGAGAAATCTCCTTCATCTGCCAACTTGTTTCAAGCGCATGAATAGCACTACCTTTACATTCCATGATTGTAATTGCTTATTTTGTTTGGTTGGTTCGTTTTGTCTAACTAGTTTAATCGTTTCCCTTCGTTCTGTCCCTTGCGTTCTTTCTCTTGTTGTTGAGCTATGGATCACTTAAATTTATCGTGTCCTTCATGGGCGCATAAATAAATAAATAAATAAATGTTCTTGGTTCGGATTTTTCCTCCAGTTCAACCAAGTCTTCCGTCCTTCTCGGCTGGATGTATCGGTACCAGGCCTTTCCGGACAGGATAATGCACTGAACTGTCCGTCGACTGACCACCGCAAGTCATTGTATTGGCCAAATACGCTTTCAACGTGCCTCCAGCATATCACGCAAGAGTAGAATGCGTGTCGCATCTAGCACTACCGTCGCCTTATATCCTTTATTCGTGTTTTTTAGCTGAAATGAAGTCAGTATGGATAGATCTCACGGGAATTTCTGGGCTCGGGTGCGGCAGTCGTTAAAAAGAGTCGCTTTTTGTTTACTCTCCAAATAAATTTAACATTAATTCTTGCCCAGATCGAACAAAACTCTTTCTATTGCTTTGGAAAGAATAAATTGTAAATTGCTGCTAGTGCCAAACATAGTTTCAATTAGCGCTAAAAGGTCATGTAGATGCGGAGTATCTGGCATATCCTTAAAACGAAGTGATTTGTATGGACGTTTATTCTTTTCTCCATTCATCGATTGGCTTTTTCCATATCGCACATTATGCAAAAAGGAATTTTAGTGAAAACCCCACAAATAGAAATGAGCAAGGCAGTGTTCAGCATTTCAAAACGCGCTATGAGCAATCAGATAGTTTAGTCTAATTATAGCATTAAACTGTAAGAAGGCACCGAGTTGGCATTGCAAGCGCATCTCGACTGCCAGTGGAAAATGCATAAGACGACTTTTTTTAAAATTGTCCTTGTATTCAACTAAGTAATCATAAGCTTGCCACATTTTGTTGTTCGTTATCCGGCGAAAAATCCCCGGATAACGAACAACAAAACAGATAGGCCAAAACCCACCGGAAACCGGATAGGGGATAACGACTAATCCGCCCATCCCTGGTGCGCACCCGAGGCTACCCCGATGGGAGGTCATAAGCAAATGCCTGCTTGACACTGCTTACTCTTTGGTAACGCGGGAATACTACATCCCAATACTCACTGCTTTTTCCTTCTATCAGGGATGGAGGTTCGCTCCATCGATTGGCAGCGAGTTAGCCATGAGCTTGTCACAAACAGTATTAGACAGAAGCACAAGAATAGGAGTGGCGAACGAGCTGTATTGTCACGTTAACAGGTGGGTAAGTGATGGACTGTTCACGAGTTTGGAATCGTCTTCGGGAAACGAGGAAGGCTCAATTGAAGTGGCAGCTCGGTGCGAAGAGGCTTCACCACATTACTCCAACGCGATGTCGCACGCTAGCCGCAAGTGTGCAGCACTAAGTACCAGTGATGCGCATGCCATCATCATATTCATTCCATGACCCTAAAACGACGCCATATTCGAAAAGGCACAAAGAATACGATACTGTTGCAAGTCGGAGACGACGGAGATTCTATCGTTGTACTAAACTAAAAAGAAAAGAGGTGCAACACAGCTACATGCACATTGCGGACTCCTGCAGCAAATACCGACAAGGATGTGTTGCAAATAGTTGCGCTGGAGGACTCTGAAAGCTTTCTCATGGTCAGAAATTAGCAAGCTAGGTTGACGCTAAAATGATCTCCCTAAAACGGGAGACCCTGGTCAGTCGGATCGCCAACCTCATCTCCTTTTTTCCTGCGTTGAGTTTAGGGGCTCGTCGATTCGCCTCTCACTACGGACACTGCTACAATCGGATTCCATCTGAAATCATTAAATTAGCCAGAAAGCAGAAAACACAACAAGCGGGACAGAGTCACGCAAATATGTCGTGAGCGAATGAACGATAGACAAAAGTGTCTAACAGTACACAATTTGATGCAATATGTATGCGTATTTGCCCTCTACAATGACCTGCTGCGACCAACCATGGATAAGTCAGCGTTTTATCCTACCCAGACAAGTGTGGTACCGATTTGCGGACCCCGGAGGAAAGGAAGGCTTGGTTAGTCTATGCGAGAGAAACCCGAACCTGGACCCTGGTATCGGGTGCAAATGAGAGCCAGCACCTTCTCCGACTGCGCTGCACGCGCCCAATACAGCACAACGTTCAAGCAGGGCAAATTTTTTCCTGGTCAAAATATTGTAGACGAATCGAAAGCCAATCATCGCATCTGCATTTATGCTAATCGCTTCGCAAATTTACATAACATGTAAAGGCCTTACTGCCACGCCGTAGACATCTAACAACCTCCGACAAGTCATCTTCTGAGGCAACACACTACTACGAGCTTAGCTTATGAGAATGAAAATGAAATCGGTGAAACTTACGGAGAATTTGAAAGTTTTTATTGTAGTTTTTCAATCGTTCTGCTTTTGGTGAGAAACTAAAAGTGAGCACTACAATTATGAAGCATGCATATCCAGTCTTCTGTAAAGCTTTCAGAACTGAATTATTAACACTTATAACGTCTCCTACACTTCATTTTCTTCCTGCTTTCATTCTTTCTTTAAAGTATCGTACAAATTTTGAAACATCTAATAGATCAAAATTCTATTGCATGCCAACTCTATTCTTGTGACAGAAAGCCATTGTACGGTTATTATTTCTGAACGTTCCAAGCGTGTACCGCTTCCTGTGCTTCTAAACGTACGAGCATCACTCCCCAAAGGTTTGGTTTTACTCACATAAATTCATTAGCAATTATGGTCTCTTAATTTACTAACACATCTATCATTTTTATAAGTTTATTCACTTACTTCTTCTGACAAGATAAGAAAACTAAATCTATTTGATGAAGTGCTTGATTCTACAGTACTAAGATGTGGAGCTTAACGCAGGGGGACCGGGAGAGTTCGGGCGCCCCGACCCTCCAGCCGGCCGTCAGTAGCACGACGGGTGGCTATGTGTTCCTGCTTCCGCTCTTCCCGATGCGTGGATCCCCATATTCAAATGTCTCGATCGTATTTCTCGATCGCGATGGTGGAATAGTCATCGCTGGGCTCGGAGTCGGAATCGTATAGCGGATGGTGAGGCATCTCCTCTTCGCAGCTGAAGGAGAAGCATCTTCGGGGAAGCGATTGAAGCCACTTGATCCAGCAGCCTCATTCCAAAAAAAATATGTATGGTAGTGAAAATGTAAAATGCACAATATACTGAATGACGGTAATAAAATGAATTAGAAAGACTACTAGGAGGGTACGTGGTTAACGCGCTCTAATCGAGCAAAAGAATTGAGTTGTCAGTAGGATCCTAGGGTGATGAAATAGTGGAGGATGAAGTAACTCCTCTCAGCTTTCCATTAGTGGTGTGATGCGGTTGGCTTCTCTAGGGTTATGTCATTATGTCCTATGTGGGTCATTTTTGTCACACATGAGGTGGACGTGGGTTGACCTTGAAGTGCTTCGATTGCCGCGTCGTCTAGGTGGGGTGTCATTGGCGGTCACGAGCGGGATTGGCGGAAAAAAGGCGCCTGACCGCGGCATCTCGTTAGGCGTTAGCCGCAGCACTCAGTTGTGTCGGCGCTCTTATCCTTCACGGCTTCGCTTACTTTGTCTACTATTTGCGTTAATGTACTTGTATTACGACTGTGCGGGGTGTTATCCTATCCTGTTATTACTTAGTATTATACTTTATAAGGTAGAAAATTGGTGGTATTGCTGCTCGTTATAGCGTATTATCGTATCTTATCGTTACTGAATCTACTTATTGGTGCTGTTATCTGAACCTAAACATGGTTCTTCGATAATAACTCCTTCGATCGACCGGTGTTTTTGTACTGACCTATGCAATGAGCGTGGAGTTTGTTACATTGTGGACGGTGATCACCGATGCCAGTGCGATGCCGGATTTATATCCGATGATTGCGCACTCGGAAAACGATGAGTGCTGCCGTTCCTCAAGGGGGCCTAATGGCCTAGTGATTGGATGTTTAGTCATTGGTGAGTATTTTAGGTTAGTATTTAATGCTGTTTTGTGTTAGTAGTGGCCTTAGTAGATAGCTATCGTCAGATGTAGGAAGTAGCTTAGTATGCTAATACTATTGGGTATCTATTTGGGACTGTTTTTGGCGGCTGCCTTCTCAGGTCTATGGGTCTGGCGTCGCCGCCGCCGAGTTACGCAAGGCCGTCGTCCCATCGGACTGCCAGCGCTAGGGTTCGGAAGGTGACGATTCACTTGATGATGTTGATTATCCTACAGAATCTAGGTTTATAATCTGGCCTTTAGGTGTTGTATGTAGGTAAAGGTCCGGTGATAATATTGGTTATGTACCTAGCGTTGAGCTGTTGTTATTATTGTTATGATGGATAAGAATTGTTGCTGATAGTGAGTATGATATAAAAATGGATGTACTGTCCTAATGTCTACCTATATGATTAATTGTAAAGATTGGCCTAGTTTACAGATAGATACGGCTTAGCACGGTTCATACGAATCGTGCGATGCCGTTCCCGATCTAGGACCGTGATGTTCGGCCGATCGATGTCCAAGATCGAGAAAGGACCCTTCAACTTAGGTAAGATTTTACTGTCTACATCTTCTCATATTAAGATGTGTTGTCTATTTTGAAATCGGTCGGGGTAGCTCGTTTGCATAGGTCATACTCGTGTTTTTGATGGGTTTGGGCTACAGTGAGGTTTCCGGTGGCCGTTTTCCAGATCCCTGGGAGGGCAGGAATTAATTGGGACACACAGTCCTGTTCATCTAGAAACCTTCGCGTAGGCAGTTCTAGTGCCAGGCAGAAAATATCATTGGTTGAAACCCGTGAACGACGGAATGGGGGAATGTTTCGTGGTGGCGCTCTCCGCGCTCTTGTATGCGTGAACTGCAAGGAAGATAATATTCTAATATTCATCCAATTGATCATTCCTTTGAAGTATGGTCACTGATATTACTTCTTCTAGAGTGCGGTTAGCACGTTCTACTTGGCCACTACTTTAATGGTGGTTGGGGTACTAACTCGATGAGTGACATGTATTGCCTTCAGACCATTTTGGAAGGTGTCACTCATATAGTTAGTGCCTTGATCCGTAACTAGACGTGCGGATGACCGAAGCGTGCAACAAGTCGGTACATAAAGGCATTAATTGAGGTTAAGGTTTTTGATATGGAATAGGCTCGGCTACTATAAATTTGGAAAATGCGTCTACAAAAACTATGATATACTTGTTGCCATTGATAGTCAATAGTAATGGGCCTAAAACATCGGAGTGAAGTCCATCTTATGCACGTATGGGAGTATCAATAGGGTTCACAGGGGTTCACTGATTTTGTAAGTCTTAGGGGCTCTTACCTGACATTGTGGACAGCTGGTTACTATGTCTTTAATGTCGCTAGTCATTCTACTCCATACGGCTACTTTAGCCATTATACTTTGAGCTTTCTTAATACCCAAGTGGGCTGCTCCCATCTGTGAAGTGTGGACTCTAGTGATTAAGTTACGTTTTTGCTAGAGTCGTCGGGTAAAACTACAACGGGGTCTTGAGTGAGTTAGCTCCTGAGTGCGTTTCAACTCATAGGACCGGTTATGTTTGCAATTACGTCCATCGAAGGTGGGTATCAGGAGAGAGTATCGCAGACGATATTTCTTTGCTCGGTCGGTGTGATGGTAATAATATCATACTTCTGGAGGCACTTGATACTTAGCTAGTCAGGTCTCTACGGTGTAGTACAGCCTTGAGTGGGGAATGGTTAGTTCTGACCGTAGTTTTGGCGCCAACGATATACGGGCGGAACTTCTGTGCTGTCAAGGCTAACCTAGCACTTCTATTTCTATATCAGGGTAAGGAGACTCGTACTTATTTAGGGTACGGCTCGAGTAGGCGATGAACCTTGGAGAGCCATCCTGCTCTTGTTTGAGGAAGTCCTTTTGCCAAACTATCGGTATCGATGATAAAGGGATATTCTAGTCTAGTGGCTACCAGTATAGGAGCCGTTGTAAGGGCATTCTCAAATGCGCGCATGGGGAGTTCACATTCTGCTGTCCATTCAAGGGGTGTCCTTTAAAAGGTTCGAGAGTGGAACCGCTATACGGGCGAAATTGTGAAAGAATCTACGAAAGAAGGAACACATCCCTAAGAGTGTTTTCACTTTTGTAACCGTGTGGGATATGCATCGATGGCTTTTGTTTTGTCCGGATTTGCACGGATGCCATCTTTGCTAAGTACATATCTTAGAGACCTATCTCTTTGGGACAAATTAATAGGTTCGAAGTAGCGGCGTGGATT
This sequence comes from Heligmosomoides polygyrus bakeri, assembly GCA_947359475.1. Lineage (NCBI taxonomy): Eukaryota > Metazoa > Nematoda > Chromadorea > Rhabditida > Heligmosomidae > Heligmosomoides > Heligmosomoides polygyrus. The sequence goes on from OX375866.1 coordinate 71,968,439, forward strand.
CCATTGGTTCCGAAACCATCCATTTTTGGTCTTCGCATGCTTAGGAATCCTCTTCTCGGATTAGGCATAAAGTGCACCCGCGCCGAGAAAGGAATTGTTGGAGCGGCCATTGGTCCTAACCAGGGCGTCGCGGTGCTTAGAGCGGAAGCCTGCTTGAAACCTTCCGATTGGATGCCGGCGCAAGGTGGTTGATTTGCTTTTTGAGAGTTTCCATTTTATCGAGCAGTACTAGCGAGTTGAGCGAGTCCACTAATTTAAAATCTTCCTTGCGCTCCTGACCCTTCTTCCTTCTCAGCGTTTGCTATGACGACATCAAAGTTTTCGGTGTCCGGAAGGCGGCGAATGGCTTCGCGTACTGCGGGGTTCAGAAGTTTGATGAAGAAATCGATCGCTAATTTTCATGGAATATTTTCATTCTCGCCTTGGAAGGCTACTTTAGTTTTGGCTAGAGCTTTGTGAGCACAATCTTCTACGGAATCCTGGCCTTGTTTGAAACGGCTAAGCTCGTCACATACGTTACTCAGTGGTTTTTAATTTTTTGGCTAAAGAGGTGGTAAGAGTGTTCCAGTCGCTTTTTTCGTTCTCGGTGAGGGCACTGAATTTGAGTTTTGCCCCACCGGTAAGATACAGGGGGAGTAGAGACTGTGCATGTTCTGTCGGAATTCCGAGGCGGTTAACGAGCAAAGTATAATAATCGAGGAATCCTCGAACGTTTTGTCCTCATCCCCTGAGAATTTGCCTACTCTATTATCCAAGAGTTTAGAAGAAGTGTATAGAAAAGTAGGATTTATGGAAGGCTTGATAACAATTGATCTACGATAGCGGAATGCCTAGGGAAATCTACGTTTTCTTCATATAAGGAATCTAAAAGTCGCTGGCAGTTAGGAGTGGAGAGTTTTTCGTCCGAGAGAATTTTAAATCTTCAGGAGAAAATAAATGAGAGGAGTTGATTGGATTGTTCTCCCTCTTTGCAGCGGTGGAGGTGAGAGGTAAGTTGCTGTTTAAATTATATCGAGCTAAGCGCTCTTCCCTATCGGGGCGCTTCTTTGAGGTCTGGGAGCTGAGCGTATAACGCTGCAGTTTGAATCTAAATTGGAAGGTATTTTTTCAAATTGTTGAAATATTAACCGATGTAAGATAGAAAAATAAGGAGACAGCGGAGGATGAGAATGGAAGAGTTTGGACAGCGAAAATAAAGATAAAGAAGACTTTCCGTCCTTGCAAAGGGGCAATGGATTACACAAGATGATAAGGTAAAATGTTTACCAACCTTGGGTCCTGCAGGTGTCTTCTGACGAAGAATTCGGGTAGCGGCGTCCGGATTTGCCGGTACTAATAGTGGGTCGACTGTAGGGACGATCTATGGCGGTCTCTAGTTATGGGGCTTATATGGGAATTTAAAGGATCGTTATCGGATGATGAGCGCAGGGTAAGAGAAGGGCGGCAGATAGAGTGATAAGGTTTTTTGTAACCGATGATGGCCTTGAGAAATAGCGAGATATGCTATAATTTACTGTACTGTCCCAGATGTGTCGTCTATATAATGAGTATGGTGACGTTCATATTTAAGCTCTCTCTCTCTGAGATGTATTTATTGCGCTATCGTATGTGACAATCGATCACCACTGAACATTTTGCTAGTTGCACAAGATGTGGTGCGGCCTGCAGGACTGGCTGAGACTCAGAGACGTAAGTTATGGAGAATTTATGAGTGGCCCTGTGCTAAAATTGGAGTCTTCTGCGCTTCAACTCCTTTTAAAAGAAAAGGAGGAACTGTCAACGGATGACATAGAAGAGTGGAGGCGAAAAGAATCGAGTTCGTAGGTCAGGGTTCTAAAAAGAAAACCCTTTGCCGGGACCTCCATGTAATATCTAGGACCTTTGGATATCAACCGAAGAGTCATCCAACAAATATTTCATCAAATTTATCTGCATGGCATGGCACAATTACAACAAAACATGATATCCTACCAAAGAAATGGCTACCGGACGGCGTAAAGGGAAAGGGTAAGACCCCTTAAGGGAGCCCCGTGCCATCTGTTAGCTAACCCAATACCGAGACCCTAAGAACTACCGCTACCCCCATTTGCTCCCACCTGACCCTCTTATACTGAACCTCAAGGCCGCGGTCTACTTAACATGGCCTTGGCATGGAACCGGTACTGGGCCTTGGCAAGTTCTAACTACGGCTACCGTATTTTTATCGAAACCACAAGTATTTCGGCTAGGTAATAATCAATTTTTCATGCGGCGTTCTCGATTCCCTCGGGCGCGGTCACCACAATTTGAGGAGCCGTTTGAAGATTTGCCGGACAATCTGTCAATGTATGTTTCATTGACGGATTCATTCACTAGATTGCATTTTTTTTTTGTCAAAATCTGCACGTCCTCTTCGGGTGAAGGATAAAACTTGGTAGAACCGACGGAGACCGTCACACGGCATTTCTCTACCGCAAGCGTTGCCGCAACTAATGATACCCGGAGTTTTGGAAATGCACAAGGAGAGCGTTGTAAGCAAGTTTTCGATGCTTTGTTCGCAATCAGAATCTATTCCAATGCTTTCCTCCTCGAAACACAATTACAGGTGTTTAGAGGCGAAGTGCGCCAGTGAACTGTGGTCGCAGGCAAGTTGATACCACGTCAGGTAAGCTCTCGCGTACAGTTTCGGTTCATGCGCTGGACCTATATAATTGAAGAGTAGCTTTTGAAGAGTTGAAGGGTAGAAACGGGAAGAACCTTCGGAGACCTCGGCAGCAACAGTCAGGACAGTCTCAGCGAAGGCTTCAGCATCAGAGCGTCGAACTGTAAACTCCACCATCAGGGAGGTGCCGACTCGCCTTTTTTGCTCATCAAATAAGTTCCTCCTCATCATCATTTTTTTGTGCTCACTTACTTGTTCTTTTGTTACCTAGGTGTCGCACTTCCATTTTTTGTTGTTCTTGCTTCATTACACTATATCTCGTCTTTCTCTTTCAAAGATGCTATCTACCTGCTGCGATTCTTCACTCATGAAGATCTCTTTAGTCCATATTCTTTCCATACTCCTTCCTTCTCATGCCTGTCAATGTTCCATTCTCTCTAACGCGCAGAATTTAGTGCAAGGCAAAGGACATCACTGAAAATATGCCCGCATATTTCTACGTTGACTTCTCCTTAGAACTGACTTTAGCTCTAGACATTCCTCTTGGAAGGGGCTTCTCGAAATTTTGGCTGCTTCAAGCATGCTCTCCAAACATTTATCATTTCTATTTTAAAAGAGAAATTTTTAAAAATCCGAAGATCCGAGTCTCTTTGACCAAAATCTCAGACTGAAAACGTCGCTACGGCTTTTCTTTTTTCCTCTCTCTTAAGTTGTCCTTTAACTTGGAATATTTTGCTAACTTTCTCCGTTTCCGAGAGGTGTGTTGTGTCTTTCATTTTTCGTTTATGGGTAACTTCTTGAGATTTCATTTAAAACACCTTTTCAAAAACAAAAGCTTTCTTTCATCGACGTCTCCTTAAAACTTCTAAGTGCTTACCAGTGCTCTTTGAAGTTTAGATTTCGAACTTTTCAGCGGTTGCCTCCGTTTATCCGCTTTTTCCGAAATGGAAAATCTTTGGAAAATCTTTTTAAGAAAATCTTGCGAAGGAATTTAGCTTCTTGGGCATGTGTTTGGAATTCCACCTCTCAATTTTTGAAGTTTTCGAGATTATATTTGTAAAAATTGAAATCATTCCATGCTGTATCTAATTCCGAACGTACTTTCTCGATTTTTGAAAAAAAATTAAAAACTGGAGATTTCTGGAGAGTGTGAAGTCCGAGCTCAATATTCTAGAATTTTTTGAGTTTCGAATTTTGGTATTTTGGAACTTCTCATGCTGTGTTAACTTTCCCACTCACTTTTCGATTTTTCATAAATAAACTTAAAACTTTGGAAAATTTCAGAAAGTCTGGAAGTCCAAAAATTTTCAACTTTTCATACTATGCATGCCACACTTCCATTTTTCGAAACTTATAGCACGTTGAGGTATAGGTTTCGAAACCATTTTCGAAATTTCTACTATAGCGAACCGCTTTAAGAAACTGCTTCTTGATTGAAAAGAATCCTTCTTTTGGTGCTACTTGTGACTAGACACTCAACCATGCGCGTTAGAGGGAATAGTTCCATTTCGCTAATTACTTGCTCTTGCTGGTTAGGATTTATTCGGTTTGTATATAACTGTTAAGTTCTAAACTGTTCTAAATGTTTCTTAGAAGTGTGTGGGTAGTTGTATCTCAATGTATAGGTCTTTGTTGGTATGTAGGTGTATAGATAGGATGTGTTACTGTAGCGCTGTTCTGCTATTGGATAGAGGGTACGATAATAAATTCTATGAGAATTTCCGTCTTAGCGCAATATAATACTGACAATCTTGAGGATAAAATGCTGAAAAGCTGCGACAGGAAGCAGAGCTGCATACGGACCCATGAGCGGGGCTCTACAGGACGATAACGTCAAGAGGAATTTTTTAGCTCTAAAATTTCATGGTAGTTGAGGTAAAACCCCGAACCCACCCCAAGGGAACAAATAGACTTTCCCGCGCTACTCAAGTTTCTGAAGACGGCCACGCGCCCTCAACTGTCTGTGTAGCAAGTGCTGGGCTTTTAGACCTACCTTAGGACGTACAACCTTCATTTATTTCTTTTATTTGGTTTTCTCAATTTATTTTTACTAACCAACGAATCAAGGAGTAAAGGATCTAATGGACCAGTGGTCTATGAGTCTAGTTAAATAACGTTCTTACATGAATTTACTCAATACACCAAAAATACGATATCTGCCCGTTACCAGCAGTGAGTTAATAGACCAGTGGTCTACAGTCAGGTTGACGTAAACTTGTAGTAAGTTCCAAATTTTCTCTATTATCATCCCCATTGAGAGGTAACTAACCTCAGTCACCAGTGGTGAAATGCGGACCAGTGGTCAATGCGTCAAGTTGACGCTTTTAAAATAATGAAAAAACAAAATCTGGCTACTTTCTAAACTGTGCCATTTTTTTATTAGCAAACGGTATAAGTGTTATCCTTCCTGTCTATTCCATACATGTTTTTATCAAATAATACGTTAAAAAATAAAATACTCATATTATACCTAATATCTTGCGGTATACAATATGAGACCCTTTAAATGGTTATTGATTTGCTCCATATTTAATATACACTATTCCTTAACCCCTCCCCATCCGTTGTTATTGTTTATTGTTTTTAGTTTTTTGTTTGACTGATGTTTTATAGGTAACCTTGACACATTGCGTTGCACTCCTTAACTACAATAAAGAGGACCTACCCTCTTACTAAAAATAGGGGTTAGTACTGATGGGGTTTATAAATGTAATCGTGAGCAGTTTATTTTGGCGCCTCCAGTACTAGCCGTACCCACTGGGTACAAAACGGGTTCGACAATCCCGTAGGGCAGCCTCCTAGAACCCATTTATGCTCACTGTACCTGAGCTGGACCTCCCAGGTGTTTTGATATAAGGTCTGCAAATCAATTTCCAAATGTTACAACAAATTATTATACCCTAAATAAATTTATAAAATATAAAGATCGGAGCAATCAATATACCATTAAAGACTTTGGAAACCACAACAAAGGGTCGTTGTGTAATTCTAACTGTATGTACTGTAAACAAATAAATTTTGAGAACCATATAACTTCATGTGTTACTAAAGTTCGTATAAATACGTCTAAAAAGGAAAATTCTAATTGCAAAACTAAAGCAGTGGTTTACTGTATAAACTGTGACTCCTGTAAGCTTCAATATGTTGGTATAACTACAACATCATTAAAAGAAAGAATTAGAGAACACATATGTTACATAAATAACAAAAAGAAGTTCACTCCGCTTTATGAACATTTCCATAATTGTAGGTCTACTCCGAATTTTACCGTTTTAGACGCACTGGAAGAGAACTCGACTGAAAACAAATTATTTAGTAAAGAACATTTTTAGATTAAACTTCTAAACACCGCTTATCTATTTGGACTGAACGACAACATAAAAGGTTATGGAAATGTATCTAATATTACTAATCCACTTGACTACAAAACAAATCATCCTTTTTATTCACTTCAAATTATAAAAGAGAGAGCAAATAGAGGGAACAAAAAAGAAATAAAAACAAAATCCGATATAATACAGACCAATTTATACAATATGTTAGTAACAATGAAAATATAGAAGTTATTGAAGTGTACAACAAGATCAAGATGCTAAGTAAACAAAATTTAAAATCACTTGTCAACCTTAGTTTAAGCAGTGACTTTCTTTGCAATGCCAATCAAAAAACTAGCCTCATTGTACTTTGCTTACTAACACATATAAAATACAATACAAATAATAACATCAAACAGCAAGGAAAGAAATCTTTTAAATATATAGGCATGGAATATAAAGGTGACATTTTTGACCGTATAAACTTTAACACAATATTTAACAACAACAGAGTTAAAGATATTATAGGAAATTCGTCTACATAAGAATTCATTCCTTTTAGGGTTTATACGAATAAACGACCAATATCTAGTACTATTTTCTTCAATTACAACCAATTTCTTAAAAACACAAATCTTGAAAGGTGTAGAAATATACTCAGTGGAGATTGCATCTGTAGAAGAGAAAAAAGTAAGTATAAATCTTTTATTGACACCACACATGACCACATTATCACAGGAACTTTGAACATTATAGAACACTATCAATTGAAAGAAATTTTGAAAAAAGGTACAAAATATAGGCCAGTAATGGGCTGCAACAGAGAAGCAATACACGCTACATACAGTTCGCTGTTGAAAAAGTTGTTGGTCACAAAAGTAGATACTACAGAATTTCACAAGATCAAGCGAACCAGTTAAGGATTCTTTTTAATACGAAATACAGAAACAAAATAAAATCATTGCTTAGCCATGAAAATATTTGTAATAAGTTCATATACCGTACCAAGCAATTCAAAGACTACAAAATGATTTTATATTTTGCCCACTAGATAAAGCAACCAACAATTACGGTATTATTTGCAAAAAGTTTTACCTACTTAACCTTATGAAAGAAATGGGAATTAGTTATGAAAATGAAAACGAGACCTTTAATAACAGCGACACGAATAACACATATGTAAATTTAAACGTTTCTAATAAGCAGCCCATAATAGGAAACATAGATATTTCCAAATTAAAAATAAGTTAAAGGTAGACACAAACGGAGACTTACCAATTATTTATTCGCTACCTAAACTTCATAAAGACCCAGTTAAGTTCAGATTTTTTACAGCGGCATATAATAGTAGTGTCAAATCTACTGCTTTAGAACTTTTTGCATATTTAGCTTTCTAAAAACACATTTTATCAACTACGCCAGTACAGTAACTAGAAATACAAGGACGATTAAAACATATTGGGCTATCGAAAATTCTAACATAACACAAGAACTCACAAGAATTAATGCCGATGGTGTTAAAGTATATTTCGCTGATTTTAGCGATATGTTCACAAGCATACCTCACAATGTTATAATGGAGAAAATGAAAAACCTTGTTATACTCTTCTTCAAGAATTCCGGTAAAAATTTTCTAGCATGCAATGGTTTCAGAACTTTTTACACAGACGATTCAGCTCAGAATGATAAATGTAGATATTACAACGCAACAGATCTGTTGTACGCTATAGACTATTTACTGAGAAATAGTTATTGTGTTTTCGCTAGTATAATTTTTAAACAAAATAAAGAAGTTCCTCAAGGCAACTTTGGCCCTTTTCTCGCAGATTTAACAATGTAAATGTTTGAATTTGAGTATTCTAAAAGCACAATATTAAGCAGAAGTCAGTTATTTAAGCCGTCTAGATATATGGACGACATACTTATTGTTCACAACTATACAGAAGCTTACGTCGATAACATACTTACGTTGGTTTACAAAGCATTGGAAATAAAAAAGACACACAACAGTGAACACAAATGCAACTATTTAGACATAAGTCTAGAAGTCGTGAATAATAAAATTGAAAGCAACTTATATAACAAAACAGATTCTTTCAACTTTAAAGTAAATAGGTTTCCACACGCAGACTCACAGATTTCAGTCAGAATTAAAAGCAATGTCATTTACGCAGAAACACTTAGAATAGCTAATATCTGCTCAACATTCCAATATTTTTATAATAAAATACGAGAACTTCACAGAATACTTACCCATAACGGATTTAATACAGAATTCATCGCCACAAACATAAGAAAATGCTTAAACAAAAACAGAAAATATTATATAAATATGGCATGTTGGACAACTATAATAAAGCAATAAACTTAGTGGGAACACTCATATAGTTGGAAGTTTTTGCTTAAATTTACTTTGCTAATACATACACCCATATATAAGGGTAATCTTTTTGATATGCCGGTGAAAGGAATGTAGAAGCAGTGACATTAGTTGATATAATTGTGAAATGATGGATAATGCTGATCTAATTAAATTACTAAATAGTGTGCCAATGTACCAAGAATTGAAGAATGAAATGAATACCGTAATGATAACACATCATAATACATATCCATACAGATACCGTATAACAGACCACGGTATGGTTAATTTATATAGGAAAACCTCCATAGCTGGTTGGCACAAGGATTTGTCCGTAGGTTAAGTAACTTTAGTGAATTCTAATACTGACAACAAATATTTAAAAAATATTAAAAACGCGTATTTAAAAATAAAATAAAATAAAAACAAATAAAAACAAAACAATACAAAATATAATATAATATGATAAAAATATAATAAAAATAAAAATAATAAATAATAAATATTAAATAAAATAAAAATTAAAAAATAAAAATCTAAAAACATAAAAATATAATAATAAAATTATAACACCTCCTTCTTCCCTGATGAGCCACCGAGGAGGTGTTATAATAAAAACGGTTTGTTTGAAGGGAGGTGGCGAAACAAACCATTGAGGTTTGATATTATTTCTCCATGAATCTCAAGTATATTCATAATTGACTGCCCGCTTCTTAGAAGGTAGCACTGGTCTAAAGTCTACAACTCCTTCTTTTATGGTACGGCCCGATGGTTTCAGCTTCTGCCAGAGGATACTCATAAGTCTCGTACTGTTTTGGAAATTCGAAGAAGACTTGAAATTTTAACATTCTCTCTTAAGTAAATGTTCTGGATTTTCATAGTCAAAGATGTATTTCAGGTCCTATTAAAAAGCGTCACTGTTCTAGGCCGTAGGTCGTGTAGGTAGTCATGAAATTCTAGCAGTTTTCAGCCTAGTTCTCATAGTTAATGGCTTGACAGTATACATTGGATCCGATCGAAAATCTTCGGATAATTGGATGATTCGGATAACGGCGATTTTGCGGACCCCGGATTTTTGGATCATTCGGATAACGACGAATTCGGAAACACCGGATTATTGGATGATTCGGAGCGGGTTATCCGAATCGGATATCCAAAAATGATTCATTCGGATCCAATGTATCGTTGACACAAGCTGTTTTCTTGTAGGCTTCTCACAAGAATTTTGAGCTTAGCTAACTGTTGTCTCGCCGCGTTACCAGGACACCTGAGTTTTTCAGCGTCCATAAATAGGCGTGGGCATCGTTTTCGATGCAGCTCTATTCGGTGAAATGAAAAGTACATTCTTTGCGTAGTGATACGTGTTCAAAAAGCTGATACCCTGTTTTCCTTCTTCGTCTTCACTAGGGCATTATTTCTGTTTCTTTCTGATGCTGGCTTCCTTCCAGTACTACGGCGGTCCAGAATTGGATACTATTTTTCTTTCTTCCTCTTCTTTTTGTTCACTGAGTATGTGCAGAATTTTCATTTCCGTGTTCCGAATTCCTGTCTCTGGCCATTTTGGGCCCTTCCGTTCCGTATTCCGCCAGTTTTTTGAATGAAATGCAGAACGGAAATGGACACTGTTCAACACTAGTTTTCTATTGAACACAGCCAGCTAATAATTTAAAATAATTCTCCTTCATATAAATGTTAAAGAAGTGCTGTTTCACAACTTTAGCATTATTTATCCTGATATTGGTGATATTACAAAAAAACTACTCCAAAGTGGTAACTGCCGAGAGCAAGGCAAAAATAATGTGGCAGCAAAGGGTATGCAAGCATTGTTGGCTACGAAAATCCACACAATATTTGAATGATCATGAAATTCTTTTTCCACTATATAGTTACAATAAACTACAAAAACTTTGAAAGCATATAGCGCAGTACCACGAAGCGAAGGGTTCAGTAAAGGTTGTGCCACGAGCTCATCTGCTCCAAGAATTCATCGGTATCTCTGATGTGTAAATTTCATCCTCACGGAGTAATGCAATTGATGCAGTTGATCTTTTAATGAGACATGACAAATATCTGCCTTAAGCTGTTATTTTCATTAACTAGAGTGACTTATTGATTTCTGTAACAAGACTGTTACTTCTAGGAACTGTCAGCTATGTCTCCTTCATATCAGGGAGCTTTTAGGCTGGTACAGACTGACCTTGGAGGACTGATTAGTCATGGTGGACCCATCATGACTAAGCAGTCCTTCTAATATCATGATAGATTCTAGAATGAAATCTGACTTCTAGTTTCGATGATTGTAATGAGACTGCCAATGCTGGATATGCGGATCTCTGTGCAGTTACCTCGCCGTCCATGATGCCACAGGTTTTTAAAGGTGTTGAGACCTTTCAAGCCAGGGAATTTCTCCTGGTCGGAAAGTGGTCTAGATGGCTGCACCAGTTTACCCTTTATCCACGTCAGTTGTTTTTAAATATGGCTTTGCAAATATTCTTAAGTGGTTAAGTCTAAAGTTCAAGTAAATTGCAGCAACAAAAAAGAGTCATCGAGAAACCTGCATTAGGAACTGGATATGAAAACACTGGAGAGACTTCATGCCGGAAAAGTGAGGGATAGTGAGGTAAAGCCTTGAATTTGTTTTTTTATTGCTCTAGCCATAACTACAAAGATGACACTACGATAATATAAACTTATTAGTTGTTATATTATGTTATTATGAGGATATATATATCAATCTGTGGAATATTCTGCTGAATGTTCGGACCAAGAAAAAGTGCAATGAAAGCAGATTGTGACGCCGTCTCAGACGCGCTTCTTAAGAAATGGCGAATATGTGTCGTTTCCGTTTCCGTGTATGGTATTCCGGTTTCCGGCCATTTTTGAGATCCTCAGTTCCGTCTTCCGCTTCTGCTTTTTTCAAAAGAAATTCCGCACATCCCTGGTCATTATGCCTGCTTCGACTTTTTTCTGATGTTAGTGTCTGCTCAGAAGCTGGATAAGGAGGACCCCATATTTTCATTCTCCATTCACAAATTTATTTTGTTTGTCAGGCACACAACATCGCAGAGGTCTCTACTTCCCAACAAGGTTTCATTGCTAGTACGGCTAGGCGAACTGAGTTCGTATGGAAGCAGCATCGAAAGCGTAATGATAGCCTAGGTACGACCGAAATTAAGACCGAACCCCTAGGTGCTTCCTTCTTCTTTTTCTTCAGGACCACCTCAAGTTGAAGTTTAGTTGAGATTTGTTATGCGCAATGATAAGAACGGAAGAAGTACGCAACATATGGAAGCGTACCACCGCTTTCATAGTGTATGCGGCCAAAATGTCAACGAGTACTGCTACTCAGCAAGGACCGAAGAAAAGCTTGAGGCTCGCAAACGTTTTGAGTGAAATTGAAGGCTGTTCGCTGCTTATTCGCAACACCATAAATAATATCCCGTTCCTGAAGCATCATCGAGTATTTAATCGAGTACTCAACTATTTACAAGCTGAGAGCAGCGCTGTTCCAGATGTGGTGACCAAGTGGGAAGCACATAGCCGAGGTTTCCTGCGTGCCGCACCTGCTCAAGTGCATTTGTTGCAAAACCATTGTTCTGCAGAGTAAAGCTGCGATTCGTTTCTTGCAGGCACTACTGCAGCACGTTACGACTCCTCCGCCTGCGAAATTTCTGTTCACTGACGGTCTATTTCATTTAAAACGAGGTGGTCGAGTTCATTCTTGATTTTCTTGCAAAAAACTTCACATTGTGAAACACCTTAAACGATTTAGGGCAAATGAACTACGGAGTGTTGACAGCGGTTGGATTTCTGATGAACCGATACCCAGTTTTAAACTGATTTTGAGCAAGAACAATTCATTTGGCTGATAAACTCTTGTATTCGTTTCCTTTTAGTGCGTTCTAATTTTCCATCACATCCACATTATAAAGTGTTCAGCCTCCTTTTCATATTACTCCAGATGATAATACAACTATTGCCACACATTTACCTAAACTACGGACTGTCGTCACCTCAGTGGCAGAAGTCACCTCTATATCCATAGTGTTCAAATGCTGCTCGTAGGCATTTAGCAAAAACGTTGCTCTCATAGCTACGATTTCGAGGAGTGATCCGAATTTTCTCAATCATCCTTACAAAGTACGATTTACTTGTACAGGAGCACGAACAGCTAAATAACAAAAATGAGCAAATATCCCCGTTCTTCTCTTCAGAATGCGCATACTTCACAGCATCCGGTAACTGGAGAACGATCATTAGTCTTGTCGCTAGCTGTGACCAATTTTCGAGTCCTTCACGGCAGCACATTGAAATCCACGAGTGATTTTTGAGAGTGGTACTAGGCGCAGTCGACTTTTTCTCAATCGGAAACCACTGACCCGATCCAAATGTTTGTCCCGTGAACCACTAACGACCTGAAACAGTCCACTCCGTGTCCCAGTCTCAATCCATCGGGCGAGTGAAATTCATTGTCAGACGCGACGACTGATGCGTACGACATGTTCTCCGTATCACTTACTTTTTAGCTCGATGTGTATTGTCAGAGGTGCGCTTGCCGTCAAATACTATCAGACCTGTTCCTCTTTATTTCTGACAATCCATCCATGACGGCAGCTTGGTGCAGCAGCTTCCACCGTGCCTGTACTATAGCCTAGCAGTTGTCATGTTTCTATGTTTGTTCTGTAATTTCATCGTGACGAAATAGAACGGTTCTGGACTTCACTCAACAGCTCTTTCTGGAAGCTGAAGTGCCAACTTTGCTCCGCATGTCCGCGCGGCAGCGTGATCCGAAAGCGTTGGGTCCGCTACGCTTCAATGTTCTTGGCTCAGATCTCCCTCGCAGGATAACCTAGCCTTCCATCTCGTTGGCGAATTGGTACTAGGGTTGTCCGGAAAGGATGAAGCACTGACTTGCTCATACGCTGGTCCTCAATTCATTGTGTAGGTCAAATACGTGTTCAGGTTCCTTCCACGATATTCCGCAAGCATAATAGAATGTGTCCCAAAAGGGGTTGACGAACACCGATCACTTTTCTTCATTCGTTATTTTTGTTCAGGACCTCGGTGACGCTTGAGAAGGTCAGGACGAAACAGACCTATCCCACTAAATTGTCATGGTGGAACAACTTTGTTTGTTCTATGTAGCGTCCTTTTAGTAGAAGTAGATTCTTGGAAATGCTCTACATCACTATGCTATTCCTGGGATGATGCGTGGTTGTGGTTAGCCTTATCTACTTGGATCAAAGGACGCAACCGATGGTGGATCTCCTTGAAAATGATCACCCTACTTCACTCAGAAGCCCCACTTACCTGTTCGCAGATTAAATACATGATGCTCCTTATCGTGCACCGTCCCGCCAATCGGCTTTTCTCATTGTAATATGTAAAGCGTATCTGGCATTACATTTTCCGATCATGGCAGAGGTAAGCTTTTGAGACAATTGTGCTTCAGCTCGCATTTCTCAGAAACGAATTTGCTCAAAGCTTATGGCAAACTTCTAGCTCCTCACCGTCCTGCCATACAAAACGTCAACAAACACCATGGGAAATATTACTCCACTGAGCGCTGAGATATTGGTGCAGTGCACCGTAGGTTTGAGCTGATTGCGTATAGAAACATTCCGAAAATGGGGTCCTTGTTAAGATCAGTATGAGATGCGATACCAGTGTGATTCATATTCAGCAACCTATACAATTTGTTGTACATACGTCTTCACTTTTAATTATGCCTGGGATCCTCACAACTTTCGCTTATCTACAGGTACTCGTTGTGGTTCTAAACTCAAAAGCTGTACATTTTATGCAGAGAACGCTGCATGTCCATTCCCAAAGCAAAAAATGAAGAGCGGTGTCCCTGCGGGTCCCCATTCGAAAGCGCGTCCGTAGTCTGCTTTTCGCGACTTGTGACAACACCATGAGCTGTCACGTAATGGGTTCGGCGACAGGTACATGTCGCCGAATACCTCGAGCTGAGACGAGTTCCAGCAGTCCTCGCGATCAACCCACATCTGTAAACGTAGACGAGTGACCAATCCCTCCGAGAAGCAAAATTCCTGTACTATGCTCTTCTATGAAGATTGCCTAGAGCGTGAGGCAGTACCCATCCATCGAACAGCTGGCGACGAGTGCCTGATGAGTTTCAACTTCGTTTTCAAAATACCTCTCTAGTCTTCTTAACAACGACGAAACCTCATGTTTATGTTCTCATCCCCTACCCGTTACCGTAGTCTAATATCAACTACCATCCAGCAGTTCGACGAATAAGGACACATTTGAGAATGAACGCTAGAGCTTGGGAATAGTAGTCACAGATTTCACAAGGTAAGTCAGCCTCCTTAAACTCGAGGGGTTTAGTTAAAGTAAGATTTTTGAGTTTCGCAGTCGTAGTCTAGTCTTTAGCCTACAGTATGGTCTTTATATTGCAACTTCCAGAAAATGTGCTCTTGCAACTTCTAAGTTATTGGGTAGAGGAAGGCGAACGCTTTCAAAGAGCAGCTGTCCCCCATGTATCTTGCAACCAACAAGGCTACTCTCGTTAAGTAGGCTAATTGATAAAAAGAAGGTTTTCACCCAAGTAAAAGTGAGACGAATTCATAGTATTATACTTCATCAAACCAAGCCATACTTGAGAAAACCTTATGAAGCTTTATGAAAAAAGCCTTATGAAAGCTAAATCCTAGTGCATGCAGATTTCCTCAAATATGGGTTCTAATACTTATTTTGTTTCTAATGTAGATATTTGACTTTCCTCCGTCTGTGCAAGCCTAGAATAATAAGGAGAAATGTATGCTGGTTTTGCGGTGGCGATGTCCGTTCCTCCAGGTGGTGCCACTGGAAACTGTTCGCTTTTGCGTGCTAAGCTAATCACACTCGAATGCAGGCGACAGGTCCTTGTGACAGGCCGGCCTACGAAGACCCATGTTACATCACATGGTTGATGACGTTAAGTGAGTATCGAGATAATGCTACGGCGTCCGCGGGAGCCGACGCGCACTCGCAGAGCCCGGCGAGTGTGAGAAGTATGCGAGGCTCCCTGATGCGAGGACGGCATCGGGGGAAACTGAGCTAGTCCGAAAGTCCCGTAACGTAGGCAAGACCCGCGTAGCTACGCTGAATGTGGGTACGTTGACGGGCCGCTCGTGCGAGTTGTTTGAAGCACTGGAGCATAGAAGAGTTGATCTCTGTGCGAAACAGGAGACGAGGTGGTCCTGTTGTAAGTCGAGAGTGAAGGCCATTCTGTGCGGCAGTCCCAGGACCACCAACGGAGTGGGTGTAATCGTCTCCGAACGTTTCCGAGACGCGATTATAAGCGTGGAACGATTTAATGACCGCTTGCTGAAGGTCGTAGTCGCTGCTGAGCAGCGTATGTATCATTTCTTCTCTGCGTACGCTCCGCAAGCAGACTGCTCTGAAAGAGCCAAGGATGAGTTTTGGACCCTGCATGATGAAAAGACAGCAGAGGTACCGTCAGAAGACGCTGTCGTTATCGCAGTTGACCTCAACGATCATGTGGGGACTGAGAAAGATGGTCGCAGCTGTCACGGCGGTTTTGGATATGGAGCACGTAACGCTGATGGTGAGCGAATCCTTGAGTATGCTGACTCACATAACCTCATTATCGCGAACACCGTAGTTCGAAAGCGTGAATCCCATCTGGTGTCGTTCTATAGCGAGAGCACCAAGACACAGATCGACTTCATCCTTGTGAAGCATCGCGATCGAAAGCTAGTTACAGATGCGAAGATGGTGCTGTACGAGACTGTCGCCACACAGCACCGTCCGCTGATATGCACTCTTAAGTTCGCCCCTCCGAGGTTGAGGCAGGTCGAGCGATGCGGTCCACCGAGAATCAAGTGGTGGCGGTTGAAGGAAAACGCTGCAGCTTTTGTTTCTCGTATTCGGTTACCGACGGTGACAACCGTCGACGAAACATGGAAAGATGCCACCGATACGATATTACAAGTTGCATGTTCTGAATTGGGCATGACTAAGCCTGGACACCGCAAGATCGAGAAGCTGGCGTGGCTGTGGACTAACGACGTAAGAGAAAAAGTCCGAGAGAAGAAAAAATTATATCACGCATTCCTGCGCGACAAGACCGCAGACAAATGGCTTATGTACCAGGAGGCGAAGAAACCGGCAAAGAAGGCCGCAGCCGTTGCAAAAGCCGTCCACTATGATGATTTCAGCGATAAACTCGAGACGCACGATGGTGAACGACATCTTTATCGACTTGCCAAGGCACGCCATCGTCAGGCCGAGTACATCGAGAAATTCTTGGTCATCAACGATGAGAATGGCCATCTACTGACGAAGCGCAAGAGGGCTATGAAACGATGGTATGACTACTTCGAGAGAATTTCGACAGTAGAGTTTGACCATACGCCCATCCCTTGGGTCCCTCCTACGCATGGCGCTGTGCAGAAAATCACTGTGGAGGAGACAGAAACGGCTTTGAAGAAGATCAAGCCAGCCAGGCAAAGCAACGGGCCCTGACGATATAGCGGCCGACATATGGAAGTTGAGGTGCTGGAGTACTGCCGAGTGGCTAACAAAGTTTTCCAACCAGGTTGTTACGGAAAAGGAGGCACCTGGTAGTTGGCAGGAAAGCACGACGATTCCTATATGGAAGAAGAAGGGCAGTCCTGCAGACTGCACGAATTACCGTCCAATTCGCTTGCTCTCGCATAGCATGAAAATTTTCGAGCGAATTGTAGATGGACGAGTTCGCGATATCGTCCAACTTTCCACCAATCAATGTCGCTTCGTAGTGCGCAGTGGCACTATCGATGCCATACATGCTGCTCCTCTTCTGGTAGAGAGACATCGCGAAAAACAGAAACGGCTGCACCTACATAGCTTTTCTCGACTTAGAGAAAGCATTTGATCGTGTACCGCGTGAGGTTATATGGTACGCCTTACGACAACACGGTGTTCCTGAAGAGCTTATTGAGTGGGTGCGCATACTTTACTCTGGTCCAGAGAGTAGTGTGCGAGCGCTAGCCGGCACATCGGCGGAGTTTCCTATCTCCGTCGGTGTTCACTAGGTCTCTGCGCTTTCCCCGCTCCTATTCATTGTCGTAATGGATGTCATTTCGAGAGACCTTCAGAAACCTACCCCTGGACGCTGCTGTATGCAGATGACGTAATGCATGCAATCGAAGAGAGGAGCGAACTCGAGCGACAAGCGCAAGCTTGGTACGACCGCTTGGCGATGTTAGGGCTCAAGCTAAATGTCAAAAAATCTGAGTACTTGACGACAGACCTAAACGAAGCCGGGTCCATTGAAATCAATGGCACTGTGCTAGTACGAACGACAAACTCCAAGTACCTTGGATCTGCAATTGCTTCTGATGGTAGTCTGACGTTCGAGGTGAATTCGTGCGTGAGAGCAGCGTAGTCCAAATGGCGCTCGATGACAGGCGTTTTATGCGACAGGAGGATACCGGAACGCCTTGAATCGAAGGTTTATAGAACCACCGTCCGACCAGTACCATGTATGGAGCTGAGTGCTGGCCTGCAACCAAGGAGGTTGAGACTCGCCTCAGCGTAATGGAAACGAAAATGCTGCGCTGGACGGCTGGTCTGGGCCGTATTCTTAACGATGAAATACGCCAGAGGTTTGGTGTCGCTCCAATTGCTGACAAGTTATGTGAAGCTCGCCTTCGGTGGTATGGCCACGTTCTTCGAGCTAGTGGTGACACTGTTAGGAAGATTGGCCTTAACATAGATGTGCCTGGAAAGGGCGGCCGAAGCAGTGTTGGCTTGATACGTTGCATGTGGACCTAAAGGTTGCTGGTATCCATCCCGATCAAGCATTTGATCGCGTAAAGTGGCGTCACCACACCACAATAGCGGACCCCGCCTCGAAGCGGGAAAAACGCTGAAGAAGAAGGAGGAGAAGAAGAAGTATGCTGGTCTTGCAGATACTTACAGCTGCACATGCTGGGCAAGAAGAATTAAAGCTTGCAACGAGTCAAGGGGAGAATTCTTATTTTAATCGCAGGTTTTCTTTCGCATTGCTTTTGAAAATATGTTTTGACCAATTGTGACAGCCCCTTCTAAGTTTCCTGAAGGAATCGTGAAGGTAAAGATGAATAAACAAGTGCGAGCGTCCGGTTTTCTGACCTCCTACCAGGTATGCTTTGCTTCCGTTAACCTAGCATTCCAAACTTACAAGTTCGTTGGAATTGTCTTGCTTTGTTCTGCTATCCTGTTGTAAGGCTGGCCACCAAAATTCAAGGTTTATTCAAGTGAACGATTGCCGTAACTATCGTTTCTCAACCTAGTGGTCCCGTATACTTCCTGCGTACGGAGCGCTCCTCTGAATGACAGCACAGCTCACCACTTTCTTCGCGAGCACTACGGGTTTCAGGATGTCTGCTGTCTCACCTACTTGGCCGATCCCTAGAAGTAGAATTAGAACAGTGCACTCACTACCTGACTTCTTCTTCTTCTTCTTCTTCTTCTTCTTCTTCTTCTTCTTTTTCTTCTTCTTCTTCGGCGTCTGTCCCGCTTCGTAGCGGGGTCCGCTATTCTGGTGTCATGACGTCACCTTTCCCGATCCAGCGCTGGATCAGGGTGGACACCAGCCGCTTTCAAGTCCGTACGTAACGTATCAGCCCAGCGCTGCTTCGGGCGCCCTCTAGGCCGCTTTCCTATTACCCCGAAGTTGAGGCCTATCTTGCGGACGCTATCTTCCTTTCCGTGTGTGTTTCCGCACTCACTACCTGACTCCAACGGCTATATCGTACGACTAGCACTAAGTGTGTTCAAGTATTAAGAGGGTGTACA
The DNA here is from genome assembly GCA_947359475.1 of Heligmosomoides polygyrus bakeri. Lineage (NCBI taxonomy): Eukaryota > Metazoa > Nematoda > Chromadorea > Rhabditida > Heligmosomidae > Heligmosomoides > Heligmosomoides polygyrus. The sequence goes on from OX375866.1 coordinate 71,987,550, forward strand.
ACGTCGACATAGCGGTCCATGTCGTGTTGGATAACTACGTAGTATGGTGCCAGTCGACCGAGTTTTTTTTTCCAGTCGACCGAGCGGAAACATAGCTCCGTAAACCCCCTGCATCTGAGACATTGATCAGCTTCAAGGAAGAACAGGACTAACAATAGCATTACGCTGCGATATTGAGGTTCAGAATTCATGAATTGCGAAGCCTTTATCCTAGCCGGAAACAGGACTGAAGTGAGTAATGAGTGTGGCTTCGTAGGGCCCTCTTCCCATTGTCTAGATGTAGATGATTCTATGAACGGACCATCTCCCACAGTGGGAGGAATTTTTTACCGAATAAAACACTTGCAAATGCCTGAGAAGCAGTGTATCGATCAAGTAGTTTCTATAGAATGGAATTTGCTGATGCATCGTTAACCAAGCATTATTCGTCTCGACGTCGACTGACTGAGTTGCCTCACGACAAAACACTCCGCTAGTAGCTCTCCATCATTTCAGTTAACGACTCATTTAACCTAAGGAAGAGTTATAATCAGAATTCTCATCGACGTCATGTCTCTCCGAGAAGAATGCATTTGGTGGTCGGCCTCCTAAAGGAAGCAATCTTCCGTCCTGTATGAGTATGAATTCAAGTTTGCATAAATTGCCAAAAAGACTGAGCAGAAAATGGAATCCTACCGATTACCTAGTAGATCACTAGATGGAAAATTTTTTGTTAATTTTTTTGTTAATTTTAATTTATATAATTTTTGTTTGTTAATTTTTTGTTATTGAAAAAATAGAGCTTGAAATAACAGGACTGCATTTTCGCGTTCTATTGGCGTTTTCAGGTCCGAAAAATTATTCCCGTGAGAACGTCAGAAAGACAGGTCGGAAAACACTGTTGCCTCACGTAAACAATCACAAATGGAAAAGTTTTCGGAGTTTTCGAAAAACTAATAGCTCATTGAAAATAGAAGAGACTATTTTTCCATCTAAGAGGTAGCTTCAGTAGCTTCATATTACGTGAGATAACTTCCATGTAGAAGTTATTTTACGTAATCGACAAGGAAAAGGAGCTCGATTTTTCGTCTATTTTTGGGTTCAGAAGATTCTGTTCGTTCAGGTGGTAAAATATGTTTCGTGCTATGGCATTCTTCTAAAACCCGTTTTCACTGATTTGAAGGATGGTCCTAGAATATTTTCATTTTCAACTATAGTGCAAACAAGATTTAAAGCCTTATCGGCTCAAACCTCCATTTTCATATCACTCTCTTTTAGCAAACAAAGCTGCGCGCGAATCTTCACAATACCTGAAAAAAACTTATACAACGATACGAATTTATCTGAAAAGCAAACAAGGAAAGCAGAAAATATAAAATATAAAAGCTTTGTTGGAGAAAGTTCCTTCTCTGCAGAGGAAGCATCGTAAATTTTCGAGAAAAAACCGCACCCCACGCCTCACCCTTGTGCCTAGTCTCATTCAGGAATTACTGAAACTCGTGGTATCTATACTACCGTGCCTGTTGTATCATTAGCTGCTTCAAACAAAACGGATGCTTCGACTGGAATAGAGAATAAACCTGTGCGGCGCCAATGGGTAAACGAAACTTCTCTGTTCTGGAAACCGACCCTGCTTAAATAGTTCGATGTTTTGAGGCAAAAGTTTCATGAAACGCCCTTCTAAAACGCATGTTTGGTGGAGCAGTATGTCTGGCATGGTGAACGGCACTCCATTTATCGGAGTCTTCTGGAACTTCATTTCTACGTTACCTGGATGGACTGTCGCCACCATCTCGAAACACCGCTGTTGCACATTTTTAGGAGATGTCTCTTCAAATGAGAATTCCCTTATAAGGACGATAAAGAAAGCAAAACCCTGGAACACGTTGTCTGTGCATCGTCGCCAGCGGCAGTTGAGTTAGTTATTTTTCTGAAACACATCCAGATGGGCACATTTGCGAAGAATTGCGGTATTATTGCGAGGAGTTTTCCGATTTGCAAGAAAACTAGCACAACTTTCCGCAGACAGTCGTCGACATGCTTTTTATCGCAGCGAACCAACAATTTGACGGCGTCTCCGATTCAGCTACGTTACACGGTCTTCTGGTGTTATGATTTCGATGTTGGGAATCGTTTTTGAACGAAACTAAGCGTGTTGATAGAAGGTGGTAGAAAGGTGAGCGGTGAGCCTATCTACGACGTAAAAATGGGGAAGGTAGAACAGTGTATCCTAAGTTATAACAAACGGCACAGCTTATCACTGTTCTCACGAACTTGTGGAAAAAGCACTATCCGAGTGCTTCGAACACCTGTTTGTCCTGCATGAGGAGAAGCATCTCCATTCACAAGGCCACATGTCGATGGTCATGTAATACGGTGTATTAGGTTGGACAGAATGTTTATAGGACGTCGAATGTTCCTGCCTTTGGCTAACAGTTTCATATTAGTAGCGGTTAGGTAAATGTGGTACCACTATGCAGAGAAAAACTTTCAGTTTTGAGCTTGATTGAAAAATGTATGATGTTTTGTAAAAACCAAGATCATTGCTCATTATTAGTCATATCAGAAAAAAATTCCAAATTTTTCGTGTTGATATACCCTACCAAAGCTAATTTTTTTGGACAATGTTATGCGTCTTTCGAAAGAGAATGTTTTGCTCTATCAAAAAATGTACTGCGTTTATTCGCTTATGCTGATTTTTGTTAATTTTTATAAAAAATAAAAATAGAAAAAAGAGAAAAAAATTCAACTTCTCATAGAGCAGATCATTTCCTTTAAGGTGTATAACATTATACCGAGAATTTTAGCGAATTTCAGAACAAAATGTTTAAAAACAGCTAAGACTTAGTTTTTTTTAGTTTTTTTTAATGAGGGAGAAGAATTCCTGAGGCACCTGTCATGCCTCAGGAATTCTTCTCCCTCATTTTCTCAAAGACGATGTTACGCTTTTCGCTCCTCTATGCTGGGTTGCATAGGGTTTTATATCTAAGGTGGTTAACGAGGCAATATCAAAAAGCTTCATGCTGAAGAAATTTTTTGGCTACTGCATTGCTGACTCGAACTTGGACAGAGGAACACCCTAGCACTTCTAGTTTCGCTATTGGAGTCGCCCTTCCACTGGAATGTGCATATTCCTGCCAAATAGTGAAGCTGCTTCTAGAAAAGAAAAAGGTCAAATGATTGGCGGTGTCCAATGTCAATTGTTTTTACACGAAAACCTAGGATATCGTGGGCGCATGCATAGAAAATCAGAGACGTGTTTTGAAAATTGTGGATAACTAACAGATTTTAAGCGTAGTCAATCCATGTGAGCCTTCGAGTTATTAAGAAGAAAACTTAAGCAACCTCTAATCTTAACCTTTCTAGATTGGTTTAGCCATGGAATTTTTTATCAGAGAATGCTATGGCTGCTTACGAGCTCGTGCGACCAGCTCCACCTACATTAATGCGCCTTCCTTGCTTTTAACTTCCACCTGCCCATAGTTGAGTCGTCACCTTATTCAAGGTTTTGTAGAGTTTTCCTTGTAGTTTTTTAATATTACGCAATAAAATATGTGATTGCTGCACGCAACACTTAAGAGCGATTTTTTTACTTGTCTGTTGCTTTACACATGATAGGTAAACTGACTTCGGTTATTGAATCAAAACTACAACTACTTGGATGTTCACTACGGAGAAGTACCTGAAGAACCTTGCACGCTGCCATGGTTGTTCAGCTACATTCTTCAGAACCTTCGTCTCTTCTGAATGAGGATGCTCCAAAGTGGGCCAGAAACGGATAGTCGATCGCTTCAAATGTGAGCCCTCATCCTCCATTAAACAGGATAACGATATAGTTATGATCAAAGTGGGTAAAATCAAACAAACCCGTGCTATCTGTGGTATGGGTCAATAGAATTATCTAGTGACTCCTAACATGGTCCCCTTTTTTTGTTGCGTTATTTAAAAGAGATAAGCACTGACTTGTGCATCAACTGGCCACTGCAATTCATTGCGTAGGTTTGACAAGCCTTCAAATTGCTCTCACGATATCCTGTAGAAGCAGAATGCGCGGCGCACCTCGCAAAGGGATTGCCTAATCTTCATTCTCTATTTATGGGCATCCTTGCGTTTTCGAGCCGTTTAGGCTTCCTAGTCGTCTTCAATATGGTCGTAGACGGAGAGGTAAGATCTTTGCACATCAGCGGCTTATGATGGACTAGACAAAGGGTCTGCTAAATGTTCCAAAAGCCGCGTCTGTGAAAGCATCAATCGGCATTACTTTACTTCTTTATTTCTTTGCCGTGTATAATAGAGCTGCGTTTGGAGTACATTCCGTTTTCTGGAGTCGTCCAGAGGAATGCGTGCCGTCATGCAGTAAGTATGGTATAGGTACCGGTCTGGATCGTAAACGACTTTTCTGTATTGTATAATAAGGCGCATGTCTTACATTTTTATGACGCTCCCTCATCATGATATGCAGTGCCAAGCAACAGCGCGCTCACAACTGCAACGAAGTCTGTCTATTTATCTATCTATCTATCTATCTGTTTATCTATCTATCTATCTATCGCTCGTCATAGCCGTGGTGACGTCTTGCGAAACCTCATCAGGTGGGTGTTTTTCGTAGACCACCCGGCAGTGGAAGCATCGTTGTAGTCAACACCGGCAGCAGTGGCTGTCTGCCATGCTGGCTCAACAATATACGACGACGAATGATTGGGTGTGGTGTGAACGAATGTACCTGTTCGTTTGCACCCGTTGACAAAAATGCACCCGTTGACCGTCAGTGATTCATGCCTTTCCGCTTTATATTATAGGATGTTATTGGTATTATTCGTGTTGTATTGTTCCTACTGAACATATGCTGGCCCAGCAGCGGGAGCAATCGATCACTGACCATCATGCATGTGTGAGGAGCCGGCCAATCAGAGGCGGCGGAGCGTTGTGGCGTGCGCTCATTGGCCACGCCTGTTCGCTCTCCTCTACATAAAGCCAGCCGGCAACCCCGCAGTCTGTTCAGGTTCAGTTGTTTGGTTTGTCAATCTAGCAGTAGAGCACGGACAGCTTTTGCAGGTTCGAGTTCTCGAGCAGTCGAGATCAGCTGCAACGGGGCACAGCAGTGGCGAGCAGTATCGACGCTGCTGGTGCCGTTTTCTACCAAACAAATCGATTTCTCTGTCTGGTTCAGGCCACACCCCTAGAGTCGGCCACGGGTGAAAAAGAATAGTGCATCTCGACAACAAAACGTTATCTGTGTCTGAGTTTATCGGTATCCAACGAATAAATGTTATTTGGAAGCTACGGAGTGGCCGGTTGAGGGTGCCACTGGAAACTGCTCGCTCTGCGAGCTAAGCTAATCACGGACATTCGAATGCAGGCGACAGGCCCTTGTGACAGGCCGGCCTACGAAGACCCATGTCACATCACATGGTGTATGATAAGTCAAGTTTCTCGAGATAGTGCTACGGCGTCCGCGGGAGCCGACGCGCACTCGCAGAGCCCGGCGAGTGTGAGAAGTATGCGAGGGTCCCTGATGCGAGGACGGCATCGGGGGCAACTGAGCTAGTCGCAAAGTCCCGTTACGTAAGCAGGACCCGCGTGGCTACGCTGAATGTGGGTACGTTGACGGGCCGCTCGTGCGAGTTGGTTGAAGCACTGGAGCGAAGAAGAGTTGATATCTGTGCGGTGCAGGAGACGAGGTGGTCCTGCCGCAAGTCAAGGGACATAGGACGACGCTTCATGGAAGTCCCAGGACCACCAGCGGTGTCGGAATAATCGTCTCCGAACGATTTCGTGACTTGATTGTAAGCGTCGAGCGCCTTGACGATCGATTGATGAAGATCGTTGTCGCCGCTAAGGAGCGACACTATCACTTCTTCTCTGCGTATGCTCCGCAGACTGGCTGCTCCGATCAAGCCAAGGATGAGTTTTGGAACCTGCTTGATGAGAAGACAGCAGAGGTACCGTCGAAAGATGTCATCATAGTCGCTGGTGACCTTAATGGGCACGTAGGTGCTGCGAAGGACGGGTACAGCTGTCATGGTGGTTTCGGATACGGGTCCCGATAACGATAACCCCGATGGTGAGCGTATTCTTGAGTATGCGGAATCGCATAGCCTCACCATTGTGAACACCGTTTTCCGAAAACGCGACTCCCACCTCATCTCATATTATAGTGGGAGCTCCAAGTCTCAGATAGACTTTGTGCTTGTGAAGAATCGTGACCGGAATCTCGTCACAGACGCGAAGATCGTGCCGTATGAAACGGTCGCCCCACAGCATCGTCCGCTGATCTGTTCTTTGAAGATCGCCTCTCCGAGGCTGAAGCAGGTCGAGCGATGCGGTGCTGCAAGAATCAAGTGATGGCGAATGAAAGAGAAGGAAGCAGCTGTGATTTCTCGCGTGCGGTTACCGACAGTTACGACTGTCGATGAAACTTGGAAGAAAGCAACCGACGCGATACGCCAAGCTGCAAGGTTGGAACTCGGCACTACGAAGCCTGGACGACGCAAAGTCGACAAGCAGGCATGGCTGTGGACAGACGATGTGAAAGCGAAAGTTCGAGAGAAGAAGTCGCTGTAGCATGTGTTTCTCGGCGACAGAACAGCCGACAACTGGCAGGAGTATCAGAAGGCGAAGAAGGCTGCAAAGAAAGCCGTGGCTGTTGCGAAAGCCACTCATTATGGTGATGTCTACCGAAAGCTCGAATCGCGCGATGGTGAGCGGTATTTGTACCGACTTGCTAAAACCCGCCATCGCCGAACCGAGGACATTGAAAAGTTTGTTGGCATCAATGATGAGAGCGGCCATCTTCTGACAGACCGCAAAAAGGCGCTGAAGCGATGGCGTGATTACTTTGAGGAAACTTCCACTATGGAATTTCCTCATCCTGCCATCCCTTCTGTGGCTTCTGTTCACGGTCCCGTTCGCAAGATCACCGTGGAGGAAACAGAAGCGGCTCTAAAGAAGATGAAGCCCGGTAAGGCGACAGGGCCGGATGATCTGGCAGCCGATGTTTGGAAGTCGAAGCTCTGGTATCCTGCTGAGTTGTTGGCTGAGTTCTTCAACCAGGTAGTAAAGGAGAAGAAAGTACCGGAGTGTTGGCACAACAGTACGACGATTCCGATTTGGAAGAAGAAGGGCAGTCCTGCGGACTGCTTCAATTACCGTCCGATTCGCTTGCTTTCGCACAGCATGAAGATCTTCGAGCTAATCCTCGATAGACGAATCCGTGAAATCGTCAAGCTCTCCGACAACCAGTGCGGCTTTGTGTCTGGTTGTGGGACCATTGATGCTATACACGCCGCCCGCCTCCTGGTGGAGAAGCATCGCGAGAGACAGAAGCCGGTGCATATAGCCTTTCTCGACTTGGAGAAGGCCTTCGACCGCGTACCGCGTGAGCTTATATGGTACGCCTGGAGAAGAGTAGAGTGCAAGCTGCAGCTGGAACCTCAATGGAGTTTCCCATCTCTGTTGGGGTGCACCAGGGTTCTGCGCTTTCTCCACTCCTCTTTGTTGTCGTCATGGATGCCATTACGCGACATCTTCAGCAGCCTGTTCCATGGACGCTGCTTTATGCTGATGACGTGATGCTCGCTTGCGAAGAGAAAGACGATCTCGAGCGGCAGGTGCAAGCTTGGTGCGACCGTCTGGCGAGGTTCGGACTCAAATTGAACGTCAAGAAGACCGAGTACCTAACGACTGACGTGAACGAGTCCGGCTCCATTAAGATTAACGGTACTGAACTTGCACGCACTTCGGTGTTTAAATACCTGGGATCAGCAATAGCGTCTGACGGCGGTCTGATGGTTGAAGTGAACTCACGCGTGAGTGCAGCTTGGTCCAAGTGGCGTTCGCTGACTGGCGTGCTCTGAGATAGGAGGATACCAGAGCACCTGAAGTCGAAGATTTACAGAGCCGTCGTGCGCCCTGTAGCGATGTACGGCGCTGAGTGTTGGCCTGCGACTAAGGAAGTTGAAACACGCCTCAGCGTCATGGAGACGAAGATGCTGTGCTGGACGGCTGGAGTCACGCGCATGGACCGCATCAGAAATGATGCTATTCGGCAGAAGTTCGGTGTCGCGCCGATAGCGGACAAGATGCGCGAAGCTCGCTTGCGATGGTACGGCCACGTTCTGCGTGGGAAAGAAGACAGCGTCCGCAAGATTGGCCTTGAGTTGGAAGTATCTGGAAAGCGGCCTGGAGGACGCCCGAAGCAGCGTTGGTCCGATACGTTACACACGGACATGAAAGTAGCTGGTGTCCACCCTGATCAAGCGCAGGATCGGGAAAGGTGGCGTCGTAACACCAGAAGAGCGGACCCCGCTACGATGCGGGACAAACGCTGAAGAATAAGAAGAAGAAGAAGAAGAAGAAGAAGAAGAAGTAGCCGGTTGAGGTTTCACCTGCCAACCATCAATTGATTGGTAAGACATCGCACAAGTGCTACATATACTGCCATATCCACGTTGACACCACTCAAGCCGTACTAGAGAATACAATGAGAGCAGCAGAGGCTATCGCTAACAAAATTTAACTCTGATTAGCGCTAATGAGTGACTGAGGCGATGCCATGTCCTTGCCCTTTTAAATATAAACCAACGAGATTAAGGTAAAAGTTCGGTGCTGATTATGATTGATTAGTAGTTTGATGAAAAGGCTCGTGTCGAACGAGTATGGGTACAATTTGAACAATGTCTCCAACAAAAGCATAGTTTCGAAAAAGAAAGCTTAGTCATAACTCATTGGGTGGCACCGATCTCAGTACCATTAATCAGTTTATTTACGAAATGGAGTCGCTGCAAAAGTTTTCAAGGAAGCTCGTGCCAACCAAGCTTAGTAACCGGATGGCCATGAAAGTACTGAACAACGTGGAAAAGCGACAGGATCCATTCGCTCTTTACAAGGCACATCTGATCTGTAAGATCACAAGCAGGGATGGGCGGAATTTCTGTTTACTGTTTTCTGATTTTCTGGCCATTTTGGGCAAAATTTTTCTGTTTTCTGTTTTCTGGGAAAATGACAAAAAAGTGGCCAGAAAACAGAAAATGGGGCTGCGAACAAAATTATAGCATAAAAATCCGATAAAAATATTCCAAAAGGTATCATAGAATCGTTAGTTTCATTCCAAAATAGTGTTTCTAGAGTATTACAAATGGCAGGCATGTGGCGTTTTTTGATGTGCTCATGTAGTCATTGCGCAATATACTCATGAACTATGCCGCTTTGTTTGCTTGATTGTAAGTGCTGCTGACAAGGACTTCTTTCATGGGACTTCCATAATTTGGTTTCGAATTATTTTCGATATTAAAAGTAGTCTACACCATCTACGAGCACTTAACATTTTATATTGAAGGTGTAAAACTAGTGTTCTGAGGGTCATTTAATTATGTATTAACAAACCGTTCTTCTTAGAGTTACTCTTGGTAGGAATGTTCTCCACCTCCGGTTTAAAAATTGGAAATTATTGGAAGGTCATCGCTAATGATCGCTTTCTGCAAGGCCGTTGGCGAAGCTGCTTTTCTAACCTTCAATATTGTTCAGCTTTTAGCTGTAAAAAATTAACGCAAATAGGTCAACAAAAACACGTAGCCGGACGTGGCTGGCTAACGAAGATCGTCTTCCTCACGACTCCGACACTCTTGACAACTCCTCAAGCCGCTCGTTTCCTCCCCCTCAGCTCTTTCGCTAAGCTGGTGGCCATGTTGACTTCGCGACCCGGATACACCTAGCGGGATCATCATGATCTCTGTTCCGTTGAACAGCTCTCTCCAGTGTCGAATAGCTCTCCCTAGTTTTTTCTTGCAAGCCAATTATTCAGGCGAAGGGGAAGTTGATTACGAATGTCATCCACTGGGCGTTGTCCTTGGAACTGTGTGAATCATTTCTACGTGCGCTGTGTGTTCGTGCTTTATCACGGTCTTGTACCAGGCTGTCCAATAATTCCTGTCCGAAAATTTTCAAAATTCTGTAATTTTCCTTAGAGGTGTTATAATATCAGGCAAGTGTAAAAACCTTCTAGAACGTTTTCCAGAGTTCCACGCTATGGGTATACAAGGCGCAGTCGCCGCGTCTAGCTACCAGTACAAGCTAAAATGGACCAAGGTCGAGTTCGTACGTTCGTGTACTACGAGTGGCTGCTGGGCAACGACACGGGCACCGCAGTCGCCAACATCTGCAGAACGAGCAAGGAGGATGCAGTGTCCCAACGCACAGTCAGACGCTGGTTCAATCGTTTCGAGAGCGGCGACACGAGCCTCGAGGACAGGAAACACCCGCTGAAGATCATGCTCTGCTGCTGGTGGGACGCCAAGGGCATGCTGCCCCGCAAGGCAGGACGGTCACCGCCTCCATCTATACCGATCAGCTCGAGAAACTGGCCGCCGCCATCCGAGAAAAGCGTCCCCGACGGGCCTCGGTCCACCTGCTGCACGACAACGCGCGCCCCCACGTGGCGAAGGAGACCCAGCAGAAGTTGGCGACGCTCGGCTGGGAGACGGTTGCCCATCCGCAGTATTCCCCGGACCTCGCCCTCTCCAACTACTACTTGTTCCGCCCGCTGAAGCACCATTTGGCCGGAAGAAAATTCACCAACTACGACAACCTCAAATCCGACATCGCGGACTTCTTCGAGTCGCAGCCCCCGGAATTATGGGCGAAGGGCATCGGTGGCCTGCCCAATCGATGGGCAGCTGTTGTGGATAACTGTGGTGATTATTCTCCAAGTTCTCTCTTCGTAAAACCTCGGCATTATTTAGATGTTTCGATTGCTTCTGTGCCGAACGAGGTTGTTAGGTGGACCAGTATTTATTGAGCGGCCTAACGTTTCGACCCGTTCGTCGTCTTCGGAGGCCTAAAAGTGGTTTGAGGATTCGGATGTTGCTATCTATCCGACCAAACGCCTCATCGATTCTAGCCTTTCGGATATCGTCTTGAGGCATAGCAAGAAATCCCGAACCCATGAACGATAAACTCACCCGCTGATCCACCGCTTGTGCGGAGCGACGCCGCTGCCGCAGTTAGTCGACAGATGGTGACTGAGACTCACTATACTGTTCATTCTACACTATGTATACTGTGTATACCAGTGTCACTCTTAACCACATCCTTGTCAGCACCGGTCGCTCTATAACTCACAATGCGAAATAAACGGCAGAAAGTCATCGATGACCGAAGGACACTCATTTCGATTGTTCATTCGTGGATTTCGTGAAAGAATCCAGAACGCCTCCAGCGCTTTTCTAGACGAAATATCTGTCTCGATGGTCAAAATCGTGCACTTCACATCAAAGTCGTTTCCGCCATGTTCCTCCACTTTATGCTTGCCCAGAGGATTCGTTAAGATACCCCGCTTTTTGCACGCTAGATGTTCATTAACACGAATAGCAAGTACCCTTCCGGTTTCCCCAATGTATGTCTGGCTGCATGTCCGGCATTCAAGCTCATAGATAACGCCAACTTTGGCGCAATCCCCTACTTTGTTGAGGACATACAACACAGTTCTCCGTTACGCACTCCCTGTCGTAAAACCTATTTCGATCCAGCTGGCGTCTGATGCTGTCGTTTGGAATGTTAACTAAGACAACATCATCCTCCAACTGGGCCCGTCTTATGCTTCGTTGTAGAGCGTAAGTGACGTTATCGGAAATGAAAGGGACACACAAGGGTACTTGGTACACGTGGTACAGCTCGCTGATCAGAGTGAGATCCCCTGTGGTGATGTGGTACCGTGTATCCATTCTGCGCAGCTATTTGACATGCTAGTTGCACAGATTCACGTCGTTCTTCAGCACTAGTGCATACATCGTTCGCAGTTCTGAACATATTCTTCACCACCGCGCGTTTGACTGCGTTAGGATGCGCAAATGATGCATTGACCAAGATGTTGTGGTGATGTGGTGATTATATTGTTGATTAGACTTGTTTTTCAATGAAGTTGAAAAAAATTAAAAATGGTGAAATTTTCGGACAAGAATTATTGCGCAGCCTGGTACTTTCATTTCCATCTTCTCATACGATTTCACGTCCTTAGAAATTTCATAATTCACAGTGGGTCTTCTATCCATTCTGCAATCAATGTTTCAGCAACGTAAATGGTCGGTATTAGTAACACGCGTCGCTCTGCAAAACTCATGAGAGGCGTGCAATCCCTACACGATCCCGCCGGGGAGCAAGCTGAACATACAAAGCGCACGGCGACATCGGCGACTGCTGCGGCAAGTGCGACATCTGCATAGTGTGTGCTAGACATTGGATCCGACACCGATTTTCCGGATAATCGGATGATTCGGATAGGCCATTTTTTCAAACCCCGGATTTTCGGATGATTCAGATGAGGGCAATTTCGAAAACCCCGGATCTTCGGATGATTCAGATGAGGGCAATTTTAGAAACCCCGGATCTTCGGATGATTCAGATAACGCCATTTTCGGCCGAAAGGATTTCGGATATCCGATTCGGATACAACCGGATAAGTGATATAATAGGGGCACGCAACCTCTTAAAAATGGAACACATCAGCAACTCCGCGTTTATTTCCTTGACCAATTGAAGTCACCAGCGCAAAGCAGCTTGAAGCGCCTCACCTTGAATTAAGTGTTTATACGCCCTGGTAGCAAGGCACATGAATGCCCAGTTACATTATATCTGGCCTAGCTTAGTTCACCAATGGAGTGGAACACACCAGCGCTACGTAAAAGATGTCGTACTTGGCTGCCTTACGAGGGGAGCCCTCCGCAGAGCTATTTTGCGCTTCCAGAACAAACAAAAAACAGCTTTAAGACCCCAAAGAGCCAATACCAACTCAATAGTGAGTTGGTAATGCACAGCGAAGTCTTGTAAAGGACAATAATGAAACGATTCCGAAACGCCCCGCAAGAAATTTTTCGTGCTCTGAAAAAGGAAGGGTCTGAAGCGTATGTCTGAAGCGGAGAGAGCGAGTCATCCCACCATATACAGGAATAATCGCCACTCCTCAATTAGTATAAAAATGTGTTTCTTTTTTGCCAAATCGATAAGCCCGAGGAGTAGAGGATCCTTGAAGTTACAGAAGAATAGGCGCCTCACGAGTTCGGGAGTCTTGTACGCCCGCAATGCCGCCGGCGGGAAGCGGCTCGTAGCGCAGAGGATTGCTCCATGAGAGGGAGGTAGAGAATTCGACTTTTCTGCGCTGCTGTATCTTTGCATCTCAACTTATTGTTTGATTTGAGCGATTCTGACATCTGCACCATTTTAGATGTTTGCTGTGCAGTGTTTCCAGATGTATGCCGTGAGAGCAACTTTGTTGCCACTTGTTTATTACTGACCGGTTTTTTAACCAAACCTCAATTGGAAAGCTGTTCAGCATAACGATGTATGAACGTTTAACATCAGTGATACACAGACACAAAGTGCATGGAACATAAGCACTGGTCACAATACGGGCAGCGCATAAAGGCTACTGGCTCCTCACAGTTTGCTTCCATATATGGACAAATGAGATCGGCTCCATAGGCGAAATCCAATTGAAGACGTTCCCTTTCCTCCGAAACAAGAGTTCCAGCCGAAAACGTTATCATATGCCCACTGCTTGCCAGCCTTTCCACGTCTATCAGTTCATTTTGCGGATCCCAACCTTCTTCTGGTTTTCCACCACTTCCAGCCGTTCGTCTTCGTTAACTTCAAGTTGACGTGCTTCGAAGTCTTCGGGTATGCTAGCCATCCGTTCGTTCAGGTTGGTGTCATTCCCATGAAGGCTGCTGATCTAAAGGTGGACCACACTTCAGCGTGAGCAAGTGGATCACCACTCGAGCTCTGGGCGACTTTGTTGATGTTAGGTTTTAGAGAACCTCCAGCAGACCCCTGATTTCCAGATGACAGGCAAAGATGAGAGAAAGAGTGTACCGTTGATGCTGTTTTGGTCAAATTCAGGGATCCACAGGCTTTCTCGTTTTAACCACATGTGACGTCACATCATGGTCTCCTTTGAAAATCCGAGCAGGATGGTTTTACCCGAGGTCATTGGCCGATGTATGGAAACAGGCTGAGAGGAGCCTGCAGCACTTACACCCTGCCCATTGTGTCCAGTGCTGCTTTCTGCACGTTGTACCTGTGTATCACTGGTGTTGAATATTTATGCATCATCCTGTTGAGTACCACAGCATGCAGCTGGAAAGTGCGCAGAAATCATCTGAAAATGGTATAGACGTCAGAATCCCTCAAATCTCAACCAATCATTTAAAAAGCAGGAATGCAGCAGCGCATGAGGATCGAACCCCCAAACCTTCCTCCCATACAGCATCGTCACTACCCATTGCGCTCCGAGCTGCTTGCCGGCAGAGGCACCGCAGTCGTACAAGAACCCAAATTCATGATGAGCCGTTCAATTGTGACCTCAAGAACCCCCACTCCTTGGGTTTAACGACTTGGGAAAAATGAAACACATTTTATGCTAATTGAGGGGTGGCGATTATTCCTATTTAATAGGATGACTCCCTCTCCACGTTCAGATATACGCTATCAGACCCTTTCCTTGTGAGAGAATTCCCGCCAAATGATTGCAAATCTGCCCGAAAAAGTCAGGTTATCAATAGCGCAGAGTTTGCCAGCAAGGAGCGCTAACCTCTTATTATCCGATTTTTATCCGATTTTATCCGAATCATTGCGTTTTTCAAAACCCCGGATCTTCGGATGATTCAGATGAGGGCAATTTTGAAAACCCCGGATCTTCGGATGATTCAGATGAGACCACTTTTAGAAAACCTGGATCTTCGGATGATTCAGATGAGGGCAATTTCCGGCCGAGCCGCATTTCGGATAATCCGAAACCGGATAAATCCGGCCGGATATGCGAAAATGCATGACTCGGATCCCAGGCCTAGTGGCCGTTCTTCGCGCGTGCGGCAGACACCGCCGCGTGCACGGCGAAAAATTGTATTTTCGTACTACCAGCCGATCTCGCCCGCCGCCCACTTCGCGCCCTATCCCCACCGCCGTATTTGGACGAGTTTGTGGCACGCGAAACCGTGCCGCAGTTTGCACCTTCGTTAGTTGGCGTGACACCTAACAGCTGGTAGGAGACGATTGGGGAAGCGTAACCTCATGGGGGACTGCGAAGTAAGTTTTGAGTCAGTTCGGTTGTGAAGACAGCTGAGGGAAGGAGGATGTCGCTCTTCCCTCTGGATTCTTTAAATTTTCGCCACAAACAAAGACTGTGGGTGATTCAAATCAGGAGTCGGTGATCTGCACAATGAAGGCCTATCTAAAATTATGTGCAAAACCGTCCCTTTTGAGGCATCAAACAATTCTCCTTATATTGAAGAACTTTCTAGCGGATGATTGCGTTAAGATGTTGCTGTACTTGTCTGAAAACGCGGACGACGCCTTAGTACTAAGTAATGTGGCGGAACTTGAAGAAAGCCTTGGCGCTGCAGCTGAAAAGTCCTTTTTTCTAAACGTCGTGAACAACACCTTGATTCTTGTCTCAACAAGGAAATCTAGAGCTACCAGGTCAAATGAAGTGATTAGAAACGCGATGCCTCTATGTGATAGCGGACCCGGAAATCTCGTCCTCGGCGCGCCTCTTGCTCCGCACCTTCCTGAGGGCAGTGTAGGGGTCTGTCCGCCCAAAACTCATCGCTGCGATTCCATCACGGCGACGGAAAGTATGCACGAGCCCCTACGGGCAGATGGACCGTGGCGCAGTGGGTAGTGGCTTTGCTTCACGCGAGAGAGGTTAGGGTTTGGTTCTCCTGGATTGCGGCATTTTTGCACCACATCCTGGAGTCTCTTCCCTAGCCTGGTTGCTTTCATCGCTCAGGGCGAGCTGCGGACTCCGCCTGCACCGAGCGAGCTTGGTACCGCAGTCATCTGAACTTTAGGTGACGTTGTTGCCCGAAAAGGCAGAGGGGGATCCTATGTTTTTCAAATGCGATTACACTCAGCAATCTGTAGGCTCGCTAGAAGAGTAGTCTTAAAATTATGCTCTCGCTACTACGATGACACCAACGATGATGGCATAGCAATCACCGAATTCCTCCGATAAATTTTTGTTGTATCACGAACACATTTTTGGGTTTTATACTTTTCTATCAAATAAATTATTGCAGCAGTTTGTACAGTACGATATCTCCCCGAGAAGCGGGCAAGTACTTGTACAATTCGTGGTCGAATGATGACTTTGCCAGTTGAACACTTCCTTGACGTTGCGGCCGTCTGCCTCGATTCCTCCTTTAGTGGGTCGATCACGTCAACAAAATATTTCCTGCAGCTTCTAATATCTCAATTTACGTGTTTTTTTCAAAGGGTGCTTTAAGAAACGCCTTCATCTACATAACTAAACAAAAAGGAAATGGCGCAAATCGCTCCTGGATACCGGGAATCGACGTAAAAACGTCAGAAACGAATCAGCCGATCTGGTTTTCGAAGATTTTTCGGAATGATGGCACACCGAACAAAGCAACATAGTCAAAACTGGCATCGCATTATCTCTCCGTGGGGTAGTAAATGCTAGCCGGAATCTGAAAAACCAACGCCCTATTTGACTCATTGGTTGCAAACCGGTTTCTTGACTCAAAATATGACCGAGCCATGAGTCAAGTTACTTTTAGTCATCATACTAAAATACAAAATGAATCAACAACAAAGTAATAACTCAAAATCTTGAACCCTATATTAATAAATTCAAAAACTTAAGGTTCGCTTCGCCACTACCTTCATACGAACCTTTTTATTATAGCACCTCCCCGGTGGATCATCAGTGAAGCGGGGAGATGCTGTAACTTTTAATGTATTAATATATTTAAAATGTTAAACTTAACTCACGTATCTTTATTGTTCAACCGCATTCCAAGTAGTAGGCGTTAAGCGGTATACTTCCTCTATTCAAAATATACAGTAATCCGGTTGTATAAGCCGACCTCGTGGTTTATTCCAGTCTCTTGATGTAATTAATCATTTTTTATTTGTATTGTTGTCCATCCCACCATATATAATAGAGGAGGGCTTTTTGTCTCAACGTGACCGTGGGAAACTTCGTAAACTCCGCGGGCTCGATGGTTTAATCACCCAAGTTCGAGGCAGGTTCTCGACTTTTCTCTCCGAAGGGAAGCGCAGGGAGGTGAGCAATCGCCGCTGCCGAGGAGGACACGTGAGGCGTTGCGAAATAGGCCGGCGCCGCGGCTCTGCCCGCGCACGTGTTGGGTGGCTACTGCTTCGAACTGACCCCCTTGAAGGCTCCTGTCCTTGCTACCGGTCAATTAGTGCTTGCAATTAGGTGCTGCTACAGTTGTTACACGGTACAACTCTGCCGCCTGTGTGCATGGCCGAGGTCACTGCTCATTCCTGTTGTTGCTACCTTCTATGTGTTCGGACATAACCTTCTGATGTGTGCGAGCTTCTGCCTTCACTTTTCTGAGATGCTGTGTTAATCCAAACTGCCGCTCTTCGTTACTGCCTTTGCCACCGTTTTACTTTGTTTCTCTTCGAGAGCGTTTTAAGTTGACGTCAGTGTTGTGGTGAGAATCTGCGGCCCTATTCTAGTGCTCCTCGCTCTACACGTTAGAGTATGCCCCTTGGTAGGAAGGCACATGTATGCCCATTTACAGCAGAAGTGAACTAACTTGGTACACCATAGGGCTAGAACCCACCAGTGCTGCTGATAATTTTGAATTTCATACAACACAAAACGACGGATTGGGCGTTCCTACATCGTGGCCCTCCAGCCCCAGCCTATTTGATCCCCACTGCTAGTTGTAGCACTTATATCCACTCGTGTGCTTCTTAAAGAGGCTGACAACCACTTAACACGATGAGCCCTGTCCACCTGAGCCGTTTTATGCCTGATTCTGTAGGCTGTAAGTAAGATTCTTCCATTCTAAGTTGGTTGGATTGAGCCCATCAGTTTCTGCCGCCCACATAAACTTCCTACTTTCTACACCCTTCCAAGCTGTTGGATTTTTATTCGAGTGATAGCAGAGGTTGAACAACGAACACAACGGTGAGAAACATACATATCCCACCTTTGTGATTAAGTGGCTTTTACACTATCAGTCGATTAAAGGCTGCTGTGAACTTTTCGAGGGCATGGTGCGATCTCGTCTTTTATTGCGCTATATGCTTGCTCATAGGCTGTAAGTAAGATTCTCCCATTCGAGCGCATGCAACAGTTTCTCCCGCCCACTCATGATTCCTATTTATCGCTTGGGCCCCCTTCAGACGTTGCGATACTTATTGATAGCGTAAGTTTAACAACAAATACAACAGTGAGGGCCCCCTTCAGACGTTGCGATACTTATTGATAGCGTAAGTTTAACAACAAATACAACAGTGAGGAACACACATATCCCCACTTTGGTGGATCAATTAGGTGGCATTTTGGAGTGCATGGCGCGATCTCATCTTTTAATGGAGGCGGCGACCGACGCTGGGTGAGGAAGCATCCGTAGCTAGGTTTGGGCTACGTCCCTAACGTGGCCCGCCATACCCGACGCCGGCGGAGCCGGCTAGCCTGGCGTGGCCCGTGGATGCGATGCCGGCGAAGCCGGCTAGCCTGGCGTGGCCCGCACACTCCAGCGTCGGCGCCGGCGGAGCCGGCGACCGACGCTGGTTATAGCATATTTATAGAAAATTTGATCGTTTTTATAAGTACATCTTAATATGTTTTTAACAATAAAATTCTTACTAAAACCGTTGTTTGTAAGTGTGTCGTAGTGATTTTTTATCTTGTTAATCTTAGATTAGAACAGACTTCAGCAATTCTTAGGTAAATCCTTTAGGTGACTAAAGCGATGCTTGGCCTATTTTTCAATTTTGCTTGGAGATGGGTGATGTCTCGCCTCATACGGAAATCTTGGGGAGGGCGAGGCATCGACAGGTATGTTTTATCAAACAACTCTCCCTAGTTTTCCCTGCAAGCCAATTGTTAAGGCGATGGGAAAGTTGATTATGAATGTCATCCGCTGTGCGTTGTCCTTGGAACTGTGTGAGTCATTCCTACGCGCGCTGTGCGTTCTTGATTTATCACGGTTTTGTACTTTCATTTCCATTTTCTCGTCCGGGGTTCACTTCCTTAGAAATCTAATAATTGTCTAAAAAACACAGTGGGTTTTCTATCCGTTCTGCAATCAATGTTTTTGCAACTTAAATGGCCGATATTAGGTAACGTTGTTGATCGCTATACAACATATTTTTGTTGCTTCTTTTCGTTCATGTCAGACTAATGTAAAATCTCCACACATTTTCATGGTTTGACATTCGAAGCATGAAACGACAATTGTCCCCATTAATTTCATCGAATTCAAACGCGTTGGTATTGTAAGGCAAGAGCAGTATTGAGACACTGGACGGACATGTGCTTCAAACCCAGGCCAGCCTAAAATTGGTTTAAAAACATATTACGAAGAATTCGATCTCAACGATGATATTGGCACATATTTCTCGACGGGGAGGTGAAAAACTGGTGGACTCCGACCAACGGACTACTGAAGAAGCACTGAAAAGGAAGCTCGGGAGAACTAAGGTAGCAGAAAGTGTCTTCTGAAGAGAATCTGAAAGGGAATGATCGCCATTATTCCTCCACCTCCACGCCGAGCGCAGTCACTGCACGCTCGACCTTGTTTGCATTCGCGCGTTTAACGTGTCTCAGAGCACGCTCTAGACTGCGGAAACCTTCTGAAGCGTGCTCCGAGTCCGGCTAAACGCGTGGAGGTGAGGACGAGATCCCGCACTTCAGTTGGTGAGAGTATGGAGGCAAAGAAAAGGAAATAAAGCAAGGATCAAGCCTACATATTGGGGCGAGGGGCGGGGGTGTCCCATTCTGACTCTTTCACAACGGCAGCAAATCCGACAGCAAACTGGCCTCCAAAGACGACACCGTGAACAGACCTAGAGTAGACCTTTCTTTACAATTTTTAAGCCGAAAGAAGTCACAGTGATTACATTTCCTACTCTTTGTTAGCGATGTCACCCTCCGAGTAGCATAGACCCGAGGACTAATTTCTCCTGCAGACTGTAGGAATAGATGGCACGATCTTAGGTAAGTGTGAAACTGGTGTGACACTGACTGTATGCTGGGCCTCGAAAAAGTGCTCCTAGTGACAGTAAGGCAGCCTTTTCTGGAACACAAGTCTAACACAGTTTATTGAATTTCTGCTGATTCCATCTACTCAGTGGTGCTGTGATGTAGAGTGAAGGACCTTATAACGAGTCTGGCATTCGTTGAAGTGGGGAGGGAAGAGAAACTACCTTGTCTTCAACAGTGATCCACATTCATAAAAAGAAAAATGGCTATAGGCCTACAGTTGAAATGCTCCAGCACACTCTAACTCATACCAATGTTGCACAAAATATTCAACTTCGTGCATCAGAACATGCCATTTGAAGTAGGTCTAGAAAGGGTGGGAATTTCATCTGAGGCTGTTCATAAGCTGTAGCTTTCCTGAAGCCGCAAGTCTACGTGGCTTTCTCCAATCACAACAGGTTGGCGTTTCCGCTTTAAAAGTTTCTGTACAAATTCTGTGCATGTTAAGGAGAGGACTGCTTCCTGTCTGTTATAGAGTGGCTACAAGTGCTTCTGCGTGGTGACCCCCTTCCCAAATCCTCCTAGCGTGGGGCGTCCCTCAAATCCGACGGTAGACCGACCTACCGACCGGCTCCCGTTTATTACGCTCACACGCGGTCTAGCAGCCGAAGATGAGCTTCGATCGGCTGCTCCACACTTTGACGATGAGCTCGCCCCCTTTAGGTTTCTCTCGCAATTCTTGCACAACAAGAGCGCAGTGTTCCTTGGTTGCATCGTGATGGATCATGAGACGTGTCTGAGGCTGTGATCATTCATTACTCATGGTCAGTAAAGAAGATCTCTTGTTATATTAAATAGGGTATTAGTATAGAATATGAAGTCATTCTCAAAATAGGCCGTGGGGCTTGTCCTCCAGCAGAGAGCGGCTAATTACATTTTGAAGTCCGGTAATTTATCCGCAATTATTCCCTTTTTATCCATAATTTCCGGTTTTTCTAGCGCTTTCTGCCATGTATAAATTTGAAACACGCGTAAAGCGTTTACATTGATCTGAGACATTCCCCTCTGTCGTCTGAATAATCGCTGCTGAGGCCTACATTGCATTCCTAGCAACTGAATACATTACAAACATTATGCTGGTCGGCCAATACAATAGAATGCTAGGTGTGTTTCCATAAGGACCTTTAGGAACGAGACCTATAGCCGCCTAAATAGGTGTCGAGACTTCGGTAGAAGTCGTAGGAGAAGTTGCAGAATTCTTCGAGCCCATTGGTTCGAAGATGAGTAACGCCGTCCTTTATCATTAATTTTTTATTTTTATGGTGCGAACTCGAGCACGTGCTTCTGCTGCCACGCGGTATGTCACACAATTTACCCCGATACAATCTCAAACTTGGGTAATTAAACCAACCATAAATCTTTATAGAATGACAATAATCAGTCGTGACATGGAGAAAGTTACAAGTGAGGGTTACGTATAAATAAATCTACAGCGTTTGACACGCTTTATAGCGGGATCTGCTGTTTGGTGTCACGACGCCACCTTTCCTGATCCAGTGCTCAGTTCACCTTATCTTCACAAGCGAGCATTACATCGTCAGCACAAAGCAACGTCCAAAGGACGGGCTGCTGAAAATCTCGTGTGATAGCACACGACAACAGAAATGAGTGGGGAAAGCGCAGAGCCCCTGTGCACTCCGAAAGAGATGAGAAACTTCATTGAGGTTCCAGCTGCAGCTTGAACACGGCTCTATGGACAAAAGTAGATAGATCGCTGATGTCGCAAGGTATACTATATCACATCACGCGATACGCGATCAAAGGTCTTCTCCAAGTCGAGGAGGGCGATATGCACTGGCTTCTGTTTCTCGTGGTGCTTCTCTAACAGAAGGCGGACGGTGTGTATGACATCAATGGTGCCATAGCCAGCTACGAAACCGCACTGACTGCTGGAAAAGCTGAACGATATCACGAATTCGTCCGTCGACAATCCACTCAAGGATCTTTATGCTGTGCGAAAGCAAGCGAATCGGACGGTAACTGGAAAAGTCTGCAGGACTGCACTTCTTCTTCCAAATCGAAGCCGTCGTAATTTGGCACCAACAGTCACACATTTTGGCACACTTTTCTTCGCTACAACCTGATTAAAGAACTTCGCCAACCACTCAGCAGGACTTCTTGCTTTGACTTCCACAAATCAACTGCCACGTCGTCGGCCCAGTCGCTTTGCCTGGCCTCATCTTTTCAAAGCCGCCCCAGGAGAAATTCCACTGTAGAGAGTTCCTCAAAATAGTCGTGCCATCGCTTCATTGACTTCTTGCGGTCCAGAAGAAGACGGCCATCCCCATCACTGATGACGAAAATTTTCTTTATTCCTGTCAGCTTTATAAAGAACATCGTTCCCCACATAGCCTACCCTTTGGAACATATATTCAATTTAAGCTTGATGAGATCGGAAGTCCCTGTTAGGTGGAAGCACGCGTTTGTAACACCTATTTCTAAAAAGGCTCCACAAAACGATCCCAGGAATTATAGACCAGTTAGCATTACCTCAATATTTGCAAGAACATTCGAAAAGATCCTCTAGAAGCACATCTTAATGCATCTTGAATCCCATTATGTAATCTCCAGAGACCAACATGGTTTCATGAAAGGGAGGTCAGTGGAAACTGCCCTTCTTACATCTCTCAATGACTAGTCAAAGGCATTTGACGAGAAGAAGCGCAGTGATGTAGTGTATTGTGACTTTTCAAAGGCTTTCGATAAAGTTCCTGTGGAAAAGTTAGTCCTTAAAATGAAAGCAGTAGGAATTCATCCGATGATTGTTAATTGGACTCGACAGTTTTTGTCAAAAAGAGCGTATCAGGTTAAGGTCAAGGGACAGTACTCCGAGGTTTTCTCCGTATACAGCGGTGTTCCTCAAGGAGGTGTGTTGTCTCCTATTCTGTTCCTTGTATATACCTATGAACTGCCAGGTCACATAACAAGGTTAGGGGTCGCCTGCAAGATGTATGCCGACGATGTCAAAATTTACAAAAAAATAGAGCGTACTGAAGACTCAACTTCTCTTCAGTCAGCAATTGATGCAGTAAGCCAGTGGGCAGAAAAATGGGATCTCCCGCTTTCTGCTGAAAAGACACATCTTCTGGTGATTGGACCTAGAGGTCATACAGTGACTCAAACCTACAGCATTAAAGGTGAAGCTCTAGACGAAGTTCAAGAAACTCGTGATTTGGGTTTCACTATTAGAAGTGATTTGTGTTTTTCTAAACACTGTAGAGTTCTGGTGAAAAGAGCCAGTTATCGCATCTACAACCTTTTCAGAGCTTTGCAATCAAACGCTCCAGAGGTATATATACTTGCGTACAAAACCTATGTGAGACCAATTGTTGAATCAGGTACTACCGTATTCAATCCAACCAAGAAGAGGGACATCGATCTATTAGAAAGTGTTCAAAACAATCTTACGCGAAAGCTTATGATGACATGCTTCTCAGTAGACTATAACCAGCTACCGAATGGACATCAGCGCTCTGCCCAGTTTGGTCTCCCTTCACTGAAGAATAGAAGAAAAATCTTGGATCTTGTCATGATGTACAAATTACTTTCCGGAAAGCTATCTATCAACCCAGCTGAATTTTTCGGTGAAACAGTGTCAAGAACCGTCAGAGGGAAACTTAAACTTCGAGTTCCTATTGCAAAATCGAGAGCCAGGTCGGATTTCCTAACCTATAGAATTCTTAAGGAATTAAACTCTGTGCTTGGGAAGTACGATGACCTATCGAGGATGTCTGTGCAAGCGTGTAGAAATGCTATTGCTTGCTAACCTTGTTCGCTTTGTCTAGACGTCTAGGTGTGTTGCAGATTGTGTGTTGTTTAAATGGTTGACGTTTGCATATCTGTTTCTTTACATACCACGCTAGATTATAATCTATGCTTTGAATAAATAAATAAATAAATAAATTTCTCAATGTCCTCGGTCTGCCGATGGCGATTTCTAGCAAGTCGGTACAGATACCGCTCAACAACGCATGACTCGAGCTTCTCGTTGACATCTGCATAAAGCCAGGCCTCCTTTGCAGCTCTCCTCGCTTCTTGATACTTTCGCCAATTATCGGGTGTCTTTTCGCTCCTACATCCTACATTCCCGCAAACTTTTCTCAATTTTATCTCACTCTTGTAAGAGTAGAACTAGAGGGGATGAAAAAACAATTAATAGAAATGCTCTAGATGTCAAATTTAGGAGAAAACATCGCAGAAAGATTTCAACGCTTCCACAACGTATAAAGCTATAAGGTAATTCAAACTTGCGACTTACTGAAAACCGAATGTTCCAATGTTTCTCCCGTTCCAAAAAGTAAACATTTTGTTGACACATCTCACCCTTGTGCGCCTAGTGCCCAAGAGCTCATGACAAGGAAACTCCTGATTGTGAGCGCATCTGCGTATACCATTCTGATCAGTAACTCTTCTCAAAAACCGCAATCACAAGCCCTTTCTGCTTCTAATCGCTTCTATGCATACTTTCACGTTAATTGCCACTGTAATCAATGTTTCAAGAGGTAACGATGGGGAACCCTTGATTATGGTCGATAGATCTGCTCGTTTGTAGTAGTTTAATCGTGAATAAAATCCTGCGTATGCCGTCAAACCGGCTCTCTTCATTGGTTCCGTCTCCAGGAGGTTTGCTGCTACTCGTTTGTTTCTCGACCTAAATACATAAAAACATCATGCGAGTTCGAGGTGCTTAATGCGTTCCGCACAAAGCCACATCAGTAGACTGAACGGGTCTCGGCTTCCATTCCCTTGATACGTCGAACGGGATATTTCTTTAGAATGGTCAGATGGAGGTTGTGATACTGATGTCTGCAGGAGGTAGACGCATACCTCAAACCGCAGTGATCCAATTTCACTTCTCACTACAACTCTAAGAATTCCGGCGATCACATGGATTTGTTGATTGCCAAATCAAGTTCTCCTCCTGGTCGAGCAATGGGAGCCGTGTCATAGGGCAGTTATGGCAGTGGAACACTCTAGACAAAACAACAGGAAAAATAGGACTGTTACTGGTTCAGAAATGCGGATTTTCCCAGTTTCACTTCTTACTACAACTCTAAGAATTGAGTTGATTTTACAGGGATCTGCAGTGTTTCTTGTTAAAATTTTTAAGAGAAGCGAGATAATAGGCAAACTTCTTTTGCGCTATCATCTGTCCAGCATTTGGTTAAGCATAAGTTAACTAATCAAATTGGTTCCCTTCCGCACATATTATCCGATAGATGCGCGATGACGGTTTGATCAGATCTGGGAAGTGAACTGACGAATTAGAGTGGTCGCTCTTCTTCGCAACTCTCGCTTTCAATGTAAAGTTTAGGCTTTGAACAGTGTTTTTCGTTAAGAGTGAACCCTTCTTTGTCGATTTTTCAAATTCCGTCGCTTAGCACAATGCGGAAAATAGGGAGGATCACACTTTGCCTGAGGTCTAAATCTGGTCGGCAAATCAGATAAGGATTGGTTCATTTGTGTTAGGAAGCAGATAAACATCAACCGACTTCAGAATTTGTACAGCTTGCCAGTTCGGCAAAAGATCCCTAATTACCTGGATTACCACATGTGATATTTGGCGGCATTATATCTGAAGGGACCCCACCACCGCCGTATGGCCGCTTGATGCCGCTTAACGTTTTGTTGTGTAATCGTGTCCCGCTATATCTTAACCGTCCAAATTTCGAACAGTTCACTAGTTTTCGCTTGTGATGACTTCTTAAAGGTTATTGTAACTAATGTGTTCCTTTTAATTCACTCCTTACTAAAGGAACTATCTGTCTCCATCACTACTGCATTCTACGGAGTTGTCCGAATCGGATATCCGATATCTGATCCGAAGAAAAATCGTTTATCTGAATCATCCGAAAGTCTGTGAATTTCAAAAATACCTCTATGTGAATCATTTGAAAATCAAGGGTTTGGAAAAATGGCGTATCATCCGATTATCCGTAAAGTCAGGGTCCAGTACCTAGTGCCTAACCTCCAAAACTTTCCGGACAGCATAATTCGTCCGAACCCATGTTACCCCTTCATGGAATTGTTGTTAGATGTATCCCACGACGTGCCAAGTGTTCTCAAGTATATGCAATGAATTTAAAAAAATAAAAGCAAAAACAAACAAAATATGAATATATACACAGATAGCTAAATTTGCAAACGTATGCATTATATATGTATGTGCATAGTTCGGCAAAAACATTGTCCGCCTTGATATTCAGCGGGCTGTCTTTTAATCAAATATCAAACTCAGTGCAGCTTAGCAAACCTACGAATCCAACCAATAAAATATCAAACTCCAACATGGATGTGGATGGAGAGATTACTAAAAGCATGCAGTTCTAGTTTAGATGCAAAAACGCACTTTTGTCAAACTGGACGCTTTTGAAATCACATCTTCCAAATCAAACGGACAACTTCCAGAATAAACTGGACGAGGATTAAATAAATAGCTTCGTTCTAAAAAATTTATATTTCTCTCCCTGAAAATTTTTGTTTACCTGCCACGAAGAAGCAAATATATTTCTTAAACATTTTATTTTTTACCGAATCCATTGGCTCTATACATATCTTTATCCACGCAACAATTTTTAGGCGCATTAAACGAAGACAAAGTTCAAGCTTGACGAGGTCACCACAATTGCCATTTGATTGATTGGGAACAACAAAAACTAGTGCAAAAAAGCGTACACCTCCATTGCGCAGCTTCTCGTAGGAGGCCTTCTAACTGTCAACCAGATAAAAAGAAAGAGGTGCTGGACGAGTGTATGGCCCGATTTCTTCTTGTTCCCGGTACTTGCTGATTTCCTGAACTTCAAAGGCGGTTTGAATTCACCCTTTTTCCTGAGAAAAAATTAATGAAGTTTCAAACAATTTTTGAGCATGGTTATTTTTAGTTTTTAATGAAGTCTAATGAATAAAGTAGATTTCTTAAGGCGAAAATTTAATTTACTTTTTAGGGAATATGCAGTTAAGTTTGGAAGACATCGTTTTGATTAGAAAGCTGTCCATTTGATTAAAATTGATTTTTTCTTGTCATGAATAGTGTCCAACTCATCATGAAAGTAGTAAACGTAATTTCGCATCACAGGCTTCCCAGTTCTCACTATTTGCCTTCGTGTTGTGAAACACCTCCCGTGAAAACGATTTCTGCAACCGTGTACGCGTAAGGTTGACAATATTCACCTGGAACTGCAAGGCTCCTGCAGTTATCCACAGAAAACATTCAGTTCTCATTCAGGCATTCAAGAGGTTACGCTTCAACGCATTTCGAAAACGACGTCGCAAGAATTTGTGAAACAGGTTTGCCATTTGACTCGTCCAAGATATTGGGAAATCCTCACCCTTCGAACCAAAGCCTCACCATGCCTCAGAAATATTTATTTTGTTGAGAAATGCTTTTGGTGTCAATCCTAAACAACTCTGGGTTTTAAGCAGGGAAGACACTTCGGGGGGGAGCCCGGTTTTCACACCGACGAAGGCGCCGCCCGCTGAGACCCCGCCTCCGCCCCTTTTGCTCCGCCCATTTTGGAATAGTTGTCGGCGCGCACTGCCCCACATTAATTAGACGTCACAAAGTGGGACATTTCCTTGCATCCTGCAACTAATGCTGCTGCAAGTCTAACTAATTCTGCAGCTACTACTTCGACCATTATCCAGCTATTATATTAGTTCGACTACTAACGCAACGCCATTGTGAGCGTATGAACCATTGACGGTAAGTAAGAAACTACTTTCTAAAAGCAAAATATCCTTTTTGTGAAAGCTTTCGTAATTGCTTTTACACCTCCGCTGCATTCGTTTGCTATTTCACTGAGGGCTCTGTGCATATTTGACTGCATAGATCCCTTTTTGATAAGCAAAACAATGCAGCAGTCTTTGCCTTATGAAGAGATCTACTACATTGGTTCATTTTTAACTGGAACTATGATATTCTTAAAGCAGCAGTGCCAAGTACAGACCGAGAGAGGAGTTTCGTACTGCGTATCTTCCTAAGCTCTAAGCTCTACCTTGAAAGCAGCGAACGAATATACTCCGCATTTCTAATTTAGGCTTAAGAGTGCTTAACGTTCTTATTTTAGAAGTTTTTGACTCTTGGTGTTCTATGATTCGACAGGGCGCCCCGCTTCGCTCTAGTTATGCGCACAGAGGCATATTGGTCCCCTGTATTGGAGTAATTGCTTGCTGGTCCTCTGCGTTCACTAGATGCCGTGACCTGTGCCGCTCCTCGCACCTTTTACGGTCCTTCGCACCTACATTGGTTGCCCTCAAGAGATGCCTTAGGCGCCTCTTGGCAGACGTAAGAGGCGCCAAATGCTAGGTGTCAAAGTACTGATCTTCGAGGAAGACTACGGTTGGAGGAAGTCCAAAGAACTTCTCTAAGTAGAGTACAATTAATCAGGGATGGAGTTATGTGTGCGGATGGTATCCTGTGACTCTACAACAAATCGATAAAAGAATCCGTTTTCCAGGCATTTAACAGTGGAGTAGACTATGGATTGCGTTGATAAGGCCGCTATCGGACCTGTGATGAAGTTGAGCGATACCTTAACAAAAATTCTAAAGAGTAAACGAATCCCTCTACTAATCCTTGGGTTTGAGGCAGTACGTTAGCGGACCAGTTGGTGGATATCCTGCGACTTGACTTTTTGCTTGCTTCAACAGAAAGTTTTTCGGACAACGCTCCCCCCCCCCAGGACCGTGGCAGGGCCTGCGATGAAGTTAAATGATAATTCGACAGACATTTTAAAGAGCATACGATTCGGCTGCTTCAACAGAAATCGTTTTCCGAGCGACATCCCCCACAGGACATGAAAGGGTCTGCGATGAAGTTAAATGGTAATTTGACAGACATTTTAAAGAGTAAACGGTTTCCTCTACCAATTCAGCGGCCTAGCGGCTGGAAAACTTCTGGTTGGGGCCACCAAAACCCCGAGAACAGTACACCCCGATTGTGCTCTTTTCTTCTTTAGGACTTACTTTCATTACATAAAAACTGGTTTTACTTTATCGAATAGTATAACCGGATTTGCTAGGGCAGACTTCAAAAACTGCTCTTGTGAAGCCCATCCGCATCTATTCTATTTAGCGAGTTATTCTCCTAAGTATCCATTCTCTACTTACGAGAAGCAGATTGTGAGAGTCCCTATCCGATCTACTCAATCTGCAGAAACAAATAAAATCAATTAGTATTGGTCGACCGGTCGATATCGTTTGTTGTCCGACGGAAATAATACTCTTTCGATTCTGTAGTCATTCTACTTTTCACCCCCACCCCCACTCCAATACCATCTTACTCATGTACCGGCAAAATGACGAAGTGGGAGTCAAACACACGCACGTTCGTGCAAGAAGCCTTTAAAAGGTATTCCGAAAATCCAACGTATGCTGTGCAAAATCTGATCTGTGCCACGTCTTCTACATCCGAACACATGTTTCATAACGTCTATGACACATCTGCCGAGTCCCGACGCACACACATATCACGACGTTGCCACGACGTCCATGACAGACCTTCCGCAGCTCGACACGTGGCACGACGTGGGTGACACCTCTTCGCAGACGTGGCCAGACGCCTTTGGCACGTCTCCTCAAATCTGACTCACGTTAGACGATATTGAGAGAAAATACTGGTCCCTTTACAGGCCTCCTTAGTGGTCCTCCTTTTACTGGTCCTTCCCTGGCCTACTTTACTGGTCCCTCTTCAGTGGTCCTCCATTCTTGATACCTTTTATTGGTCCCCTTCACTGGTCTCCCTTTATTGGTCACTTTACTGGTATTCTTTCGCTGGTCCCCTTTACTCTTCTGAATCCCAAAGCAAGTTGGACGACGTGCGTGGCACGTCTTCTGAAGCCCGACCCACGTTTGACGACGTCTTCGGCACGTCTTCTGAATCCCTAAGTACGTGGAACGACGTCTTCGGGACGTCTTCTAATTCCCGGCGATCGGCACTATATAGCACGGTATGTTAAGATTGTAACGGCTTCAACCGCAGGAATCCGTTAAGCAGCGCGAATTTCCTATTAATCGGCATGAAAACCTAAAAGGACCTTGAAAATGTGCATACTCCCCTTTTAGACGAACGGTACCATACTCTATCTGTCAATCTAAAACTCGCTGAGGATACCTTCTAGACAAAATTTTGAATGAACTAGTTCTTCTGCAAATTTGAGCTCTTCCTACCTTCAGTAGCAGATTACGCGCTCCAGCGCTAACCGCCGCGCTCGTCGGTGCAAACTATGAGCTCGTTCATACTCCGCGACAGCAGCGAGAAGATTCGCGGTAAGCGTCCGGAAACTGTGAACACGTCTGCGGCACATCTTCTAATTCCCGACGCTCGGCACTATATAAGGATATGAATGGCGTTACTCAATCGCTTTTGGTATACGCCAGATACGCCTATCTCTCATAACAACCTCGACGATGCTAAGAGGAGTTCCCTTTCTATCAAGTCCATCTGTCAACCAAACATATTTCCTGGTAATATATTTGAATAAAAAACAATACAGACATGTACTTTCAAGAAATTGACCGAGTATGTTGTGCGCTTCAGTGGGAACGGAGTGCCCCTATTTAGCAGCCCGTCTCCAATTCTAATGGCCTTCAGTAAGTTTAACCGGCAGGTGCGATTTTCATTGTATGAAAACATGCTCATTTTAGCGGACAACTCGTCGCTACCACTGTCTGTTTTGTTTTAGTTTCCTTATTTTTTCTGTTCTTCCTTACTTTCTTTCGGTTCTTGGCGCAAATAGGGTCCGAGGGGGGGGGGGGTCACCCCCACACAACGGTTTGTGGTTTTTGAAACCGGAATTTTTAGCAGAACTGGTGTGTTCTAGCCCTACAGTGAACTGAAGTAGGCCATTTCCGATGTAGTTTCACACACACGTGCCTTCTTTCTGAGGCGGACAACCGTTGTGTAGGGGGGGGGGTGACCCCCCCCCGGACCCTATTTGCGCCGTGCTCTTCGGTCGAGAAACCCGTACTCTTATCTGTCTCACTCCATAAAGAAATTGGAGGTAAAGAGAACACAGAGTCCCAAGAGAAGGAGGACCCTTCACGAAATTGAGCATGGTCAGAGGCTGGGTACCATTCTGATGACGAGTCGAATCAACTTTTAACATTCCAGCAAACTTCTAAGTAGGCATTTTATTGTTGATTTACTAAGCTATACGGAAGGATTTTAAGAGCGGCACTCAAAGGACTGGAGAGGGAGGAGGGAAATGTGGGGTCCTGCTTTTATAACATGCCATCTTTTATAACATCGCGACTACCCTTCGAGCTAGACAAGTGAAGGAACTCAGGGGTTTGACTGATTTAACTTACCCATTTTAAGATTCCTTTCCAGTGTGCACTCGCGTCTAAAGCTACACAAGTCCAGGAAGCAGATCTTACAACTAGCTTTCTGTGCAATATTCGCACATGTACATTGTGTGTATACTTGAAGTAGCGACGAGTTGTCTGGCCGAGTTTTCCACTATGTGCAGGCGGTCGTTCCGGGACCTAACAGATCCGGTAATATGCCGTTTACTCACTCTATTTGGCATGTGTTTGTTCTTATAGGTGCTTCCTACCACACGTGCCTCTTGTACTCTTCGCTGCTTGGTCGAGATCCGAACAACCCTGTCCTAGACGACTTGAAGAGAGTACAGTTGTAGACTGAAGTCAGTCATCAATTGTCAGTTTTCCACGGGAGCCGGGAATTAGAAGACGTGGCGAAGACCTCCAACGTGCGTAGGGATTCAGAAGGCGTGCCACACACGTCGTCCAACTTGCCTTGGGATTCAGAAGACGTACCGTAAACATCGTCCAATTGCGCCAGGATTCAGAGGACATACCGAAGACGTTTTCCAACGTGCGTAGTGATTCAGAAGAGTAAAGGGGGACCAGTAAGGGGGTGGGGGGGGGGAGGTAGCAAAGAGTGTTCATTGAAGGGGGACCAGTAAAGGGAGACCAGTGAAGGGGACCAATAAATGGGAGACCAGTAAAAGGTACCAAAAAGGGAGGACCAGTGAATGGGGACCAATGAAAGGGAGACCAGTAAAAGGTACCAAGAAGGGAGGATCACTGAAGGGAGATCAGTAGAGTAGGCCAGTGAAGGGACCACCAGGGGAGGGGGGACTGTAAAGGGACCCAGCGCTGTCATCATTTCTGCAAAATTTCTTTTCCAGTGGTCATCCCTTCTTGGTACCTTCTGGTCTCCCTTTTGTTTGCCCCCTTCACTGGACACCCTTTGCTGTCTCTCTCCCCCCCCCCCCACCTTACTGATTCCCCTTTACTTTTCTGAATCCCTACGCACGTTGGAAGACGTCTGCGGCACGTCTTCTGAATCCTGACAGACTTGGACATGTCTGCGGTACTTCCTCCGAGTCCCAAGGCAAGTTGGACGACGTGTGTGGCACGTCTTCTGAATCCCGACGCATGTTGGACAATGCCTTCGCCACGTCTGCTGAATCCCGACGCACGTGGGACGACGTTGTCGACACGTCTTCTACAGGGTGCGTAAAAAGTATTGACGCAGTAAATGGCGGTTGTGGAAAAAGTATTGCGCAGTAAGTTTTAAAATATTCATTTCAGCAATATGGAAAATGATCTTGCAAACACGGCAGAATAAGTCGTAATTGACATCGGCTCCTTTACTGTGAATACAGGAGCGAAAACGGCGGAAAAATTCATGAGCACGCGCCGCAAGTATTCGCTTGCATTTTGTTCCGTGCTTCGAACAGGGTAGCCTTCTGCGACTGGTCACTTCTGTTGAAAGTAGCACAGACCTCATTCTTCAAAATCACCTAGAAAGAGTAATCCAGCGGATTCACTTTTAAGCTGTGCTCGCCTGAGAAGCTGTTCACACTTGCGCGCGTTATCTGTTTGCCGTTATGGGACAGAGGCTGACAATTTTTGATTTGAACGTTATCGTGCTTGAACATCTTGTAATCATCATCTGTTATGACAGAGCCGTGGCTGACGTTTGGGTTGCTGACCTCTTTCCTCACCAACCGTTTCGAACAGCGTCAAATTCTCTTGTTAAGGAAGTATTCAGCTGTCTGGGTAACAGACAAAAAAAGGGCCACCGTAACGGTGACGATCATGTTTCTTCAGTTTTTTCGTGAGTGTTTTTTGAGCACAATACAGACAACAAAAATAACACATAAAAACCTAGAGGGGTAGAAAAAGAAAGCTGGAGCTGAAACAAAAAGTAGGTGCGTCAATACTTTTTACGCACCCTGTAATAACCGGCGCTCAGCTCTATATTGCTACGGTATATTAGGATTGTAATGGTTTGAACCCGCTGGAATCCTGTAAGCAATGCGAATTTCCTGTTAATCGGCAAAATCTAAAAGAACCTTGGAAATGTGCATACTCGCCTTCTAGGAGAATGGTACTATACTCTGCATATCAATCTAAAACTCGCTGAGGATACCTTCCAGATAAAAGATAGAATTTAACTTGCTCTTGTGCAAATTTCGAGCTCTTCTTACCTTCAGTGGCAAATTACGCGCTCCAGCGCTAACCGCCGACCTCGCTCGTCGGTGCAAACTATGGGCCTGTTCATACTTCGTGACAGTAGCGACGAGAGCGACGGCGGCGCCGGGGAAGTATGAACAGGCGACAGCAGCCACTGCGTCTTGCGGCACGTTAGCATAAGTAGGTCGTTGTAACCTCTTCAGCCTCCTCAGACATCCGT
Organism: Heligmosomoides polygyrus bakeri; assembly: GCA_947359475.1. Taxonomy (NCBI): domain Eukaryota; kingdom Metazoa; phylum Nematoda; class Chromadorea; order Rhabditida; family Heligmosomidae; genus Heligmosomoides; species Heligmosomoides polygyrus. Next base: position 72,021,233 of record OX375866.1, read on the forward strand.
TTTCTAGTTCACCTACCTTGACGGGCCATTACTATTGCACCTTTAACAGCGATTTGCTTACACTAGCCCCCACTATCCCGCTAGACTTTGAGGCGCAAATAGGGTCGGGGGGGGGGGGGGGGGTCACCTCATAAAAAGTGTCACCAACACAAAAACAGAGGCAAGACACAATGATAATAAAGAAAAGGAACAAACGATACTATAGCTCCGTTCTGTGCTCTCCTCCGCTGACTTGGAGAGCACAGATTTGGGCAGGGGAAGGGACTCCAGGGTGTGGGTTGAGTGACGCGCCCGTGTTAAATTGCCCACTTGCAAGAGTTCCCTCCTTTGCCTAATTCGGAAGCAGATAAAACACGGATCTGTAATCGGAACGAGGAGATAAGACTGCATTTACACTCGCTGTATGTAGCTACTCGCCGCGGCAGGCCATGGTGACCCCCCCCCCCCCGACCCTATTTTCGGCAACTTTGTTAGCAATCGTCTTATAGTGCCATGAAGCTTAGGGCCTGCCATGCTCCGCGACGGAAGCGACTCGTCGCCCATGCAAAAAAAAAACATTCAGATCGATTAAAACCAAGCGATCGCCGCGAAATCTGTTCATACTCGAGCGCTGTCGCAGTCCGACACTCCCACAAACACGATCCATGTCAGCAAGCACTCGCTCCTCTAGACTAAAGCTTGGTGTTATGAACAGCGTGATCTTCATGGTTTGGCTGGGAGTGGCAAGACCCGAACCAGGAACTTGGATTTGCGGTGCTTCCGAATGCCGGCTTACCTGAAGCTAATGATGACGTTTTTTGTCTACGATGGGAGGAGACAGAAGACGTCATCATTAGCTTTAGGTAAGCTGTGCGGTGCAGCCACAAGGCTCACATGGTCCAACGAACTCCTAGAAGGTAGGAAAACCTCGTTCATTTGCACGGAAAACCCGTCGGGCTCCCGTGTGTTTCGTCACGAGCCACAGCTGCTTATGGCCTATGGTATAGTCCCGCGGGAGTGCCCGCGGGACGTCTGCGGAGGGGAAGAGCACCGCGGACGTTCGTCGCCGTCCCGGGACGGTTGCGGGGCTACTCGCCCCCGCGACTGCGGTTGCGAGCGCGGCAGGAGAGATTGCAGACGAAAGAGTGCACGCGGGCGCAAATGTCTCCATACTTGGTCCACGTGTGAATCATGAGCTCACGGCGGCGATGAGGGAGTCTCCACGATGACGGCTTACGAAATCTACAGGGACTGGTACCGACCACATCACGCAAAGGCCGGTTGCATTGACACGATTAGGAGGTCACATTGAAACATTTGCGAGCAACCATAGGAGGGGCAGATTTTTAAGGAGGAGTGAAGGTGCACGACTCAAATGCTCTAAGCAGATAACTTCTCGAACTACACTCCAAAGCTGTCCAAGGATGGACGAAAGCTCTTTCTCCACCTCTCTGGGACCTTCGAGGTCTAACCAGACACCTGAATGTCCTCATAATATTCTTAATAGAGGTCTGCCAATGCTCCTAGGATTTTTCCTACCGTCTTTACGACAGTGGAGTGGCATGAGTCGAAGAGTCGACACATACGCAGTCAATGTAGATAACCTAGGACAGCTGGCCGAAAAGCTAAAGAGCTTAAATGGAGTGAAGAATATTGGTCATATGTGCCTCTTTCCTCTCAATGAGCTCATGAACATCTCATCCCCAACACTAAGGTCTTCCGTATAATGAAGGAGTGAGGCTCACCCTGTAGGACACCACTATGCAGCGCTTGGGGCAAGGCGGAATAGCCATTGAGTACATGTTGACCTCCCTCTGGTCAATTTGCATCTATAGCCATGTGCCATATGTTTCCCATGATCCAGGCATATCCATAAACGCTTCGAAAGAACCCGCTGGATATCTGAAAACGCCCAGGACTTAATTTCTGGCGTCAAGCACAGAAAATAAGGGCCTGATGTCTGATATAAAAGCTACCATCACGTACAGGCCTTCTCTATTAAAGGCAAATATGATAGACCAGCCCCTATCCCTGGTTAAGATGCTTGTAGCAGTGTCCGTATGGTAATACGGGATACTGTCGAAGCAGAATGCCTGGCGCATCGTTGGGATCATCACCGTAGTTCAAGTGCATATTTTGCAAATCCAAAGACTCATGGATTTCTGTTAAAAGGCTAGTCAGTGTTTCACATTCCTGGGCACGTCTGGCACCAATTAACTCACTCCGGAGATGGTTTACTGCCACTAAGTGAAACGGATTCTCATGAACCCACGTGCAAAAGTGCACGGAGAGGTGGAGGCTCCGGCTGCGAGTGAGAGATTCGGTTGGCAGCGAGAGACGCCAGACGTCGTGCGAAACTCCGTTCGCGCGCCGACTGTGACGTCACGGGGGCGAGTAGCCCGGAGACCGTCCCGGGACGGTCTGCGGACGGGTTGCATTGGAGCGCGTTTTCGGCGCCCAACTTGGATCGTTGCCAAGCGCACGGAAAGGCGACAAGGGATGGATTTCCCCACACAGTCTCCTGTTAATCGATCGACGGTTGCCGACCGACAACCTCCCGCGGTGCGTTGCACAGCGGCAGGTTGTCGGTCGGCGGGGTCGGTCGGCGGACGGGAAGTATACCAGCCCGTCCACCGACCGCCGCCGACAGTCCGCGGAAAATGGGTGTTGCGGACTGCGGCTATTGGGCGCGCGCTGGGTCCCGGCTCGAATAATCCCGTTCTGCGGACACTTCCGCGGGACTATACCATAGGCCTATAGGATATCAAGCTGTTATGGTGATAACACATCAGGTCATCTAGTACCCATTGGTTATCCGCTTCGGTAGAAAGGCACGTGTATGTCCAATCCCATCAGAAATGGGCTAGCTCAATTCACCACATTGGTGAAACACACCAGCGCTGCATAAAGTTTTTAGCTTCGTATAACACAAAACGTTGGGTAGTGTTGTAGTACATGGTGCCCCACGATCCTACTTGCTTCTCATTATCCTTACTTCAAGTTTACAGGTGATGGGTTGTATCTCTCGTCGGGACTAGGTTTGCGTCTAGCGATTCGAATCTGTTTACTAATTTACAAATTGTGTGAAATGACCAGTTATCTGACCTACACGTCAGCTAGTGCCCACGGTGGTGCTCTAAGGGCCATATAGGGAAGCGCGATGTAGCTGCGACGACGTCCAAGTAGGTTAATTGCTCGATCCATCACCAAAGCTGAGGGGTGTGCAGGAAATGATAACTTCCTTATAGGGTCTTCGACGCCAAAAAATAAAAACTTCAGAAAAATAGCTTTTTTTCGTAGTTTAGTCTAAAAATCAACAGCAGACACTGCTAGTTTTCTAGGCTGACAAACCAATCGATAGATAAAGCAGAACATCCTGGTCACCTAAAAATAGTTGCGATTGGAATTCTCCCGTGTCAGTCAGTCGTGTCAGGCAACACATTAAGAAAAAGTTCAGGAGTAGTTTTTGAAATAAGGAGCTTTCGCCTTAGTATTTACATTAAAATATCTTCAAAAATTGGGTTCTCCAATACAAATAAAAGTAGAATTTGCACATCTTTGGAGACAAAGAACTTGTACTAAATCTCCGTTGGAGCGAAACTCCACAGAGCTTAATAGTGTTGCAGCTTTCGACCAGGGCCACAATCATCTTCGGGGAAAATCTGTTGTTGAATCACTGAAAAGTCGTCAGGAAATTCGTACATCCAGCTGTTCCATCGACTGTTCCATATTTTTGTGGATGAAATAAATTCCCGACTGCTGACAATCCCTTTGTGAAATGTATGTTTTCCATAGCTCCTAACTGCTCACCTTTCCTTCGATCTTGAATACCGTGCTATCCCCTTTTAAAGCAAGTCCTACGCTATCGAAAGATGTACCACACATGCCCTAGCTTTTGAAATCCTTCGAAATCTGACCCGAAATAGCACAGATGAGCTGACCTCCTCTACCCTTGTTCTTGCGCACTCGGACAACTTGTCCTCGATGGGTGGTCGGCGCGCCCCTTGCTCCGCCCCCTCGTATGGGCGGTGTGAAGAACACCGTTCCGCCGACACTTCGCACCTGTTGAGGATGAGATCTGGTGCTATAATTCGACAGCTAATAATTTTCCAGTTGAACCACTCACCAACATTGGCTTCATCTCGGCCACCTACAGCAGGGTTAGTGAACAAGTATCAGTACCAAAGCCCTCTTCTCAAAGTTCCTTGAGATTACATTTTGTGAGATTCAAGTAACGGAAATTGACGAAGATTTGCGAGATTCAAGTAACGGAAATTGATGAAGATTTGCGAGATTCAAGTAACGGAAATTGACCAGTTCTTGCTACTAAGCACTCCTCCTTCCGATTGACCTGTGAATCGCTGGACGTTGCTTTCGCACTAATGGAGAAACATGGCGACTTTGTAGGGGCACAACTTGGAAGTTTTTGGTAGAAGAGGGTGAATTATAAGCCCATGGAGACTGTACTCATTCAACGCCCTACAGAATGAAATAACCACATTCTCATGAGTGTACAAAAAACTGCAGTCCTGCAAAATCTTCGCGAACTGAAGATCTCAGTTTCCAGAGTCAAAAAACTCTGCCGAAGCGAAAGGGACGTTTTGGAAAAACTAGTCCGTTGTGAAAGGGATACGACTATCGAGACCTTATCCCTGAAAGTGCTAAGGCTGCCTCAATGACATACGCTAATGAATTGTCGAGGAGGGACTCCAAGGACACTCACTTCAGAGCCATTTTCTTAGCATTTGCTATTCTAAAATGTCCATCTCTGTTAAAACTCAGAAGAGGTGAAATGTACAAAGATTTTGAAAATAAGTCAATAAAGCTTTCTAATTGATTCTCGTTTATTTCTAAATACTTATAGTGGTGTGTTGTGTGTGCCTCATAAATACAGCATTCTTTTTTTGTTGTTGTTAAAAGTCCTTCAGGCTTCTTCTCCTATAAGATTGTTTTGAAAGCATTTCAGTGAGAGTGGCTTTATCCGCAAGCATCATACAGTTCTATGCAACTCAGTGGAAATGCCAGGACCTGTTCGACACCTGCACCTGAACGAGCATCTATGCTCTGGCAAATTTCTTCTGTTCACCTTTTCGCCTTTGCTTTTTGCAAACGCTCGCCCTCTTGCAAGACAATGCGGCAGTGCTTCTTCCTAGCTAGATCTCCTTATCTCGAAAAATTCTGCTTCACTGTCACATTTTTGACAAATTAAGGTTCTTTTGGGAGAAAAAAAATAAAATCAACTAGTGTGGTTTGACCTCCGAGGGCCTTCACATAATTGCAGTTCTTGACCAAAAGTATCTCCCTACCACAAATGCTCGGACACATGCAAAATTGCTAACGAGATCGGTGCGCTGACGCGATTTCTCCCCTTGCGAGTCTTATCTGTGGAAACAATCGGAGCTCCTCTTCTGTCGAGGTCCCGACGAAGCGTACCACGGCGGCCGCGCCTGCTAAGCACTGTGAACTGAATTGAGGTCAGAAAAAGAGCGTGAAGGGGGAAACGACGGAGGACGGGGCGTGACCGATGGACGGCGCCGGCCGTCCGCGCAGCCGATCATCAGCTGCTGCGAACCAGCCTCGACGACGTTTCCCGCTCTCGGTCACACCTTCTCGTCTGTCATCTGCTCCTCCGTTGAAGATCGCTTTTGTTTCGTCAGCTGCTTCGACTAAGATTGAGCGCAGCCGACTCTCTAGAATTTTCTTCCATGTTACCGCTGAATAATTTTGAAATGCAGCTTTCATCTGCGTGACAGTGCCGTTCGGAAGTAAGTGCGGCATTTTATGAGCGACTGCACAGACAAAGACCTATGCAACACGAACTGCAGCCCTCTAGTTCTCTTTCTGCTAGAGATGTCAGTGAGACCTAGACCTTCGACAACTTCGAC